>OZ004688.1:1044314-2244314 GCA_963924505.1 Agonopterix alstromeriana
CATTGATTGAAAATGTTATGAAAATTAACTGTTCCTTAACATTTTTATTTAATTTATTAAAAAATTACAACACGGCTTCACAGAGAAACTCCAATAGGTACGCCATGGTATGTAAATAAATCAAACAAAAACATTCAATTTTTTCTCGATTTAAAAATACAGATAAAAATCTTTTCTTGTAATCGGGTGAGAAAAGATTTTTTTCCTGACTTCGGGACCAAGTCAGCAATCTAAAAACTATTTTATTTCGATATGGTCTGGATCACCCTGTATTATTTAATGTAGTGTAGAGAATAGTCGCACAGAGAAGTGGCCCTTATAATGACAAAATAAAATGATTTAATTTTACAAAATTACTAGTTTATCTATGAGAGCGATCATTTACAAAATATCTGTCGGAATATAAAGGGCTTGTACCTAATTTGAATTACAAATTACAATCGTAATGTGATTTAAATCGAATGTTTAATATACAGGGTGAAATTGATATCATTAGCATCCTTTTAAACTAAGAGTCTACCCATCAAACTGAACAACGTTTACTATGGGAGCAAACCGTTCGAAGCATCTCTTGCTCTAGGTTTTGGATCTTATAACTTTTCATACAGCTAGCTCGCTTTACTCGCTTGCGCTGATCTCACTATATTGCAGTAAAATCTCGAGCTCGCTTCGCTCGCTCTAGGTTTTGGATGGCATATATTTTCATAATGTAGCAAAATCTCGAGCTTGCTTTGCTTGTTCCAGATTTCAGGTCGTAAAAACTCGAGCTCGTTTTGATCGCTTCATGATTTAAATCTTACTACATTGGTCTCACTATATTGCAGTAAAATCTCGACTTTGCTTCGCTCGCTCCTCAATTAAGTGAATTTTCGAGCTCGCTTCGGTCGCTCCAGGTTGCAACACAGTATTGCAACGACCTAACCTGGGCCTGGCCCCCTGGAAAAAAATTATTGCTACTCCCATGGTCAGCGCCATCTATGAAAAGGGAGATTGACTTTTTCCGACGTACGCCATTGAGTATAGAGTATAGCACTCTTCTTGTCTATTACTCTATACCTGTATTGTGGTACGGGACCCTACGTGTCGGTTTTTTAGATATCTGTGGCACAGGTCCGGCACTTCAAACAACGTTTTGGATTTGACATGGTGGCGTTCGCACATGCGCACTTGGTGCAAATTGTCTTTGAAATTTGTGTAGGGTTGACTTACCACGCATCGTATGAATATCATCTAAATTTCGTTACTTTTTATTGTTCTTTCTGTTATTAAAAATAGTATTTAAGCTAAAGAATTACTGAAAATGTGAATTTTGCGTTATTTTTCAACGTTTTTTATGCACTGATAAGACTCAATTTTATGTAGTCAAATACTACGGGTGCGCGCGCTTGACTGCATTCCCTTGCTCGATTTCCCTCAAGTTTCCCTAAAGTGTGAGGTGAGGTGGGGTATCTGAAGTCAGAGGGGGCCGGGGAGTGGCCGTTCTGTATTCAGAACTATATACTATTACCTATTCTGTGTCTGTGGTCTGAATAGAGTCTTTCTATGTACTTGAAAGCTGAGCTCAGTAATCCTTGATGTATGTGAGAGAGGCGAACAAATATTTTTCAAGATGGCGTCTAGTCCATGAAGATCCATTGTGAAGAATTTTATATTCAACATCCTCTATTGTGTGAGCGTCCAATTATTTATTGAAAAGATCCGCGCTAGGTTTCGTTTAGTACCTAGATTTTGAAATGGGGATACTTGCACCAAAATTATAATGAGAAATTTCATAATTCAATAATAATAATTGTGAATAGAACATTACTGAATGATTTATTCTAAAGTTTTTATTTTTTACGAAATATTTCAATTTTAAGTTACGTGGATCGGAACGTAATTTCAAACTCCAATCAGCGCAGAGACGAAGCTATTAGCAACTTGCATGCGTTAGAAGAGTACGGCAACATATTATTATAGCGGATGATTTGTGATGAGCTTCACGCGTCTTGAAAAAGAGTGACGTCACGTCATGGCAGTGATCGTTTTGGCACGGAATTTAAAAAGTCAGCTTTTGGTTTGCAAAAATAGGTAAATGATTTGTGCATATTTTAACATTTTCGTTATTAAATATTAATGATACACTAAGAATATAAAACTGCAAGTTCCCAATTAAAAATTAGTAAGTTGCCGACATGGATAACCAACTAGAGTTAACCCTTTGACTAATTATTATAAGGACTAGCCTTGCGGTAGCATTTACCCTCTGCAACGCTATAAGCACAATTGATCTTGTGCATTTACATTAAATTTTACACCTTATCACTAAACGAGACAGCCTATAATTGCGAAATAATAACTTCGAACTTAGAACGTTTGGGGTTCACACGAGACTACTTTTCATGATTTTTAACATTCAAAATTAGAATCTAAACTTATGGGGAATAAAATCCAAAGTTGTGGATTTCATGTTACCCCGCCCCCCGCAAAAAGTGGCAGAAATGTTTGTTAGTAGAATTACACGCGTAACCAGTCCACGTATAAATAGTCAAAGAGTTAACCCGCCCGCCATAAATTATGTACCAGAATTTAAGTCAGATCTTAAGCTATAAAACAAAAAAGTTTTATCAAAATCGGGTCAGTAGTTTTTGCGTGATGCTCGCACAAACAAAAAGACAGATAGACAGACAAACATTCTAAAAAAGGTTTAGCACTATAGCCCCGGGACTTTTTAATTACCAAAAAGGTTACCGATTGCCGTTTTGATATTGTTGTAAGGTACGGAATTTACTAATATAAAAACCCAAGTCTTAAAAATCACAAAATGA
Organism: Agonopterix alstromeriana; assembly: GCA_963924505.1. Classification (NCBI taxonomy): domain Eukaryota; kingdom Metazoa; phylum Arthropoda; class Insecta; order Lepidoptera; family Depressariidae; genus Agonopterix; species Agonopterix alstromeriana. The sequence goes on from OZ004688.1 coordinate 1,047,122, forward strand.
CAAAAATTTTTATTGTAAATTGTTATTCGTGCCTACCTTACTACAATAGATCATTGATTTAAGGAGTCATAGTTATATAAATTTTATTGTAATAACTAATTATTCTTTAGCATAGTTGTTGATATTACAATTTTTTATTTTGATTTATAATGTAAGCCACCTATATTGTACGTCGGTGCTGCGGACCAAACTGTTAATTCTGTCTTACTGTAAAATCTTTTTTTTACACAGTTTGAACAATAAATATTCTTATTCTTAAAAGACCAATTTTTGACTATTTATATGTGGACTGGTTACGCATGTAACTAACAAACATTTCTGCCACTTTTTGCGGGGGGCGAGGTAACATGAAATCCGCAATTTTGGATTTTATTCCCCATAACTTTAGATTCTAATTTTGAATGTTAAAAATCATGAAAAGTAGTCTCGTGTGAACCCCAAACGATCTAAGTTCGAAGTTATTATTTCGCAATTATAGGCTGTCTCGTTTAGTGATAAGGTGTAAAATTGAATGTAAATGCACAAGATCAATTGTGCTTATACCGTGGCAGAGGGGAAATGCTACCGCAAGGCTAGTCCTTATCATAATTAGTCAAAGAGACCAAATAAATAAAAAAATCTGTCATTTTTAAATTTCGAGGTTACCGTTTTTTTTCTATACTGTCATGTTCTTCCCCTTAGTTCAATTGAGTGAATGAGAAAGTTCTCATCCGATCAAAATTGACTTTTTCATCTGGTCTCATAGCTTTTTTTGGATTTTTGTCAGTCTGGTTGTTCGAGCATCACGCAAAAACTACTGGACCAATTTTATGAAACTTTTTGTGTTTAAAAGCTTACGTTTATACTTAAAATCTAGTATATCATTTATCTCGCAACGGTGGCAGGATGTGCGGACGAAGTCGCGGGTTAACTCTAGTACCTATAGTATAAAAGTGTATTTCTAGACAAGTTAAAGACTAACTTGTCTCCAATATATCATGAATAGGAAAGTGGTTTAAAACTTCTCGACCGAAGAGGATTTACTCTTTTAAAGTAGCTGCCTGATTGTGAAGTTGCGAGTTTTGGCACTTTGGAGAGGCGTTCCTTGTGGTGGAGCTTCGGCACATGAGTAAACAACCCACAGAGATAATAAAAAAAATCGAATATTACGTCAATTCTTTTAAAATCAATAGCATAGCATAGCATATGCTCACGACTATATTCCCCGAGGGGGTAGTAAGAGATATTATGAAACCTCAGAACATCCACGTTTCACCTATAGTACCGAAACTCTGTCCAGTGTGACGGGGGGTGACCCCGTCGCCACTTGTAATGGACAGTGGGTACAATACATGCCTCGAAATTGAAGCATGCAGGTTTCCTCACGATGTTTTCCTTCACCGAAAAGCCAGTGGTGTTAAAAATCGTACATAAATTACGAAAAACTCATTGGTACGAGTCGGTCTGGACGGGAATCGAACCATCGCCTCCTGCACGGCAGGCTAGGTTACTCGCCACTGGACCACCATGGCTATTCTACTTTATTATTATATTCATAGTATACAGAGAGTAAACAAACAGGAGATACAGAAAGTACAAAAATATGCGGTCTTATCTTTAAAAAGCGATTTCTTCCAGAGCTATCTAATAAGTTAGCTTTCTGACGTCATTTTTTGACTCTACCAGACTGTATTCATGTGTTTCATGTCTCATAAAAATAAACGGATATCTCCACACTTTCGGCTTAGTAGGGTCAACACGTCTTTCATTGGTCACTGTATACGCTGTTATAATAAAATGCCCGAGACCATTTTGAATCTTTCCGAAAACATGTTTAAAACTCAGATCAAAAAAGTCCTCTGTAAATAAGCATGTTTAAAAACTGGATGATTATTTAATTGATCAAAATGCTTGGGTCTGAGGTCACTAGCTTATAGTTTATTTACTATACTGTATAGTATCATTTATTTAATTAAATAGACTATGTATTACTGTACACATAACCCTAGCTTAAGAATTTAATTGTAATAGTCATTAAGTCGTGTTATGTTTTAGAGTTTCTGGCCGCTTCTTCTCTACAGCGACAACACGTTCCGACGCGGTGATAGCGTAAAAAAATAATTGACGTTTAACAAGTGTGCTTTAAGCTCTTATACAACGTGTTAATGAATTAACGCAAAACTAGAAAGTAGTTTGTTTAGAATCGAGAGCAGAATCGAATTATCACGTTTTCAACACAGATATTTTTTTTTCAAAATACTAAATAATTTGTTTGTACAATTTAAAATTTTCGGAACTCGATCTCAACCCACCGCTCCGGCACTCTCATCCTACTTACTACCAAAACCAGCGCTTTCATTAATTGCTGAAATGATAACAAATCATTTTTGCCTCAAAACTTAAAATGCGAATAACTTTAAATTTTAACTATCAAAATAATGAAATTATTGTTTCAATCTAATTATTTTGTTATAAATCACTTGGGGTGTATGAGTTTTTGCGCTTATTCATTAACACGTTGTATATTTAATAATTTATTTTGACTTTTGACTACAAAACGCTATAGAAGTCTGACTTTAGCCTCAGGGGCACACAAGGGGCAGAGAGGGCGTATAATGGACGACTGATAGTCTATATACATCTAATGTACCCCTCGTGTACCCCTCAAACACCACCAACACCAATCATCATTCTCTTGCCCATATCCCATTATTTGGGGTCGGCGCAATATGTCATCCTCTTCCATTCATCTCTCTTAGCCGTCATTTCAGCACTCACTCCTTTCTTACGCACATCATCTTTCACACAATCCATCCATCTTTTCTTCGGCCTTCCTCTCCTACCGCAGCCATCCACATTCATACTTAACACTCGTCTCGTAATATGACACTCGTCTCTTCGCATTACATGACCATACCACGATAATCTATTACCCTGCAATTTTTCCGCACCACCAACACCAATCAACCCATTTAATCGTATTCAGATAATTCTTTGCGCAGCACTGTCACGATGCGAATAGTATATAGTTCTATACACAGAACGGCCACTCCCCGCCCCCTCTGACTTCAGATACCCCACCTCACCTCACACTTTCTGGGAAACTTGAGTGAAGCCGAGCAAGGGAATGCAGTCAGCCGCGCGCACTCGTTGGATTTGACTACATAAAATTGTGTCTTTTCAGTGCATAAAAAGCGCTAAATTCACATTTTCAATAATTCTTTAGCTCGAATACCATTTTTGATAATAGAACGAACAATTAAAAGTACTGAAATGTCGATGACGTTAAATGCAAAGCGTGGCTTTCAACCCTACACGCAATGTCACGGACGGTTTGCACAAAGTGCGCATGTACAGACGTCATTTCGAAATTCAAAAACGTTCTTTAGAGTGCCGGACCTGTGCTGAGATGCAAGCCCTCACTGACTAGTTGGTTAAACCAACGTGTCCTTGAATGCGTCTATCGTGTTAGTTTTGTATGTATAGTGTACTATTATTAACTATTCTTATGGTATGGGCATTACTGAGTCATAATATTAGAATTTATATCGGCGCTTAGTTGAATTTATAAACGGCTGTAATTTTTTTATATAACGCGTTACAGTTATGCTGCCATATAATAAAATGTTGGTATTATTCAGATCTTTAATTTAAAGTTGTTAAGAAAGTGCTACAGTACTGGATCCACGCTTCATACAAAATTGCCCATTGTCCTTTATGTAAACCTCTAACTTCAGGTAAATGAAAAAAATTCAATCAAAAACCTCGATACGACCAGCATTTTTCTTTCCAAAGCCCCACTCGTCCGTAACTACGCCATTGTGTTTATCTGAACAACTTTCCAACTGAAAAGGATCACTCTGTGTCTGACATATAAATAGAGGAATAGGCGCGTACTGTGAAAGAGAATCGACAGCGAAATCGTTTGCAAGTCTACGAGTTTGTGCAGATTTTGAGAGAATGAAATAAGAGCGGTGGAATTATACCGTCTTTTTTTTGGGATTTACAGTTACAGCGTTGCTCAGGGAGCAGTTACTGCTTTTTACTGTGGACTATTGGAGGGAGCACGAAGGGTCTACCGAGCCAAATGAATGAACTTAAGCAACCGACCTAGGGGCACCCAGAGGGGTACGGACCTCGGCATAGGACGTTGCTACGCGCTACGAGCTACGCGGCGGATTGGTTAGCGGGGATCGGTGAGATTATTCCGTGTCACCATACAATATACAAAAAGAATTTTTAATAATTATCTAGTCACATTTAAAGTACCAGAATCTAGCCTGGACTTGTATTATGATGACTAGAGAAAGTTATACAACGTGTTAATGAATTAACGCAAAACTAGAAAGTAGTTTGTTTAGAATCGAGAGCAGAATCGAATTATCATGGTTTCAACATAGGTAATTTTTTTTTATTATTTAATATTTTTTGTAAAATTTAAAATTTACTGAACTTAATCTCAACCCACCGCTCGTGCACTCTCATCCTACTTACTACCAAAACAAGATTCTTAAAATGTATCCATAAGCCCGTTAGCGCTTTCATTCATTGCTGAAATGATAACAAATCATTTTTTCTTAAGAAAATTTAAATTTTAAGTATCTAAATAATGAAATAATTGTTTCAATCTAATTATTTTGCTACAAATCAGTTGGGGTGTATGAGGTTTTGCGCTTATTAATTAACACGGTGGATACTTATTACTGTAGGTCAAACCCGGGTGAATCTGGGATTACTAGTGTTATTTAAAAGTTTACTCACCGTTCGATAAGTGGTGATTATTCAATCAGCTACCTGAAACAAAAGATTCAATTATTAGTTTATTCGTTTTCACAGCAAAAGGAGTAGAACTCCCTTTATTAAAAAAAAATCTGCCGTTCCATACTAAACTGATAAATTTATGAACACATGATTTTTTAAGCATTTTTCAGTTTTGCTATTATTCGGCTCCGCTGGAGAGGTTTTTGTGGACTGTAGTTTTTCTTCTGGTGGCAGGAGTGGTTCGATGTAAAGGAAAGTCTTGTTTGCAGCACTGGAGGTTTATTTTAGTGATTTTTACACCAGAGTTAGTTACACGCACAAGCACCGTACCAATATGGAAGACGGAAACGGAAATATAACTTTTTTAATTCCTACATTTTACGTTGGTGTTGCCAACAGCTCCCAAAGTAAAAGTTGTCCTGTTTGATGGTCTGAACCACCCCTATACATTTTTTGACTCATTTCTATGTCATAGTTCCATTCTGTCCTTAAAAACCACTTCTGAAGATGGGCTAGTTAAGTTTAAAATTGGACAAGGTCATTGAATAAATCATTATACAATGGCTACGAAACCCTATCCTACCCCACTTGGCAGGTTTTTAAATGATGTAGTCGCAACTTAGTCAAAATCAGAAAGGTTTGCGAGCTTTAAAGCTATCGGAAATCAACAATCCGCACAAAAAGGCTCGCATCCTCTTTATAATGAGGTCTGGTAAGGTTTGGAACTCTCTCCACTCCACAAATACAATCAGGATATTTTTAAAAGAAGAGTTAATCGGCATTTTCTGGGTGAGCGCGCTACATCCTTGGCTTCACCTACGTTTCCTCCAGGTGAGTTGAAGGCAAGCGTAAACCCATTTTTAATAAAAAGAAAAATCTAAGTAATACTTATATTTTAAATTTTGAATAAAAACTATTTTGAGTTGAAAGTAAAAAGGGTCTCCAATTCTCAAGTCAAGTCAAAGTCAAAATTGTTTATTCAAATATCACATAGATAACTTTTTGCCGTCATGTTTTTGAATCTACCACCGCGCCGGAAGGCGTTCCGTTGTAGAGAAGATGCGGCCAGAAACTCTACAACACACTTCGTTTAAACAAAACAAAATATACAAAGTACAATTACAAAAATCCGATATTAAATTACATAGTGTAACATTGTCAAGACCAGACATTTTGGTCATTCAAATAATCATCGAGTTTATAGCAACCTTTTTTACAGAGGACTTGTTTAACATGGGACTTAAACTTTTTGTCTGTCATGTTTAGAATATAAGTCAAAGTCAAAAGTCAAAATTGTTTATTCAAAATAATATCATATATATAACTTTTTGACGTATGTGACGTATTCTCTGGTATCTTATAATCTTTGACTATTATTATAAGGACTAGCCTTGCGGTAGCATTTCCCCTCTGCCACGGTATAAGCACAATTGATCTTGAGCATTTACATTCAATTTTACACATTACCACTAAACGAGACAGCCTATAATTGCGAAATAATAACTTCGAACTTAGAACGTTTGGGGTTCACACGAGACTACTTTTCATGATTTTTAACATTAAAAATTAGAATCTAAAGTTATGGGGAATAAAATCCAAAGTTGCGGATGTCATGTTACCTCGCCCCCCGCAAAAAGTGGCAGAAATGTTTGTTAGTAGAATTACACGCGTAACCAGTCCACATATAAATAGTCAAAGCTTATTATAATAACGTATTCTGTCTCTAAATACAACCCTGCGTTGTTATGTTATTGTCCAAAAACTTTTACTTGCAAAGTTCTGGATACAATACAGAAAGTTTCTTAACCTTAACTTTGTTGTAGCGTAAAAACAGAAGCAAGCACTCGATTCTTGTTTGATCGAGTTAGATAAAAGATAAACAATTGATTTATCTACTAGATAAACTTACGGAGTGGATCTTAGGTATTGGAAACGATCACCGAAGTTAAGCTTTGCTAAGCTAAGCTAAGTCTTTGAATGGGTGACCCTTTAGTGGTATTTCATCTCGAGCGTTTCCGTGCTTCGGAAGGCACGTTAAGCAGTTGGTCTCGCCATTTTTTTTTTCTGACAGGATTGCTCCCATAGCAAAAGTTGTTCAGTTTTATGGGTGGTTTAAATGTTAAAGTCCGGCCGCTGAAAGATTGCGTTTGACAGTTACCATAAAATTGTAAAAAACTGAATGAAAACTATAAATGCCGATCATTATTTTGTAGCTTTTTGAACTTAAAAGGGCAGCTAGTGCCCTGTGTACTAGAGTGAGCACAGGTAAACAATATTTTCATTCAGTTTTTTACAATTTTATGGTAACTGTCAAACGCAATCTTTCAGCGGCCGGACTTTAATGATACTTTTCCTTACACACTGTATAATCTAAAAGGTATGAGAATGTATTGAATGGATAGTTTGTAAACTTTTTATACTCGTGTCACATTTCAATTTAAGTATAAATAAAAATTAGATCCGCATTCAAAATTATTACTTTTATAGGTTTTTATACATAATTTTTAATTTATTTTAATAACCGTGACCGAGTCACACCTTTTACATAAATACTTGCGTTTTAGTAGAAAACATCATTATTCTGGAAATTGGTTTTAGTTTTGGATGTACAAATGTTATTTTAAAAGATATAAATTTGACAAAATGAAGATTATTTTCATCGTATTTTTAGTATTTTTGGGTAAGTTTTTATTTTATTTCAGTACAGTACATATCCTATTCAATTCAATTCAATTATACTTTATTGCTCACCAAAACAGAAAATCATTTCACACATTTTTAACCCCCGACGCAAGGAGAGGGGTGTTATAAGTTTGACGTCAATGTCTGTGTGTCTGTCTCTTTGTCTGTGGCATCGTAGCTCCCAAAAATGTGTGGACAAATTTTGATGCAGTTTTTTAAATAGAAAGCTAATATTTTTAATTTATTAAAGAATTAACTGTCTCTTTATTCAAATTCAAAACAATATAACAAAAATAATCTAATCCGCAACGCAGGCTTCGTCAAATCTTAATCACATACATCTATACCCGCTACAAGCTTCGTCAATGGCAGGACACAAGATAAAATCCGCATGCAAGCTTCGTCAGACTATCACTAACTAATCTAAAGGCACTGCCCTTCGCAACCCTGGCTCAAAGGTCCCAAAGATACTGGCCGCATTGCCCCTCTGGATGGCCAAAGAAATTCTCTGTACCAGAAAGGCTCCCGAGCGTGGGTCCCCCCCCTTAGTCCTCATACGCTGCCCTATCTCTCTAATGAAGTCCTTGGCATCGACCCCCCAAGGGCCTCCAGTCTCAAAAGCGGCTGGCACGAAATCATACCCCTGCTCCAGGTTGGCATATGTCACCCGCTTTAGCTTCGCCGCCCGCTCTGCGGCAGATCCAGCGACGCGTATTGTCTGTCTCAGGTACGAAGGAGCAAAAGTGCTGACACAGGTCGCGTCCCAAATCAGGCAACGCCCCCTTCGCCAGGGGATTAAGGTCAGGCCATCGGGACGCTTACCATCGGTTCGGCTCAAACCCAGGGGCTCCAAGATACACGGCACGTCCACCGAGACAAGGGCACGGCGAATTATATCGTTGAGGGCTTGGTGTCGGGGAAACCTACCAGCACAACGCTGGCAACTCAACCCGTGATGGCCATTTTCCTCCACCCAACAACCACAAATGCACCGATGAGGCTCGCACACCTTGCAACCGATACGCAATGCCGCAGCAATCCTCAACGTATCATTGTCCAGCAGTGTCCCCATATTGGGGGAAGGAAGCGCATGCAACCAAGCGGCCGATTCAGGCTCGGAAACTGCCTTCAATCGCGATACATCCCCCCCAACAGCGCTGCCCATAAGCTGCGAAAATGACTGCCTCGCCGCGATCTCGTCCCAGCCTCTCTGAATGGTCAAGTCTTCAGGGCGCTCACCGCTTACAGTCCTGATTTCCCAAGCTGCCATTGCCTCCGCCACATAAGGAATAAGGAACCCGCCACCATAAAACGGTAAAATACGAGTGACGAGTTCCGCAACCCCATGAGAAGAGGCTAAAAAAGCGACCAGGCCAATGTCCTGCACACGACGCACCCCCAAACCCCCATACCGAACAGGCAACGAAGCTTGCCCCCACTGCTCATCATTCAGACTGACATTGATCACTGATTCTAACGCCAGTCTGAGTTCGTTATCCATATGAGCCACTTCTCGCGAAAACATCCAAGTTGGTGTGGTTCTCAAAAGGTATGTAAGTTTTGGCAATGAGAGGCAATTCCGCAAAAGAATCAACGCCACATGAGACGAAATATCCTTCAAAAGAAGTGGTATCGAAGAAATTAGCTCCGTCTTAGCGCTCAGAACTGATGGCAACCCCGCCGCAAAAATTGGTGCCCCCAATAAATGAAAAGTCTCCTCATTAATTGACTTCAAACCAGGCAACAATTCCTCCAACTCGCCCCGCGCATCCAAAGCCCCCGAATTGCACGGGAAAAATTCACACTTGGCCGTATTCACCTCCAAACCGATGGAACTGAGCGCTGAAAGAAGCCTGTTCAAATCCCCGACCACCTCATCTGCACTCCCGCCGATAATGCCATCATCCAGATACCAGACGTTCAAGGGTGAACTTAAAGTATTAAGCACCTTCTGGATTGCCAAACAAAATATCAAAGGACCTAGAGGGTCCCCCTGCTGCGCACCCACCTGAGACAAAAGCTTTTGATCGTTGTAAAACAGATTTGATGGCAACGAATAACACTGATGAATAAATGGATACAGAGCAGGAACCTGGTCCTTCACCTCATTCAGTATTACATCCCTTTCTACGCTATTAAACGCATTCTTGATGTCCACTTTCACAATCACGGTGTCGGTGCTAGAGCCAAGGGTAGACCCCACAGCAAATGACCGAGTCGCGTGAATAGCCGCCTCGCAGCCCAAACGCGTGCCAAAGCCCAGCTGACGTGGCTGCAGATAAGTGGACATGTCTTCCTTAACCGCACGGCAACAAAGCTTTGCCACAAGACGACGAAGTGTACTCCCGACAGCAATCGGTCTGACACCGCCGTCCTTTTTAGTAAGAGCGCACAGAGTAGCACCATATAAAAAAGGGCACACCAGAGGATTAAGCATACCCTTCAAAAGAAAATTACACAAACCCGCCAATGACTCCAAAAGACGGGGGCCGTTATCCCCCGCAGAAGGGGATATCATCTCTTTGAGATGCTGCGGTCGGAGACCATCCAGACCCGATGCTGAACCGTTATAGAAAGTCCCCAATGCAGCAGCCACCTCAGCAGCCGTGACAGTCAAACTGGGACTAGAAAGGTCGGGCTCTGAGGGGAAATTAAGAGGCCTAGACGGGGCTGGATGCTTCTCTCTTAGCGAAGCCAAGGTCCCAGCGCTGTTCGCGGCCAAAGAAGAATCTGAGAGCAAAAGACGTACCGCCCCCCGCAAGTCACCATCGAACACCTTCGTCTCCACTGACCGAGGAAAAGATGGGAGCCTTCGCGACTGTTCCAGAGGTAAATATGGATTCGGATCAAAAATGTTCCGCTTCACCCTAGTGGTTAGTGACTCACGAGAAGCACCATCCGGAACCCTCAGAGCCGTATAAGCGAAAGTGAACAAAGCGAACCAATCATCAATGCCATTGCTATGCACACATTCCTCCAACAGCGAACAAAATCTACCCGCGGCCAAGTTCCGGGCACCCTTTGGAATGTGTTTCAGAACACGGACCCCTCTTTTTAACTCCGGAAGGCCGTCAAAACTAGTAACATTAGCCGGTGTCGGGGAGGCACTAGCAAGCCTCACGGCGGTATCTCTGTCCTGTATGGCCACATCCTTGTGAACCCGACCAATATGCACACTCAAACCCCTGGGCGCTACATACAATTTTGCTGAACCAGGGCAGTACGGGCAAACCACTTTTGAATCTGACATTATTCATAAATATAAAGCAGTTTAAAGTCATGTTTAAAAGAATTACACATTAAAAAAAACAAAAAAGAAGGTAGGTACAATTCAAAATAATTTAAAATAATAATAGCAGTACCATAAACAAAAACAAACAAAAAATACATTCAAACAAAGTCAAAAAATTTTTATAGATCTATGTCAGTTATTGAAAGGTAAACAATTACAAGCAACATAACAAAAAAACACTACGTCAACATCATACTGATATGACGCATCCGCATCCGTGCACACAACACAAACACAAAAAACAAAAATAAAAAACAAAAAACAAAAAATAGTCCCAACAAGCTCCTCCACGAAGATTGTGAATCACCTTGGCCAGCGGTCGGAATCGAACTCGCGCCAACCGCGCCACACCGCCGCACTGCTATGGAGGTGACTATCGGGACCACTCGACCAGCAGGTGTTACGTTGGAGTCAGCGAAATAAGTCAATCCTTGCTACAACAATGCACCTCACACTTAGGATGAGTCACACTGGCTCTAGAGCTCAATGCACTTCAACTACCCGCCACTCGTTGCATTCGGAATCACTGCCACAAACTGCTGATGGCTGCTTTCTTATTTTCAATAATTGTATTCACTGTTGGGCGATCACTCTGAACACCCTACACCACAATTAAAACAAACTTCCGTAATAACCTTGTTTTAGCCGTTAAACGGTACTTTGAACGACGGGTTAAATTTTTAAACACGGAGCAACACAAATCTGCGACCACCGCACACGGCGGGCGGGGGGGTTTTGCTAAAGCTAATTATTGCGAGAGTGTTCTTAGCTTTGTTTTATGAAAATCGGTTCAGTAGTTTTCATGTAACTTTAAAAATTAACATTAAATTACAAATTGAATAAACCCCCAACGCCAAAAGCAAACATTTTAAAAATAGAAAATAATTCGGTCACCTATTTTTGATGTAAGCAAATGTATGTTTTAGGTCCCTTAATGTGTCGGGGACCGCAAGTGATTAAAAAAAAATCAATGGTCATTTCATAGCGGTCCCCTACGCATTAATTGACCGAAACATACAGAGGTGTTTGTATGACACGCCGTCATGATTTGTGTGCCAATACGAGGTTATGACGTCACTGCTCTGAATTAATTAACAATTTTAACACTTTATTGTACACAAAGACAAAAAATATACAAAGTTGAGAAAACATGTACGAAGGGCTCTTATTTATGCCTCTTTCTTAAAAATTTTCAACTGCGCAGGTAAATCGGGGGAACTAATCAATCTGGTACTACTACAACGTGTTAATGAATAAGCGCAAAACCTCATACACCCCAACTGATTTATAACAAAATAATTAGATTGAAACAATAATTTCATTATTTAGATACTTACAATTTAAAGTTATTCGCATTTTAAGTTTTCAGGCAAAAATGATTTGTTATCATTTCAGCAATTAATGAAAGTGCTTGCGTGCTCGTGGATACATTTTAAGAATCTTGTTTTGGTAGTCAATAGGGTGAGTGTGCCCGTGCAGTGGATTAAGATCGATCAAAAAAACTATTTAATATTTTGAAAAAATTACCTACATTGAAAACATGATAATTCGATTCTGCTCTCGATTCGAAACAAACTACTTTCTAGTTTTGCGTTAATTCATTAACACGTTGTATATTGCCATCAGTGGCAAGCTCCCCATAACGTGTAATAAAACAGTTATTTTTTTCCAGCCGTGCTCATACGAGTAGAAGCGAAGCCCCAAAACTTGTTCGGGCCTGATGTGTCCGGGGGCCCTTCACTCCAGTCCGTGGCGTCCATGCCACTCCAACTGCCACTCGGTTTGGTGCAGGGTGTCATTGGCCACCTTTCTAAGTAATGCGTTGTTAATTCAATTAAAAATTAAATAAATAAAAATGTATTAAAAGAAAATAAATAATTTTTTTCAGAAATTGAATAAAATGTTTGAATAATAAAAAACTCTAGTAATATTTCATTGACGTAGAATACTATGGACGCTGGGTCTAGTACAAAATTCTCGAATAAAGTTTCCGAGACTAAAATACACCGTCACCAAGTCCGTATAGTAATATAAACTAACTAAAAATATTGAAAATGCTGAAAATCTTTTCCATCCCACTCCCTCATCGAGGCACGGCGTGCGCCCACTAGTGTGCGTAGTCGGCCGCTCAAACGAAGACTGTTGCGTAATTCGTTCTCTTTTTTACGTTTTCGTTCTCTTTTCGTTCGGACACTTTTGAGCGCGGACCCTCCGTCTAGTAGTGGTAAGCCAATGGGGTGATAATAATTCCCAAAAAACGGTTTCATTTGACAACTCATGTCAGTTCCTCTATTCCTGGTATAATTACCTTTACGGTCCCACTGTAGGGCATAGACATTACTCTCAAGCACGTGCACAATGCGGTGCGGTAGACTTCACATTCGCATTAGAATTTCTTCTTCAGCATATGCAGGTTTCCTTACGACGTTTTCCTTCACTTCAGAAAGGGCATAGCATTAACGTGTGCTAGAGCGAGATAGATAGACGAGACCATTCTCGAACACGCTATGAGCCCGTATGGCCTTAGCATCAGTTGTCAATGGAACGAATCCCGCTTTTTTTTCCAAAATCTCAGGTTTGTTTGGTCTTGCCTTGGATAATCCGTAGCTGATCTAACGTAGTATATGATAAATACGTCTTGTAACCTTTGACTATTTATATGTGGACTGGTTACGCGTGTAATTCTACTGACAAACATTTCTGCCACTTTTTACGGGGGGCGAGGTAACATGAAATCCGCAACTTTCTATTTTATTCCCCATAACTTTAGATCCTAATTTTGGATGTTAAAAATCATGACAAGGAGTCTCGTGTGAACCCCAAACGTTCAAAGTTCGAAGTTATTATTTCGCAATTATAGGCTGTCTCGTTTAGTGATAAGGTGTAAAATTGAATGTAAATGCACAAGATCAATTGTGCTTATACCGTGGCAGAGGGGAAATGCTACCGCAAGGCTAGTCCTTATAATAATTAGTCAAAGCTTGTAACTTTCAGACGCCCACTAAATCTATATGCGTGAGAATTCCTACAGTTGGGCTCTTAGTACGGTATGTATTTCGTATCAGTTTCCTGACGGTGTCACAGATTACTAGTTACTTAGTAACAGATACACCACTTCGAATTTATTGGTTCTACATGTATGCCATGTTAACTTAATCAAATTTAAGATTGAAAAAGTCGGGCGGCGAGTTCGAACCCACGACCTGACTATCCGGGGCATGCTCCACTCCAACAGAGCTGTCGGCGCCCCGCAGGCCGCGACCAAATTTTCAATCTATATTATCGTCTTTAAGGGACGTCAGCGCCATCTACCAGAGTTTATGCAAACTACTGACTAACAAGTCTAATGTTACAATTAGAATTCATGCGATATAGATGTCACACCTTATTCCAATCGAATTTATTGGTTCTACATGACATCTATATCCCATGAATTGTAACATTGGACTTGTGAGTCAGTAGATTGCATAAACTCTGGTAGATTGCGCTGACGTCCCTTAAAGACTTTGATATAGATTGAAAATTTTGTTGTGGCCTGCGGGGTGCCGACAGCTCTGTTGGAGTGGAGCATGCCCCGGAGAGGCAGGTCGTGGATTCGAATCCCGCTCGCCACCCGACTTTTTAATCTTTCATTAGATACACCACTTCCTTAGAAAACGATAAATTCTCTCGCTTTAATTACCTACTGCCAGACGGTACGCGCAAAAATGTACCTAGTGAAGCTTGCCATAGTGTTGTTAATTACTTCGTACAGCGCGCGACGTATGCGACGTTGCCGTCTGGAGCGAGTGGCAGAAATCAATCAAGCGGATTGCTTTCGATTCGCTAAAGTGTAGGTACTTGTAGCGTACTAAAGCTATATAGGGTCCTTCTTAATATGCTGACACTTTTTTAAGGGGATGATCGGACCATGAAACTAAACAACTTTCTGTATGGCACCAACATCGAAATCGCGAAAAATGAAAACAGCTGTTCGATACAAAACTGCAAACCTTCTCGAGCCAAATATATAGGACAGCTCGTTTTTTTTTCGCGATTTCGATGTTGGTCCCATTGAGAAAGTTGTTCGGTTTGACGGTCTGATCATCCCCTTAAAAAAGTGTCAGCATATTAAGAAGGACCCTGTAGATTTGGTCAAACTGAACAACTTTTACTATGGGAGCAAACTAATCGTAGTAAAAAACCTGCTGTTTCATACAGTTGAGTCGAGTAAACAGTGCAGTTTAGTATGGAACAGCTGTTTTTTTTTGCTACGATCGGTTTCACTGGGTCCTTCTAAATATGCTGACTTTTGTAAGGGGATGATCAGACTGTCAAACTGAACCACTTTCTATATGACACCAACATCGAACAACTGCAAACCTACTCGAGCCAACTCCGTCAACTCGAACAACATGAACAACTCTGTCAATTTGGGCTATATAAAAAACTCTAACTTGGTCAACTTGAACAACATGACCATTTCGAACAACAGTTTCATGGTCTGATCATCACTTTAAAAACCGTCAGCATAAGAGAGATCCTGTATTGTATTTGTAACAAATGATTGAACTAAAAGAAATAGTGGCAGCAGGTCTGTCTCACTCCACAGCTCAGGTACACTTGACGGCCGATCCCCACCGAGGGGTGAATGGCTCCATAGTGAAAGTTGTTCAGTTTGATGGTCTGAGTTCACCGTTTCAGTATTTGATAGGCTGTCACATACACCCTGTAGAGCAAACTCTACAACAAATAATAAAAACCGGCCAAGTATGAGTCGGTCTCGCGCTAAAGGTTCCGGAGACAACATTTTTTTGCATTTAACATGTTGTGTGGTGGTGTGGTACGGAACCCTCGGTGTGCGAGTAGCCCGACTCGCACTTGACCGGTTTTTATTTGCACAAAACATGACATGAGAAGGGTTTAATAGCTAAAACTGCCTCCGTTGTCTAATGGTTAAGAGCATTGTGTTCTTGACACGGAGGTCGTGGGTTCGATTCCCACGGGGGACACCTAGTGATATGTCATTTTGTGCGTTTTTCCCCAGTTGGTTAGGACATTGCAGGCCGAATCACCTGACTGTCTGAAAGAAAGATGATTCCGTGCTTCGGATGGCACGTTAAGCCGTTGGTCCCGGCTACTATCTCTGGTGGTAGTAGTCGTTACATAAAAACCACGTCAGAGGCCGTAAGGCGGTCTGAAAAAACTCTGAAAACTGAAAACGCTAAAAGGTAAAAAAAACGAATTAAAATCCAAACCAAATCAAATTTATTCATCAAACCAATAAGTACATGAAAATTCCGAAAGCCAAATTAGAAAAAATTTATTCAACATCCCTTAAACTGTGTTGTTATGTCCCCTATAAAGTTATTTAATCTTCTACCAGCATGGATTGCAGGGTGGTGGACACGAGCACGGGTCATAGCACGGGTCGCACGGGTCACACGGGCAGGGTGGTGCGCACGGGTCACACGGGTAGGGTGGTGGGCACGGGCAGGGAGGAGGGCAGGGACAGGGGCACGGGCAGGGGCACGGGCAGACCGGTGGAGTCAGGACTACTGTCTGTCCGTAGCACGGTGGGCAAGCGCGGTTGATGCAGATGTTTGGTGGTCCGATGCAGGGGGGGTCTTGGTCACCCACGCAGACGGTTCCACCGCCGCATGCATTGAAACAACGCCAGGGGGCAGCCGCTACGCAGCCGATCAGAGCTGAAATTTTTACAAATAAAGTCAAAGTCAAAAGTCAAAGTCAATATTTTTATTCAATATAGGAGCTTGCAGCGCACTTATCAAACGTCAAATCTTTTTTAAAGCTACCACCGCGTCGGAACGTGTTGTCGCTGTAGAGAAGATGCGGCCAGAAACTCTACAACATAACACGACTTAATAACTATTACAATATAAATTCTTAAGCTAAAGTTATGTATACAATAATACATAGTCTATTAATAAAATTATAGAGCCGTGGTGGCGAGTAACCTTGCCGGCCGTGCCGGTGGCGATGGTTGGATCCCCGTCCAGGCCGACTCGTACCAATGAGTTTTTCGGAATTCATGTACGATTTTTAACACCACTGGCTTTTCGGTGAAGGAAATAATCGTGAGGAAACCTGCATGCTTCAATTTCGAGGCATGTATTTGTAATGGACAATTAAAACGATCCGTTTAAAACGAAAAAATCGGTTTAAAACCGAAATAAACCATTTTTTTCGGTTTAAAACCGTTGGTGTTGGTGACTCTGTTTTTCTTAATTTTAACTACATTTGAATACGTTAATGATTGTAGGTACTTATTGTCCATTACAAGTGGCGACGGGCTCACTACCCGTCACACTGGACAGAGTTTCGGTACTGCTGGTGAAACGTGGATGTTCTGAGGTTTCAGAATATCTCTGACTGTCATATGTCTATGCTTATGCTATGCTTGTTAGAGTTGCGAAGGTGAAACACTATGTAATTTAATATTGAATTTATGTAATTGTACTTTGTATATTTTGTTTTGTTTAAAAGAAGTGTGTTGTAGAGTTTCTGGCCACATCTTCTCTACAACGGAACACCTTCCGACGCGGTGGTAGATTCAAAAACATGACGTCAAAAAGTTATCTATGTGATATTATTTTGAATAAACAATTTTGACTTTTGACTTTTGTGGCAGACTGAGAGGTGGCAACCCTAGTTTTTCCAGTTCTTTAGATTGGTCTCCTTCAGATGGCACCTCATTTACTTCCCAAACAGATCGGTGGAAAAAATGGTACTATAAATCATCATGGTAAAGGCACTTGCGGCAAGATTTTGCGGCAACCCGGCGGTGTTGTATGAACCTCTGTATAAACTTTCACTTAAAGGGTTCAGACGAATATTTTCTATGAAAAACGAGATTGCCCTCCGAAAAGTGCGTGCGTGTGTCGTATTTTTGATTAAAAATAAATAACAAAAGTACTTTTAATATGAGGAACTATAACTATTATCTATATTATGGGTGAATATGTGACTATAAATACCAAAAATCTGAAACTATTTTAAGTTCCTTAAGAGGATATAATTCGGAGCGCGCTCCGTACAAACGTACTATGGTGATATTTTCAATACTAACCAATTAAAGTCAATGAAATTTTGCTGAAACAATTTTGAAACAAATATCTATGCTTGTATGGAGTCCGATTTTCGTTAAAATATACAGTTTCAATGCTAGGATTAATTTAAGATTTGTATGGAAATCTTTGAGGCACTTTAACTTTAAAACTATACATTTTAACGAAAATCTGACTCTATACAAGCATAGAAATTTGTTTTTAGATTGATTCTGAAAAATGTCACTGAGTTTAATTGGTTAGTATTGAAAATATCACCATAGTACGTTTGTATGGAGCGCGCTCCGAATTATATCCCCTTAAAATACCTATGTCATCTTTGTGACGATTCTCTATCGAGTGAAGTGATTCCAATCGTGTATTCAATTTATGATTTCACTAAATAAACTATCCAAGAATACTGAGGTATGACTTTGGTTTCGGTAAATTGTATAAATCTAGTCGAAAAATTACAAATAAAAGATGCCTCCAAGGTATTTCGTCCTACCACTGCGCCTTAAATCTCATTTCGTTCACCAAACAAATAGGGACCTACTTAATATGCTGACACTTTTTTAAGGGGATGATCAGACCATCAAACTGAACAACAGTCTCTATGGCACCAACATCGAAATCGCGAAAAAAATATCTGCTCTCCGGCGTCCCATACAAAACTGCAAACCTGAGCCAAATGTATGGGACATCTGATTTTTTTTCGCGATTTCGATGTTGGTGCCATAGAGAAAGTTGTTCAGTTTGATGGTCTGATCATCTCCTTAAAAAGTTTCAGCATATTACCCTGTAAGTGCATAATTTGGCGGGCGGATCTTGGTATATTATACACACGAAATCTTTCCAAGAAACAAACCCTAACGGAATTTAATTAAGCAACCGATTAACTCAAGTTAACCAACTCCAATAACTTGCTTTATTGATAAAGTTAAGTTAAACCTACGCTAACTTGTCCCAAACGTCCAACTTAACTTTGAGGTTGAATAAATGGGCATCCCAGTTGAATGACCATTTTGAACTGTTTTCGTCCTAATCTAATATAGTGTGTGTGGTTATACACGAATAGCGCAATGACCTCTATTAAGGGCCTATGTCGAAAAATAATTGAAGCGAAATGGGCGTGTGATAGCTTATATTACTGCCTGATGCGAGAGAAAGAGACAGGGCGGCACACGCGCCTGAAACGACGCAAGCATAAAACAAACTTTATTTAATTGTAATTGTACTATTTATGTAAGTTCGATTCTGCTCTAATCAAGATTTATAAAAAATCAATCTCTTTTTTTTAAATCAAGCCTCTTGTTTCTAATATTCACCGTTTAGCACTTCCAAGCGATGCTACTTTGGCTTGTTTTTCTATCGAGAAAATGTGTCTTAATCGTGTTTTTGCTCTAATCAAAACTTCAATTATATGTTCAATTTACACATATCCGCAAATCATACTCCTACTGTTAGTACTTAGTTAGTAGTATACCCTTTATTTATAGTTTGTTGGCTATAATAACAAAAATATTCTGGGAACAATTCAAAGGTCTTTCAATTAAGGGGATATAATTCGGAGCGCGCTCCATACAAACGTACTATGGTGATATTTTCAATACTAACAAATGAAAGTCAATGAAATTTTGCCGAAACAATCTTGAAACAAATATCTATGTTTGTATGGAGTCAGATTTTCGTTAAAATATACAGTTTCATTGCTAGGATTAATTTAAGATATGTATGGAAATCTTTGAGGCACTGTAACTTTAAAACTATACATTTTAACGAAAATCTGACTCTATACAAGCATAGAAATTTGTTTTTAGATTGATTCTGAAAAATTTCATTCAGTTTAATTGGTTAGTATTGAAAATATCACCATAGTACGTTTGTATGGAGCGCGCACCGAATTATATCCTCTTAATTGAAAATACGGCACACGCACGCACTTTTCGGAGGGCTGGGCAATCGCGTTTCTCATAGAAAATATTCGTCTGAACCTATAGCCCCTTAAAATTCGTCAGCATATTAAGAAGGACCGTGTATAGTAATTAAGTTTTTTAATTTAATGGTTTGAAGCACTCCTAAGTATGTACCGCATTTATGTTTACTATATAATAGGGGAGTTGACTACATACAATATATATTACTTTTTACTGCTCAGTAAATAAACCGTTTGAAAATAACGCTAAACTCACATTTACAGTAATACTGTTGCTTGAATACTATTTTTAATAACTGCATAAACTATAAAAAGTATCAAAACGACGACGAAAAACAATGACGTCACTATTCAATATTTTATACACGCGTTTTGACGTTTGATAAAGAGTTGTTAATTTGACTAGTTGGAAACTCGCGGATTATGTTATAGACTTACCGAACAGAAATAATGCGTTTATACCCATGGCTGCTTGAGTGATAATCTACAATTTGACATTTTTCCCTTTTTATACACCTGTAGAAAGTTTAAAATTGTATATTTGCACCACGCTTCGCGGACCAAAACTGTGACTAGAGGTGCCTGACGCGCAGTGGCGGATATACAAATTTTCACGGTATAGGCTGAATAGTTTTTGCCGCCCTTGCCTCGCGGAAAAATATTTTTGTTGTATGGGTTGTTAGTGGGAAGAGGGGAATATAATTATTTTCTACAATTTCGCTCTTTTCACTCATCTAAAGTGTGGGCAAAGGGCACAGAGGCGAGAGGCTGATTACTGGTTGAGGGGCGGCGAACTAGCTGCTTTACTCTAGAATATGGAAGTTTGCTACTCGCGGAATGTGCAATGACAAGTGAGAGAGAAAAGTCATCGACAAAATTTGTTGCAGATTCTATCTGTAAGACATCAGAAAACCGTAATGAAAAATCTTTTTGATTTCTATGAGGTAAAAAAAAAAAATTCGGTCCCCAAATTTGCCGCCCCCAAAATCTGCCGCCCTAGGCTCGAGCCTACTCAGCCTGCTGGTAAATCCGCCACTGCTGACGCGACGTTTTGTCAAACAAAGTTTATTTTGAAAACAAAACAATTTTATTAATACGTTCCAATTTTTCTATACAGTACAGCATTGCTCATAGGTATATTTCCCGAGGGGGTAGTCAGAGATATTCTGAAAACTAAGAACATCCACGTTTCACTACTAGTACCGAAACTCTGTCCAGTGTGACGAGGAGAGAGCCCGTCGCCACTTATAATGAACAAGGAGTACAATCATTATCGTATTCATATTCATGGTATATGCTAACGACTATATTCCCCGAGGGGGTAGTCAGAGATATTCTGAAAACTAAGAACATCCACGTTTCACTAGTAGTACCGAAACTCTGTCCAGTGTGACGGGGAGAGAGCCCGTCGCCACTTATAATGAACAATAAGTACCTACAATCATTATCGTATTCAAATGTAGTTAAAATTAATAAAAACAGAGTCACCAACACCAACGGTTTTAAACCGAAAAAATGGTTTATTTCGGTTTTAAACCGATTTTTTCGTTTTAAACGGATTGGTTTAATTGGTTTTAAACCAGGGTTCGCGGATATATACCAGCGGATATATATCATGATATATATCAATTGATTTCTTTCTTGATTTAAATCAATTGATTTTTTCATATCTTCTGAACTACAAATTTTGTAGATTAATGTTTACCCTGGCAACACGTAACGAAAAACTACAATTCAGAATAATTTAGATTGTTTCCCAAAATGGCAACCTCATTTAAAGTAGGGGAAATCCCCTTTAACTTACCAGTACGGCTAGCTTTTAATGAAATTCAAACCTTAACTTCATATGGTTCATATCGTTCATATGATATAACTTTGTTACTTTTTTTAAATAAAAAATGCGGTATTTCGACACTTGTATTATTTTACAAATTCCTTTCACATTTTTAAGTGTTTACAGAATGAAATTCGCTTTGTTTTCTTAGCCTGGATATATATCAGATATATATCGGATATATATCAAAAAATCGGATTTTTGATATTTATTATAAAAATAGGATTTTTTCGAACCCTCTTTTAAACCGGCCTTACATCTATAATCAGACCTAAACAGACTTATTCTTTAGTCTTTAAACTACCTCTAAACAGAGTAAATATTTGCAGATATCATTTTACTACAGTTAAAACAGCCCTAATAGTACAATGGAACAAAGAACAATAGTGGTCACATAATTTTAATCGAAAGGGAAGGATTACAATAGAAACCTTATCCCTTAGTCGCCTCGTAAATTACGGTAAGAAATGCGGTAGTCTATTCAGTAAGACAACAATAAGGGTTGTTTATTGAAGGTCAGGTGACCGATTGCGCTGATTTAAAACATCGAAGTTCTATTCTTATCCAATATCAGTTCTAATCACATTGCAATCACAAATTACTGTTCAACTGTGCTGAATTCCGCATCGCTCTAAACTCTATGTAACTGAAAGACAAAAATACAAATAAACATTTAAGGGGTGGTTTTGACCATCAAATTGAACATCTTTCACTATGGGACCAATATCGAAATCCCGAAGAAAAAAATCTGATGTTCCGCACTAAACTACAAATCTACTCGAGCTAAATGTATGGGACAGCAGATTTTTTTTTTCACGATTTCTAATTTGGTCCCATAGTGAAAGTTGTTCAGTTTGATGGTCTAAACAACCCCCTTTTAAGTCTTTAATGTTTATTTTTACTTTTGTAACACCCTGTATAGATTTTAGATAACTAGTCTTATCTTCCCCTTAAAAAAAGCATAAGCATATGCTCACGACTATATTCCCCGAGGGGGTAGTCAGGGATATTCTGAAACCACAAAACATCCACGTTTCACCAGTAGTACCGAAAATCCCCCTTAAAAAAAAGTCTACATATTAAGAATGGCCCTGTATAGGCTGATGATGATAATTAAGACTTGATCAAAAATATGATTCTGAAGACATCAACGTTTTTTAGACAAGTTAGTTTTCAAACACCACTCAACGTTATGAAATCTATTATAAAACAAAAAATATTTAATATTATAATAACGCTCAACGGTTGCATATCAAACTCAAATTAATTTAATCAAGCGTGTAGAGAGAGATAAAAATATTTTTTTTCAAAATCTTTCGGTACTATAAAACGGGGCATCAATTTATAGCTGCTACACATTCGGCTGTCAAAATGGGGCGACTGACGGCATTGGGTCTAATAGGTAAGCAAACCATTTATTACTTTATGAGGATAGCCTTCTAGCGAACTCCATACAAACGAACATAATTGGCTATGTGCCAGTTTTCGGAAAGCATAGCATAGCATATGCTCACGACTGTATTCCCCGAGGGCAGTCAGTGATATTCTGAAACCTCAGAACATCCACGTTTCACCAGTAGTACCGAAATTCTGTCCAGTGTGACGGGGGGTGAGCCCGTCGCCAGTTATTATGGATAGTGGGTACAATACATGCCTCGAAATTGAAGCATGCAGGTTTCCTCACGATGTTTTCCTTCACCGAAAAGCCAGTGGTGTTACAAATCGTACATAAATCATCTTTATAAAGAAAAATAAATGACAAAAAGAATTATTAAGAAACATAAAATGACGATAAATGACAAAATTATTAAGTGGAAAGAGAAATTTATAATCTCTATAATCATTAATCCGCTATTACAACTTTTTTTGAGCAAATAAAATTTGAATGTTATTAGGTAAGTGGACCAACCAATAACCAACAATTAGGTAGGTTTTGTAACTTTTCTTTGTCCCCGTTTGCGATACCTACCTAACAACATTCAAATTATATTTGCAGAAACAAATTTGAAATAGCTGATTAATTATTATACAACGTGTTAATGAATAAGCGCAAAACCCCAACTGATTTATAACAAAATAATTAGATTGAAACAATAATTTTATTATTTTGATAGTTAAAATTTAAAGTTATAAACTTTTTAAGTTTTGAGGCAAAAATGATTTGTTATCATTTCAGCAATGAATGAAAGCGCTAGCGTGCTCGTGGATACATTTTAAGAATCTTGTTTTGGTAGTAAGTAGGGTGAGTGTGCCCGTGCGGTGGGTTGAGATCGAATTCAAAAAATTTCAAATTTTACAAACAAATTATTTAATATTTTGAAAATAATTACGTATGTTGAAAACATGATAATTCGATTCTGCTCTCGATTCTAAACAAACTACTTTCTAGTTTTGCGTTAATTCATTAACACGTTGTATACCTTGTTTTTCTAATAGCTTGTTTTTAACCTACCTAATAAACATTCAAATTATATTTGCACATACAAAGTTATAATAGCTCATTAATAAACCAAATTTTCCTCCACAGCTTTGATAGCATCGGCAGCGGCGGCGCCCCAGTTCCCCTGCCCGTGCCCATGCTCTGTACCAGAGCCCTGCCCGCTGCCACCCTGCCCACCTCTGCCACCATGCCCCTGCCCGTGCCCAAACCTTCCACCCTGCCCTGAACCGTGTGACCCGTGCAACCCATGCAACCCGTGCGATCCATGCAACCCGTGTGATCCATGCAACCCGTGCAACCCGTGCGATCCATGCAACCCATGCAACCCGTGCGATCCATGCGACCCATGCAACCCGTGCGATCCATGCAACCCTTGCGATCCATGCGGAGAGTCACCACCAAGTAAGATTTATACAAATTAATGGTCCAATGACATAAATGAAATCAGAAAAGCTTAATGTTTTATTGAGCGGCAGCTTTGGGGGCAGAAAGAGATTGCAAACACTTTTTACCAGACTGCGCCAGAAGGATGATTATGTTTTTCGAGCGTATGTATGTATGTTTGTTTGTCTATTTCTTTGGCGCGCTCTACAGACGTTTAGGCTTGATGGATTTTAACGTATGAGGTGTCGTTAGATTTGATTTGGCGTTTGCAAATCAATTGTTTTCTGCAATGTCATGTGGGGTATCAAATGAAAACTTATAAAAATAAGAGACTTAATAAACAAATATCTTAATAAAAACCAAGAAAAATGGCGCTACAGCTTTGGTGCTTTGGCGCTGACAAGATCTAACAGAACATAGCCTTTCATCGAAAATGTATGAAACGGAAGGTAACTTTTCCGACTATACAAGGTCCTGCTTAATATGCTGACACTTTTTTAAGGGGATGACCAGACCATCAAACTGAACAACTTTCTGTATGGGCCCAACACCGAAATTGCAATAAAAAAATCAGCTGTCCCATATATCTATAAATAGGTTTGCAGCTTTGTATAGAACAGCTGATTTTTTTTTCGCGATTTCGATGTTGGTGCAATAGCGAAAGTTGTTCAGTTTGATGGTCTGGTCCTCCCATTAAAAAAGACTCAGCATACTCGTATTAAGACCCTGTATAGTCGGAAGTTACCTGTCCAAGACCGTGTCCAAGACATGGCTCAAAAAGTGACTGTAGAGTCTTGTGGCACCTTTAGGTTCCCAAGGCCAAGATCTATTTGGCCTATATACGTCCCACTGCAGGGCGCAACCTACCCTCAAGGAGGATGTAAAGGGAGACACACACCCGTGTGTCCAAAAGCGTGCACAATGCGGATTTGTGGACTTCACATACGCATCAGAATTTCTTCTTCAGTGTATGCAGGTTTCCTCACGTACCAAATACTCTCTAAGGGTCTTTGATCTATTAGCCTCACAACAGGGTTACAGGCAGTCTACAAGAATTTGTGGGCGTTTGTCAACCTGCGTGTATCGACTGTGGTATTTCAGCAGAATTGCAATTAACGTGATCACTGTTTCCCCCGGTAAAAGATACCGACTGTTTTAAATAATCTCGCTTCATTGTAATTAACTTCATCTTTTTTCAGCCCCTACTGGCAACGGCCCTGTCAGGACCTGGATCAGAAGAAATAGCATCCCAGAAAAGGTCCAAAGTCTCGGCTTCCAAGTAATCAACGTGCCTGGAGGCAGATTCTTCGTCAGATCAAACCCGGACGTCCTGATCCAACCACCACCAATCCTGGTCCAACCGCCCACCCCAAGTCCAATCACTCCACCCCCAATTGTGATCCAGCCACCGACACCAGCGCCGATCCAGCCTCCTACGATTGTTGTACGACCAAGTCCTATCCGGCCCATCTGTCCTCCACCGATCGTCGTAAGACCATGCCAGCAACGTCCAATTCAACCGCCATCTATCTGCGTGAGACCACCACAGGGGCCATGCATCCAGCCGAAGCCATTCTCGATCTGTCTTCCACCCATCCCGCCAATCCAGCCACCTCAGATCGTCGTGAGACCTCCTGGACAAGCTAGCATACAGCCAGCTAGCGTCTGTATAAGCGCTAACTGCTTGGGGCCAATCAACTCAGGTCAGCAACAATTCTCCCAATCATGCGATCAACCGTGCCCACAACCGTGCCCACCACCATGCCCTTGCCCATGCCCATGCCCTTGCCCTTGCTACTAATGAAGTAAATGATCTTTGACTGTAGTATAAAAATAATATTTCAATAAGACAGCTGGATACGCCTTTAAAATTGATAAGATAACAACAGAAAGTTTGGTTTCGCTTAATAAGATAGTAAAAGCGTAGTCGAAATCTGGAGTGACGGGTAGTCGAAAGCGAAACGACGAGGCTATAAAACCAGTCAGAGTTGAATTACTGTCACCCAAAAAGCTTAGCGGAAAAGTCGCGACGGATAGTCAAAAGCGACACTGGGTTCGCTTAGCTTAAGACATAATCACATTTACCATTTTGTCACTCAATTTTAAAGTTAATACATGCAAGAAGATTGATTATCTTCGCTGTAATAGTTAGTCAAAAGCGTAGTCACTTTCGCTTTGTGATCAAGCGGTAGTCAAGTTTGCAACTGAAGTTAATCATTTGACTATATCATGTCTTGTCACAATTTTATGTGAACTTTATTGTTAAAGAAATAGAAATGTTTTTGTGCATTTGTTATAACTATGTCAGACAAATCAAAGATTGAAACACAATTGTGTATAATGGAATTTGATCATCGTATGGTAGTTACCAGATCCATCAATAGATGTCACTACATCGAAAGCGAAAGTGGACTGGGGAAATAAAGAAATTGCGATTGCTCCACGGGATAGAGCAAGTTCAAATCCAGGTCATAACCAATTTCAATTTGATTTTTAAATATTGAAATATGTATTTTTTTACTGCATTTAACTATGTTCTTTCTGAAGATCTCTTTTATTTTATTTTCTCTAAAAAACGAACGAGCTTTGTCTTATGGATTCTGATTCTATTGTTAGTTATTATTTTAGAATATTCGTACTCATTTTGATTGTTTGTCTGAGCGTTTGCAAATGTAGCCTTTATTGTATTTATTGTATTGTATTGTATCTTATTGGAAGTATATGTATTATTAATATCAATAATATAAAATTATATTGTATTCATATACATTCAGTTATTGAGTTTATTTTATTTTTGATACCTTTAACATTAAATAAATTTGCGCATAGTTCCTTTCTTAATATGCTGACACTTTTTTAATGGGTTGATCAGACCATCAAACTGAACAACTTTCTCTATGGGACCAACATCGGAATAGCAAAAAACATCACAATTGGCTCAAGTAGAATTGCAGTTTTGTATGGAACAGCTGATGTGATGTTTGTATAGAGCGATTTCGATGTTGGTGCCATAGAGAAAGTTGTTCAGTTTGAAAAAAGTGTCAGCATATTAAGAAGGACCCTATACAACGTGTTAATTAATTAACACAAAACTAGAAAGTAGTTTGTTTGGAATAGAGAGCAGAATAGAATTATTATGGTTTCAACACAGGTAATTTTTTTCAAAATATTTAAAAATTTGTTTATAAAATTTTTAATTTACCGATCAAAGTCAAAGTCAAAAGTCAACGTCAACGTCAAAGTCAAAGTCAAATTCAATATAATTTATTCAATATAGGAGCTTGCAGCACACTTATCTATCGTCAAATCTTTTTAAAAAGCTACCAACAAGCTAAAGAAGATGCGGCCAGAAACTCAAAACATAACACGACTTAATTACGCCATAAACTATTACAATATAAATTCTTAAGCTAAAGTGATGTATACAATAATACATAGTCAGTTTGATCCCATAGTAAAAGTTGTTCAGTTTTATGGGCAGACTCTTAGTTTATAAGGATGCTAATGATATCAATTTCACCCTGTATAACAAAGTAAGTAAAACTACAAAATACTACATAAATATACTATTGAATTACAAAGTGTAACATTGTCATGACCAAGCATTTTCGGTCATTCATAGAGGTACTTAAAAAACAATTATGCCTAAAGTTTTTGTTCGAATAGATCCCAACCTCAGAGGAAGGATCTCCATAGAGTCCGCATAAATTTACGATTGTAGTTAGTCTCTTTTGTCTTATGACGTACCTTTAATAGCAGAAGGAGATGGAACTATAGATATTTGTTTATGTGGCTGTCCACTTTTATTTGAGCTATTGTGTGTGAAAAGTGACCGTAAACAAAAGGCCATTTTTCACTTGGTGCCTTTTGTCCATACTACTTGACACCACACACTCAAACTTAAACGTCAAAAAAAGTGGACACTTTACAATTGGCATGGCTCACTCTATTAGGTATAATCTCTTTGATCCTAACAAACGAAAACAATTTGTATACAAATTCTTTCGCAAAAGAGAAATAGTCTTAAGGCGCCTAAAACATCTAATAAGCAATTAATTATATCGAATCACTCCATAAAATAAGACGACAGCATACGTGTGCCAAAATATGTGATAAAGTATAATAAGATATTCTATAGTATGTTTCTAGCTATAAGGAAAAGATTAAGGCGCTTCCAGCAGCAAAGAGATGGCTGAAAAATTCTCCGAGGTTGTGTTACCTTCAATCCGCGAGTTTCCAACTAGTCAAATTAACAACTCTTTATCAAACGTCAAAACGCGTGCTTTGTATAAAATATTGAATAGTGACGTCATTGTTTTTCGTCGTCGTTTTGATACTTTTTATAGTTTATCCAGTTATTAAAAATAGTATTCAAGTAACAGCATTACTGAAAATTTGAGTTTAGCGTTATTTTCAAACTACTATTTACTGAGCAGTTAAAACTATAATATATTTTTTGCAGTCAAATGTGTTAAAAAAAAAATTCATCCAGGAGCCGTAGCATGTTACACGTGATACGGCTGTATCACGACTTTTATCTCGTTCGTTCGTGCGCAAATAGAAAGAGAGCGAAGGTGTGATAGCGCTGTATCACGGTGCCATGCCACCTATGCTGGAGTGCAATTCTCTTAGCCCCACTTGCGTCACCTGGGTTAGAAAATAACTCCAGGTTAAGTTTGTAATCTATATGATTTTTAGTACATTTGATCTGACCCTTCTTAAGTAGGCTGTCAATTTGGTCTGCATACTTACGTCTAGGGCGACCCCTTTCGACTGTTCCATTCACTCTCGCTTTATATATTTCCTACGTCAGTCTACTATCACTCATCCTTTCCACATGACCAAACCATCTCAACATTCCCTTTTCAATCCTTGTCACTATATCCTCTTTCAGTCCACACTTTTCTCTAATTACACTGTTTCTTATTCTATCATTCAAAGTCAAACCACACATACTGCAACCGACGAGCGTGTATGAAACGACTTATGACTGTGGAAGAGGCAAAAGAGGTATGTCAGGATCGTAGCCGATGGCGATCAATTGTCTCTGCCTACCCCAATGGGACACAGGTGTGAGTATATGTATGTATGTATGTTTTTTAGTATAGCAGAAAATCCGAGTTAGCTATTTAACCTAGAGTTATTTGCTAACCCGGGTTAGCGCAAGTGGGGCTAAGCGTCACATCGCTGTAAAAATATCGATGAGCTCACAAATTGAGCTCACAGTTTGACGCATGACATAACCTTAGCGAATACCGAATTGACAGATCGCCGATGTTTCAACGACGAATTTTAGGTTGGCGTCGCGCTGCAAGTCTGGCGGAGTACGGACGCGTGCGTATCGGCGCGTTGGGCTTGCACGTGGCTCCACAATTTTGTGTTTTAACCTTAAAACAATCACTTGAGATTATAAACTACTTACATTGGCAAAACTGCCACGCTAGACTTAATTAATAATACTGATCATAATTCCTTCGTATACTCTCCACATAACGAGACATTGGCTGAATTGTGATAACACATCGGATGCCACTAAACAAATATTGAATTGAATTTTAGGTTGTGACGATGTTTGCGCTTAGAGAATTGCATTCCAGATAACACAAAAAAATATTGACTCTTGGACGGAGGAGAAAAAATAGTTTCACTTAATTTGTTTTTCAAATAAACCTTGTAACAGTTGTAACATTCAACAATGTGTCCAATCCAGCATTTTCCTTTAGCGATAATCCAAATTTAATTTTTTTACGAATGTATAAACTGCTCTAATTAATATAATTTAAGAGTTCGTCAGTCGTTCTAATATCACATGAGTGATGTGAGCACCTTAAGGAAATTTTGGCGGGTTTCTTGCAAGAACAATTCGCTATCGTTCGTGAGATCCAAACATCACACGCGTCAAATACAGGGAGGAATTACGGAGGCGCAAAATATTGTAAAGGGCTCTTTATTTCCTTCGTGTTTTAACTTCATAGGAAACAATGAGTACTTATTAACAGTCTGTTTTGCGGGTATGCTAGACGAAATCTCTTCAGAGCTAAGCTTGCTCTTTGTATATGTTTTCTCAACTGTGTATTATTATGACTGTTACGTGATTTATTTATTACTAAAATAAATTCTTAAACAAAAATATGGTAGTTGTAATAATGTTTCTGTTTCTGACCACCCCGAAATGGATTAAGGTCCTGAGTTTATGTATGAATAGCATTGTGCCTGTGTTAAAGTGTTAAAATAAATGAGTAGGCAAGGCAATGTGTAGGATTGATGTAATAAGTATTTGTTAACTGACGCAAAACATTTTTTAACATATTTTTGGATTTTGAATATGCGTCCTTTATTAGCGCAATAAGCAATGAAAACATACCTAAATAAAGAAGAATTTTTCCAAACAAATTTTACGTGTTTCAACATCGAGATTATCGATGTAGCATACTATTGATTTAGCGCATCATCAATGCAGCGTACCATCTTTGAACAGTGTTCGATAAAGAGACAATCTAAGTGTTGACTTTCGAGGTAATGGTTAGTGGTTTAATGGTTAAGAGCATTGGGTTCTTGACACGAAGGCCGTGGGTTCGATTCCCACGGGGTGTTCCCCGTGATATATGTCACTGATATGTCACTTTGTGCGTTTTTCCCCAGTTGGTTAGGACATTGCAGGCCGAATCACCTGATTGTCTGAAAAGAACGTAACTCTCCCATTTGATATAAGAGACTGTCAAACAATCAATCAATCTCTTCAATAAACTAGTATATTTATTTATTATTTATCATACTGGATATTTTTGTATGTATGTATGTAAGTATATACCTGTATTATTAGTGTTCAATACTGATTTATTAGTTACATGTGCACACTATGCTTGCCTCACTTTGTATACTCTCTCTCTGTCACGAGTTTGCTGGAAGAAATCTCTTTAGAGATAAGCTCGCCCTTTGTAATTGTCTATTATGCTGTTTTCATATATATTTCCGTGTGTACAATAAAGAGTTAAAAAAAAAAAAAGAACGATGATTCCGTGCTTCGGATGGCACGTTAAGTCGTTGGTCCCGGCTACTATCTCTCGTGGTAGTAGTCGTTACATAAAAACCACGTCAGAGGCCGTAAGCAGTCTGAAAAACTCTGACACCAAGGGGCGCTAAAATCATCCTACTACCTGACTCCATACCTGTACGCACGTGTGAAGCAAGAGATGAATTCCAGCTAAGATGCTCCATTACCCACCTCCTATGTTTGTTCAATGTTTGGAGCCCTCAACTCGTACGCCTACGTATAGACGAAGTTGTAGGAAGGGGGAGAGATAATAAGAACTTGTGAACTTCAAGTGGCTGCGGCGCTAACCGTGCAGGGGGCGGCGGATTGATCCCACCCTGTAGGGCTAGCATGCCACAATAAAGCGACGGAACGAGAAAACCGTCATGCGCGCTCGCTTTTGCATACGCAAAGTAACAAAGACGGAGGCGCGTCTCAATTTTTAGGGTTCCGTAGTCAACAAGGAACCCCTTATAGTTTTGCCATGTATGTCCGTCTGTCCGTCTGTCCGTCTGTCCGTCTGTCCGTCTGTCCGTCTGTCCGTCTGTCCGTCTGTCCGTCTGTCCGTCTGTCCGTCTGTCCGTCTGTCCGTCTGTCCGCGGAAATATTTTTTTTTCGTGGGTGCTTGCTAGGCCGCCTGTAGGGTTAGTTTTGTCATGCGTAAAAAGTGCGAAAACTATAAAAACCGGCCAAGTGCGAGTCGGACTAGCGCCCTCAGGGTTCCGTACAAACTTAAATTATGAAGGACAAACATAACTTTCTAGTGGAGGAAAATTTTCTCACTCTATCCT
Source organism: Agonopterix alstromeriana (assembly GCA_963924505.1). Lineage (NCBI taxonomy): Eukaryota > Metazoa > Arthropoda > Insecta > Lepidoptera > Depressariidae > Agonopterix > Agonopterix alstromeriana. The sequence goes on from OZ004688.1 coordinate 1,079,300, forward strand.
AAAGGGAGTGCTCGTCGCCACTTGTAATGGACAGTGCATACAATACATGCCTCGAAATTGAAGCATGCAGGTTTCCTCACGATGTTTTCCTTCACCGAAAAGCCAGTGGTGTTACAAATCGTACATAAATTCCGAAAAACTCATTGGTACGAGTCGGCTTGGACGGGGATCGAACCATCGCCTCCTACACGGCAGGCAAGGTTACTCGCCTCAAATTCATTTTTTATGTGATAATGTAACTACAAATTTACAATTTCAGGATTTAAGGTGGTTGCAGAGTTGTCAATTTCATAAGAAAGTTCGACGCGTAATACGCGAAGCCGGTACAATTAAAAGTAATACAGGGTGTCTCAAAAGAAATTTTATATTTAGTGAATCGATTAAAAAAAAAGTAAGCCGTATATAGAAAAAATGTTTATTAATTATTGAAATACACTTTTTGGGGATTTATTTCTTGAAAATGATATCGTCTAAATGTAGACCCTCGCGTTCTCGGCACTCATTTAATCGAACAGTAAAATTACTTATGACGGCTCGGCAGGTGGATTCAGGGATGGCTGCCATTTCGTGACGGATATTTTCTTTCAAATGGGCCAGTGAAGTCGGTTTATCGGGTTTCTGATGTTTGCGTTTTGGATTCGTTGCACTCCAGTAGCGGCAGTTCTGCTTATTTACGTGGCCATTAAGATGAAAATGAGCTTCATCCGAAAACAAAATGTTGGTAAACGTTGAAAATCGCTCAATCACCTGATTTACGAAATGAAGCCTCTGACTGGCATCTTGGGGCTTTAATTCTTGCACCAATTGAATTTTGTAGGGGTGCAGCTTTAGGTCTTTGTGCATGATGCGATGTAATGATGATCTATGCACATTTAAAGCACTTGCGCGCTTCCGAATTGAAAGGTTCGGGTCGTCACGAACAGACTGATTAGCATTCTCCACGTTTTCTACCGTTCTTGATGACCTAGGTCGCCCGGATTTTGATTTATCTAGCGTTGTACCGGTCTCTTCAAACTTTTTAACCCAATGTCGAATGAGAGGAATGCTTGGCGCATCATTTAAGTGGAATTTTCTACGCGCTACAGTCGCCGAATCACCGTTTTTGTAAAACTCTCGCACGCACAACGCGCGGTCTGCTCCCGAGAAACGCTCCATAGCGACTGAATTCCCAAGAGCCAGGCTACCGATTGACATAACCCCCGCGCCCCTCGGATACGTTGCGCTCACGCAGTAAGCTAAATAAATATAAAATTTCTTTTGAGACACCCTGTATTTTATATATGGAAAAATAGTTTAGAGGTTCTTGATGCCGCGTATTAAATAACATTTGCAATTTATAATATAATTACGAAGATATAAAGCTTTGAAATTTTCTATGGATAAGTTCAAAGCTTTATATCTTCATCATTATATTATAAATTGCAAATGTTATTTGCCACGCGGCATCTAGATTTACTAAACTATTTTTCCATATATAAAATATTACTTTTAATTTTTGTATTGTTGGCTTCGCGTATTACGCGTCGAACTTTTGTATGAAATTGACAACTCTGCAACCACCTTCAATCCTGAAATTGTAAATTTGTAGTTACATTATCACATAAAAAATGAGTTTGAGGCGAGTAACCTTGCCTGCCGTGTAGGAGGCGATGGTTCGATCCCCGTCCAAGCCGACTCGTACCAATGAGTTTTACGGAATTTATGTACGATTTGTAACACCACTGGCTTTTCGGTGATGAAAAACATCGTGAGGAAACCTGCATGCTTCAATTTCGAGGCATGTATTGTATGCACTGTCCATTACAAGTGGCGACGAGCTCACTCCCTTTAGGATAGAGTGAGAAAATTTTTCTCTTCATTTTTCTATTTCTATTAAGGTGGTTAATCAGTTTTGTTTTAGACTATTTATATTTGATTTATTGATTGATAAGAAAATCGTTATTGCCTACCCCTCGCTTTAATTTCAGAGAGTTCCTAATACTTACCTACATTTGCTTAACACTCGAACTGGGGCAAATTTCAATTTTAAATTCAGGAACTTTTCAATGACTCGAACAAATATCGGAGTTCTTGACACACAATAATATTGAGAGATTCTGCCATCCAGTTTTAGCACGTATAAGATTGCCAATGAGGTGATTTCCAAGATTATAGCGAAACGAAAAATCTGTAGTTTGCAGTAACCTATGTGGGTTAGACGATTTTTAGGGTTCCTTAGTCAAACACGGTGTTACAAAACTACAAATAAACATTTAAGAGAAGTTTATTCCGAATGCTTAAATGCACGCTGCATACAAAACGAAGTCTGGTGATATTTTCAATACTAACCAATTAAACTCAATTAAATTTTGCAGAAATAATCTAGGAACAAATCTCTATGCTTGTATCGTGTCCGATTTTCGTTAAAATATACAGTTTCAATGCTAGGATTAATTTAAGATTTGTATGGAAATCTTTAAAGCACTGTAACTTTAAAACTGTACATTTTAAGAAAAATCTGACACGATACAAGCATAGAGATTTGTTTCTAGATTGTTTCTGCAAAATTTCATTGAGTTTAATCGGTTAGTATTGAAAATATCACCAGACTTCGTTTGTATGGAGCGCGCCAACAGTAATATACCCTTTAAGGGGGTGATTAGACCATGGAACATTATTTTTTTTTTTCGCGATTTTGATATTGGTTGATATTGAATGGCCCATAGTGAAAGTGGTTCAGTTTGTAATTTTACCCCATATACTATATTTTTTTGGGCACTAGGCTCTTAACTATTATAAAACTGTAACAGAAGTGTGTCTGTACATTGAAGATATTGATATGAAAAAGATTACGATATGGTTTTTAGGTATCCCGGACTCCAAATCAACCTTTTTTAGAATTTTTGTCTGTCTGTGTGTGTATGTTTGTTTGTAACAGCATCACGCAAAAACTACTGAACCGATTTTGATGAAACTTTTTTTTTTGATAGCTTATGATCTGACTTAAAATCTGGTATACAGGGTCTTCTTTATATGCTTACATTTTTTTAAGGAGATGATCAGACCATCAAACTGAACAACTTTCACTAAGGGACCAACGCCGAAATCGCAAAAAAAATCTGCTGTTTTTGGCTCAAGTAGGTTTGCAGTTTTGTATGGAGAAACAGATTTTTTTTTGCAATTTCGATGTTGGTGCCATAGAGAAAGTTGTTCAATTAGTCGGTCTGATCATCCCCTTAAAAAAGTGTCAGCATATTAAGAAGGACTCTGTATAATTTGTGCGGACGAAGTCGCGTAGGTAGGTAAAATAAAATTGGCAACCATAACTGTGAACGTGGTTACAATGAAAGTTTTCCCTCACAAATATCTATTGACTTGATAACTTGATATCATACATTATGTATGTATTTGTATGTAAGGTTGTAACTAACGAACTGTTATCTCTACGTGACTTGGAAACGTTTGGGTAAACTCTAGTTTAAGTTATTTTACCCGTTATTTTATTTTATTAAATAGACTATGTATTATTGTATACTTACATAACTTTAGCTTAAGAATTTATATTGTAATAGTTAATAAGTCGTGTTATGTTGTAGAGTTTCTGCCCGCTTCTTCTCTACAGCGACAACACGTTCCGACGCGGTGGTAGCTTTAAAAAAGATTTGACGTTTGATAAGTGTGCTGCAAGCTCCTATATTGAATAAATTATATTGACTTTGACTTTGACTTTGAAAGTTACTGTAGCAGTGTGGTTCCCGGCTAAGAATTAGACCACGCCATTTCTTTCCATGGGCGTGTAACATGTTATGTGTAACAAAGCATATGCTCACGATTATATTCCCTGAGGGGGTAGTCAGAGATATTCTAAAACCTCAGAGCATCCACGTTTCACCAGTACCGAAACTCTGTCCAGAGTGACGGGGGGAGAGCCCGTCGCCACTTATAATGGACAGTGGGTACAATACATGCCTCGAAATTGAAGCATGCAGGTTTCCTCACGATGTTTTCCTTCACCGAAAAGCCAGTGGTGTTACAAATCGTACATAAATTCCGAGAAACTCATTGGTACGAGTCGGCCTGGACGGGGATCGAACCATCGACTCCTGCACGGCAGGCAAGGTTACTCGCCACTGGACCACCACGGCTTGTGGCGGCATGTGTAACAAAAGGCGAAAATAATATTTAACGGGGTAGACTAGACCATCAAACTAAATAACTTTCACAATGGAGACAAATGGACAAAAAATTAAAAGAGTCTGCTTCTTACCCGACTGCGCCACAAGGAGGGTTATGTTTTTCGAGTGTATGTATGTATCTATGTAAGTAGGAATGTATGTTTGTATATCCATTTCTTTGGCACGCCCTACAGCCTAAACGGCTTGTAGGATTTTAACATACAGGGTCCTTCTTAATATGCTGACACTTTTTAAGGGGATGATCAGACCGTCAATCTGAACAACTTTCTCTATGGGACCAAAATCGAAATCGCGAAAAAACAGCTGTCCCATACATTTGGCTCGAGTAGGTTTGCAGATTTGTATGAAACAGCTGATTTCTTTTTCGTGATTTCGATATTGGTGCCATAGAGAAAGTTGTTCAGTTTGATGGTTTGATCATTATCTATATCAATATAGGCATCGTTACATTCGTAAAAATTGTGAGAGTGACATCATCATCATCATCATCATCATATCGTATGGAATTTATTGTCTTCATGACAGTGACAAACATTCTGCATTTTCATATAAAACTTGAAGACAAGAATTTGATTTCATGACAAAAGCATCACTGTTTCCGCAATGGGACTTCCACCACTGAACTACTGGGAACAAACGAAACTATAAAAAGGGGATTAGCATTGTAGTAGGTTGGTATGTAAGTAATTTTTCACTTCAAAATGGGTCACCATCAAAAAGGTTTTTGCAAAACCCGGAACGTGAAGGTATGTGACGTGTAATGATTCTTTCATTGTTCGTTTTATTGCTGACATTACACAGGGTGCTGGCTAAACGAGGGTAGCACACACAGGGGGATTATAGACCGGGAGATCACCATCGGTAATACTACGTCATTGAGTACCAGCGTAAACTGTCCTTTGGTAAAAGAAGGTGCTTGCAAATCGTTGATCTTTCTTAGAAAAACATGTCAGGTTTTGTACTAGAAAGAAAACGGTTTAAAAGGTACTTCTCTGCGGTCTAGCATGAAATGCGATGGGCAGGAATAAATTTCTTTTTTAGCAAAATAAATTTTACTTTGCGTCCAGTGCGTCTTCGATGGATCAAGGTCTGAATTGGCAAGGATTTTTAATTATTCTTCCTAACCTTGCAGTGTACTACAATTCGTAGCATTGAGTGTTATTTTTTTGAAGATGTGACTAAATATGTTTATTGTAGTAGAAAAAAGCCTATCGTTTATCTTCAGTCAATTGGAAATCGAGTTGTTAGTGCGGAAAACTAAATAAATAAATATCTAGGACACTGTCACACAAACTGACTATGAAATCGTCAACGAACGCCTCCAGCACCATATGTCCAGAGCACAGCCCCAATATTTCACACAAGCAAACCAATTTAATAAGTTTAATTACCACTAGTTACTATTACTTTAATTATTACTTCTACAGGAGCACCGGCTTACACTACATTACATGCATACTTTGTCCAGTGTGTCAATTTAATCTTCTTCTTATCGTGTGCGCAGCAAGCTCTGGTGTCAGAGTTTTTTCAGACCTCCTTACGACATCTGACGTGGTTTTTATGTAACGACTACTACTACCAGAGATAAAAGCAGCGACCAACGGCTTAACGTTTCATCCGAAGCACGGAATCATGTCACGGTGACCTCCCGGTCTATAACGTTAACAGTTGTATTAAACAAATAGCCGCTGTGTGTTTACAGCCTACACGTAACCACTTGACATTACATTCTATTCTAAAACATTAAAAACGCCTTGGATTGTTACAGCAGTTACGTCAAAGGACGGTGGATTATTGAGACGGCTTGAAAATACTGTCTCAGCAAGTTAAGATAAGATAAGATATCTTGGACATTTGTCACACAAATTATCTAGTCACATTTAAAGTACCAGAATTGAGCCTGGACTTGTGTTATGATGACTAGACAATCATATAGAATACACACACAAACATCCATGACTCGGGTACAAATATTCATATTCATCATACAAATATTTGTTCCTTACAGGATTCGAACACGCGACCCTCGGCACAGCAGTTAGGTTCACTACCGACTGAGCTACCGGGCTGTCAATAATAAGTTAAATAAAATAAAACCTGTCAAGCGCGAGACGGACTACTCGCGCACCGAGGGTTCCGTACCACACGATCACACATCATATTAACTTAGAAATAGTTTTATTTTCTCCGGAACCTTTAGCGCGAGACCGACACACACTTGGCCGGTTTTTATTATTTGTTGTTATACTGTAGAGTTTACTCTATAATCACACCAAGTTTGACGCTTGTATGTATTACCGTTTTTACGATAGAGCGAGAAGAAAACTAGTTTCTTGTATGAGACCCCCCCGAATATTGACTTTTTGTCATTATTTAGCCTTTTTATTATTTGTTAACAAATCCGCCGTAATAACGCATATTCTGTGAAAATTTCAACCGTCTAGCTATTACGGTTCAAAAGTTACAGCCCTAAATAGGTAGGACGGACGGACGGACAACATAGGCTTAGTAATAGGGTTCAGTTTTCACCCTTTGGGTACGGAACCCTAAAAACCAAAAATATCCCAATCGTTAAAAAAATCCCTATATTATAGCATTTAATTTTATGTTTATTAAAAAAACACTCGTGTATTTTATTTGCGATTTAAAGAAAAGAAGTCAAAACTTTTTCATCTACACCGACCGCTACAAATTATGCAATCAATTTTTTAAACATACATACATACATAAACTCACGCCTTTCTCCCAGAGGGGTAGGCAGAAACTATAGATCTCCACTTTGGGCGGTTCTGACACACCTCTCTTTCTTCCTCTAAGTCCATACATCTTGTCATACATTCCCTTCGATTTCGGCTACTTTTAACCTGGCATTTTTAATGACGTCCCTGACCTTAGGTACCTTTTTAACTTTGTTTTAAAATGTTAATAACCGATATTATATTTAACTTTAAGCTTCAGTTAACCGAAAACTGTTTATTTAAAATTGCTTTTGATTTGTTTAAAATATGTTTAATCATGTGTGAATAGAAAGTATTAAATATTTAACAAAATCTGAAAAGAACAACCATTTAAAAACAATTCTTACTATCTCAAAAACTAAATTTTAACTACATATTTTATGTACAGGAATTAAAGCTATACTCCACTGAATTAAGTATCATTTTCGTCTGGCAATGAAACTATTTGATCGTTATTATATAAAATTTTGTATGTAGTATAAAAAAGTATATATATGTAGTATTTCTGTGTATTTTCATCAGACGACCGGAAGATGGCGCGGGGCAAAGTGATCTGGTTATCTGGTATGTTTTTTAACTATTTTACCAAAAAAAAATGTTAAGAGGAGTTTATTCTGAATGCGTAAATGCGCGCTGCATACAAACTAAGTCTGGTGATATTTTCAATACTAACCAATTAAAGTCAATGAAATTTTGAAGAAACAATCTAGAAACGATTCTGCTTGTATCTTTTCTAATTTTCGTTAAAATATACAGTTTCAATGCTAGGATTAATTTAAAATTTGTATGGAAATCTTTGAGGCACTGTAACTTTAAAACTATACATTTTAACGAAAATCTGACATGATATAAGCATAGAGATTACTTTCTAGATTGTTTCTGAAAAATTTCACTGACTTAGTATTGAAAATATAACCAGACTTCGTTTGTATGGAGCGGCCAACCGTAATATACCCTTAAGGGAAAAAGAGAAAAATGTATGGACCTCCCATTGAAGATCGATCGCCACTTTTGTACCTATAGGAGGTCCAAATATTTTTCTCGTTTTTCGACATTTATTTATACAACGTGTTAATGAATAAGCGCAAAACCTCATACACCCCAACTAATTTATCAAAAAAATTTGATTGAAACAATAATTTCATTATTTTGATAGTTACAATTTAAAGTTATTCGCATTATATTCACATTGAATTCAGGCATAAATGATTTGTTATCATTTCAGCAATGAATGAAAGCGCTAACGTGCTCATGGATACATTTTAAGAATCTTGTTTTCGTAGTTCCTTATAGCCCAGTAAAGTTACGGTGCGCTTGTATAGCGAAAGTAAATCATTTATAACAGCCGTTATTTTCTTTTATATATATTATATAGATAATAACTCTAGTTATTATTTATATTGAAAATCCAACTAAAAATTTTCTTAAATAATTAAACAAAAATAAAATCATGTCAAATTGGCAAAAAATCTGACACTATCAATAAAAAAATTAAATTTTTGTATACAGGGTATTAGGGTAAATAGTTGCATTACTTTAAGTGGTGGTTGTACCCACACCCCAAAATATAGGAAATTCGCAAAAAAAATTTTACACTTTCCGTACCAAACCAGCTGATCAAACGTTTGTATGAAAAGTTGAAACATTTTTTTGCGAATTTCCTATAAGTTTCTTCGTGAAAGTTGATCAGTATCATGGGTACAATCACCCCTAAAAGTAATGCAACTGTTAACCCTAACACCCTATACATTTTTTATGAAATTTTTTGGTGGTTTGTTACTGTGCCATGCAATCTCTAACAACTCAACGTTTCCCCACAGTTCTCCTCCTGGGCTCGGTTCTGGGCCAGCCAGTTCCCGACCCGCAGTATCCCTGCCCGTGCCCCTGCCCAGAACCACCCCCCTGCCCGTGTCCCTGCCCAGAACCGGCTCCCTGCCCGTGCCCCTGCCCCTGTGACGACGCCGTGGAGATACAACCATGCAACCCATGCGAGCCTCCGGTAAGGTACAGCTATGGGCAAGCACCGTCTGGTAAGCATATTTTTAAATTACCTATTAATTACATTGCATTGCCGTGCCGTCCACTGGCGAGTAATCTTGCCTGCCGTGCAGGAGGCGATGGCGCGATCCCCGTCCAGGCCGACTCGTACCAATGAGTTTTTCGGAATTTATGTACGATTTGTAAAACCACTGGCTTTTCGGTGAAGGAAAACATCGTGAGGAAACCTGCATGCTTCAATTTCGAGGCACGTATTGTACCCACTGTCCATTATGTGGCGACGGGCTCACTCCCCGTCACACTGGACAGAGTTTCGGTACTACTGGTGAAACGTGGATGTTCTGAGGTTTCAGAATATCTCTTACTACCCCCTCGGGAAATATATAGCATTTGTCTCTGTAAATAGTTCTTCCATCCAATGGTTGTCTGGAAAAAATCGCTTTTAGTGATAAAACCGCCCTTTGTACCCTTCTCATTCTTGTTTTAAATTGTATTTTTCTATTCTTGGTGTGCAAATAAAGAATATTTATCTTATCTTATCTTAATTACTAATACAAGAAATACAAACTTAAAATTGGACTAGATAATTTATGTGACAATGCACAAAGCTATTTATCGATTTACTAGAGTTAACCCGCGAATTAGTCCGCACAAATTATATACCAGATTTTAAGTCAGATCATAAGCTATCAAACAAAAAATGTTCATCAAAATCGATTCAGTCGTTTTTGCGTGATACTCGCACAAACTTAGAAACAGACAGATAAAAATTCGAATAAAACCTTTATTCGAATTTTTATCTGTCGAATTTGTCGAATTGTTCGAATTTTTGTCTGTTGATTTGGAATCAGGGACATCTAAGAACCATATCGTAATATTTTTTTTGCACTTATCGTCAATGTACCGCCTTATTTTTACCATAATCAGTATTGTTTGATGTAAATAAAGTATATTTCATTCATTCATTCAATGTAAAGACACACTTCTGTTACAGTATTATAATAGTTAAGATTTATTCCAGGATCAATAATAGTGAAACCAGGTCCGATCAGATTCCCCCCACCTGCAACCATCGTCGTCAGACCCGGCACGATCAAGATTCCATCGTCCCCGCTCTGGATCAAGCCCCCGTCCGTACAACCCCCTCCCCCAGCCTCGTTTCTGGTGAAACCTCCCCCAGTACCAGTACCGGCTCAACCACCCATCGTGGTTAGACCACCACCAGTGAACGTGCCACAACCGCAACCAATAGTTGTTAGGCCAGCCACTATCTGTCCTAGAAAGCCAGCACCGATCCGAGTAAGTTAATTATATATAATTTAAAAAAAAAATAATGTATAGGGTGTTAGGGTAAACAGGGCATTACTTTAATGGGTGATCGTATCCATAATACGGCACAACTTTCCCTAAGGAACCTTTAAGAAATTCGCAAAAAAAATATTTTGACTTTTCATACAAACTTTCGATGAGCTTTTTTGTTCAGTATCATGGGTATAATCACCCCTTAAATAATACACCCCTATATACAACGTGTTAATGAATAAGCGCAAAACCTTATACACCCCAACTGATTTATAACAAAATAATTAGATTGAAACAATAATTTCATTATTTTGACAGTAAAAATTTAAAGTAATTCGCATGTTAAGTTTTGAGGCAAAAATGATTTCATTCAACAATGAATGAAAGCGCTAACGTGCTCATGGATACATTTTAAGAATCTTGTTTTGGTAGTAAGTAGGGTGAGAGTGCCCGAGCTGTGAGTTGAGATTGAGTTTTGCGTTAATTCGCTATTATCAAGTCTAGATTCTAGACTACAAAAACCATCTGATGTATCAGTAAAAATTATGGCCGGTTAAGCCGTTGGTCTCGGCTACTATCTCTGATGGTAGTAGACGTTAAATAAAATCCACGTCAGAGACCGTAGGATAGTCTGAAAAAAACTCTGACACCAAGGTTTGCTGCCCACACGCAAAATTATACTTTTTCTCCCTTTAAACATTTCTTACCTCACCTAAAAACTTACAGGTCCAACCTAACCAAGTACAGCCACCCAAACCGAGGGCCATGTTCGTGAAACCACCCAAGATCTACGTGCCAGCTCCACCCACCATCGTCTTCTACCCCAACCCACCTCAATGCTTCAGAACAACTGGCGTTGCTATCGTTGGATGCTGCGGTGACCAACCATCTAACGGCGGCGGCTATGACGGCAGCGGTGGATCAAACTTCTGCATTGATCCATGCGCACCCCCATGCCCTTGTCCCTGTCCCCCACCTTGTCCCGATCCATGCCCCCCTCCGTGCCCACCCTGCCCCTGTTTTTAAACAACAATGATGTTTAAAATATTGTATTCTATTATGTTTATATAAAAGTTTGTATATATATTTTTAAGGCTACATTTGTAAATGTGTGTATGATTGAAATATAGTACGAGTATTCAGAGCATAAATTAATGTTGGTTTTTTATTTATTAGGTATCCTTAGTAAGTAATGTATTGCTTAGTAGCATTAGCAGGACCAAGGCAGTATCAGAGTGATAGCCAAGAGAGCCGGATATTTCTTTTTCCTACTCCTCCTATCCACTTTGATTAATTCTTTACGGGTTCCAAGACAGATTAGAATCATCCCCCGGGCGCGCTGGACCTCATGTCACTTCTGGCTGTCTACTGTTGTGAATGGTCGCCGCTGTTGAACCTGATTCACAGGAGTTACAACGGTGGGTGCTGTGGTGGGCCTATGCCAAAAAAAAAGAAGAGAGGAACGGAGGTCAGAAGGCAGACCACCATCACGGTGGTCTGATGTTATTGTGAGGGTGACGGGTTCTCATTGGATCAGATTAGCACTGGACCGTGAAGAATGACGTAATGAAAGGGAGGCCTATGCCCAGCAGTGGGTGGATGTAGGCTGATTGGATTAGCATTACCTTCCGTGCAGGGTCAATCCTAACCTACATCAGAATGGAACCGTTAATTTTTAGAAGTTTATGTATGTATTACCTCAAGGAATATAGTAGTGGGCGTTTGCTATGCTTTTTTTCTATAAAATCATGTCAATCAGTGAATGTCTGATGAATAATCATCGATAATTCGTGGATGTTCTGAGGTTTCAGAATATCTGTGACTACCCCCTCGGGAAACATAGTCGTGAGCATATGCTATGCATGTTATGCTAATCATCAATAATTTAAATATTTATTGTTTAATAACCCCCAGGGGTATTAAGAAACATTACTACAACTGTGCCTATGCCCAGTGGTGGGACACTTACACAACATAATATTAATGTAGGTCAAAAAAAAGAAAAACATTTTTAAATACATAATTTATTAAGCCAAATAGTTAATATAATACATTATATCATAGAATACAATACAAATAATAATTTTGACAAAAAAACATTTTTTTTTCAATCCAGGCATATTTCAGAAAAGGAATTATTTGCTCACAATAATTAAATAAAACAGAAATCTACTAAAGTACAAATAAATTCAAAAACGTAAATCAAAACATCTATACAATACAAGGCCTATTTCATAAATTTTGAAAAACAGTAGAAGAAGCGGAGTTTTCTTTCATATCGATATCACATCTAATGCATAACTCTTCTCTTTCATTCACAAACTAAACCAACTTTCCGTATAAACATTTATTTTACCATGCATAAATAAAGACGGTGATCGCATGGAATCAAGAAAACCATAACTGTCTTGCTCACTCGTTAGCAGGTGTTAACTTTAGCAAGATGCAAACTATTGTATTCTTGGTTTCAGCTAATCCCGTTCTTTTATTTCCGCAAGTAATGTTACAAAACAAAAAAGTCAATTATCGAAACAAGAATCTGTCTATACATTTTGACGAAGTCGTTACAAAGTCACGATATGCAGAAAACTCGATACAATAAATACGCCTGAAGTATTTTTTATTTGCTGATTTAATTTTTATTACAGAGACCAGTGATGAAGCCAATTTGTTACTCAATTCACAGCTTAACGAACAAATTATTGTTATTTTTAGAGATATAATTAGAGTTGTTTTCGCTTATGAATGGAGGAAGTCCAACCCTTCCTATACGCTGATTGCTTGAAGATTCCGCGCACGTAGAGGAGGATTGGCTATTTATAAAAAAGGCATGCCCATGCCAAGGCCGCCATATCCGAGACTACCCAAGCCCATGCCGCCAAGACCTCCAAGGCCTCCAAGGCCTCCAAGGCCTCCAAGGTAGCCCATGCCTAAGCCAGCTGGGGCAGATTCACAGACAGTCGTAGCGCCAAGTCCTCCTAGAGGCATCCCCAATCCCATCCCCAATCCACCCAAACCCAAACCTCCCAAACCTCCCAAACCTCCATATCCACCTAAGCCTCCTAGACCACCTAAACCAAACCCTCCCAGTCCCATGCCAAGTGGAGAGGACTCACAGACAGTCGTTGCTCCCAATCCTCCCATTGGCAAGCCTAAACCATAGCCAAGCCCACCAAGGCCAAGCCCTCCCATACCAAGATTCGGCATGGTCTCACACACCGTGGCAGATCCTAGGCCGGGGAATCCATAACCGTAGCCCATGCCAAGATTAGGCATGCTCTCGCAGACAGTTGTGGCGCCTAAACCAGGATACCCAAATCCCATACCAGGATATCCCATACCCATTCCTCCGAAACCTAGATTGGGCATCGTCTCACAGACCGTTGATGCGCCCATACCTGGGTAACCCATGCCCATCATACCCATGCCCATGTTGGGCATGGACTCGCATAGTGTGGTCTGGCCCAGCGGATTGCAGCGGGCGATGGCGATGAGAGCTGGAAAAAATTTATTGAGGTGATTGTTAAATAGATCACGAATATAATTAAAATATGAGTTCGTAGGTGGGTAGAGCAGACGACGGGCATTTTGAACGTCAAAATGAAGTCTATGTATACAGGGTGTAAGCTTAAATGAGTTAGACACTTAACGGGAAGCTTCGGACTATCAAACTAAAACCACTTTCACTATAGGACGAACATGAAACTCGCCAATAAATATCAGGGCCTATAAATAAAGTAACAATTCTAGTAGCGTAGACGCTAGTAGAATTGACAGAATGTATGTATTTGACATTGGCGATTGAAACATTTTGACGTTTCTCCACCAAACGTCAAGGCCGTTTTTTATGTTTTCTTCTGTCGTTAACGCTAATCAAAAATACTTTGTCTAGGGGCCCTGATGTGCCATATAAAACATCAATGGTGACTCGGCCAGAAAGAATGGCGCGATTTCCAGTGGATGAAATTACCATACAAATCTGCATAAAAAGTCAATGCCCTATACCATGTTCTCCTTTGATAGTAAACGAGTATCGTTTTAAAATACGCGTTGTATCGCAACACGATCATTAAACAAGTACCAAATCGCCACAAAAAAATTGCCACACTGGGTCAATGACATTTTGTGCAGATTTATAAGGAACCCAATTGGGAAGCAACTATAAATTCTGTATGTCAAGTTTTTTTTTTGTTTTCATTTTATATTTTTTACAGATAGAAGACATAATTTTAAGACACCTATTTCATTTTTATTGCGATTCATCGAGTTTATCAATATAACTAAATTTAATTTTAAATTACTTTTATCTGTAATCTCTAAATGCAAAAATGGTGGAGAGAAAATAAATCGAACTCCATGGAGAAAAACTACTGTTTTATTAAAAAAAGAAAAATTTCATGTCTTCTCTTTCTAACTCTATGCTGGAAACAGAAACAGCAACAACAAATGTCAAATTCGGACATTGTGCATGTTTTTTTTTTCTGAATTGCCAAGAAATTTTACCAAGGAGTTCACAGGTTTTCCAGTGACGTCACTGGACGGAACGAAAAACGACGTTATTTTATTTAAAATATCTGTAATCCTTTTATTTTAAAATCGTTGACATAGAAAATATTATTATTGAGACAATTATCTCGAAATGGTTTTCGATTCAGTCACCCAAAAAAAACTTGACATACCGAATTGGGAACGAACAATAATTTACAAAGATAAAGTATAGGGGTAGATAAATAATATAAAGCAAGATAGAAAAACGCTACTTGGCATCTATCCACACTTATGACAAACGTCAATTAGAAAAAGCGAGATGTCAATAGTATGTATAAAGAGGGTATGTTGCGCCTTAGATCCATTTGAAGGTATTCGTTGAGTGGGTTGATGAAAAATAGTGGTAACATTTTGTAACTGATATTCCTGGTCTTAAGTAATGGTGCTCCCACACTGCTGTTAGAAAATGTTAACTAATGTTAGTAAACATTTGTTTACAAACATTTGATCACAAATGTTATAAAATGTTTTCATGTTAGTAAACATTTTTGAACAAAATTGTTAGCTAACATTTTATAACAAAATAAAACATTTGTTATCTATCTCCATTTTCATGTAGACACCTCAGAACGCAAAACCAAACTGCGAGCTAAAAATGTTATAAATGTTAGTAAACATTTTCCGTCAGTGTAGGAGCACTTGTAACATCTAAAATTTTCTAACAAAATGTAACAATTTATAACATTTGTTAGTAAATGTTATAGTGTTAGAAAATGTTTACAAACATTTGCAGTGTGGGAGTACCATAACAGTGCAATGATAACTTATTATAAAAATTTACTCACCCAAGAGGAAGGTTGTAGTTTTGGCTGCCATTTTCTTCCTTTCACTAGTCGGTCTGTACTTTTAAGATCAAAAACCTATCTTATATACTAAAAAAACTTAATTAGCCATTGTTTTTCTGTTGCTCATCCTCCACGGTTGACTAGAGTTACCATGACCGATGTCTCGTTCAGATGTTTTAGAAATATCTTTAATTAAAATTTTTGTTTTGATTTTCTGTTTGACCAAACCAGTTACTTGCTACGATCAGTTTAGAACGACCGTCTGTACAGTAGAGCACAGGGCTGCGTTCAGAACCTACGGGTGCGGTTGTTTGGTTGTTTTTCAATCTAAGGTGCGGAACGAACAGTTGTTTTTCAACTCGCAATAAGGTACGGAACGATCCCGGTTGTTTTATAACCTAAAATTTTGACATTGACAGTTAATATGGGCTTCCAGATCTTCCAGGGCTTCCATCATTTCCAAATACAATAAAAATTCATCTTCCATGCTAGAGAATCAAAAAGTGCATAAAAATAATTTGAACAAAACAAACTTTTATTCAAAATTAGCAAAAAGTCAAGTAACCACAGATAATCAAAACGTCAGAGTGTTTTTAACCATCTAATTTGATGGTTAAAAGTTGCAACCCGTCAGAGGTACGGAACGGTTGAGTTGTGACAACCGAGTTGCAAAGGGCGTTTTTTCACCGAGGCTCTGAACGACGTTAGTGCGAAAAGTTGCACCCAGAGTGCACTCTGGGCGTAGGTTCTGAACGCGCCCCTGTAGAATCATAGAACATATTTAACCAACTTTTAAAAAAGGGAGGTTCATCTTTTTTACCCGACTGCGCGACGCAAAGGAAGGATAATGTTTTTATCAGCCTATGTACGTAAGTTTGTTTCTTTGTGGCACTCTAGAGAACAAACGCGTGAGCCGATTTTGATGATACTTACATCAATCGATTTGTCTTAATATTGCGAGTGTCACTAATAACATGACAGTAATTAAAGTTAAGTAATATACAACGTGTTAGTGAATAAGCGCAAAACCTCATACACCCCAACTGATTTATAACAAAATAATTAGATTGAAACAATAATTTCATTATTTTGACAGTTAAAATTTAAAGTTATTCGCATTTTAAGTTTTGAGGCAGAAATGATTTGTTATCATTTCAGCAATGAATGAAAGCGCTAACGTGCTCGTGGAAACATTTTAAGAATCTGGTTTTGGTAGTAAGTAGGGTGAGAGTGCCTGAGCGGTGGGTTGATCTATTTCAGTAAATTTTAAATGTTACTAACAAATTATTTAATATTTTGAAAAAAAAAAAACCTATGTTGAAAACATGATAATTCGATTCTGCTCTCGATTCTAAACAAACTACTTCCTAGTTTTGCGTTAATTCATTAACACGTTGTATATGTTAAAGTGGTTGCAGAGTTGTCAATTTCATACAAAACCATAAACATATGATAGTCTTTAATGGTTAAAATATTAATTTATTCCACAAAACGTTACCTGCAATGGAAAATCTTGCCAAAATCTCTTGTATTTGTACGAGGAACCTCGTTCGTCTGGCAACCCTGCCTCCGTCCCTCCCTTGGCTTCTGATATACTTTTGAGTACCCAATCGGTACAATTTCTTTTTTGCTGTGATTCAAAGTCAAATTCAATATAATTTATTCAATATAGGAGCTTACAGCACACTTATCAAACGTCAAATCTTTTTTAAAGCTACCACCGCGTCAGAACGTGTTGTCGCTGTAGAGAAGATGCGGCCAGAAACTCTACAACATAACACGACTTGATAACTATTACAATATAAATTCTTAAGCTAAAGTTATGTATACAATAATAATAATTCGGGCCGTGTATTGTCCAGACTACTTGAGTGACTGCAGAAAAGAACTATGGCATCATAATTATTTTGTTATGAACTTACTTGAGTGGAAGAGTTGAAAAAATGTACCTGTTAACAAAAACATTAAATTTAGATCCTACTAATATTATAAACGCGAAAGTTTGTAAGTATGGATGGATGTTTGTTACTCTTTCACGTAAAAACTACTGAATGGATTTTAATGAAATTTGGCACACAGATAGAATATGATCTGGATTAAGGGGATATTTTCAATACTAACCAATTAAACTCAATGAAATTTTTCAGAATCTATCTAAAAACAAATTTATATGCTTCTATAGATCAGATTTTCGTTAAAATGTATAGTTTTAAAGTTACAGTGCCTCAAAGATTTCCATACAAATCATAAATTAATCCTAGCATTGAAACTGTATAGTTTAACGAAAATCTGACTCCATACAAGCATAGATATTTGTATCAAGATTGTTTCAGTAAAATTTCATTGAGTTTAATTGGTTAGTATTGAAAATATCACCATAGTACGTTTGTATGGAGCGCGCTCCGAATTATATCCCCTTAACACATGGGATACTTTTAAGGGCCTATGTCGAAAAATAATTGAAGTGAAATGGGCGTGTGATAGCTTATATTACTGCCTGATGCGAGAGAAAGAGATGGGGCGGCGCGCGCGCCTGAAACGATGCAAGCATAAAACAAACTTTATTTAATTGTGATTGTACTATTTATGTAAGTTCATTTCTGCTCTAATTAAACTTTATAAAATATCAATCTCTTTTTTTTAAATCAAGTCTCGTGTTTCTATTATTCACCGTTTAGCAGTTCCAAGCGTTTATCGATAAAGACGGAGGCTACTTTGGCTTATTTTTCTATCGAGAAAATATCTCTTAATCGTGTTTTGGCTCTAATCAAAACTTCAATTATATGTTCAATTTACACATATTCGCAATACATACTCCTACTGTTAGTACTTCCTGATATATGATGCTTTGAAGAATACTATTTTTTTCACATATCCTCTTAAGGTCTACGCAGACGGAGCCGCGGGCAACAGCTAGTTAATTATAAATATCACTAGGACTTTCGTGAGGACATGGGCCATACCAGTCGTATGCGTATCATTAACTATTTGACAATCGACACACGGCCGGCATTATGGGCATTTGGCCAATGCCGTGGCCGTGGACTAATGGTGTAATATTTTTTTTTTGCGGCCACCGATAATTTTCTTTGACTAATTATTATAAGGACTAGCCTTGCAGTAGCATTTCCCCTCTGCCACGGTATAAGCACAATTAATCTTGTGCATTTACATTCAATTTTACACCTTATCACTAAACGAGACAGCCTATAATGGCGAAATAATAACTTCGAACTTAGAACGTTTGGGGTTCACACGAGACTACATTTCATGATTTTTAACATTCAAATTTAGAATCTAAAGTTATGGGGAATAAAATCCAAAGTAGCGGATTTCATGTTACCTCGCCCCCCGCAAAAAGTGGCAGAAATGTTTGTTAGTAGAATTACACGCATAACCAGTCCATATATAAATAGTCAAAGATAATTTTATATCAATTTTATAATGTATCTTATTTTCAAAAAACGTTTTTTTGCGATTTCTGACGTTTCGAGTACTCTAACCTAAGTTGGTTCATACCAATTTTTGATCCTTGTAAGAAACAGGATCGATTGGCATCACAAAAATTGTTTGTGAAAATTGACCATTTTGCAATAGCCCAGTCAACAATAACTATGTAACTTATGTAGCCCAATCATTTTACGGTTTGAACCGGACTAATTAAAAAATGTTTTTTTTTTCGGTGTACCATTTAGGAGCCAATTTGGGCCTAGAAATATTAACAAAATTTAAAAAAAAAATCACGTCCGCAACAGCACTAAATTAAAATTTAGCATTTATCTCGTTCTAAAATTATTTTTGTCTGCATAGAAAACTTTGAAAAATAAACTTGTATTTTCTTTTTTAGTGTAGTAAAACGAATTACTTTATTCAAATTCAAAACAATATTACAAAAATAATCTAATCCGCAACGCAGGCTTCGTCAAATCTTAATCACATACATCTATATCCGCTACAAGCTTCGTCAATGGCAGCACACAAGATAAAATCCGCATGCAAGCTTCGTCAGACTATCACTAACTAATCTAAAGGCACTGCCCTTCGCAACCCTGGCTCAAAGGTCCCAAAGATACTGGCCGCATTGCCCCTCTGGATGGCCAAAGAAATTCTCTGTACCAGAAAGGCTCCCGAGCGTGGGTCCCCCCCCCCCCTTAGTGCTCATACGCTGCCCTATCTCTCTTATAAAGTCCGTAGTTTGTATTTTCTAATAAATATTTCATTTTTTCAATTTCGATGGCTATTTTATTGCTCAAAAGTCATTTATGTTGTTGAATCTAATTAAAATGAGTGCATTGGTATTAAAATGATTACTTAAGTTTATAGCCTTCTGGGTGGTACAATTTTGATTTCTTTTTGTCTGTTTTTAGGTCGTCTTTTTGTCACTGGAAGCCGTGGTGGTCCAGAGGCGAGTAACCTTGCCTGCCGTGCAGGAGGCGATGGTTCGATCCCCGTCCAGACCGACTCGTACGAATGAGTTTTTCGGAATATATGTACGATTTGTAACACCACTGGCTTTTCGCTGAAGGAAAACATCGTGAGGAAACCTGCATGCTTCAATTTCGAGGCATGTATTGTACCCACTGTCCATTATAAGTGGCGACGGGCTCACCCCCGTCACACTGGACAGAGTTTCGGTATGTGCTTATGCTATGATGCTATGCTTATGCTTGTTGTCACTAAATGGTACCGGTAACAGTTAAAAGTACAATTTATAATTACTCCCTACTCCTAACAAAATTCCGTAAAATGACTGGTCTATTTAATCTGTGACTATACCACCACAGGTTAGAATATTTACAAAACAGAGAGGTAGATGTTAAAAAACCGTGGATTTCTCTAACGTACCATGAATAGTTTTTTAATCGAAATTTTATAAAAGATAAGATTTTTAATTCAGTCATTTAAGTTCAGAGTTTTATATAATTCAGAAGTTAATTTTAGAACATTTTTAATAAGGAAATCTTCCAAAATGATGGTGATTGTAATACTATTATTAATGGGTAAGAAGTATGTTATAGGCTGTAAGATCCCACTGTTGGGCAAAGGCCTCCTCTCACGAATAATGTCGAGAGGGAGTGGGGCCGTGGTGGGCCCAGTGCGGATTGGTGGAGGCAACTCGGATGTTAGGGAAAATAGTTGCATTACTCTAAGGGATAATTCTAGCCATGATACTGAACAACTTTCCCTAAGAAACCTATAGGAAATTCGAGAAAAAAAATTGACTTTTCATACAAACGTTCTATCAGCTGCATTTAGTATGGAAAGTCCAAAATTTTTTTTTGCGAATTTCCTATAGTTTTCTTAGGGAAATTTGTTCAGTATCATGGGTACAATCATCCCTTAAGAGGATATAATTCGGAGCGCGCTCCATACAAACGTACTATGGTGATATTTTCAATACTAATCAATTAAACTCAATGAAATTTTTCAGAATCAATCTAAAAACAAATTTCTACGCTTCTGTAGAATCAGATTTTCGTTAAAATGTATAGTTTTAAAGTTACAGTGCCTCAAAGATTTCCATACAAATCTTAAATTAATCCTAGCATTGAAACTGTATATTTTAACGAAAATCGGACTCCATACAAGCATAGATATTTGTTTCAAGATTGTTTCAGCAAAATTTCATTGAGTTAAATTGGTTAGTATTGAAAATATCACCATAGTACGTTTGTATGGAGCGCGCTCCGAATTATATCCCCTTAAAGTACTGTAATTTTTTACACTTGCGGAATCCAGCACAGTTGAATAGTAATTGGATTGCAATGTGAATAGAACTACGATGCTTTAACTTAGCGCATTCGGGCTCCTGGGCCATGAGTAGTAGAGCAATAAAAAGGAGGCATATGCCCAGCAGTGGGTTTATTAAAAGTGGTGATGATGATAATAATGTAATTTTTTTTCCAGATCTATTTATGCTACCAGTAACATCTAGACCTTCATTGCTTTTAGCTACAGATCCAGAATCAAGATCCATGTCCATAGAATTGGACTTAATGCCAAAATATTATAAAATACCAGAATTATTACTTGCTTATCGTCAAATGTATGGATGTAGCTGTGATAGCAACACAATTTGTTCAAAAGATTAAACTATGGAGATATTAAACAATAATAAACATATATTGTTATATGATTTTATTTATAAGACGTTTTTTTAAGTTGTTTTATTCCCCCTTAAGAGAAGTTTATTCCTTGCGTACCTAAATACGCGCTTCATACAAACCAAGTCTGGTGATATTTTCAATACTAACCGAAATTATTCTCTATGCTTGTATGAAGTCAGATTTTCATTAAAATATACAGTTTTAATAAGGATATGCTCACGACTATATTCCCCGAGGGGGTAGTCAGAGATATTCTGAAACCTCAGAACATCCACGTTTCACCAGTAGTACCGAAACTATGTCCAGTGTGACGGAGGGTGAGCCCGTCGCCACTTATAATGGACAGTGGGTACAATACATGCCTCGAAATTGAAGCATGCAGGTTTCCTCACGATGTTTTCCTTCACCGAAAAGCCAGTGGTGTTACAAATCGTACATAAATTCCGAAAAACTCATTGGTACGAGTCGGCCTGGACGGGGATCGAACCATCGCCTCCTGCACGGCAGGCAAGGTTACTCGCCACTGAACCACCACGGCTTTTTTAATGCTAGGATTAATTTAAGATTTATATGGAAATCTTTAAGGCACTATAACTTTAAAACTATAAATTTTAACGAAAATCGGATACTTTTCCTTACACTCTGTATAATCACATCAAGTTTTTTGTATTACATTTATTACCGTTTTTATGATAGAGCAAAAACAAAAAACCCTAAAAACTTTGAAGAACACGTTTTTTGAACCCTTAATTTTTCACTTTTTTTTTTATTTGATATCTCCCGTCTCCCACACGTGAGATTGGGTGAGATTCGGCTCGACGCCCTTACAACGTGTAACAAAATAATACTTAGGAGGGTAGTTTAGACCATCAAACTGAACAACTTTTACTATGGAGCCAACATCGAGAAAAATAAAAAAAATCTGCTGTTCCATACATTTTAGTCGAGTTTGGTACTGCAGTTTTGTATGGGACAGCAGATTTTATTATTTTTCTCGATGTTGGCTCTATCGTTAAAGTTGTTCAGCTTGATGGTATAAATATTACTACTAAAGAAATTCAAAAATTAATTTCACTTTAGTATTTAAGAGAACTTTATTTCGAATGCGTAAATGCGCGCTGCGTACAAACGAAGTCTGGTGATATTTTCAATACTAACCAATTAAAGTCAATGAAAATTTTCAGAAACAATCATGAAACTAATCTCTGTTTGTATGAAGTTAGATTGTTGTTAAAATATGCAGTTTTAGTGCTAGGATTAATTTAAGATTTGTATGGAAATCTTTAAGGCACTGTAACTTTAAAACTATACATTTTAACGAAATTCTGACTCCATACAAACATAGAGATTAGTTTCTAGATTGTTTCTGACAAATTTCATTGACTTTTATTGGTTAGTATTAAAAATATCTCCAGACTTCGTTTGTATGGAGCGCGCTCCGAATTATATTCCCTTAAGGCGCAATAGTAGAACGAAATACCCTGGAGTCATCTTTTATTTTTCATTTTTCGACTAAATTTATACAATTTACCGAAACCATAGTCCTACCTCAGTATTCTTGGATAGTTTATCTAGTGAAATCATAAATTAAATACACGATTAGAATTACTTCACTCGATAGACAATCTTCACAAAGATGACGTATTTTCATGTTTTTTAAACCTTTTTCTCGTTTTAGAAGAACTTAAAATAGTTTTAGATTTCAGGTATTTATACTCACATATTCAACATTCGTTTATCTAGTGAAATAAAAAAAAATCTATAAAATACTTTTGTTAATTATTTTTAATCGAAAATACGGCACACACACGCACTTTTCGGAGGGCTGGACAATCAGGTTTCTCATAGAAAATATTCATCTGAACCTATAGCCCCTTAAGATATCAAACAGGTTTTAAAAATAAATGTTTTTCATCATCCCAATTGTAAGACCTTATTTCAATTTGCAATTTGCTAAGTGGTGATGGGAACTGACAAATCGATCTCAGCGCCCGGGGTGGCTGAAATGTGTACTTTTGTTGGTCAAGCTGTGTAAAATATGCTTGAATCTATGCAAATCCACACACTAACTCAACACGAAATCTCCAAAACTGTAATGACTACAAACTTAAAATTTTGCATGGAAGTTTCTATACTGGCATCTAGGTGCTCACTAAAAAGGGTTTTTTGAAATGTAATCTCCAAAGGTGTTAAAACCGGGATAAAAGTTTGTACGGAAATTGGCACTGCAAATATCGTGGATTCTAGCAAATAGGTTAAATATCGATAATGTTGCTAATTTCTTTAGTTTTTACATTATTTTTTTATAAAAATAACAAAATTTTAACTAACATGTTACTTGAAATAATTCACGGCGGTCCGACACCGCTAGGGGCGCTAGTGTCGTGCACATAGCCAATAAAGGCAACGACTTTAACTTCGACTCAACTTTGCACGTGGAAAACCAATGAATATTTTAATTATACATTTTTTAAAGTAATATAAACATGACTAAATTTATATTAAACTTAAAACATAAAAATAAAACACTATAGTAATGGTTCAATACTCATCGAAGCAAATCAAAATTTTATAACACATTTTAATCATAAATAAGAAAGTAATTTATATTTAAATGGAGTTTGGTTTGGGTTGACCTTTATTCGTGTTATTTGGACTTGTAATAATGATTGTGCTTAGTTTGTTATTTTTGCTTATTTTTGGTAAGTTCTATTGCGTTCCGTTTTTTTATGTATGTAGGTATGTATATGCTCACGACTATATTCCCCGAGGGGGTAGTCAGAGATGTTCTGAAATCTCAGAGCATCCACGTTTCACCAGTAGTACCGAAACTCTGTCCAGTGTGACGGGGGGTGAGCCCGTCGCCACTTATAATGGACAGTGGGTACAATACATGCCTCGAAATTGAAGCATGCCGGTTTCCTCACGATATATTCCTTCACCGAAAAGCCAGTGGTGTTACAAATCGTACATAAATTCCGAAAAACTCATTGGTACGAGTCGGCCTGGACGGGGATCGAACCATCGCCTCCTGCACGGCAGGCAAGGTTACTCGCCACTGGACCACCACGACTGCTTTTTTTATCCGAATTATAAAATGTCTAAGCATCTCATTAAAGGTATATTATACTATGGGTGCCTTAGACGATTTATAAACGGACCCGCCTCGCCTTAGAATTTCCCCTCTGCCATCGTACAAGATCTAAAAATCGTACGCATTTAGATTCAATTTTATACCTTATCGCTAAACGCGACAGCCTATAATTGCGGAATAATAATTTCGAACTTATGACGTTTGGGGTTCACATGACACTGTTTTTCTTTTTATTGTTTTATTGGCCTGTTATTTTAAGTTGACTTTAACTTTACCACGGAGTTTACAGGTCCGACGAACACGAACGAACCGACACTCGCCGAACCGAAAAACGACGTTATTACCCGACTGCGCCAGAAGGAGGGTTATGTTTTTCGAGCGTATGTATGTATGTATATATGTACGTATGTATTTGCTGTATGTATGTATGTGTGTCTATTTTTTTGGCACGGCCTACAGCCTAAACGGCTTGATGGATTTTAACGTATGAGGTATCATTGGATTTGTAAAAATTGTGAAAGTGACATAGGGTATGTAATTTTAAGATGGCGTCTACGAATTAAAAAAGAGAGAGGGAATAAACAATTTTTTTTATTAAAAATTACAATATGGGTATCAAATTAAAGCTAGTAATCAGATGATTCCAAATATATAAATATTATAGTACTTTTATGTTACCGTTTCGACACAAGACTAAAAAGTATGAAATAAACTAAATTATTAAGATAAACAAAAAACCCGACTGCATAAAAAAGCTCTATATCTAATCACTAATCAATTATAACAACTTTGTTTGAGCAAATATAATTTGATTGTTATTAGGTAGGTATTGCAGGCGGGGACAAACCAATCAATAACCAACTAAAAATGTTCTTTGTCCCCGTTTGCGATACCTACCTAATAAGAATCAAATTATATTTGCTCAAACAAAGTTGTTATAACTGATTAGTGATTAGATATAGAGCTTGTTTTTCTCTTTTCAGTTAATTTTGTTTAAACATTTATGGAAGATTTGAGGACCCTACCACCTAAGAAGACCTATGTTCACAAACTAGTTTGACTTTAAATCTTTGTTCATTTTTCAGAGCCCTACATCTCGAGCGCTAGACCGCAGGGCTGCAATTATTGCATTCCCTGCCCTGTCTTGGATCCGTGCTCTTACTGCCCCTCTCCTCCGTCCTCTCCTGCCCCTCAACAGGCGAATGGCTGTTATTCTCCGTGCTCTCCTGCCCCTCAACTGGCGAATGGGTGCTATTCTCCGTGCTCTCCTGCCCTTCAACAGGCGAATGGGCGCTATTCTCCGTGCTATCCTGCCCCTCAACCGGGAAATATATGCTATCCGTCGTGCCCACAACCGCTGAACCTATGCGTAGTATGCCCAGGTAATTAACCATCAAAACAATACTATTTTGAGTGTTCCGTACCAAAACTGTCAAAATTGACCGCCGTTGACGCGGTGACGACGGCGGACGGCTTTCCATACTGAGTATTTTGATACATGAATTCAAATGAACGAAATACCTACTCAAACGGTGAAGAAAAAAAAATCGAGAAATTCTGATGCGTATGTGTACAGTAGCGTAGCGTGGGTTTCTGCCGCCCGAGGCAGAGACCAATTTTGCCGCCCACTAATCGTTATAAGAACACCTACACAGAAAATAAAGGAGCGAGCGGAGTGAGCTCGAATTTTTTTTGCACAACTAATCGAGTTGTGGTTAGATTTCTTTTGGTTTGTCTATGCTAAAATAAAAACTTAGAGCGAGCGAAGCGAGCTCGACTTTTCTCCTCAATACAAATCGGTTAGAGCCAGAGCTTTTTACGTACAAAACTTGTGCAAAGTAACCTAGTTAAAAGCTATGGATTGAGCAGAGTAAACAATTTTTGCCACCACACGTCTTAATGGGTAATTAGAACTCTTTAGGATTATGTGTAGGCACAGTAATTAAAACTGAAACTTAGAGAGAACGAAGCGAGCTCGATTTTTCTCTGCTCTACGAATGGTTATAGACAGAGCTCAATCAGTAGATATTTTTCCCGAATTTGCCGCCCCTATTAAAGAGCCGCCCCTCCTCGCTACGCTACTGGACAGAAAATGATGGGAGCGTGAAAAAACGTGATTCCGTGCTGCCGATATAAATAGTCAAACCAGATAAGGCTCAATCCTAAACTGTTACAATTTTACTTAAAGTGAAAAAACCTCCCCTAATCAAAAGTGGTCTGAGGTGGGGACGAGCTATACTGAACCAAGCCGACACAGTAAATGCTGGAGCCAAGTTACTCACAAACCTGAGTCCTCAGAAAATCTTCAAGCCTCTTCAAGCCGTTTCAAGCTCGCCCTTCTTTGAAGTTTAATTAAATTCACTGATACCATCGCCGAAGTACACTGAGAAAAAAATGCTACGTATACGTAGCCCGTCGCAGCTTATACGTAGCCCGTCGCAGCTTATACGTAGCCCGACGCAGCTTATACGTAGCTCATCGCAGCTTATACGTAGCCCATCGCAGCTTATACGTAGCCCATCGCAGCTTATACGTAGCCCGTCGCAGCTTATACATAGCCCGTCGTAGCTTATACAGTCGCCATCCAATATATCAGCAAACAAGGTGGTCAAATATTTCTGAGCAGTTCTAATTTTCAATAATTTCTTTACACATAACCAATAAAACAATATCAGAACGTCTAGAACATAAAATGTTTAGGAAAAAAGACCTTAATCAGTTGTTTTACATTTCAATTTTAAATAACACTGTTAAGAAGCTATTGAAAATTAGCTGTTCAGATATTTATGACAAAATACATGTTTAGATATAATTTGTAACATTTCCTGTGAAGAATTGATTGAAAATTAGCACTGCTCAGAAATATTTGAACACCTTTGTACGCTACGATATATCTGATGGCGACTGTACGTAGACCGTCGCAGCTTATACGTAGCCCGTCGCAGCTTACGTACCACGTAGCTTACGACGGGATACTGATTACGAGTGTTGCATCAGTATTTAAATGAAGCTTAATTATGAAGTACGAGACAACTTAAATACTGATGCAACACTCGTAATCAGTATCGCGTCGTAAGCTACGTGGTACGTAAGCTGCGACGGGCTACGTATAAGCTACGACGGGCTACGTATAAGCTACGACGGGCTACGTATAAGCTGCGACGGGCTACGTATATACGTAGTATTTTTTCTCAGTGTACGACACTACGATTTTATAATTTTCTTGAATAAATATTCTTATGTAACAATTATTACAGTTGAGTATTACTATCACCACACTATCACTGTGCCATGTGGCCCTGTGGCTTCGAATAACACCAACCTAGTTGGGTGTCGTACGTGGCGACTAATTCCTTCAAGCGTCTTACACATCTATGACGCCTTCATCTAGCAGCACGGAATCGCATTTTTTACTCTCCATCCTTTTCGTCATTTGCTAGAGCGAGAGAGCGAGACAGATAGCGAGAATGCGATCGCATGCGACCTTTCTCGTTCTAGCCTGAAAAAATTCCGTTTCTTGCTGCCAGATGAGGCTCAACCCTAAACTTTCTCTATGGCACCAACATCGAAATCGTGAAAAAATATCAGCTTTCTCATACATTTGGCTCAAGTAGGTTTGCAGTTTTGTATAGAACAGCTGTTTTTTTGGTGCCATAGAGAAAGTTGTTCAGTTTGATGGCCTGATCATCCCCTTAAAAAGTGTCAGCATATTAAGAAGGACCCTGATCTCAGAGAATTGATCAGCCTAAACAGAGTCTAAACTTAATTGCGTGACATTGTGTAGGAGGTGCTTCAGTCCACCAAATTGAACTACTTTCACTACTGGACTGATCTGATGTTTCATACAAAACCTACTCGATTCCATAAAGTATGGAATAACTTTTTTTCCGCCGTGGTGGTCCAGTGGCGAGTAACCTTGCCTGCCGTGCAGGAGGTGGTGGTTCGATCCCCGTCCGGACCGACTCGTACCAATAAGTTTTTCGAAATTTATGTACGATTTGTAACACCACTAGCTTTTCGGTGAAGGAAAACATCGTGAGGAAACCTGCATGCTTCAATTTCGAGGCATGTATTGTACCCACTGGCCATTATAAATGGCGACGGGCTCACTACCCGTCAAACTGGACAGAGTTTCGGTACTAGTGAAACGTGGATGTTCTGAGATTTCATAATATCTCTGACTACCCCATCGGGGAATATAGTCGTGAGCATATGCATGCATGCATGTATCTAATTACTAAGTATAATGTTCTACGACTACACTAAATATTCCTTACAGAATGCCCAAAACCGGAACCTCTGAAACAGGACTCGCCAACACCGGACCCTCCGAAACCGGAACCGCCGAAACCGGATCCCTCGAAACCAGTCCCTCCAAATTCGAGGAGATCAGGGTCAGATATTTTCAGCAGCATGATGAGCATGCCAGCTGTCTTTGCAGACGCGATGATGACTTTGCAATAAAAATTTAAGAAGATATAATTCGGAGCGCGCTCCATACAAACGAAAGTTATATTTTAAATACTAACCAATTGAAGTCAATGTAGAAACCATCTAGACACTAATCTCTATGTTATTATATTGGCTATGTGCACGACACTAGCGCCCCTAGCGGTGTCGGACCGCCGTGAATTATTTCAAGTAACATGTTAGTTAAAAGTTCGTTATTTTTATAATAAAATAATGTAAAAACTAAAGAAATTAGCAACATTTTCGATTTAAAATACCTATTTGCTAGAATCCACGATATTTGCAGTACCAATTTCCGTACAAACTTTTATCCCGGTTTTCATACCTTTGGAGACAATATTTCAAAAAACTCTTTTTAGTGAACACCTAGATGCCAATAGAAACTTCCATGCCAAATTTTTAAGTTTGTAGTCTTTACAGTTTTGGAGATTTCGTGTTGAGTTAGTGTGTGGATTTGCATAGATTCAGGATAACATAAGTACACATTTCTGCCACTCCGGGCGCTGCAATCGATTTGACAGTTCCCATCACCACTTCGTACATACCCAATATTAGGTTAAAATATACAGTTTATCTTTAAAATATATATTATCCATGCTAGGAATGGGCTGGCATAACCTCAGGGTAAAAAGCCCCAATTAAAAAAATAAAGAATTTAAATAAAAAAACCTAGCTATAATTAAAGATTTGTATGGAAATCTTTGAGGCACTGTTACTTTAAAACTATACATTTGAACGAAAATCTGTCACAATACATGTACAGATTAGTTCCGGATCTAGAATAACCGGACACCGGACCTTTCTGGACCTTTGAGCCGGGGTTGCGAAGGGCAGTGCCTTTAGATTAGTTAGTGATAGTCTGACGAAGCTTGCATGCGGATTTTATCTTATGTCCTGCCATTGACGAAGCTTGTAGCGGATATAGATGTATGTGATTAAGATTTGACGAAGCCTGCGTTGCGGATTAGATTATTTTTTTGTTATATTGTATTAAATAAATCGATATTGTTTCTAGATTGTTTCTCAAAAATGGAATTGACTTTAATTGGTTAGTATTGAAAATATAACCAGTCTTCTTTTGTATGGAGCGCGCTTCGAATTTATATCCCCTTAAAAAACCCCATCACATCGCTCTTTTACTACAACACTGACATAAATTGAAATTTGGGGCTAGTTTAGCTTATAAAGGGTGATCATAAAAATTACATAAAAACTTTTAAATAACTTTTTACCAGGTAATTACTAAAATTATTTAACTTTAAAATATTGGTTCAAAAAATGTGAAATCGAAATTGATTTATTGCTATCAAATTAAAACATGTATAATTTAAATGTTCTTTCATTTTATTAATTATTAGAGTTAAACCACGACTTCGTCCGCATAAATTATACAGGGTGTTACAAAAATACCCCTAAAGAAAAAAGGGTGTTAAAGGGTCTCTTGTAAAGAGTCTATTGCCAATGTATGACAACCGTAGTATAATATTATTATTTACCGAAAAAAAAATTATCGATCATAAAATAATAAAATAGTAATCGTTGAAGCACAGCACTATTTTACGGACTGCCGGTAGTTCAAAGACTAAACGGCAGTAGATACGTCCTAAGGTCACCGCGATGTCACTACCTATCTTCTAAGTACTTAATTTAAAAGATGATTTTTCTCTAAGTTATCTTTATTACTAAAGCTAATATTAATATTAAGACCTATTTAATGCAAAAAAAATACAATCAAAATAGATTGACAAAAATATTTAAATTATTGGTACAAAAATAAAAATTTAGAATAATTTCAATAAAGTATTCATATTTGTCATCATGTAAGATAATTTAAGCGTCTTACAATTCGTTTTTATCGACAAAGAAAGCTTCTTAGTCTCTTACTATTTAGGTACAAATGACTTACAAACACTACCCTTCTGAAAAAATAGTCTATGTTTCAAATGTCACACTAGAGTTGGGATTTGATTATAATTGGTTTCGATGACGGATTTTATTTTTTTTGGTTAATTATGTAACACCCTGTATAGGGTTCAACATAATATGCTTACAGTTTTTTAAGAGGATGATCAGACCATCAAACTGAACAACTTTCTCTATGGGACTAACATAGAAATTTTCCATAATTTTAAAATCCAATTTATTTACTTTTTTGTAACACCACTGGCTTTTCGGTGAAGGAAAACATCGTGAGGAAACCTGCATGCTTCAATTTTGAGGCATGTATTGTACCCACTGTCCATTACAAGTGGCGACGGGCTCACTCCCCATCACACTGGATAGTTTCGGTACTACTAGTGAAACGTGGATGTTCTGAGGTTTCAGAATATCTCTGACTACCCCCTCGGGGAATATAGTCGTGAGCATATGCTTATGCTATTTGCAGGCTATTTACATAATTATTTATATTATGTTTGCATATATTTGCATGTTGTAACACCCAGGAATTTTAGTATTTTAACTTTTTTTTTTTTATAATAGGTACAAGTGTTTCAAGATGAAATAATGAATAAGTATTTAAAGCGATAATAGGTAAGCTTATACAAGGTGTTACAAAAATAAAATAAACATTTAAGGGTGGTTTAGACCATCAAACTGACCAACTTTCACTATGGGAACAGTATCAAATCGCAAAAAAAATATCTGATGTTCCATACTAAACTACAAATCTACTCGACGTATGGGACAGCTGTTTTTTTTTTCACAATTTCGATTTTGGTCCCATAGTGAAAGTTGTTCAGTTTGATGGTCTAAACAACCCCCTTAAAAGTTTTAAATATTTATTTTTACTTTTGTAACACCTTGTTACTCTAATATGGCTAGCCTTTCATCCACAAATACACTGTATAAGAAATTGTATCCCTTAGTCACCTCATACGACACCCACGGTAAGAAATGTGGTGGTCCATTCTAAGCCGAAAAGCTAGTGGTGTTACAAATCGTACATAAATTCCGAAAAACTCATTGGTACGAGTCGGCCTGGACGGGGATCGAACCATCGCCTCCTGCACGGCAGGCAAGGTTACTCGCCACTGAACCACCACGGCTTCAAACTCTACAGTATAATAACAAATAATAAAAACTCGACAATATTATAACAAAAACAAAAAAAAGTGTGAGTCTGTCTCGCGCTAAGGGTCCCGGAGAAAACAAACTTTTCTGTAAGTCAATAAGTTGTGTGGTTGTACGGAACCCTCGATGCGTGAGTAGTCCAACTCGCACTTGGTCGATTTTTCTTTCAAAGTCAAAGTCAATATAATTTATTCAATATAGGAGCTTACAGCACACTTATCAAACGTCAAATCATTTTTAAAGCTACCACCGCGTCGGAACGTGTTGTCGCTGTAGAGAAGATGCGGCCAGAAACTCTACAACATAACACGACTTAATAACTATTACAATATAAATTCTTAAGCTAAAGTTATGTATACAATAATACATAGTCTATTTAATATAATAATCATCCAGTTTATAATATGCTTTCTTACAGAGGACTTTTTTGATTTGAGTTTTAAACATGTTTTCGGAAAGATTCAAAATGGTCTCGGGGATTTTATTATAACAACGTATACAGTGACCCATGAAAGACGTGTTGACCATACGAAGCCGAAAGTGTGGAGATATCAGTTTATTTTTGTTTCGAGTGCTGTACTTTCTTTTATTATACCACAATAACGCATAGGTAGGTATTCTGTGAAAATCTAACTATTACAGTTCAAAAGATTCAGCCCTTTATAGGTAGGACAGACGGACGAATGAATGGATGGATGGACAGATTAGGCTTATGAATAGGGCCCTGTGTGCACCTATTGAGTACGGAACCCTAAAAAGTCAAAAATTAACGAGAGTCCCCATACAAGAAACGTGTTTTTTTCAAGTTTTTGCTGTTTTGTAAAAGAGGCAACACATATGATTATAGTGCATACTCAAAGGTAAAACAACAACTTATAAAAACCGGCTAAGTGTGTGTCGGGCTCGTGCTAAGGGTCCCGGAAAAAACACATTTTTTTTGTAATGTTTTATGGAGGCACGGAGCCCTTCGTGTGCGAGTCCAACTCGCACTTGGCAGATATTTTTTTCAAAAATACGCTGTAACGGAAAAAACCAAAGAGAATCAATCTTGTTTTATGAATAACAAATGTTTGTTCGGGAAGGTTCGGGAAATTCATCTGGATTACGGCAAAAGTCCCGGCCTATCGTGCACGTAAAACATAGCCAAGTTCTGTTGTGTATGATATCAACAATACTCAATATCTTTGTAAGGATGGTTTTTATTAGATAGAGACGAATGGTTTAGATAAGATATGATTTAAATACTAAGGCTGGCTTGCACCAACAATTATTTAGGTTCAACATGTTTAAATATGATGCTGTCACTGTCATTTGTATGAGCAGTGTGAAGGATAGAACTATCACTAAATACGTTTATGTCTAAATACATGTTGGTGCAAGCCGGGCTAAATGAATAAATTTAGTACATAGTTCATATTATTGAAACAAAACAATGATTAATGGTCACTATCATCGGTGGTTAATAGCGAATAGCGGAGAGGTGTCGACACTCAATCATGAGGGTCCGGATTCAAACCCGCACTTACGAGATTCTCTACCTATGAGCTTTATTAACTTAGGTATACAGGGTGAAATTTATATCATTAGCATCTTTTTAAACTAAGAATCAATTCATCAAACTGGTTAACTTCTACTATGGGAGCAAACTGATCGGAAAAAAAATCAGCTGTTGCATACATTTGAGTTGAGTAGGCACTGCAGTTTAGTATGGAACAGCAGATTATTTTTTGCTCCGATCAGTTTTCTCCCACAGTAAAAGTTGTTCAGTTTGATGGGTAGAATCTTAGTTTAAAAGGATGCTAATGATATCAATTTCACTCTGTATACCGACTGCGATAAGATGGCACAAGTAAACATTATTCAAAGGAATGCATACACGGAACAGGGCTGCTATCGCAGTAAATATTCGGTGATTGAACCGTGACCGAACTACGTACGAACAATAACTGTTGACACATTTGATATTGCGCTAATCGCGGTACTGCCCTTGACAGCCGTTAGAGCCGTTTTGACAGATCGCTCAGACGTTAAAGGCTGTCAGTTACATAGAGTTTAGCACGATGCGGAATTCAGTTGAATAGTAATTGGATTGCAATGTGATTAGATCATTTTATCTAATAATATAGATTTAAGTATAGTTCACATGATACAATCCTTTTCTATTTAATCATAAAGGATTCTCGAAATTCTGGCTCAGCTTGGTTGGTTGTTTGTTGAACAGGCACAGAGTTGTGCGTCTGTTCCTGGAGCCCGATTGCACTAAGTTAAAACATCGAAGTTCTATTCTTATCCAATTTCAGTTCTAATCACATTGCAATTCAACTGTGCTTAATTCCACTGTTTTTATTGTTTATATAAATTATTCATTCATTCAACAGACTTCTTCTTTTTGTTAATAAAGATATTTATATTTATTCTTTGTTTCCTTGTTATTAACCTAACGCCGAGCTTGGCTCTCCACACTATCGTGCCCCTTAACCCGCATCAGACAAGGGTAGTTTTTACAGTTTATAAACCGAAAAGATTGCTTGTTACTTCCGCTATCCTTATCACAAGGACATAAGGGTTATTTCAGGTTGAATAAATAACTTTTATATCTGTTACATCTATCAACGTAACAAGTTATAGGTCTTATGATAAACGAAGTACGTCTGAAGTGGAAAGGCTACCATTTATGAAACCCTACCATAGTGTTATAATAAAAACCGGTCAAGTGTGAGTCAGGCTACTCGCAGACCGAGGGTTCCGTATAAAACAACATATTAATAAATAAATAAATAAATAAATATCTTGGACATTGTCACACAAATTATCTAGTCACATTTAAAGTACCAGAATCTAGCCTGGACTTGTATTATGATGACTAGACAACGATATAGAATAAACATATAGATACAAACGTCCATGACTCGGGTACAAATATTCATATTCATCATACAAAGATTTGTCCCTTACGGGATTCGAACCCGCGACCCTCGGCACAGCAAGCAGGTTCACTACAGACTGTGCTATCGGGCCGACAAATATTAACTTACAAACAAATTTGTTTTCTCGGGGATCTTCAGCCCGAGATCGACTCACACTTGGCCGGTTTTTATTTTTTGTTGTTATACTGTAGAGTTTGCTCTATGGTCACACCAAGTTTGACGCTTGTATGTATTACCGTTTTTACGATAGAGCGTGAAGAAAAAAAGTTGATAAAAACTAGTTTCTTGTATGAGGACCCCCATTAAATGTTAACTTTTTGACATTTTTATTATTTGTTAACAAATCCGCCGTAATAACGCAAATTCTATGAAAATGTCAACTGTCTAGCTATTACGGTTCAAAAGTTACAGCCCTAAATAGGTAGGACAGACAGACGGACGGACAACATAGGTTTAGTAATAGAGTCCCGTTTTCACCCTTTGGGTACGGAACTCTAAAGAATTACATCAGACTTTCTGACGTAATTTTTCTGTGAAATTATATTGAATACAAATTTTGCCTTTTCAGATTTAATATTCAAAATAAATTAAGAAATATTCAAAATAGAATTACGTTTGCAAGGAGCGCGCTAATGGGTAAACGGGTGATATACTCTTAAGTTCCTAAAACCAATCAAAAAAAGAAAAAACAATTAATTTAAATTCAAGACGAACTCTTTAGCTCTCCAATAAAACGTTAGATCGTCAAACTTTCGTAACAGTTAGCCGAGATAATAAACTGTCTGAGAGCCAATAAAAATAGCTATCGAAAGGAAACAGGAAACTGACTGTCAATTTGAATAGGCAAAGTTTTCCGGAAGGCGAAGAATGCCCCAATTGTGGAGAATTAGAAATATTGGACGATCAGACGCGTTGGCTGGGAACACAGAACATTATAAGAGGGGTTAGAAGTGCAAAGTAGGCGTGGAACGTGTCGCCACAGGTTATGCAATGATTTGCATAACACCATAAGGCGCGCGGCGTGGTGCGAGCGAGAGGGCATGAGTAATTGTAGCAGCGTGAGCGGGAAGACAAGTGACGACAGCCGTCTCCGAAGCAAAAGCGCTACTTTGCATTTCTAACCCCTCTTATATTGTTCTGTGGCTGGGAAGTTACTGCCAACTTAGACCATTTACAACGTGTTAATGAATTAACGCAAAACTAGAAAGTAGTTTGTTTGGAATCGAGAGCAGAATCGAATTATCATGGTTTCAATATAGGTAATTTTTTTCAAAATATTTAATGATTATATTGTAAAATTTTAAATTTACTGAACTCGATCTCAAACCACCGCTTGGACACTCTCAACCTACTTACTACCAAAACAAGATTGTTAAAATGTATCCTTGAGCACGTTAGCGCTTTCATTCATTGCTGAAATGATAACAAATCATTTTTGCCTCAAAAAATACAATGTGAAAAACTTTAAATTTTAAGTAACTACTAAAATAATGAAATCATTGTTTTAATCTAATTATTTTGTTATAAATCAGTTGGGGTGTATGAGGTTTTACGCTTATTCATTAACACGTTGTATAACTATGGACGAGTTCCACTCCACAGTTCAGGTACGCTTGACGGCGATCCCCACCGAGTGGTAAATGGCAATAGTTTAGGTATACCGTGTAAACTTCTTGGTCAAATCTCATTAGACTTGCCGCCATTTTGTGAATAGTCAATGCGAGACTTGAAAACCCTAGCGATGTCACACTGCAATCACATGAAAGAATGAAAGAGGGAGACTATGTAAAGGAAGCTTTCATGTCTAATGACTCGGTTCATTTTTGTTTGCACGCGCGCCGTTGTGACGGTTGTTAGGTTATTCGCGAATTGTACTATAGGACGTGTGCGAATAACTTTGCACCTTATTGCCGTGCAGTTAGAGTCGCTATTTATTTAATTCTGTTTTCGAAATAATTCTTCTGTACCGGTAGTAAATACTAGTAGTATTTATTCTGTAACTCAACTAACAAACTTTTCGGCCACATTATGCGGGGAATAACTTAGCTTTAGAATGAAATCCGTAACTTTGAATTTTATTCCATTACTTTAGATTCTAATATTGATTGTTAAAAATAGTCTCGTGTGAACCCCAAACGAGACTAGTTTGAAGTTATTGTTTCGCAATTATAGGCTGTCTCGTTTAGTGATAAGGTATAAAATTTTGTTTAAATGCACATGATTAATTTGATCCTGTAACGTGGAAGATTGGAAATGTTAAGGCGAGGCTGGTTCCTAATTATATGGTCTAAGGGCAGCAAGGATCGTGTAGGAGCCAAGCTGATGAGGTTATAATCATCATCAGCCTACGTTTTTTCAGACCGCCTTACGGCCTCTGACGTGGCCTCCAAAGATCTAACAACCCTGACAGAGTAACTTCTACAACGTGTTAATAAATAAACGCAAAACCTCATACACCCCAACAGATTTATATCAAAATAATAAGATTGAAACAATAATTTTATTATTTTGATACTTAAAATTTAAAGTTATTCGCATTTTAATTTTTCAGGCAAAAATTATTTGTTATCATTTCAGCAATGAATGAAAGCGCTAACGTGCTCATGGATACATTTTAAGAATCTTGTATTGGTTGTAAGTAGGATGAGAGTGCCCGAGCGGTGAGTTGAGATCGAGTTTAGTAAATTTTAAATTTCACAAGCAAATTATTTAATATTTTGAAAAAAATTACCTATACTCAAAACATGATATTTCGATTCTGCTCTCGATTCTAAACAAACTACTTTCTAGTTTTGCGTTAATTCATTAACACGTTGTATAGCACCAAAAAAAAACACACATTACATATGCTCACGACTATATTCCCCAAGGGGGTAGTCAGAGATATTCTGAAACCTCAGAACATCCACGTTTCACCAGTAGTACCGAAACTCTGTCCAGTGTGACGGGGGGTAAGCCCGTCGCCACATAATGGACAGTGGGTACAATACATGCCTCGAAATTGAAGCACGCAACAAAATTTCATGTAAAATGTTGCCAAGACGAGACCATATGGCTCGCACTGTCAAAATGTTATCAGATCTCATGTAGAGCCAAGCTTCTAACTCTGGGGTAACCAGATAATGTTGAAAATAGTGACCTTTTTGAAAAATTTAAATCAAATTTGGTTTCGGTTGAAATCAAAATATTATAAGACACAAAAGTTACGTAATCTACTCCGTGAAAAACACGATTTGCTTCAACGAAGTAGAATTTTAAACAAAAAAAAAACAATATCAGACCATAGCTAAATCTTACGTACACATTATACGACGTTTATATAACATAGCTCTTATAACTTATATTATGTAAAATTATAAAAACAAAAAAATATATTTGTTTAAAATAAAATAATAGTTTAATGTCCGTGACATAATTATTTTTCTGAAATGAAATTCAATGAGCATGACCTTATACATATAAATAAAATAATGATATTTTAAGTAAAATCTGTTGGTGGCAGTCATGTAACTGGAGTTAAAAGGGATATCCGATTATTTTGTTTTAATAAGCATTTATTATTATTGAGTTACATATCTTAAATAAAATTTATTTATGTCACAGAAATAGAAAAATCACAAAAATATAGCGGTCAGCAACAAAAATAACGGATACTTGAGTTACATTATTTATTTATACATTTATTATAAATTCGCATGTATTTCCATGGTGGTCAGACACTTTTCTACAACTGCCAGCCATCTTTTATCAATGAATGGTGAGTTTTTAAATAAATTTTATAGCATAGCATAGCATATGCTCACGACTATATTCCCCGAGGGGGTAGTCAGAGATATTCTGAAACCTCAGAACATCGACGTTTCACCAGTAGTACCGAAACTCTGTCCAGTGTTACGGGGGGTGAACCCTTCGCCAGTTATAATGGACAGTGGGTACAATACATGCCTCGAAATTGAAGCACGCAGGTTTCCTCACGATGTTTTCCTTCACCGAAAAGCCAGTGGTGTTACAAATCGCACATAAATTCCGAAAAACTCATTGGTACGAGTCGGTCTGGACGGGGATCGAACCATCGCCTCCTGCACGGCAGGCAAGGTTACTCGCCACTGGACCACCACATCTATTAAAAAAGTGTCAGCATATTAAATTGGACCCTGTATATGCTCACGGCTATATTCCCCGAGGGGGTAGTCAGAGATATTCTGAAACCAAAGAACATCCACGTTTCACTAGTAGGTACGAAGCCTGTCTTTAGCCCATACATGATAAATGTCCGCAGTACTTAAAGATTATTTTATTTTCTAATAAGATAAATACCTTTTTCAGATGCTCGTCTAAACGGAATATAAATGCTGCCCCAGAAATGATAAAACTACGGAGATTTGTGCCAGTCGGACTTGTATTATGTAAGTAAACGTTTTTTGTTCTTGATAATTTTAAAGTT
The DNA here is from genome assembly GCA_963924505.1 of Agonopterix alstromeriana. Taxonomy (NCBI): domain Eukaryota; kingdom Metazoa; phylum Arthropoda; class Insecta; order Lepidoptera; family Depressariidae; genus Agonopterix; species Agonopterix alstromeriana. The sequence goes on from OZ004688.1 coordinate 1,118,960, forward strand.
TATAAGTTTATTCCGAATGCGGAAATGCGCACTGCATACAAACGAAGTCTGGTGATATTTTCAATACTAACCAATTAAACTCAATGATATTTTGCAGAAACAATCTAGAAACAAATCTCTATGCTTGTATCATGTCCGATTTTCGTAAAAATATACAGTTTCAATTGCTAGGATTAATTTAAGATTTGTATGGAAATCTTTGAGGCACTGTAACTTTAAACCTGTACATTTTAAGGAAAATTTGACACGATACAAGCATAGAGATTTGTTTCTAGATTGTTTCTGCAAAATTTCATTGAGTTTAATCGGTTAGTATTGAAAATATCACCAGACTTCGTTTGTATGGAGCGCGCCAACAGTAATATACCCTTATTGAGGACCCTTTATGTATGATTTTTATAAATGTTATTTTTATGTTTTTGTGTTACGTTTTACGTTGTTTGAAGTGCCGGACCTGTGTCAAAATAATAAAAACCACAGAACATTATAAGAGGGGTTAGAAGTGCAAAGTAGGCGTGGAACGTGTCGCCACAGGTTATGCAATGATTTGCAAAACACCATAAGGCGCGCGGCGTAGTGCGAGCGAGAGGGCATGAGTAATTGTAGCAGCGTGAGCGGGAAGACAAGTGGCGACAGCCGTCTCCGAAGCAAAAGCGCTACTTTGCATTTCTAACCTCTATAAAAACTGATTTATTAACTATATCACGGCTCAGTTACACAAACCACATATGTTACACAAACCGAGGGACAGTTACACAACTAATTTCGGCTACTACAGTAATTAAATAAAACGAATTGAGTGCGAACACGCGAGCAGTTTGTTTTAGTTTGTTGTTTACACATTTTTGAATTCTGTGGCTTGGCTGTTCGTCACATTAGTGATTATGATGATGCGATACGGCTACAGCGACTGCTGCTGGTATAGTGGGCTCATAGATTCATATTGGGTATACAGGAAATAGAAATAGAAATCGATTTATTATGTGCATAATGTCAAGATAAGCCGTGGTGGTCCAGTAGCGAGTAACCTTGCCTGCCGTGCAGGAGGCGATGGTTCCATCCCCGTGCAGGCCGTCTCGCGCCAATGAGTTTTTCGGAATTTATGTACGATTTGTAACACCACTGGCATTTCGGTGAAGGAAAACATCGTGAGGAAACCTGCATGCTTCAATTTCGAGGCATGTATTGTACCCACTGTCCATTATAAGTGGCGACGGGCTCACCCCCCGTCACACTGGACAGAGTTTCGGTACTACTAGTGAAACGTGGATGTTCTGAGGTTTCAGAATATCTCTGACTACTCGGGGAATATAGTCGTGAGCATATGCTTATGCATGCTATTAGTTGCACGTACGTTCATTAAAGTTAATCCTCCATTAAATCTCTTGCTGTCACTTTTTGTCTGGTTGACGTAGTAAAAGCTAGCAAGAGATTTAATGGAGGATTAACTTTAATGAACGTACGTGCAACTGATCGATACTCTACCCATCAAACTGAACAACTTTGACTATGACAGCAAACCTAGCAGAGCACAAAAAAATCTGCTGTTCCATACTAAACTGCAATATTTATACTAACTCAACTCAAAAGTATGAAACACCTGTTTTTTTTTATCTGACTGTTTTGATCCAATAGTAAAAGTTGTTCAGTTTGATGGGTAGAGTATGAGGTTTAAAGGTTAATGATACTTTTCGTTACGACTTTTTGTATATGACAGGGTGTTAGGGTAAACAGTTGCATTACTTTATGGGTGTCTGTACCCATGACACTGTACAACTTTCCCTAAGAAACCCATAGGAAATTAAAAAAAATGTTTTGGACTTTCCATGCTAAATACAATCGGCTGATCGAGTGTTTGTATGAAAAACCCAATTTTTTTTTGTGTTTTCCTATAGGTTTCTTCTAGGGAAAGTTATTCAGTATCATAGCCCCTGTAGGTATACAGGGTGTAACAAAATCCCCTAGCAATACTTTAGGGGGTACTTCAGCCCATCAAACTGAACAACATTCACTATGGAGCCACCTTCGAAATCATGAAAAATTAATCAGCTGTTCCATACAAAACTACTGCACCGACTTGTCTAAATGTTGGCTCCATAGTGAAAGTGATTCAGTTTGATGGTCTGAAGCACCTCCTTGAATATAAGGTGTATTGTTACACCCTGTATAAGTGAGCGCGATACGTGATCATTTTAAGCGCTCCCTAGAAGCTTTGTCTCTGTATAGCAGTTACTCATATGCTTTTGTCACAGAATATATCATAGTACCGACGTACAGAATGGCCAGTGTCTGCCCCTCAATAACTTCGGAGACGCGGAAGCTAGTCATAAACTAAATCAGTGTCGTATCCACAGGGTAGCTATTTATACGCCACTTGCTGAATTCAAATGAATGGCTGTCACACCCAAACCGCACCCCATAGAATTGTATCTAATTACTGACGACTAGAGATGCGACGGAACTTCGGATATGAAACCATCGGACAAAAATATCCATAAAGCATTAGTACAATATCTATAACGTGTTAATGAATAAGCGCAAAACCTCATACACCCCAACTGATTTAGTACAAAATAATTAGATTGATACAATAATTTCATTATTTTGATAGTTAAAATTTAAAGTGGTAAGTCAACCCTACACAAATGTCAAAGATAATTTGCACCAAGTGCGCATGTGCGAACGCCATCATGTCAAATCCAAAACGTTGTTTGAAGTGCCGGACCTGTGGCTAAGGTTAGTTTGGAAGTCACATTGCAAGTCTCTAACTGGGCGGACGCTTGCTCTCTGGCTTGCTCTGGGTTTCCGCCATTTTATGGTGAGTCAAGTGTGAGTTTTAGTGCATATAACAATCCTTGAGGTCACCAAATATTTCATTATCGTAGAACGTCAAGAACTTTTTCTATTTAAACGAGATATTGGCAAAATCATCAATACTAAGATGGAGCAACAATTTTAAGATTTGAAGAGAATAGAAATTCGTTTGTATCCTACATACGTGTTAATGAATTAACGCAAAACTAGAAAGTAGTTTGTTTAGAATCGAGAGCAGAATCGAATTATCATGTTTTCAACATAGGAATTTTTTTTCAAAACAATAAATAATATTTTTGTAAAATTTAAAATTTACTGAACTCGACCTCAACCCATCGCACTGGGACACTCATCCTACTTACTACCATAAAAAGGTTTTTAAAATGTATCCATGAGCACGCTAACGCTTTCATTCATTGCTGAAATAATAACAAATCATTTTTGCCTGAAAACTTAGAATGCGAATAACTTTAAATTTTAACAATAAAAATAATGAAATTACTGTTTCAATCTAATTACTTTGTTATAAATCAGTTGGGGTGAATGAGGTTTTGCGCTTGGAAACACGCGGATACGAATATAAATATGTATCCGTATCCGAACTCGTTGAAAACATCCCTAGTTCAGACAGAGTGAAATATTTATCGCTGCCCTCCTTGTCTTTAAGCGATTTATTGTTCATACTTCAGTCTTCAAGGCGTGTCGCCGAAGGCGTGGACAGGGCCCATTCTTTTTTTCTGCCTTTTCGGTGAAAGAAAGCATCGTGAGGCCAAATTCATGCCCCGGACCCTAAGAGGAAGGATCTCCATAGAGTCCGTATAAATTTACGATTGTAGTTAGTCTCTTTTGTCTCATGACATACCTTTAATAGTAGAAGGAGATGGAACTATAGATATTTGTTTATGCGGCTGTCCACTTTTTTTAGAGCTAGTGTGTGTGAAAAGTGACCGTAAACATAAGGCCATATGTTACTTGGTGCCTTTTGTCCATACTACTTGACACCACACACTCAAACCTAAACGTCAAAAAAGTGGACACTTTACAATTGGTATGGCTCACTCTAGTCTTAAAGAGAGATCCTTCCTCTTAGCCCGGACCACAGGTCCGGCACTCTAAAGAACGTTTTTGAATTTCGAAATGGCGTCTGCACATAGGCACTTTGACCAAACCGTCCATGACATTGCGTGTAGGGTTGAAAGCCACGCTTTGCATTAACGTCATCGACATTTCAATACTTTTAATTGTTCGCTATATTATTAAAAATAGTATTTTAGGTAAAGAATTATTGAAAATGTGAAATTAGCATTATTTTTCAACGTTTTTTATGCACTGAAAAGACTCAATTTTACTCAATCGCACTCAGATATCGAAGAGCAAAAATACTCTTTCCGAGATGGGGGGATGAAAAAACATTTTCTCCGTGATCCGACTCACACTGGGCCGGTTTTGATTATTGGATGTTTTAATTTAGAGTATCAACTATTATTGATTATCCGGGGAAGTGCGTTATCCAATTTCGCTACCGAGTCCACTAGCCAGAGAACGAAATTTTCAATCTATTGCGTCTTAAGGGGACGTGAGCGCCATCTACTGGAAGTTATTACAAACTAACCAACCCGCAAGTCAAGCATTACAACTTGAATTCATACGATATAGATGACACACCCTGTTCCAATTTCAACTATTATTGATTATAAACATGTTTCAGCCATGTTGGTTAGTTTTTAATAGATGTTCTCATTTCTCACTCTTTATCTCTTCTTCCAGTAGATGGCGCTCACGTCCCCTTAAGACGCAATAGATTGAAAATGTTGTTCTCTGGCTAGTGGACTCGGTAGCGAAATTGGATAACGCACTTCCCCGGTTTGGAAGAGTGCGGGTTCAAGTCCCACCCGAGACAACTCTTTCAATCTTTAATTTAATTTAAAGTATGTTTTATAATCACACTAAGTTTGAAGTTTGTACGTTTTGCCGTTTTTCTAATTGAGAAAAAACAAAAAACCTTTAAAAAACACGTCTCTTGTGCCTGTTAGGACACCCCTTAATTTTTGTTGTTTAGATCATTTTTGATTTAAAAAATTTTACTTAAAACATAGACTACCTATATGATTACAAGTTACGCGTGTAATTCTACTAACAAACTTTTCTGCCACTTTTTGCGAGGGGCGAGGTAGCACGAGATACGCAACTTTGAATTTTATTCCATTAGTTTACATTCTAATTTTGAATGTTAAAAATCATGAAAAACTGTGTCGTGTGAACCCCAACCGCCATAAGTTCGAAATTATTGTTCCGCAATTATAGGCTGTCGCGTTTAGTGATAAGGTATAAAATTGTATGTAAATTCGTAAGATCTTTTGATCTTGCACGTTGGCAGAGGGGAAATGCTAAGACGAGGCGGGTCCGTATATAATTCGTCTAAGACTTAAAATCATTACCCTCCATTCGCCGTAGTTGGGTAAAAAGACATCAAGTCTTGACGTCACGTGATAAACAAGAAAAACGTCGCTAAATGAGATTAAAACATAAAACAACTCACATAACATCCAAGTTTCAGTGCAACCTTAAGTATTAAAACAACGTTGTAGCTTTAACATGATTTAGCGCGGGAAAACTCGCGGTGAATTTGTAATGGCGGTCCAAGATGGCGGCGCGTCGGTTTCGCGGGAAGGTGAATTAATTGAGGTTATTTTATTTTAAATACTAATTTTTGACGACGTCCTCCGCTCAATTTTAAATGCCTCATGGTTGGCACTAGGACTGAAGCATGCAAAATAACTTTTATCCGATTTATTCAAGTAGCTTGTGACTAAGTGACTAAATTACTTTGATTTGGTTAAATACAGGCTAATTAAACAATTTATAGTCATTTAGTAAACAAAATGCCTTTAGTTTAGAAATTATTAGGGTTTAACTGTATTTGTCTACCCTGAGTACACGCCACTGGTGTCAAAAACTCAAAGGCATTTACACACGGAAGATGTCAGCCAAACCTTATAGATCTCATAGTCCTCTGTAAAAAAGCATATTATAAACTGGATGATTATTTAAATGATCAAAATGCTTGGGTCTGAGGTCACTAGCTTATAGTTTATTTACTTTACTGTATAGTATCAATTATTTGATTAAATAGACTATGTATTATTGTATACATAACTTTAGCTTAAGAATTTATATCGTAATAGTTATTAAGTCGTGTTATGTTGTAGAGTTTCTGGCCGCATCTTCTCTACAGCGACAACACGTTCCGACGCGGTGGTAGCTTTAAAAAAGATTTGACGTTTGATAAGTGTGCTGCAAGCTCCTATATTGAATAAATTATATATTGATTGATAACTTTTGAACAATTTGGACATGTGAGTATTGCTTACATATTTTACATACCTGCCTCTTTTATTGGTGGGATAGTTTCTTCTACGGTTACCTTGTAGGATTATGGAACCTTAAAATTTGCAAAATAGCTCTTTCCTAAAGCAGTTATTTGATGAAATAATAAAAGATGTGTTCTGCATTAATAATGAGACGTTATTCCAAAATTCTTCTTAAAAACAACTTTCAGTTGAAGCTGAAATTGTTATTTCTCTGATGTTTCGTTCTTCGGGGTAGTCAGAGATACATAAACTTACAAAAAATTGCATAAGCATATGCTCACGACTACACGTTTCACCAGTAGTACCTAAACACCTAAACTCTGTCTTGTGACGGGGGTTGAGCCCGTCGCCACATAATGAACAGTGGGTACAATAAATGCCTCGAAATTGAAGCATGCAGGTTTCCTCACGATGTTTTCCTTCACCGAAAAGCCAGTGGTGTTACAAATCGTACATAAATTCCGAAAAACTCATTGGTACGAGTCGGCCTGGACGGGGATCGAACCATCGCCTCCTGCACGGCAGCTAAGGTTAAGGCTAAGGTGGCAATAGATTGAAAATTTCGTTCTCTGGCTAGTGGACTCGGTAGCGAAATTGGATAAAGCACTTCCCCGGTTTGGAAGAGTGCGGGTTCAAGTCCCGCCCGAGACAAATTTGTCAATATTTAATTTGATTCGAAATAGCACAACATGGCTATAACATGTTTGTAATCAATAATAGTTGATAATCTAAATTAAAACAACAAATAATCAAAACCGGTCCAGTGTGAGTCGGATCACGGAGAAAATTTTTTTCATCCCCCCATCTCGGAAAGAGTATTTTTGCTCTTCTAAATCGGAGTGCCAAAGAACAGTATAGTATCAATTATTTTATTAAATAGACTATGTATTATTGTATACATAACTTTAGCTTAAGAATTTATATTGTAATAGTTATTAAGTCGTGTTATGTTGTAGAGTTTCTGCCCGCTTCTTCTCTACAGCGACAACACGTTCCGACGCGGTGGTAGCTTTAAAAAAGATTTGACTTTTGATAAGTGTGCTGCAAGCTCCTATACTGAATAAATTATATTGACTTTGACAAGCCGTTTTTATCCACTAGAGGATAAAGTAAAATTAATTTAGAACATCGTGTGCACTATGTTTGTGAATTCAAAACATCATTAAACCTATTTGCTTTTCCCTCCATGGTGCCGAATTTATCATAGATTTTTTTTTTTTCATTTATTATTTTTCTCGCTTAGGTGGGATGAAAAGTTACGTGTTGCACTCGAGTGCACAGATTTCGGGTGAAAAATCTTTGCACTCGAGTGCAAAGATTTTTCACCTCGTGCTCTTTTGATTCCCTCGCTAACGCTCAGGATTCTAATTTTTGAATAACTCCCTGCGCTCGTGATTCAATTTTAGAATCCTTCGCTTGCTCGGTCATCAAAATTGAGCACGCGGTTAAAAAGCAACTTTGCACTCTTGTATAACAAATAACTATTTTGTGGTAAATGTGGTATACGGATCCCTCTGTACGCGGGTATTAAAGTCAACGCAGACGAAATGGCGGACAAAAGCTAGTCATAATATTAAAATAGCAATAAAATACAATCTACAAAATGGCGAAGTCGCGTCCTTTTGTCTGTCAGTTTGACACAAAACCAACTAATCCGCTTTTAATGAAGCACTCCGGGAATATCGAGGGTATTACATTGTTACAATATTTTATTTATTTTATCCTTTTTAGTATTGATTTTTTAAGTTTTATTATGAGTTTTTCGGAATTTATGTTCGTTTTGTAACACCACTGGCTTTTCGTTGAAGGAAAACATCGTGAGGAAACCTGCATGCTTCAATTTCGAGGCATGTATTGTACCCACTGTCCATTATGAGTGGCGACGGGCTCACCTCCCGTCACGATGGACAAAGTTTCGGTACTACTGATGAAACGTGGATGTTCTGAGGTTTCAGAATATCTCTGACTACCCCCTCGGGAAATATAGTCGTGAGCATATGCTATTATCACAATAAAATTGAGGCCGAAAGAATCGGCGTATTAGAAGGACCGTACATAAATAAAACTTAGAATTCGGTATGTCAAGTTTTTTTTTTTTGAGGGCTGAATCGAAAACCATTTCGAGATAATTGTCTCAATAACAATATTTTCTATGTCAGAGATTTTAAAATAAAAGGATTACAGATATTTTTAATTAAATAACGGCCATCCATCGGTCCATCCAGTGACATCACTGGAAAACCTGTGAACTCCTTGGTAAACTTCAAATCAATAATAATTTCAAATAACTGGCCATTAAGAAAAAAAATACATTCACAATGTCAACATTTGACATTTGATTTTGCCGTTTCTGTTTCCAGCAGAGTCAGAATGAGAAGGCAGGAAGTTTTTATTTTTTTTAATAAATCAGAAGTTTTTCTCTATGGAGTTCGGATTATTTTCTCTCCACCATTTTTGCATTTAGAGATTACAGATCAAAATAATTTATAAATTAAAATAAACTCGATGAATCGCAATAAAAATTAAATTGGTTTCTTAAAATTATGTCTTCTATCTGTAAAAAATATAAAATGAAGACCTATGAAAAAATCTTGACTGACCTACCGAATTATGTGATTTGATTTTTTCAACGATAACTTTACCTCAGGTGGTAAGGAAACCCTTCAACGAAAGAAATAAATCTTGTTACTAAAAGAAAAATGTCTAACTCCTGAAGCCACCTGCCCTTATTTGAATAAGAGATTTATGAACAGCTACCCCGACAGAATTTTAATTGTAAAATTTTTCTTTTTATAATTAACTTGATAAACTGTGCGCAGATGATGTCCTTAAGTTGTTAAATTTTTAATTTTGTTTTATGTTCCACTTAGTGTGGAGAGAAACGCACCACTACCTCCGCTGGCTTTTCCATATACAACGTGTTAATAAATAAGCGCAAAACCTCATACACCCCAACTGATTTAGGACAAAATAATTAGATTGAAACAATAATTTCATTATTTTGATATTTAAAATTTAAAGTTATTCACATTTTAAGTTTTGAGGCAAAAATGATTTGTGATTATTTCAGCAATGAATGAAAGCGCTAGCGTGCTCATGGATACATGTAAAGAATCTAGTTTTGGTAGTAAGTAGGGTGAGAGTGCCCGTCCAGTGGGTTGAGATCGAGTTCGGTAAATTTTAAATTTTACAAACAAGTTATTTAATAATTTGAAAAAAATTACCTATGTTGAAAACATGATAATTCGTTTCTGCTCTCGATTCTAAACAAACTACTTTCTAGTTTTGCGTTAATTCATTAACACGTTGTAGAAAGAACGAGTGAGGAGACGATCATATCGTCAAAATTCAAAATACTTTCAAAAATGTTCTTTAGCAAAAAGCTTTAAAAATGCGATTATAAATTTATATTTCCCGTTGACAACTTGCACGCTAAGTTTTAGGGGAAAACCGACCTTATTACAGTGATTTAGAAACTAACCTACAATTAAGGGGATATAATTCGGAGCGCGCTCCATACAAACGTACTATGGTGATATTTTCTATACTAACCAATTAAACTCAATGAAATTTTTCAGAATCAATCTAGAAACAAATTTCTATGCTTGTATAGAGTCAGATTTTCATTAAAATGTATAGGTTTAAAGTTTCAGTGCCTTAAAGATTTCCATACAAATCTTAAATTAATCCTAGCATTGAAACTGTATATTTTAACGAAAATCTGACTCCATACAAGCATAGAGATTTGTTTCTAGATTGTTTCTGCAAAATTTCATTGACTTTAATTGGTTAGTACTGAAAATATCACCATAGTACGTTTGTATGGAGCGCGCTCCGAATTATATCCCCTTAAGTTTCAATCGCGGCATGAAAGAAAGTCAGTGAACCGGTATTAAAAACAAGTGATGTGAAAAATGCATCGAAGTGCGACTGCATAGAGTTTAGACTAAACGTTTTAATTAAATTCAATTTAATTCGGTACCTATGCCAAGTTTTTTTGATCTTCATTTTATATTTTTAACGGATAGAAGACATAATTTTAAGAAACCAATTTTATTGTTATTGTGATTCATTGAGTTTATATAAATTAAATTTTTAAATTACTTTGATCTGTAACCTCTAAATGCAAAAAAGGTGGAGAGAAAATAATTCGAACTCCATGTAGAAAAAATACAGCTTTATTAAAAAAATAAAAATGCTTTCCAGCCTTCTCTTTCTGACACTATACTGGTAACAGAAACGGCAACATCAAATGTCAAATTTTGACATTGTGAATGTATTTTTTTTCTTAATGGCCAGTTATTTTAAATTATTATTGATTTTAAGTTTACCAAGGAGTTCACAGGTTTTATGTCACTGGACGGACCAAAAAACGCCGTTATTTAATTAAAAATATCTGTAATCCTATCATTTTAAAATCTCTGACATAGAAAATACTATTATTGAGACAATTATCTCGAAATGGTTTTCGATTAAGCCCTCCAAAAAAAAACTTGACATACCGAATTGTAAAATAAATGCGCAGGTATAAAGTGAATATATAGAGTCCAACTTAATATGCTGACACTTTTTCAAGTGGATGATCAGAGCATCAAACTGAACAACTTTCTCAATGGGACCAACAACAATATCGCGAAAAAAAAATACATTTGGCTCAAGTAGGTTTGAAGTTTTGTATGGAAGAGCTGTTTTTTTTTTTCGTGATTTCGATGTTAGTGCCATAGAGAAAGTTGTTCAGTTTGACGGTGTGATCATCCCCTTAAAAAAGTGTCAGCATATTAAGAAGGACCCTATAGTAGGTTTATCTGTCAGACATAATTTATAACTAAAGGGTGAAACTGATATCATTAGCATCCTTTTAAACGAAGAGTCTACCCATCAAACTGAACAACTTTTACTATGGGAGCAAACATGTCAGCGCAAATAAAAAATCTGCTGTTCCAGACTAAAGTGCAGTGCCTACTCGACTCAAATGTATGCAACAACAGATTTTTTATTGTTCTGACAGGTTTGTTTCCATAGCAGTCAGCATTATCAATCCTCCATTCAACATAGCAACGAAATTTTAAGGCCATTTTGCATTACAGAAAAAGAGATTTGAAATACTTCCTCTCACTTATTCTTAGAACAGCTTTAGTAACGTCCAAGATATGTCGGATAGTGTATGTATCCAATTTATTAATTACATTTGGTAATCAGAATTGGCCAGAAAGCTAAATAGGAATCGGATAATCTCGCTGTCTATGTAATAGTCTGCGTGTACGAAGTCATGGGCAATATATTGATTGTCCGAAAAGAGTGATGATTCCGTGCTTCTGATGGCACGTTAAACCGTTGGTCCCGGCTACTATATCTCGTGGTAGTAGTCGTTACATAAAAACCACGTCAAAGGCCGTAAGGCGGTCTGAAAAAACTCTTGCTGCCCACACGATAAGAAGAAGATAGGCAAATGCTTGGGTCTGAGGTCACTAGCTTACAGTTTATTTACTTTACTGTATAGTATCAATTATTTTATTAAATAGACTATGTATTATTGTATACATAACTTTAGCTTAAATGTGACTAGATAATTTGTGTGACAATGTCCAAGATAAGTGTGCTGCAAGCTCCTATATTGAATAAATTATATTGACTTTGACTTTGACTTTGCAATATGAATGCAACTAACTAATAATTTTCGATGTGTTTACAGATTTATATGTCGTCGCCTGGACTCCTGCACATTGTGACCCCTGCCTTTGTGAAGATGTTACCTTACAGAAATGGTTACCAGCAAACTGTGTAAGATATTTATTTATTATTTATTTATTATTATTATTACATAGGTTACAGTGAACACTTATAACAATGAATCCCGCAAAACCAATTGCTCGGTTTGTCTGTGGGAGCTACAATCACGCTCAAGCTATTTTACTTCTTATTTTGTCTATTTAGGTACATCGAACGTTGCAATACAATAATTGTACCTGTCACTATACATTTTGGTAGTTTCTTAGTTTTTTAGGTAATGCTATCCAATAGGAATTTCGTTAACAGTCTAGAAAATCTACGCTACATTACACCTACTTATACGCCCTTACGCTTATCTATATACCTTAGTCTTCTTATTAATTTTCGTAGATAGGCCCTGAGCAGACGACGGAACATTTTGTCCGCATACCCGCACCCGAACCACAGAATAAATACTAGTACTACCCGTACAGAAGAATCACTTCGATTTAAATAAATAATATTAATATTAATATAATATTATAAAGAGGAAAGATTTGTACCTATTTTTGTATATTCATATTTAATATATTTAATATTTAATATTAATATAATATTATAAAGAGGAAAGATTTGTACCTATTTTTGTATGTTTGTATGTTTGTAATGAATAGGCTCAAAAAGTACTGGGCCGATTTAAAAAATTCTTTCACCAATAGAATGCTACATTCTTCCAATTTGACATAGGCTACATTTCATTTTGAAAAAAAATTGGGATCCTTGGTAAAATTTGAACAATGTAACCGAAGGTGTAGAAAAATGAGTCTTAAAATTTATTTGTCTACCCCGTGCGAAGCCGGGACGGGCTGCTAGTAAATAATATAATAGAAGAAATCTCTTGGACCTAATGTATCTCCACAAAACTGATAACAATGTAATTGTTCAGAAATATTGACTAAAAATCTATGTCCCAAGCCGTAGTTTAGGAGTAGCTTTTCAGGGATCACGGCCACAGGACTAATCATGGATTGAACTCCCCTGTTGCCAGAACGAATCCATTACATAATTATATACCAAACTCCGTTAACGTGGACATATTTTTTGATAGTAGGTAGATGTTTAGAAAAAAAATTATAATTACCTCTACCCGGAGAACGAAATTTTGAGACGTGAGCGCCATCTACTGGAAGTTATTACAAACTAACCAACCCGCAAGTCCAGTATTACAACTGGAATTCGTACGATATACAACGTGTTAATGAATAAGCGCAAAACCACATACACCCCAACTGATTTATAACCAAATAATTAGATTGAAACAATTATTTTGATACTTAAAATTTAAAGTTATTCGCATTTTAAGTTTTGAGGCAAAAATTATTTGTTATAATTTCAGCAATGAAAGAAAGCGCTAACGTGCTCATGGATTCATTTTCAGAATCTAGTTTTGGTAATAAGTAGGGTGATTATGCTCTTGCGGTGGGTTGAGATCGCGTTCAGTAAATTTTAAATTTGACAAACAAATTATTTAATATTTTGACCATGATAATTCGATTCTGCTTTCGATTCTAAACAAAGTACTTTCTAGTTTCGCTTTCGCTGTTCCAATTTCAAATAACGACGCAATAGATTGAAAATGTCGTTCTCTAGGTAGTGGGCTCGGTGGCGAAATTGGATAACGCAATTCCCCGGTGTGGAAGAGTGCGGGTTCAAGTCCCGCCCGAGACTTTTTTCAATCTTTAATTTGAACAAACCTCCATCCTTGCAAAAAAACCAAAAGGGGTAACTTTTAATATTCACTTCAAAACTCAGCAGAAATAAGATGTCAAGATAAATAATTAATTAAGCAAGCCAGCCACGTATCCGCTTCGGGTAAATTATGCTTAGATAGCATCCGGCCAAAGAATAATTTACATGAGCTACATTCTAATTAGAATATCAAATTTTAAAAAATCTGGCCATATTTGAAGTATTTTTAAGAACGATGCTGACTGTATTATATTTAAGAGGATATAATTCAGAGCGCGCTCCATACAAACGTACTATGGTGATATTTTCAATACTAACCAATTAAACTCAATAAAATTTTGTTGAAACAAATATCTATGCTTGTATGGAGTCCGATTTTCGTTAAAATATACAGTTTCAATGCTAGGATTAATTTAAGATTTGTATGGAAATCTTTGAGGCACTGTAACTTTTAAACTATACATTTTAACGAAAATCTGACTCTATACAAGCATAGAAATTTGTTTTTAGATTGATTCTGAAAAATTTCACTGAGTTTAATTGGTTAGTATTGAAAATATCACCATAGTACGTTTGTATGGAGCGCGCTCCGAATTATATCCCCTTAATACAACGTGTTAATGAATTAACGCAAAACTAGAAAGTAGTTTGCATAGAATCGAGAGCAGAATCGAATTATCATAGTTTCAATATAGGTTTTTTTTTCAAAATAATAAATAAAGCTTGTAAAATTTAAAATTTACTGAACTCGATCTCAACCCACCGCAAGGGTACACTCACCCTACTTACTACCAAAACAAGATTCTTAAAATGTATCCACGAGCACGTTAGCGCTTTCATTCATTGCTGAAATGATAACAAATCATTTTTGCCTCAAAACTTAAAACGCGAATAACTTAAAATTTTAACTTTCAAAATAATGAAAATTATTTTGTCATAAATCGGTTGGGGTGTATGAGGTTTTGCGCTTATTCAAATATTATGAGATTTCCTAGCTGTGCTCAAACCAGTGCGACACGAGAGATTAAATAAATGAGCATTATAAATAGAAATAAGATCATAAATTTTAACAACTTTCTCATTCAGATCAAATTTTTGGCAACTGACGTGAAGGCCAAGTTCTATAATTTAGACCACAAACTGACAGATGTAGACTGGGCCAAAGACCTCAGCAATGCGATTCACTAAGCGCAAACATCGTCACAACCTTAAATTCGTCGTTGAAAAATCGGTGAGCTGACAATTCGGTATTCTTAAGAGACCCACTAGTCCCACACTAGCGTCTTTCGAGTATCGTCGTCGTGCCAGCTTACGCAGCGCTGGCGTCGAATTGTCGCGTCTCGTCAGTCAGAATAGAGAATGTAAGGAGGTTGACAGGCACCGCAGAAACGCGACGCCAGCGCTTAGTAGTAGTAGCCCGGCTTTCGATAGCAGGCCAGCGCAACGCTCGATAGACGCTTGTGGGTCTCTTATGGTTACGTCATATGTCAAACTCATATAAAAACTTCGACGATCGGAAGGATGCAAGAAGGATGTTACATTGAGCTTGTCGTTCGACAGCGATATGACGATAGTGAATTACACTCCTGCACAGTATAGAAAGAAAATTCAACTAAATAACCTGAGACGTATAGCGGGGAGCGAATGAATGAGGAAGGCAGAGGTTAGAGTTTTGAAAGACCTATCTTCAGCCTATTGCCACTTCATCTCACCGATCCCCGCTACGCAATCCGCCGCATAGCCCCAGCAACGTCCTATGCCGAGGTCCGTACCCCTCTGGGTGCCCCTAGGTCGGTTGCTTAAGTTCATTCATTTGGCTCGGTAGACCCTTCGTGGTCACTCCAATAGTCCGCAGTAAAAAGCAGTAATTGCTCCCTGAGCTACGCTGTATTTAGTCAATTCAAAAAAAAAAACCACTTCAGCTTGCTTATTTTCAGAGTTACGTCAACTAGGTACTCCTGGTGTAATCTCTCAATGAAACACCGATCATAGCCCTTTTTATAGCTGGCTGAACGACTTTTGATAACAATTTTTGTACGATCAAGGTCAACTTTTCTGTACCATTGTGTTATTAACTTATTATAGATTATTATGGTTTAATTTACTGCCTCCGTGGTCTAATGGTTAAGAGCATTGGGCTCTTGACACGGAGGTCGTGGGTTCGATTCCCACAGGAGACACCTAGTGATATGTCACTTTGTGGGTTTTTCCCTAGTTAGCTAGAACATTGCAGGCTGAAAAGAAAGATGATTCCGTGCTTCGGATGGCACGTTACGCCGTTAGTACCGTAGTGGCCGTAAGGCAGTCTGAAAAAACTCTGACACCAAGGCTTGCTGCCCACACGATAAGAAGATGATTTAATTTTTTGTAATTTATTTACATTTACAGATAACAAACGGTTACCCAATCACAGAGACTGCAGTATCACATCATGAAGAACCAATCCAAGCCTGCCTTGCAGGATTCGACGGTGAAATATACGAGCTAATGCATTCAATCGAAAACGGTCCTTACGGTACTGAAATCAAAGTCTACTTCTACTTCTTCTCCGGATGCAAATTTAATCTCATAGGAACTTATATGACAGATTTGAGAACAATACAAGAAATAATGAAGAAATACCACCATTACTTTTGCCTCGATATAAATTATTTACAAAAATATGTTGAAGCTGAATGTAGTAATATAAAAGATAAGTTTATTATGTTCCCTGGTAAAGAACAAATTGGTCAACAATATGATATTTCTTATGGAAATTATAAACTTGCACCTATTGGTAATAGTATGAACAATTTATACAGTGCCAAATTTACAAAAGAAAATCCTGTTGACAATAAAGGACAGTATAATGAAATACAAAGTGCAAAAGGTAAAAACAACATTGGATCGATCACGGCAACTTTCGACGAAAACCGAAGAAATGACATTGATTATTCATGTTATGGCAATAGTGATAATATATGTAATAGAGACAATAATCTATATAAATCTGATTACAAACAGAAAGATCAATATTTAGAACACGACAAAAATAAAATTGGGAAAGATACTTCACAATATTTTGATGCGTATAGCGCAGATCGTGGATATGGGAACATGTATAGAGAAATATGTTATCAGAATGGTGATACAATAGACCAGTCTAAAGAAAAATATGATAATAGAAAAGGTATGATAGACTATAGAGATCTAGAATACTGTCAAAGATCTTCTTTAAATATGTATAATTATAAACCACTTTACTATGATTTTTACAATAATAATTCTTGGCTGTCTAGGTACAGAAATGCGTTCAATAGTAAAGCAATTGAAAACTGTTATGCATGCATACATAATTTTGAATCCCGAATGAATAGTGATAAATTTGGTACAACAAATAATAAACCAAATCAGCAATATTTAGTTCCTTATGAAGATATTGCGAAGTCTTTGTTGTTACACAAAAGTAATCCTTACGCGTCAACGTATAACATCCAAAATGGTTCAACAAGACAAAATGATTCAAAATTCGCTACAGATACGCTACCGAAGATTTGTAACGATTATACTAAAATTAACACAGCTATTTCTATATCAACTGACAAACAAAAGAATACGGAATCGTATAATATACGTAGTAAAGATCTAAATGGAATAAACATTAAAACACAACCACAAACTGAAGAACATAACAAAGCCTCAATTTCCACAATTAACACTGGACTTCCAACCATTAAAAATAAACTTGATAATTATGCACCAATAATAAAAGAAGCTCAGCCATTAAGACAAGTAAATAAAATTGATTATAACTTCGACATAAATATCGCACCAGATTCAAAAATTAATTATGCTAAATCATATCCTAATAATGTATATGCACTTAATACCCCGACAATAGATGAACAATTATCTACCTCTTATAGAGTTCCTCAGTCTATATTTGGTTCGAAAACTGATCTAAAACTAAACTATATTACTGAAGGAAAACATAAAATAAATCCAAAAGATTTTTATGGACTATCACATTCTTCAACAAATGCTAACGCTAAATCCGGCCATATTAGAACTGATCTATTACCAGATATGAATTCGAAGCATATTATGAAAGGCACTGCAAATTATTACTTACCTAACATAAATATTTGTAGCAATTTTAAAACTGAGTCTCCCGTTCAAATGAAATCTCTCCAAGATAACGCAAATTTCGGAGTAAGTAACAAAATTGAAAATCCATTCGTTGATAGAACTCCAGTTGATTCTCTTATGGAATCTAATCCAATACTAGATGCTAATGCTAATTTTAATTTAGATGTAACAATGAAGGCAGACGGAAAATATAGCTCTTACTCACCTAATATTCAACTAGATAAAAACATGCAAGCTACTTCTCCTGCCAACTTAGGAACTATTACAAAACCGGTGAACAACATTTGCAATTTCGGTTTTGAACCAAAGGCTTCTAAAAATAAAGGTGAAGAAATTACAGATAACCAATTTAGTAATATTGATTTTCATTTTATAAGACCCACAATTTATACAGGAGCTTCGAGTAATTACGAGATTGAAGATAAAAATGTGAAAACTATTAATAGAATAAAAGGTACGGGTGATTTGAATGCAGTACTATGTTATGCTAATCAAAAAGAGAACGATGTATTGAATAACGATGTTATGACATTTAAATCTAATACAGAACTACAAAATAGTAAAGAGCTAGAATACACTACACTTCCAGATGAACACAGTGTGAAGAGTAAAATGATTAAACCGTTAAAGTCTGGGGCATTTGTTACAATGCTACCCAGCCAAATGGTTACAGCAGCAAATTATGAGTCATATGCTCCTAAGGGTTCAAGCCAAATGGTTACGTCACCAAAATATGAGTCATATGCCCCAAAGGGTTCAAGCCAAATAGATATGCCTTCAAATTATAAGTCATATGCTCCAAAGGGTTCAAGCCAAATGGTTACGCCTACAAATGATGGGTCATATGCTCCAAAAGGTTCAAGGCAAATGGTTACGCCTCTAAATTATGAGTCACATGCTCCAAAGGGTTCAAGCCAAATGGGTACGCCTCTAAATTATGAGTCATATGCTCTAAGGGGTTCAAGCCAAGTGGTTACGCCTCCAAATTGTGAGACATATGCTCCAAAGGGTTCCAGCCAAATGGGTGTGCCTCCTAATTATGAGTCATATGCTCCAAAGGGTTCAAGCCAAACGGAAATGCCTCAGAATTATGAGTCATATGCTCCAAAGGGTTCGAGCCAAATGTTTACACCGCAGAATTATGAGTCATATGCTCCAAAGGGTTCAATCCAAATGGTTACTCCTCCAAATTATAAGTCATATGCTCCAAAGGGTTCAAGCCAAACAGGTATGCCTCCAAATTATAAGTCTTATGCTCCAAAGGGTTCAAGCCAAATGAGTATGCCTCCTAATTATGAGTCATATGCTCCAAAAGGTTCAAGCCAAATAGTTACATCTCAGAATTATGAATCGTTTGCTCCAAAGGGCTCGAGTCAAATGGTTACGCCTCCAAATTATGATTCATATGCTCCAAAGGATTCAAGCCAAATAGCTATGCCCCCAAATTATGAGTCATATGCTCCAAAGGGTTCAAGGCAAAAGGTTACGCCTCCAAATTATGGGTCATATGCTCGAAATAATTCAAGCCAAATGGTTACGCCTCCGAATTATGAGTCATATGCACCAAAGGGTTCAAGCCAAATGGTTACATCTCAGAATTATGAGTCATATGCTTCGAAGGGTTCGAGCCAAATGGTTACACCTCTTAATTATGAGTCATATGCTCCAAAGGTTTCAAAGCAAATGGTTACGCCTCTAAATTATGAGTTATATGCTCCAAAGGGTTCAAGCCAAATGGGTATGCCTCAGAATTATGAGTCATATGATCCAAAAAGTTCAAGCCAAATTGTTACATCTCAGAATTATGAGTCATATGCTTCGAAGAGTTCGAGCCAAATGGTTACAACACCAAATGATGAGTTATATGCACCAAAGGGTTTAAGTCAAATGGTTATGCCACCAAATTATGAGTCATATGCTCCAAAGGGTTCAAGTCAAATGGTTACGCCTCCAAATTATGAGTCATATGCTCCAAAGGGATCAAGCCAAATGGAAATGACTCAGTATTATGAGTCATATGCTCCAAAGGGTCCAAGCCAAATAGGTATGCCTCCTAACTATGAATCATATGCTCCAAAGGGTTCAAGCCAAATAGTTACGCCACCAAATTATGAGTCATATGCTCCAAAGGGTTCAAGTCAAATGGTTACGCCTCCAAATTATGAGTCATATGCTCCAAAGGGATCAAGCCAAATGGAAATGACTCAGTATTATGAGTCATATGCTCCAAAGGGTCCAAGCCAAATAGGTATGCCTCCTAACTATGAATCATATGCTCCAAAGGGTTCAAGCCAAATAGTTACGCCACCAAATTATGAGTCATATGCTCCAAAGGGTTCAAGCCAAATGGGTACGCCTCCTAACTATGAGTCATATGATTCAAAAGGTTCAAGCCAAATAGTTACATCTCAGAATTATGCTTCGAAGGGTTCAATCCAAATGGTTACACCTCCAGATTCGGAGTCATATGTATCAAAGAGTTCAAGTAAAATTGTTACGCCTCCAAATGATGAGTCATATGCTCCAAAGGGTTCAAGTCAAACGGTTACGCCACCAAATTATGAGTCATATGCTCCAAAGGGTTCAAGCCAAATGGTTACGCCTCCAAATGATGATTCATATGCTCCAAAGGGTTCAAGCCAAATTGTTACATCTCAGAATTATGCTTCGAAGGGTTCAATCCAAATGGTTACATCTCCAGATTCGGAGTCATATGTATCAAAGAGTTCAAGTAAAATTGTTACGCCTCCAAATGATGAGTCATATGCTCCAAAGGGTTCAAGTCAAACGGTTACGCCACCAAATTATGAGTCATATGCTCCAAAGGGTTCAAGCCAAATGGTTACGCCTCCAAATTATGAGTCATATGCTCCAAAGGATTCAAGCCAAATTGTTACGCCTCCAAATGATGAGTCATATGCTCCAAAGGGTTCAAGTCAAATGGTTACGCCTCCTAATTATGAGTCATATGCTCCAAAGGGCTCAAGCCAACTGGATATGCCTCCAAATTATGAGAAATATGCTCCAAATGGTTCTATCCAAATGGTTACGCCACCAAATTATGAGTCATATGTTCCAAAGGATTCAAGCCAAATTGTTACGCCTCCAAATTATAAGTCATATGCTCTAAAGGGTTCAATCCAAATGGGTATGTCTCAGAACTATGAGTCATATGATCCAAAAGGTTTAAGCCAAATTGTTACATCTCAGAATTATGAGTCATATGCTTCGAAGGGTTCGAGTCAAATGGTTACAACTCCAAATGATGAGTCATATGCACCAAAGGGTTCAAGTCAAATGGAAATGCCTCAAAATTATGAGTCATATGCTCCAAAGGGTTCAAGCCAAATAGGTATGCCTCCAAATTATGAGTCATATGCTCCAAAGGGTTCCAGCCAAATGGTTACAACACCAAATTATGAGTCAAATGTTCCAAAGGGTTCAAGCCAAATGGGTATGCCTCCTAACTATGAGACATATTCTCCAAAGGGTTCAAGCCAAATAGAAATGCCTCAGAATTATGAGTCATATGCTCCAAATTATGAGTCATATGCTCCAAAGGATACAAGCCAAATAGTTACGCCTCTAAATTATGAGTCAAATGTTCCAAGGGGTTCAAGCCAAATGGGTATGCCTCCTAACTATGAGTCATATGCTCCAAAGGGTTTGAGCCAAATGGGTATGCCTCCTAACTATGAGTCATATGCTCAAAAGGGTTCAAACCAAAAGAAAATGCCGCATAATTATGAGTCATATGATTCAAAAGGTTCAAGCCAAATAGTTACTTCTCAGAATTATGAGTCATATGCTTCGAAGGGTTCAATCCAAATGGTTACACCTCCAGATTCGGAGTCATATGCACCAAAAGGTTCAAGTCAAATTATTACGTTTCCATATGATGAGTCATATGCTCCAAAGGGTTCAAGTCAAACGGTAATGCCACCAATTTATGAGTCATATGCTCCAAAGGGTTCGAGCCAAATGGTTATATCTCCAAATTATGAGTCATATGCTCCAAAGGGTTTAAAGCAAATGGTTACTCCTCTAAATTATGAGTCATATGCTCCAAAGGGTTCAAGGCAAATGGGTATGCCTCAGAATTATGAGTCATATGCTCCAAATAGTTCGAGCCAAATGGTTATGCCGCAGAATTGTGAGTCATTTGCTCCAAAGGGTTCGAGCCCAATGGTTGAACCAGCAAATTGTGAATCATACGCTCCAAGAGGTTTGAGCCAAATGGCGACACAACCAAAATATGTATCACACGCTCCAATGTCACACGGCCGAATAGATACACCAGAAAAATATGAGTCTCCTATTTACTCCAATCAACTAGTAACAACGTTAAAGTCTAGATTAAAAGCCCCAATATTACCAAATAAAACAGTTACTCCGGCAGGATTCGTTCCACTGATACCAAATATCTATACCCAAAAGCTCTTACCTACAGTTTATGGTTCATGTTTACCAAACCAAAGAACGTCAAATCAAAAATTTAACAAAGCAGAATACAGTTCATTTAAACCACAAGTGTGTATCAAAAAATATAATAGTCAGTTACCGCTACATAATTCTTTTGTTTCTTACTTACCAAAACAAGATATAAAAGTGACAAAATGGGAGCTATCAAATACAAATGCACCTAATCAAAACGCTGTAACTAACGAAAATGTTAGGCCACCAAAATCTGGATCAAATGCTCCAAAAATACCCAATTCCATAGCAATGTCTGCACAAGATGATCCCTATGGGTCAATGTATCCTTACCAAATTTGTACGGTTACAAAATCTGGGTCATTTGTTCCAGTGTTACCCAATCAAATGGTTAAGTCAGCAGAATCTGACGCTTTCACTTCAATGTATCCAAAACAAATGGTTACGCCTAGAAAATATGGGTCATTTACTCCTACATTACCAAATCAAATGGTGACGCCGACAGGATTTGTTCCATTGATACCAAATGTTTATACCCAAAATGTTACGCCTACACAATATTGTTCTTTCACTTCAAATATACCAAACATAAACATAGAGCCCTCTGAATATGATTCGATGGTGTTAAGTAATAATAACCAAGCTATTTCACCGCAATCAATTAATTCATTTGCGGCAAAATTGACAAATAATCATGATGAAACAATAGAATCATTGACACCAAATTCAAATGTAGAAAAA
Organism: Agonopterix alstromeriana; assembly: GCA_963924505.1. Lineage (NCBI taxonomy): Eukaryota > Metazoa > Arthropoda > Insecta > Lepidoptera > Depressariidae > Agonopterix > Agonopterix alstromeriana. Next base: position 1,141,906 of record OZ004688.1, read on the forward strand.
ACTACGCCACCACAAAGCAACAATTTCGGTTCTTATTTACCAAAACACGATATACAAGAGACAGGGTTATCGAACACAATTCTACGTAATCCAAACACTGAAACTAAGGAACAGATTACGCCACTAAAATCTGAATCATTCCCCGCTATATTACCCAACCTGATGGCCACAACTGCAAAACCGGAGTCCTTTGCTCCAAATCTATCCAACTCTATAGTATCTACACCAAAATATGAGTCATATAGTTCGATGTATCCCTACCAAATAGTTACACCAGTCAATTCAGAGTCATTTACTCCAATGCTATCCAATCAAATGGTTCTACCAAAAGAATCAGGTCAATTTGCTCCAAATTTACTTCATCAAAAAATTACATCCGCAGAAACTAGCCCATTAGTTCCAAATATACCCAATCAGTTGGGTACGACGGCAAAATATGACTCAAATACCTATGCTCTATTATATCATAACCAAATGTTTACACCAGGACCAACAACGGCATTCACTACAATATTACCAAATCAAATGGTGACGCCAGTAGGATTTGTTCCAATGATACCAAATGTGTACACACAAAAAGTTATGCCTACACAATATGGTTCATATACATCAAATATACCAAATACAGATACACTGACAACAGGACCGGAACCATCAATGTCAAATTTACATAACCAAAACATACACCCACAACAATATAGTCCATTTGCAACAAAAAACCAATATTCAAAAACACCGCACAATAACTGGTTAGCTTCAATTTTACCATACTCGAAGTTTCCATCAGGAAAAAATTTTTTACCTGGAGCAAATGTACCAAACTTCGCACAATCTTCAGAATATGAGACATTTACACCAAACATAGACAGTCCGACTAATGCTTTCAATTCAAATCAAATGCTGAGAGGATTTGTTCCATCGATCCCAAATTTAAGTCAGATAAATATGCCACAGCATTCTGGAACATCTGCATTATCCAATCAGAAAATAACACCGCAAAATTATGTTTCTGTTACACCAGAAAGCACAACTGGTCAATATAGTTCATATTACAATCCTAATTCAAGAAAAGGAACTAATTTTGGAAAGATTACGCCAAATGCAGTAATCCAAATGGCTGCTACTCAAAGGGTATGTACAGAGATAAAATATACTTCAATGCCATCAAGTACAGTGATGATGCCAAATCAGTACAACTCTTTCACTCCAACGAACTCCTATGTCATATCAAATCCAAAATATATAACAAAAGAATTTGTTTCAAAGACAAAAATTCCACCTAGACGAAAGTTTACGCCTTGTAATTATGATTCGTCCAACCTGAATATGCCAACACAAAATGGTGGCCCTAATATTGTACCATTAATTCCTAATAGATATAGTCAAAATATCATACCGTATCAAGGCTGGCATAATCCAAGTAAATCACTACAAGGAGGTAGCGTGAAAAACTATGTAACATCTACTCATATTATGCCATATCGAAAGATAACACCATGCCAATATAATATCATCAACCCAAATACATCAGGAGAAAAAGGAATTCGAACAAATGATGTACCATCAATTCCTAATATGCCTAGCGAAAACATGTCATGTAAACATTGTTCGTTCAACAAAAACCTGCCAAGAAAACCTGATGGCACGATAGGGTCTAACCAACATTCGCCAACACAAAAAGGTGGCACAAACTATGTAACATTAATGCCTAACAGATATAGTCAAAATATCATACCATATCAAGGCTGGCATAATCCAAGCATATCACTACAAGGAAGTAGCGTGACAAACTATGTAACATCTACTCATATTATGCCATATCAAAATATAACGCCGTGCAAATATAATTGGTGTAAACCAAATATGCCAGGAGAAACAGGAATTTTAACAAATGATGTATCATCAATCTCTAATACGCCTAGAGAAAACATCATGCCATATAAACCTGGTTGGTTCAACCCAAAGATGCCAAAGCAAAATGAAGGGACGACAAATTATGTATCACCAACTCCCAACCCCGGTAATATACCGAGCATATCAAGAACACCACCGCAAATGGCCACAGCTAAAGAATTGTATAGACTGCTACCAACAAAAAAGAGTCCAATCAATAATCCTGGAAATTATGGAACATTTCCAACGACAGATATACTCAATAGTAAACCTTTGCCTAGTACACAATTATCACATAAGCTAACCCCCAACAGTTTTCTAGCAAAATCTATCAATGTACCAAATCAAACAAATTTACATTCTTATTATTCGCTAAATCCAAAAAGTATTGAAGAAGAAAGTGCAAAGAATCATTTTAATATACTTCCACAAGGTATACCAAGCTTTAGTTCTAGACCCGACAAACTTGATAAATCTGTACCAAGTAATCCTAATCAGGAAGGTTTTAGAGAAATAAAATTTAATTCAATCCCCGCAAACTCGCCGACAGAACCGGATTTAACAACGGAGTTTAGTCCCACTACAAATCTTCCTGAAGATAAAAGTATACTGAAACACTATTACACGAAAATATCAAACAAACAACGTCTCCCCATAGAAGTTGGAAAAATGTTTCCAACCGAAAAAGATTCTTCTGCAGTTGGTATTACTACAAAACCAAATAAAGCTACCTTAGCCCAGCCTACAACTAAACTAGAGATATTGAATGAAAATTTAAAACCAAATAAATTAGTTTCAAAACTAAAAAATATACCAGTGGAGAATAAACTGAATTCAATGTTCCCAAATATGATAAATCAAAAAGAAGTAGCAATGGGATATACAACTTTCCCATACATTAAAGCTACAGTTTATCCATTAACATACAGCTCAAATGTACCACTTGTACCAAAAGAGTATAATTTAGGACCAGTTCCCTATAAATTTGTGTCTAATAAACCGTTTTCCCCAAATTATTGTTCAATGAATCGTTTAACCGAATTACCGTCTAATGAACCTCTTCAGACATCAGTTCCAACGAGCTACAATTCATTCGTACCAAATATGTTAAGTGCAACTGACATACCCATAAGTTATACAACAGATTCTTCCAAAACACCGTATCAGAACGGTTTTCCAATTACATACAGGCAAGATGAGAAACCAATTGATTATTTTGCCACCCCATCTAATGAACTACTACAGATACAGTTTCCAGTCCCCTTTAGTTCGTCAGGTACATTCCGGACATATTTGCAAAAGGCTAGCAGAATTTCACCAATTACTCCAGACAATAAAATTAAAGCATCCCATTTTGGATTTGTATTAAATACGCCAAGTGCAACATTCCCAACACCATATATCTCATTTGTGCCAAATATAGCAAGTCTGGAGAATACAAAACCAGAATCTACTGTATTTAATACTCCATATCTACAAATACCACAAACACAATATAAAGATGGTCAACAAAACTTACCATCACTATCACAAAATCAAAATAATAAGAAAACAGAACCAACAGTATTTAATACTCCGTATCAACAATCACCACGAGCAATACATAAAGATGGTCAGCAAATATTACCGTCACCATTACAAAGTCAAGAGAATACGAAACCAGAATCTACTGTATTTAATACTCCGTGTCAGCAAACACAACAAACACAATATAAAGACGGTCAACAAATAATACCATCACCATTACAAAGTCAAGATAATATGAAACCAGAATCAACAGAATTTAATATTCCATATCAACAAGCTCAACATAATAACGTACAGCAAATATTACCGTCACCATTACAAAGTCAAGATAATATGAAACCAGAATCTACAGTATTTCGTAATCCATATCAACAATCACCACAAGCTCAATATAAAGACGATCAACAAAACTTACCGACACCATTACAAAATCAAAATTATATGAAACCAGAATCAAGAGTATTTCATACTCCATATCAACAATCACCACAAGCACAATATAAAGACGTACAGCAAACATTACTATCACCATTACAAAGTCAACAGGATACGAAACCAAAATCTTCTGTATTTAATACTCCATATCAACAATCACCACAAGTAGAACACAATGACGGTCAGCAAATATTACCGCTACCATTACAAAGTCAAGAGAATACGAAACCAGAATCTACTGTATTTAATACTCCGTGTCAACAAACACCACAAGCGCAATATAATGACGGTCAACCAGTATTACCATCACCATTACAAAGTCAAGAGAATACAATACCAGAATATACTGTATTTAATACTCCCTGTCAACAAACACCACAAGCGCAATATAAAGACAGTCAAGAAAACTTACCGTCACCTTTACCGAATCAAAATTATATGGAACCAGGATCAAGAGTATTTAATACTCCATATCAACAATCACCACAAGCAAAATATAAAAACGTACAGCAATTATTACCGTCAACATTGCAAAGTCAAGATAATATGAAACCAGAATCTACAGTTTTTAATACACCATATCCACAAGCGCATTATAAGGGCGATCGACAAAACTTACTATCACCATTACAAAGTCAAAATAATATGAATCCAGAATCAAAAGTATTTAACACTCCATGTCAAAAAACACAATATAAAGATGGTCAACTAAACTTACCGTCACAAGTACAATATAATGACGGTCAGCAAATATTACCATCACCATTACAAAGTCAAGAGAATACAATACCAGAATGTACTGTATTTAATACTCCCTGTCAACAAACACCACAAGCTCAATATAAAGACGATCAAGAAAACTTACCGTCACCATTACAACGTCAAGATAATATGAAACCAGAATCTACAGTATTTCGTTATCCATATCAACAATCACCACAAGCTCAATATAAAGACGATCAACAAAACTTACCGACACCGTTAAAAAATAAAAATTATATTAAACCAGAATCAAGCGTATTTAATACTCCATATCAACCATCACCACAAGTACAACATACTAACGTACAGAAAATATTACCGTCACCATTACAAAGTCAACAGAATACAAAACCAGAATCTGCTGTATTTAATACTCCATATCAACAATCTTCACAAGTACAATATAATGATGGTCAGCAAATATTACCATCACCATTACAAAGTCAAGATAATATGAAACCAGAATCTACAGTATTTCGTTATCCATATCAACAATCACCACAAGCTCAATATAAAGACGATCAACAAAACTTACCGACACCATTACAAAATCAGAATTATATGAATCCAGAATCTACAGTATTTATTACTCCATATCCACATGCGCAATATAAAGGCAGTCGACAAAACTTACTATCACCATTACAAAGTCAAAATAATATGAATCCAGAATCTAGAGTAGTTAATACTCCATGTCAACAAACACGACAAGCACAATATAAAGACGGTCAACAAATATTATCATCACCATTACAAAGTCAAGATAATATGAAACCAGAATCTACAGTATTTAATACTCCATATTCACAAGCGCAATATAAAGGCGGTCGACAATACTTACTACCACCTTTACAAAGTCAAAATAATATGAATCCAGAATCAACCATATTTAATACTCCATGTCAACAAACACAATATAAAGATGGTCAACTAAACTTACCGTCACAAGTACAATATAATGACGGTAAGCAAATATTACCATCACCATTACAAAGTCAAGAGAATACAATACCAGAATATACTGTATTTAAAACTTCCTGTCAACAAACACCACAAGCGCAATATAAAGACGATCAAGAAAACTTACCGTCACCATTACAAAGTCAAGATAATATGAAACCAGAATCTACAGTATTTCGTTATCCATATCAACAATCACCACAAGCTCAATATAAAGACGATCAACAAAACTTACCGACACCATTACAAAATCAAAATTATATGAAACCAGAATCAAGAGGATTTAATACTCCATATCAACAATCACCACAAGCTCAATATAAAAACGTACAGCAAATATTACCATCACCATTACAAAGTCAACAGGATACGAAACCAAAATCTTCTGTATTTAATAGTCCATATCAACAATCACCACAAGTACAATATAATGACGGTCAGCAAATATTACCGTCACTATTACAAAGTCAAGAGAATACAAAACCAAAATCTACAGTATTTGCTACTCCATGTCACCAAACACCACAAGCGCAATATAAAGATGGTCAACTAATATTACCATTAACAATACAAAGTCAAGATAATATTAAGAAATCAGAATCTACTGTATTTGATACTCCATATACGCAAGCACAATTTAAAAGCAGTCAACAAATATTAACGTTACCATTACAAAGTCAAGACTATATGAAACCAGAACATGTGTTTGATATTCCGTGTCAACAAATACCACAAACAAAATTTCAAAATACCCAAATAACATTATCAACACCGTATTCTACCTCATTTTTGCCACGTATACAATATGTAAATAATCAGAAAACATTAAAGATATATAACTCATTCGTGCAAAATACAGATATTGTAAAACCAGAATTTACAGTGCGTAATCCATATCACAACACACCACAAGCTGAACATAAATATAGTCCCAAAACTTTACCAATTACATTTTCTAGCCCATCAATGCCATATTATAAACCAAGTCTAGAGAAATCACAATTAAAACCTAATGGATTCAGTACGCCATGTCAACCTACATCACAAATAGAATTGAAAAACCAACAGAAACCTTTACCACCACCACAATACAGTCCATTCGTGCCAAGCTTGGATAATACTAAAGCAGAATCTAATATACCCAGTACTTCTTATAAAAATATACCACAAACACAATACAAAGAGAGTCAGGGCAGATTACAATCACGATTACCAAGTCAACAAGGTAATTTAAAACCAGAATTTACTCCATTTATACAAATACTACAAAAAAAATCTAAAGATAGTCCAGTTATATCGCCAAAACCATGTTATAGCCCATGTGTGCCAAATACGCCAAGTCTAGGGAAAATAAAGACAGAATCTAATTTATTTAGTACACCACAAACAAAATATGCAAATGATCATAAAATATTACCAACACCATATAACTCAGTCGTACCAAAAACAGTAAGTCAAGATAGTAGACAGCAAGAATTGAATGTGTTTAGTACACCATCTCATAAAATACAACAAGCAGAATGCATAGTCGGTCAACATATATTATCGAATCAAGAGGATATGAAACCAAAATCTACTGTATTTACTGCTTCATGTAAGCAAATACCACAAAAAGAGCATAAACAAAAACAACCAGAATTACAAAATATCGAAAAAACGTTATCAACACCATATGTGTCAGATATTCCAAGTATAGACAATACAATACCAGATTATATTGTGTTTAATATTCCATATCAAAACATACCAGAATCAAAATATACTAATGATCATAAAACATTACCAACAGCATATTACAGCACATCTATACCTAATATTTCAAATAAAGACAGCACAAAACTAGAATCAAGTGTAGCTAGTATTGCATATCAAAATACACCACATGCAAAATTTACGAATGTTCGGAAAACATTATCAACAGCATATTACAGCACACCTTTTCCAGAGATCCCAAGTATAGAAAATACAAAACCAGAATCTGCTGCTTCTAGTATTCCATATCAAAATACACCACAATCAAAATACACTAATGATCATAAAACAAAACCAACACCATATTACAGCACATCTATACCAAAGGTTTCAAATACAGACAGCGCAAAACTAGAATCTAGTGTAGCTAGTATTGCATATCAAAATACACCACAAGCAAAATTTACGAATGTTCGGAAAACATTATCAACAGCATATTACAGCACACCTTTTCCAGAGATTCTAAGTATAGAAAATACAAAACCAGAATCTTCTGCTCCTAGTATTCAATATCAAAACATACCACAATCAAAATATAGTAATGATCATAAAACAATACCGACACCATACTACAGCACATCTATACCAAATATTTCAAATAGAGACAGCACAAAATTAGAATCTTCATATCAAAATACACCACATGCAAAATATACTAATGATCAGAATACATTACCAACAGCATATTCCAGCACATCTATGCCAAATATTCCATGTAAAGTCAATACAAAACCAGAATCTAATGCATCTAGTATAAAATATCAAATTACACCACAAGCAAAATATACGAATGATCATAAAACAATACCAACACCATATTACAGCACATCTATACCAAATACTTCAAATACAGACAGCACAAAACTAGAATCTAGTGTAGCTAGTATTGCATATCAAAATACACCACATGCAAAATATACAAATGATCAGAATACATTACCAACAGCATATTACAGCACATCTATACCAAATATTCCAAATATAGACAACACAAAACCAGGGTCTAGTGTATCTAGTATTGCATATCAAAATACACCACATGCAAAATATACTTATGATCATAAAACATTAACAACAGCATATTACAGCACATATATGCCAAATATTCCAAACATAGACAAAACAAAACCAGAGTCTAGTATTTCACATCAAACTTCACCACAATCAAAATATATAAACGTACAGAAAACATTACCAACAGCATATTACAGCACACCTTTTCCAGAGATTCCAAGTATAGATAATACACAACCAGAATCTACTGCTTCTAGTATTCCATATCAAAACGTACCACCATCAAAATATACTAATGATCATAAAACAATACCAACACCATATTACAGCACATCTATACCAAATATTTCAAATACAGACAGCACAAAACTAGAATCTAGTGTAGCTAGTATTGCATATCAAAATACACCACATGCAAAATATACAAATGATCAGAATACATTACCAACAGCATATTACAGCACATCTATACCAAATATTTCAAATACAGACAGCACAAAACTAGAATCTAGTGTAGCTAGTATTGCATATCAAAATACACCACATGCAAAATATACAAATGATCAGAATACATTACCAACAGCATATTACAGCACATCTATACCAAATATTCCATGTATAGACAACACAAAACCCGAGTCTAGTGTATCTATTATTCCATTTCAAAACATATCACAATCAAAATATATGAAAGATCAGAAAATATTACCAACAGCATATTACAGTACATCTATACTAAATATTCCAAGTATAGACAATACAAAAACAAAGTCTAGTGTATCTAGTATTCCATATCAAAATACACCACATATAAAATATATAAATGTTCACAAAACATTACCAACAGCATATTACAGCACACCTTTTCCAGAGATTCCAAGTATAGACAATACAAAACCAGAATCTACTGCATCTAGTATTCCATATCAAAACGTACCTTATTCAAAATATACCAATGACCAAGATCATTTGCCGGCTGAATTTAATACTTATGAGCTAGTAGCTAATATTGCACCAACACCAGATTCTGCTAAGTTGACAACAAATCTACCCAGTAAAGAAATAACAACAGCGAAATACACTAATTTAAAACCAAACAAATCAGATCTTACGACCAAATCAAACGATTACATCTCAAACACATATGACTATCGTATATCACTAGGAAAAGTTACATCGACAAATTACCCATCAAGTTACAAAATAATACCACTAAAATATAACCCTTTTGAATCAGAACTACCAAAAGAAACGAGTCCTTTAAAATTTGAAACAAAGCATTATGATACAAAGTGGTGGAATTTTAAAGTAAAAAACGGTTTAAGCACATCGTACTTACCAAGTTGGAAAGTCATACCTATTGAAACTGGTGAATCAATACCAAAAATACCAGCTTCTGAGTGCGATACATTAATACAAACCAATAAAGTATATTTCATCCCCCCATTTTTGAAAGAGTATTTTTGCTCTTCGATATCTGAGTGCAACATCCGTTTTTATCCGCTAGAGGATAAAGTAAATTGAATTTAGAACATCGTGTGCACTAAGTTTGTGAATTCAAAACATCATTAAACCGGTTTACTTCTCCCTCCATGGTGCCAAATTTATCATACAACCTTTTTTCTTGTTGCCTTTAGTCATTTCCTCGCTGAGGTGGGATAAAAAGTTACGTGTTGCACTCGAGTGCAAAGATTTTTCATCTCGTGCTCTTTTGATTCCCTCGCTAACACTCAGGATTCTAACTTTTGAATCCTTCGCTTGCTCGGTCATCAAAATTGAGCACGCGGTTAAAAAGCAACTTTGCACTCTTGTATAACAAATAACTATATAAACAAACCACATCAAAAAAGTAATACAGAAAACTGTAACTTTGGTGAAAACGCAATCAATTTCAGTTCCAAATCGATGAGCTACAATTCTGATCTAAACATACCTGATTGTCATCTTACACCAGAAAAATACACAATTATACCAAAAGATGTAGTTATCAAACGCCATATCAATACAAAGAAAAGTATTATACCAGTCAAAGACTTACATTGCTAGATAGGTGATAGGCAGGAAGGCAGATGTCAGGTTAAAAGTAGCCGAAATCGAAGGGAATGTATGACAAGATGTATGGACTTAGAGGAAGCAAGAGAGGTGTGTCAGAACCGCCCAAAGTGGACATCTATAGTTTCTGCCAACCCCTCTGGGAAAATGCGTGAATGTATGTATGTATGTAGGAAGTTGGAATAGGTATTGTCTATACCTGGAGAGCAGACTGCCTTACAAGCGGTGAAACGTGAAAATACTCCTTGGCGTTAATAATGTTTCCGTCGTTGTGTCCGACGTCAACTTTGTCCCTTTCTAATCCAACTACAAAAATTGATAGAAAGGGACAAGCGTAAAATCAGAAAAATGTTGTTGTGGTTTACCATATTTCCGTTAACATTGTTATCTATAGTTTCAATGCTAGGATTAATTTAAAATTTGTATGGAAATCTTTAAGCCACTGTACCTTCAAAACAGTCAATTTTAATGAAAATCTGACTACATACACAGATATAGTAACAAGATCAATACATTTTTTTTAAAATTAAATTGGTTAAAAGGAAAGGCGGTCTGCAAGAATAGGTTTTTAACAGATCTATTGCAGTCGCGTTGTTCTCGAGCGACTAAGCTACCAGTGAGAAAGTGACAACTGCAGCTCGGACTAATTATTACATACTCGTATACATAAAATATGTAATGGCAGCGAATGTTGGGTATGGCAGAAGAGGAATGAATCAAGGATAAATGCTGTCGAAATGCGTTCTTTGCGCAGTATGTACGGTTTGACTTTGAATGATAGAATAAGAAACAATGTAATTAGAGAAAAGTGTGGACTGAAAGAGGATATAGTGACAAGGATTGAAAAGGGAATGTTGAGATGGTTTGGTCATGTGGAAAGGATGAGTGATAGTAGAATGACGTATGAAATATATAAAGCGAGAGTGAATGTACGTATGAAATATATAAAGGAAGAGGCAAAAGAGGTATGTCAGGATCGTAGTCGATGGCGATCAATTGTCTCTGCCTACCCCAATGGGACACAGGCGTGAGTATATGTATGTATGTATGTATGTAATAATCAATCCGAGCTGCAGTAGATTTCTTATCCGTTTCCTCCACCAAAACTAAACCGATTTTAATAATTATTTCAAGAATAATATAAGCAAGGCTTTAGCTGTGTCTGTATGTTTTCCTTTTATTATTGTTTATATCCGACTCCCTCCGTGGTCTAATGGTTAAGAGCATTGGGCTCTTGACACGGAGGTCGTGGGTTCGATTCCCACGGGGGACACCTAGTGATATGTCACTTTGTGTGTTTTTCCCCAGTTGGCTAGGACATTGCTCTCTGAATCACCTGATTGTCTGAAAAAAAAAGATGATTCCGTGCTTCGGATGGCACGTTAAACCGTTGGTTCCGGCTACTATCTCTGGTGGTAGTAGTCGTTACATAAAAACCACGTCAGAGGCCGTAAGGCGGTCTGAAAAAACTCTGACACCAGGGCTTGCCCACACGAAGAAGCCTCCCACAATAAGAAGAAGAATTATTGTTTATATTCTTCAAATTTGCTTGCTGGATGTCTGAACACAGCGGTAAAATTGACAACATTACATTTTTTTAACTATTTCTAATAAAAAATATAAAATAGGTTAAAAAATAAGAGATATGTATTTTTCCGATTTAATTTTTGACCGATATTTCTATATTGATATTTTCCATGGATGTTCTGAGGTTTTCGAATATCTCTGACTACCCCCTTGGGGAATATAGCCGTGAGCATATGCATGCGATATTTCTATTTATAACTTTCTGAAAAATGTAGGATTTATGGCTAAGATACCTTGGCCGCAATAACATTAACAATTAAAAAACTGTCAAATACAATAGAAAAGCCAAGCAGGCAAAGGAATAAAATCTCATTCAACCTCTATTATATTTTTCAGTATTTTTCAAATAACTCGAGAAATAACGGAAAGAAAAATCTGATAATTTTGATATAGGCTTTGAATCACATAATCTCCAAATCGTTTTCTTATTTTGGTACCTTCCTTAAAATGAAATGTTGTCAATTGAGTAATATTTCGTGATTTTCGAAAGCTCCTATTTCTTTAGTACTTACCTAATTAATTTATGGATGGACAAAACGGAACTAGTCTCTCCTCTTAAGGGAATAACCATCAAACTGAACAAATCGCCTATAAAATATGCTGTTCCATACAAAACTGCAATCCTACCCGACCCTAATGTATTGGACAGCATTTCCGACTTTTATGTTGGTTCCAATAGAGAAAGTTGTTCAATTTGATGGTCTGATCATCCGTCAGTTGGACCCTGTATATTATAAGATTGTATAAGATATAATTATGATAATATTTAGTTAAGTTAGATATAAGAAAATGTATATAATCGTAGTAAATAAAAATCATAATAAAAATCCTTTTTAAACATATCTAGGTACATTATTTTACACTAGCCGATACCCAAGACTTCTACTGCGTAGAATTTTCACAATCAATCTCCTCCATTCCAAATAGCAACGAAAATGTAAAGAGAAGTTTATTCCGAATGCGTAAATGTGCGTTGCATACAATTGAAGTCTGGTAATATTTTGAATACTAACCAATTGAACTCAATGAAAATTTTGCAGAAACCATCTGGGAACAAATCTATATGCTTGTATCGTGTCCAATTTTTGTTAAAATATGCATTTTCAATGCTAGGATTAATTTAAGATTTGTATAGAAATCTTTGAGGCACTGCAACTTTAAAACTGTACATTTTAAGGAAAATCTGACACGATACAAGCATAGAGATTTGTTTCTAGATTGTATCTGCAAAATGTCATTGAGTTTAATCGATTAGTATTGAAAATATCACCAGACTTCGTTTGTATGGAGCACGCCAACAGTAATATACAGAAACAGATAATAGAAATACTTTCTCACGTCTCATTCAGAACAGCTTTAATAACGTCCAAGATATGTATAAATTATATTGCTTATCAGAATTGGCAAGAAATCTAAATAAGAATCGAAAAATCTTTATGGAATGAAGTATAAGACAGATAAAGCTAAATCTTAGAGCATAATATAGCAATGGAGTTGTCATGGCGCTCATTCACCGAACAAATTTTTCTGCCACTTTTAGCGGGAGGCGAGATAGACACGTAGGTACCTAAGAGGAAGGATCTCCATAGAGTCCGCATAAATTTGCGATTATAGTTGGTCTCTTTTGTCTTATGACGTACCTTTAATAGTAGAAGGAGATTGAACTATAGATATTTGTTTATGCGGCTGTCCACTTTGTTTTGAGCTAGTGTGTGTGAAAAGTGACCGTAAACATAAGGCCATATGTCACTTGGTGCCTTTTGTCCATACTACTTGACACCACACACTCAAACCTAAACGTCAAAAAAAGTGGACACTTTACAATTGGTATGGCTCACTCTAGTCTTAAAGAGAGATCCTTCCTCTTAGACACGTACACACCACGACAAATTTAAAGCACCCACAGACACAACGCTTCATACTGACACAAACAAACACATCTAAAACCGACACCACAAACAAAACGACTTGTACTGCGTGCGAGCTACCTCTGTACCACTGTATCTTTCTATCGTTTTCTTCTCGCAACGGCATTTTGTTTATTTGAAGATTGTACTTAAATAAAAACTTAATAGTTAATAAGAATACTCACACATGATAGGAAACGCCATGTTCATGCAGATTTGAAGTGGCAGATCGCCTTTTACATTGAAAAACAACAAAATTAACCATTTTCCTAGGAGCACTGCCTTGCGACACAAAACGATACTGGATGGTAGCGGACAAGCGTAAACTAGCTTTATATAACGCGTATGGACAAAAATGGCCACGTAATTTTGCAAAAGGGGTATGCCCGTCGTTAAGAGGATATAATTCGGAGCGCGCTCCATACAAACGTACTATGGTGATATTTTCAATACTAACCAATTAAAGTCAATGAAATTTTGCTGAAACAATCTTGAAACAAATATCTATGCTTGTATGGAGTCAGATTTTCGTTAAAATATACAGTTTCAATGCCAGGATTAATTTAAGATTTGTATGGAAATCTTTGAGGCACTGTAACTTTAAAACTATATCTTTTAACGATAATCTGACTCTATTCAAGCATAGATATTTGTTTTTACATTGATTCTGAAAAAAATCATTGAGTTTAATTGGTTAGTATTGAAAATATCACCATAGTACGTTTGTATGGAGCGCGCTCCGAATTATATCCCCTTAACAACTCCATTGCTATATGCTCTAAGAGCTAAATACAAGCTAATAGGTACTTGCCTTATTATTTGTGTACTGCTGAATAGTTGAAGTACCTGTAACACAATTTTAATTTGATTAACAAACATAAACTCTCACGGAGTCGCGTTGCAGGTCTGTTACGGTCGCGTGTCGGTTGCCTACTCTCCGGCCTACCATTCTATGGTGGCTAAAGAATGTTTTTGTACAGACACAATCCTGGAGATCACTGAAATATTTATAACGTCAAGCACTTTTGCTATTTGAACTAGAGTTTAGCAAAATCATAGATACCAGGACAGAGTCGCTAAAATACAAATAAACATTTAAGGAGGTGGGTTAGGCCATCAAACTGATCAACTTTCACTATCGGACCAATATCGATATCGCGAAAAAAAATCTGATATTCCATACTAAAGTACAAATCTACTCGAGCTAAATGTCTGGGACAGCTGATTTTTTTTCGCGATTTCGATGTTGGTCCCATAGCGAAAGTGGTTCAGTTTGATGGTATAAACAATCACCTTAAAAGTTATTAAAGTGTATTTTTACTTTTGTAACACCTTGTATAAACTCTCACTACTGTCATCACGCGGGAATCGAACCCGCAATCTTCAGCTCAGCACCCTACCAACAGAGTTATTGAGAAAAATATTTAAATTTACTCCTTGTACAGACCGAAAAGATAAGTTTACTGAACTTTACAAATCCTCTCCGCAAACCTTACCTCAACAGATACTTTATCCATTTAAATATTAATACAACAAGTTCTAAGGCCTATCTCACACAGAGTGAAGAGAGGTGGCGCGTTTGAGGCGCGGTCGAAGCGCGGTCGCTCAAGAGTCGCGTAATGGTAATAGAAATTTGCCAACTAGTCGGGGAAATCTACGGATTTTTGTATGGAGTAGGTTGCATTAATTGCACTTTTGGTGAAAATTTGGAATATAGTAGATACATACCTGAAAAACATAAATTCTCAATAATCCCCGATTTTTTATGATATATTATTGAATAATTAAGACATTTACAAAACATTAAATTTAGGTATGAACAAAAAATGGAAAACTGGTGATTTTGTACAGGATGGCTTCGTTCAATACGTTTTACTTATAACAATAATAATCCACGGTTAATATCGTTAATTTAGGTAGATATTTAATATTTTGTAAGTCTTCAAAAATTATAACCTCAAAACTAAATTATTTACTGTTTGTTTTTACACATTAAATTTGCCTTTTGATAATTAACTGTCTCTATTGCTGGTATGCTGGTCAAAATATTTTTAGAAATAAGCTTGCCATTTGTACATTTATATCGATTTTAAGGTATTTCTAAGGTTCATGAGCCAATATAACCAAGAAATCTCTTCAAAAGTGTTATAAACTAACAGTAATATTATTTCAAACACAATTTACTAAAGTGTCTTTAATGCAATCTCAAACCTTTTTTTTCCTAGACTAAACGCTCAGTGGAAGAGTCGAGTTGCCATTTTGTAATGTCATTATCCACAGAAAGGCATGAATGAGTTAAAAACAGACACATCATTCCAGAACAGACGAGGCCGAGAAAGGGTGTATGGTATAGCGAGTACACACGTCGTAACGGAATCTTCCACGACGCGACACGACATCGTCTGACGTCTCATTGTGGCACATCGTCGCATCGTACCCTTAGATCAGAGTAAAATTAATGGATAGGCCTAAAGCGCGTTAAGTTGAAGCACACAACTAGTGCAATTGGTCCATACAATCTAGCATGTTCTACGTTAATCACTGATGTCTAAGGACTCTATAGAAAATGTATATTTTACGTTCCATCACATAGAGTGCAAGAAAAAACGATAACAAAAAATGTTATTTAAAGCATAGCATATGCTCACGACTATATTCCCCGAAGGGGTACTCAGAGATATTCTGAAACCTAAGAACATCCACGTTTTACCAGTAGTACCGAAACTCTGTCCAGTGTGACGGGGGGTGAGCCCGTCGCTACATAATGGACAGTGGGTACAATACATGCCTCGAAATTGAAGCATGCAGGTTTCCTCACGATGTTTTCCTTCACCGAAAAGCCAGTGGTGTTACAAATCGCACATTAATTCCGAAAAACTTATTGGTACGAGTCTGCTTGGACGGGGATCGAACCATCGCCTCCTGCACGGCAGGCAAGGTGAGTAACCTTGCCTGCCTTGCCAACTGAGTAACCACTGGACCACCACGGCTTTTTATTATTTAAATATCCCGCGAAAACGCTTTTCCTGACAATATTCGTGGCAACAAGCAGGTGACGTCACGATGACGTAAGCTTTGTACGACACTCACACTTTACACACAACTGTTTACAAGCAGTTGACGTAATCCACCATTCGGCCAATCACAGTCGTTTACGATCACGTGACTAAAGTAGACAAAAAAATATATTTTCTTTCTAGATTTTCTCTTAAAATATCCAGTATTTTTCTTAACTGACTAAATTGTTGGTTTCCAAAATTCATATTCAATACGGATGCCATCAATAGATCCTATATTTTACATGCTGTCAAATACCATAATATTGTCTGTCATCTCGGTACAAATTTGAAGTATACATTTGTTTTGCTTCATTTTTCTGGTTTGAAATGTTCGCGTAAGGCCTTGTCCATTAATTTTACTTTGATCTAAGATCGTACCACGATAACGGTATCGCGTCGCGTCTTGTGTGTACGACCTAAGATTCTTCAAATATCAAGATACGGGGCTTAATTATTAATTATTCACTCGAAGATAAAGTTAGAAAAGAAACTCTTATTAAAATTTTAGATTTCAGCCTAATTTATATGCCAGTTTGTTAAAAACTCTTTCGTTATACAAATAACTCGGATTTCAGCATTTGATTCGGTTTTAATGGATGAATTTGAATAATTAGGGCATGTTTCAAAACTTCTAGATAAATTCTAAATATCCTGACAGATCGTTTGACATATGTCACTTGAAAGGTTAGGTATGTCCAAAGAGATTATACCTAAAAGAGTGAGCCATACCAATTGTAAAGTGTCCAATTTTTTTGACGTTTAGGTTTGAGTGTGTGGTGTCAAGTTGTATGGACAAAAGGCACCAAGTGACATATGGCCTTATGTTTACGGTCACTTTTCACACACACTAGCTCAAAAAAAGTGGACAGCCGTATACACAAATATCTATAGTTACATCTCCTTCTACTATTAAAGGTACGTCATAAGACAAAAGAGACTAACTACAATCGTAAATTTATGCGGACTCTATGGAGATCCTTCCTCTGAGGGTATGTCAAAGGAGTCATGTCGCAGGTTCTGACACCTGCACTTGTCTCGCATGGCGTTCCCGGGTCGCGTTTTTGCCTGCCACGAGGCTCCGCAATCCGCAATCTCTTCTTGTTCTTGATCAAAAACAATCCCTCAGATTGGGATAGATACTCCCACAAACTACTTGACATTGGTGGAAATGCAGTGCTAACGCACAAGCAAGAGTCCATTAATAATAAATAAAAATATATATATCAACTTGTACAACTGGACAGAGTTTCGGTACTACTGGTGAAACGTGGATGTTCTGAGGTTCCAGAATATCTCTATTGTTCCAGAATAATATCATAAATTGAATTTAGAACATCGTGTGCACTAAGTTTGTGAATTCAAAACATCATTAAACCTATTTACTTCTTCCTCCATGGTGCCGAATTTATCATACAACCTTTTTTTTTGCATTTAGTCATTTCCTCCAAAGAGAATATTATTTCCTCGCTGAGGTGGGATGAAAAGTTACGTGTTGCACTCGAGTGCAAAGATTTTTCACCTCGTGCTCTTTTGATTCCCTCGCTGGCGCTCGGGATTCAAATTTTAGAATACTTCGCTTGCTCGGTCATCAAAATTGAGCACGCGGTTAAAAAGCAACTTTGCACTCTTGTATCAAAGTCAAAGTCAATAAAATTTATTCAATATAGGAGCTTGCAGCACACTTATCAAACGTCAAATCTTTTTAAAGCTACCACCGCGGCGGAACGTGTTGTCGCTGTAGAGAAGATGCGGCCAGAAACTCTACAACATAACACGACTTAATAACTATTACAATATAAATTCTTAAGCTAAAGTTATGTATACAATAATACATAGTCTATTTAATAAAATAATTGATACTATACAGTAAAGTAAATAAACTATAAGCTAGTGACCTCAGACCCAGGCATTTTGATCATTTAAATAATCATTCAGTTTATAATATGCTTTTTTGCAGAGCACTTTTTTATTTGAGTTTTAAACATGTTTTCGGAAAGACTCAAAATGGACTCGGGGATTTTATTATAACAGTGACCAATGAAAGACGTGTTGACCCTACTAAGCCGAAAGTGTGGAGATATCAGTTTATTTTTATTTCGAGTGTTGTAATTATGGACATCACAATTTTTTGGAAATAAAGACAAATTTTTTCTTACATATAAAATGTTATCATAAATAAACTGTCCATAAACTGTTAAAATACTAATTTCCATATTATAACAAATAACATAACAGAACATATTAGTAGGACTTCGTCGGGTGCGGGTGCTGCTGCGGCATCGGCGGAGTTGTCGAAGCGCCGGAAATATGTGGATATTAGAGAGGGGTATATGTTTGTTCCTTTGGGAGTTGAGACCCTGGGACCGTGGGGACCCGATGCAAAACAGCTTATAAAGGAGATATCGGCACGCCTTATAGAGACCACTGGTGATAAGAGGGCTGGCAGTTACCTACGTCAGCGCATAAGCTTGGCGATTCAGAGGGGGAATGCTGCCAGCGTTCTTGGAACCGTCCCTCGGGGAGAGGCTTTGGAGGAGGTTTACAGGTTGTAGGTCCCCCCTCCCCCCTTTTTTTGTTTGTTTTTTGTTTGTGTAAGAATTTGACGAAACGTGTTGTGGATCAGAGTGGTGTATTACCTTTGACGAAGCCTGTTGTGGATACGCATATTGTATTTTTTCTATAATTTTTGAATTTAATAAATATTTAGTACGGTAAAAAAAAAACAAATAAGTATTATTTTGCTAGGTAATTTCATCACACACATGTCTGCCAAAAGGCTTAAAAGTAAACCGCCGGTATTCGGCACAACCCTCCGGTTAAGTGCCAAGTTACTGACCGGCCGAGTACTTCCACCCCATTGTTTATATTGTAAGGGTTAGCTCGAGATCGTAGACTAAATATACAGAGTCCTTCTTAATTCTTCTTCCAAAAGGCATTAATAGCAGAAATAAAATTTATCAGAGCAAAATGTAATATTAGCCCACTTGAATCATGTAAACCTTTTTTCAAACAACTCGGTATCTTAACGTTGCCTTGTATTTATATTTTTGAAATCTGCAAATTTGTTAAGAGGATATAATTCGGAGCGCGGTCCATACAAACGTACTATGGTGATATTTTCAATACTAACCATTTAAAGTCAATGAAATTTTGCTGAAACAATCTTGAAACAAATATCTATGCTGGTATGGAGTCAGATTTTCGTTAAAATATACAGTTTCAATGCTAGGATTAATTTAAGATTTGTATGGAAATCTTTGAGGCACTGTGACTTTAAAACGACGAAATTTTGACGAAAATCTGACTCTATACAAGCATAGAAATTTGTTTTTATTATGGTGATAATACTAATATGATAATATGATAATACTATGGTGATATTTTCAAAACTAACCAATTAAACTCAATGAAATTTGTCAGAATCATTCTAAAAACAAATTTATATGCTTGTATAGAGTCAGATTTTCGTTAAAATGTATAGTTTTAAAGTTACAGTGCCTCAAAGATTTCCATACAAATCTTAAATTAATCCTAGCATCGAAACTGTATATTTTAACGAAAATCGGACGCTTATATGCTTCCTATATGCTTGCATGCATAGATATTTGTGTCAACATTGTTACGGCAAAATTTCATTGACTTTAATTGGTTAGTATTGGAAATATCACCATAGTACGTTTGTATGGAGCGCGCTCCAAATTATATCCCCTTAAGCAACACTCACATCTTTTTTAAACTGTATCTGATGTCTGCCCTAAGCGCACACGGTATCCCAATAGACTTGCTATAGATTATTATCCCAGACTAACTTTAAACCAGAAGAATTGTTACTATATGAGTATCAAAATATATAATAAAATTCCCGAAAGCTTTAAACAACAAAACACCAAATTAATGTTAAATAATTTATACAGATGGCTAGTGCAACATAGTTTTTATAGCGTTGAAGAGTTTTTAAATTGTATTGTAGTAGATGTAAAATAATTACAGAATGTTAGTATTATAGGTTTTAGTTTTTTTTTAGTTGTTACACATTTGCATGCTGTTGCTACAGCTGAACAGAAGAAGCTTATTTTACTTTGACTATGGACTGGTTACGCGTGTAATTCTACTAACAAACATTTCTGCCACTTTTTGCGGGGGGCGAGGTAACATGAAATCCGCAACTTTGGATATTATTCCCAATAACTTTAGATTCTAATTTTGAATGTTAAAAATCATGAAAAGTAGTCTCGAGTGAACCCCAAACGTTCTAAGTTCGAAGTTATTATTTCGCAATTATAGGCTGTCTCGTTTAGTGATAAGGTGTAAAATTGGATGTAAATGCACAAGATCAATTGTGCTTATACCGTGGCAGAGGGGAAATGCTACCGCAAGGCTAGTCCTAAGTTATTTTATTATATTTTACCATCTTTTGTATACCTGTTTCAAGGCAAATAAATGATATTTCTATTTCTATTTCTATTAATATACTGACGGTTTTTAGGGAATCAGCCCGTCAAACTGAACAACTTTCTCTATTGGACCAACAACGAAATCGCGAAAAAATTTGGCTCGAGTAGGTTGGCAGTTTTGTATGGAAAAGCTAATTTTTATTCCGCGATTTCGATGTTGGTGCCATAGAGAAAGCTGTTCAGTTTGACGGTCTGATCATCCCCTTAAAAATATGTCAGCATATTAAGAAGGACCCTGTATTTGAATATCAAACTGAACAACTTTGTCTATAGAACCAACATAGAAATCGCGAAATAAAATCTGCTGCTCCATACAAGCTGCTCGAGTCAACAGCAGAATTTTTTCGCGATTTCGATGTTGGTTCCATAGACAAAGTTGTTCAGTTTGATGGTCTGGTCATCCACTTAAAAACTGTTAGCATATTAAAAAGGACCCTATATACATATTATTGATTATTTTATTTAATATTAAAAAAAAAAACTGCTATCCTATACATTTTAATCGAGCCGGTACTGCAGTTTTGTATGGGACAGCTGATTTTTTGTATATTTTCTCGATGTTGGCTCCATGTCAAAGTCAAAGTCAAAGTCAAAATTGTTTATTCAAAATAATATCACATAGATAACTTTTTGACGTCATGTTTTTGAATCTACCACCGCGTCGGAAGGTGTTCCGTTGTAGAGAAGATGCGGCCAGAAACTCTACAACACACTTTATTATTATAACACTTTATTGTACACAAAGACATAATAATATACAAAGTTGAGAAAACATGTACAAAGGGCGAGCTTATCTCTGAAGAGATTTCTTCCAGCAGACCCACACACCACACACTTCTTTTAAACAAAACAAAATATACAAAGTACAATTACATAAATTCAATATTAAATTACATAGAGTAACATTGTCAAGACCAGACATTTTGGTCATTCAAATAATCATTGAGTTTATAGTAACCTTTTTTACAGAGGACTTGTTTAACATGGGACTTAAACTTTTTGTCCGTCAAGTTAAGAATATTCTCTGGTATCTTATTATAATAACATGGAGAAAGTTGTTCAGTTTTATGGTCTGAAGCACCCCCTTAAGTATTACAGCAGTGGACGTCTACCAGCTAAGACGATAATGATGATATTCTACAGAGGATGTAGGGGTGCACTGGGATTGTATTTTTCAAAAATAGACCCCTAAAGGGGTAATCCACGCGGACGAAGTCGCGGGCCAAAAGCTAGTATAGATATAAAGTTTAAAAATTACGAGTAAAAAAGTAAGTTATAGTCTGTAGAATCCCACTGCAGGGCAAAGGCCTCCTCTCACGAATAAGGGTGAGAGGGAGAGGGTCATACTCCACCACGCGGGCCCAGTGCGTGTTGGTGGAGGCAAGTTAGTGGTCAACTTGCTGTCAGAGAATTTTCAAGCCGTCTTAATAGGCCGCTGACCTGGCTTAACGAATAATTACAACGCCATCTGACGGAACTATCCGAGACCAACTGCTTAAGCGTGCCTTCCGAAGAACGGAAACTTTTTTTTTTTTTTTGATATGACTAATACAGCGTTGCTCAGGGAGCAGTTACTGCTTTTTACTGCGGACTATTGGAGGGATCACGAAGGGTCTACCGAGCCAAATGAATGAACTTAAGCAACCGACCCAGGGTCACCCAGAGGGGTACGGACCTCGGCATAGGACGTTGCTGGGGCTACGCGGCGGATTGGGTAGCTGGGGTCGGTGAGAGCACGGAAATGCTCGAGATGAATTACCACTAAACGGTCACCCATCCAAAGACTGACCGGACCTGACGTTGCTTAAGGGAATATAATTCGGAGCGCGCTCCATACAAACGAAGTCTGGTTATATTTTAAATACTAACCAATTAAACTCAATGAAAATTTTTAGAAACAATCTAGAAACTGATCTATGCTTGTCTGTTGTCAGATTTTCGTTAAAATGTATAATATTAAAGTTACAGTGCCTCAAAGATTTCCATACAAATCTTAAATTAATCCTAGCATTGAAACTGTAAATTTTAACGAAAATCCGACTTCGTACAAACATAGAGATTAGGTTCTAGATTGTTTCTGAAAATGTTCATTGACTTTAATTGGTTAGTATTGAAAATATCACCAGACTTCGTTTGTATGCAGCGCGCATTGACGCATTCGGGATAAACTCCTCTTAACAAATTACGAGTATCCTGTGTATAAAACTCGATTTCATGAAAAAGGTACATAATTGGTTTATAATAAAAATGTATCGATAAAAAAAAAGTAAAAGCGATCGGGAATCGAGTTTAAACTTTTAACTGGAAAAATTAATCGGATTTAGGAATCATAATATGAAATCCATGTTTTTTGGAATTGCAAAAGTTTTGATTGCAATATGAATGATGCAGGTAATTATTTTATAAAAACCGCCCAAGAGCGTGTCGGACTCGCCCATGATAGGGTTCCGTCACAGAACATTATAAGAGGGGTTAGAAATGCAAAGCAGCGCTTTTGCTTCGGAGACGGAAGTGGCGACCACTTGTCTTCCCGCTCACGCTGCTACAATTACTCATGCCCTCACGCTCGCACCACGCCGCGCGCCTTATGGTGTTATGCAAATCATTGCATAACCTGTGGCGACACGTTCCACGCCTACTTTGCACTTCTAACCCCTCTTATAATGTTCTGTGGGTTCCGTAGCCATTGTATAAGTAGAAAAAGAAGAAAAGTTTTAATCTGTTTATCTTACCTAAGAGAAATTTTCGAAAAACAATGATAGCACGATTTATTTTCGTACAGCGCCATCTAGTTTGTCATTAGAGAACAAATCGATTTTACTATTTTATTCGAAACTGGTTGACCTACAGCATCCGTTATAATTTTCACTGAAAGTACTTACCTTAAGCTATATTTTATAACAGTTTCAGATTTTTCGCTCCAGAATTTTAGAAGTTAGATTAAAGGCGCCCTAATTTTGACTTTGTGCGCAGATATCTCGAGACAGAAGCATTATATCGATTTAGGTTCTATGGAAGTTTTATTCCATTGGACAAGACCTATCTAATGACACCTCACTCGATTTAAAAAAAAAAACAATTTTATTCCAACCCCTCATTCGTTGTAAGGTCGAAAAAAAATACTTTCTTCATAACTACAACATTTCTGTTTTTGGGTTACTGTTATCTGTCTTCAAGCCAAATTTCGATTCAATAGGTGCAAAAATGAGCGAGTTATTGTGGCGGGGCATACAGACAGACAGACTGACAGAATGGACGAAAGTATAAGGGTTCCTTGTTTGACTACGGAACCCTAAAAAATAAAAAGTTTACTTTAGCCCGAAAGTTTATTTACTGAGGTTGTGAGCCGACCTGTCAAGCCGAGCGTAGCTGGTTCGAATTCTGCAACGGTAAATATTTTATAGCGTTGAGAGCGACGGTGGCACGTTGCTGAGAGATATAGACACTCAATTATGACGTTCCGGGTTCGAATCCGCATTGACGACATCCTATGTACGCACGGCGACACATCAACCTAACCATAGTTGGACCTTATGTCCATGAACATAGAGTTCAACTATGGGTAGGTTGATCTGTCGCCGTTTGTACCAATGAGTTTTTCTAACTTATGTACGTAATAGCGACTGCTCTCAAACGGTGAAGGAAAACATAGTGAGGAAACCTGCATACGCTGAAGAAGACATTGTGATGCGTATGTGAAGTCTACCGACCCGCATTGTGCACGCGTGGTACTACACTAACGTACATACACACTCACTGAGGTTAGTGTCTGTATCCCATATAACAAAAAAAGGTAACGACATGATGCTTAGATGTCCCTAATTCCGAATTAAAGATTTTTGTTGGTTTGTTCGAGGATAAAGTAGAGAAGGGAATGCTTCGATGGTTTGGACATATTGAAAGGATGAATGAAAGTCGACTTACGAAACAGATATATATGGCGTGTGTGGAAGGAAACATTGGTAGAGGCAGACCTAGGAGAGGATACCTAAACCAGATCAGGGACGTCATCAAAAAATGCCAGGTTAAAAGTAGCCGAAATCGAAGGGAATGTATGAAAAGATGTATGGACTTAGAGGAAGCAAGAGAGGTGTGTCAGAACCGCCCAAAGTGGAGATCTATAGTTTCTGCCTACCCCTCTGGGAAAAAGGCGTGAGTTTATGTATGTATGTATGTATGTTCGAGGATACCTACACAACCGTGGTGGTCCAGTGGCGAGTAACCTTACATGCCGTTCAGGAGGCGATGGTACGATCCCCGTCCAAACCGACTCGTACCAATGAGTTTTTCGGAATTCATGTACGATTTGAATCACCACTGGCTTTTCGGTGAAGAAAAACATCGTGAGGAAACCTGCATGCTTCAATTTCGAGGCATGTATTGTACCCACTGTCCATTACAAGTGGCAACGGGCTCACTTTCCGTCACACTGTATAGAGTTTCAGTACTAGTGAAACGTGAATGTTCTGAGGTTTCACAATATCCTCTGCCTCCGTGGTCTAATGGTTACGAGCTTTGGGTTCACACGGAGGTCGTGGGTTCGATTCCCACGGGGGACACCTAGTGAAATGTCACTTTGTGCGATTTTCCCCAGTTGGTTAGGACATTGCAGGCCGAATCACCTGATTGTCTGAAAAGAAAGATGATTCCGTGCTTCGGAAGGCACGGTAAGCCGTTGGTCCCGGCTACTATCTCTCGTGGTAGTAGTCGTTACATAAAACCACGTCAGAGGCCGTAAGGTGGTTTGAAAAAACTCTGACACCAGGGCTTGCCCACACGATAATAAGAAAAATATCCTCTGACTACCCCCTCGGAGATCGAAAGTTACGATGTAACAAAATAAAACTCAATTATAATTTACATAAGTAACAATGTTACTAACTGATGTAATGGAAATATGCTCGCATTGGTTAATTTGATTCCATGAATAAATTAGTTAGCCGTGCGAGCCGGGTTTGCGTTGCACTAACGAATGTGCAATATACTATTTACTTTTATTATGGGCGTTGTATAAAATGCCCTTTATTTTTATTCTGTTTTACTTCTTTTGAATACTGCGCTGCGTTCAGAACCTACGGGTGCGGGTGTTTGGTTGTTTTCAATTTAAGGTACGGAACGAACAGTTGTTTTTCAAATTCCTAAGGTACGGAACGATCACGGTTGTTTTATAACCTCAAATTTTGACATTGACAGTAATATAGGCTTCCAGGGCTTCCATCATTTCCAAATACAATAAAAACTCATCTTCCATGCTAGAGAATCATAAAGTGAATAAAAATAATTTGAAAAAAACTAACTTTTATTCAAAATGAGCAAACAGTCAAATAACCACAGATAATCCAAACGTCAGAGTGTTTTTTAACCGTCGAATTTGATGGTTAAAAGTTGCAACCCTTCAGAGGTTCGGAACGGTTGAGTTGTGACAACCGAGTTGCAAAGAGCGTTTTTTCACCGAGGCTCGGAACGGCGTTAGTGCGAAAAGTTGCACCCAGAGTGCACTCTGGGCGTAGGTTCTGAACGCACCCCAGTGCTGTGTTGTATAGTATTTGCCTACGAATACCTACCGTGTTTTGTTTTATAGACTCGCGACGTTCCTCTATGCGCTAGGTCACCAACTTATAGTTCACTAGCTGTTGCCCGCGACTCGGTCAGCGTAGACCTTAAAAAAGTATCTTATGTGTTAATCCAGATCATATTCTATCTGTGTGCCAAATTTCATTAAAATCCATTCAGTAGTTTTTACGTGAAAGAGTAACAAACATCCATCCTTACTTACAAACATTCGCGTTTATAATATTAGTAGGATACTATGTATTATTGTATACATAAATGTAGGTTAAGAATTTTATATTGTAATAGTTAAGTCGTGTTATGTTGTAGAGTTTCTGACCGCATCTTCTCTACAGCGACAACACGTTCCGAAGCGGTGGTAGCTTTAAAAACAGATTTGACGTTTGATAAGTGTGCTTCAAGCTCCTATATTGAATAAATTATATTGACTTTGACTTTGCTACTAGCAGGCCTGTCTCACTCCACAGCTCAGTTACGCTTGGCGGCCGATCCCCACCGAGGGGTGAATTGCAATAGGCTAGGTATACCGTGTAAACTTCTTGGTCAAATCTCATTAGACTTGCTGCCATTTTGTGAGTAGTCAATGCGAGACTTGAAAACCCTAGCGATGTCACGCTACCAGCACATGAACTGCCTCCGTGGTTTAATGGTCATGGGCTCTTGACAGGTCGTGGGTTCGATTCCCACGGGGGACACCTAGTGATATGTCTCTTTGTGCGTCTTTTCCCAGTTGTTGGTTAGGACATTGCAGGCTGAATAACCCGATTGTCTGAAAAGAAAGTGCTCGCTACATGTGCTGTCGTGTTTTTTTTAAGACTCGCACGCGCCTCTATTTCTCGACGAGTTCTGTTTATCCTGTGCCCTAGCGTAACGCCACTCAAATCTCTGTTCAAGTGTCGGTTGAGGTGCGATATCTGCATGCATACATGCATATGCTCACGACTATATTCCCCGAGGGGGTAGTCAAAGATATTCTGAAACCTCAGAACATCCACGTTTCACCAGTAGTACCGAAACTCTGTCCAGTGTGACGGGGTGAGCCCGTCGCCACATTATGGACAGTGGGTACATAAATGCCTCGAAATTGAAGCATGAAGGTTTCCTCACGACGTTTTCCTTCACCGAAAAGCCAGTGGTGTTGCAAATCGTAAATAAATTCCGAAAAACTCATTGGTACGAGTCGGTCTGGACGGGGATTGAACCATCGCTACCTGCACGGCAGGCAAGGTTACTCGCCACTGGACCACCACGGCTTTTTGCCACTGGACCAGAACTTCATAAATGTTTTATTATCGAAGATAAAAACATTGTCTTGTATGATTTCTTTCTTACTCTATAATAAGCCTTCCAACCGATTCCGGGATCATTATGATGGAGTGGCCTTTCTGTACGTAGTGTTATTAAATATATTCTTTGACGGAATACTATGGGCGTAATTATGATAATCATCATTACAATGAGTTGACTGCAAATAACAAATGCACTATATTAATAACAACGAAAATAAATTACATTCACAATAGAATGAAGTAACCTAATACTTAACAAGTAATCACTGGACACCAGTCACGACATCAAACACCCAGCATTCAATTTAGAACTCTATTCCAAAAGGAATAAAGGTGCGTTAAATTTTAAGTTCTATTGGACAGAGGTGTTGAATTTAGAACTCTATTACAAGGGAATAAGGAAGTGTTTATTAGTAGGTTGTTGTAGAGAGGATCGCGTGATTTGATTGTGCTAGTTGATAATACATGCTAGGGGTACTTTTAGTGTGAACTGTAGACAGAAACCTGGATCGAATAGACTAGCATATTATTTCTCGTGGGTGTCGTACGAGGCAACTAAGGGCTTACCCCTTAGTTACTAGGGGGGCTACATACAGGTTACAAAACACCCTAATAATATTTAAAGGCCGTTCGGTTCAGATCATCAAACTGAACAACTTTCACTATGGAGACAACATCGACCGACATCAATTGTGACTTTATCTATATTATGTGACATTTTGAAACCGTGACTTTTTGGGAATGTGACATTTTGCGTGTGTGATACTTTCTGTTATTCATTCTTGTATTTCGGATACCCTTGTAGGCATCTTTTATTTTAAATTTTTCGACTAGATTTATACAATTTACGGAAACCAAAGTCATACCTCAGTATTCTTGGATAGTTTATCTAGTGAAATCATAAAAAATATATATATACAATGTATTAATGAATAAGCGCAAATCCTCATACACCCCAACTCATTTACATCGAAATAATTAGATTGAAACAATAATTTCATTATTTTAATTGATAAAATTTAAAGTTACTCGCATTTTAAGTTTTGAGGCAAAAAAGATTTGTTATCATTTCAGCAAATAATGAAAGCGCTAACGTGCTCATAGATACATTTTAAGAATCTTGTATCGGTATTAAGTAGAGTGAGTGTGCCCTTGCGGTGGGTTGAGACCGAGTCCAGTAAATTGTATATTTAACAAACAAATTATTTAATATTTTGAAAAATATTACCTATGTTGAAACCATGATAATTCGATTCTGCTCTCGATTCTAAACAAACAACTTTCTAGTTTTGCGTTAATTCATTAACACGTTGTATAAAAGGACTTTTTTTAATTCTTTTTAATCGAAAATACGGCACACGCACGCACTTTTCGGAGGGCTGGGCACTCACGTTTCTCATAGAATATATTCGTCTGAACCTATGGCCCCTTCAAATCAGCCCACATCAACCCACTGCTGGGCATAGGCCTCCTTTTTATTGCGCCACTCCTCACGGTCCTGTGCCAACCTGATCCATGTACGACCCGCAACCCTTACAATGTCGTCTGACCATCGCATCGGTGGTCTACCCACGGACCTCCTTCCTTCTCTTGGCCACCATTCCGATATTGCCTTGGTCCAACGGCCGTCTTCCCTTCTAGCCAAATGTCCCGCCCATCTCCAAAAAGACCCTTAAAGTAATGAAACTGCCTACTCTAACACCCTGCGCACTCACACACACGCACAGACCCCCACACAAACATCAATTGTGACATTTCCTATAATATGTATGTATGTATATGCTCACGACTATATTCCACGAGGGGGTAGTCAGAGATGTTCTGAAATCTCAGAGCATCCACGTTTCACCAGTAGTACCGAAACTCTGTCCAGTGTGACGGGGGGTGAGCCCGTCGCCACTTATAATGGACAGTGGGTACAATACATGAGTCGAAATTGAAGCATGCAGGTTTCCTCACGATGTTTTCCTTCACCGAAAAGCCAGTGGTGTTACAAATCTCATTGGTGCGAGTCGGCCTGGACCGGGAACGAACCATCGCCTACTGCACGGCAGGCAAGGTTACTCGCCACTGGACCACCACGGCTCCTATAATATGTGACACCGTGTAAATCGTAATTTTTTGGAAATGTGACATTTTGCGTGTGATACTTTGCTTCGTATTTTGTTATTCATATTCATGTATTTCGCTTCACAAATAAATTGAAGTTATAATAAATTGAATTAATAAATTGAACTTTAGTCTAAACTCTATGCAGTCGCACTTCGATGCATTTTTCACATCACTTGTTTTTAATACCGGTTCACTGACTTATTGCTTTCATGCCGCGATTGAAACTTAATTGTAGGTTAGCTTCTAAATCACTGTAATAAGGTCGGTTTTCCCCTAACACTTAGCGTGCAAGTTGTCAACGGGAAATATAAATTTATAATCGCATTTTTAAAGCTTTTTGCTGAAGTATGGTTTGTACAATTAGGTTAGTTAGCTGTTAGGGTTCCGTAAGCAAAGGGTGCTAATCGGACCCTTTTATGTACTATTACTAAGCCTACGCTATCCTTATTTTAAAGGGTTGTCATGTACTCAAATTATGTTATTATGGCGAATTTTCTAACAAAAAATTAAATAAAATAAAAAAATATCTTGGAAATTGTCACACAAATTATCTAGTCACATTAAAAGTACCGGAATCTAGCCTGGACTTGTGTTATGATGACTAGACAACGATATAGAATACATATATATGGTCCAAATTAATATGCTGACACTTTTTAAGGGGATGATCAGACCGTCAAACTGAACCACTTTTTCTATAGGACCATCATCGAAATCGCGAAAAAAAAATCAGCTGTCCCATACATTTGGCTCAAGTAGGTTTGCAGTTTTGTATGGAAGAGGTGATTTTTTTTTCGCGATTTCGGTGTTGGTGCCATAGAGAAAGTTGTTCAGTTTGACGGTCTGATCATCCCCTTAAAAAGTGTCAGCGTATTAAGAAGGACGCTGTATAGATACAAACATCCTTAACTCGGGTACAAAATATTCATATTCATCATACAAATATTTGTCCCTTACGGGATTCGAACCCGCGACCCTCGGCACAGCAAGCCGGTTCACTACTGACTGTGTCGTAAAGTTGAGTATAGGTACTCAAAAAAACTCAAAAAGTGTTATTCAAAATAATATCACATTGACAGCTTTCTGACGTCATTTTTAGGATTCCGTAGTCAACAAGGAACCCTTATAGTTCCGCCATGTCCGTCCGTCTGTCCGTCTGTCCGCGGCTTAGCTCAGAGACTCTTAGTACTAGAAAGCTGTAATTTGACATGGGTATACATATTTATTACGCCGACAAAGTGGTAAAATAAAATCTTGAAAAATATTTTCTTTAGGGTACCGTATTTACACGAAAAGTGAGGATGAAATCGGGGTATCGTTGGATAGGTCTTTTAAAAATATTATGGGTCCGTTATCGAAATATTAAGCTTTAAAGTGCAAATTTTTGTTAGAGTCCTTAAGGTTCCTGAAGAAAAAAATTGTATTTGTCTGTTTTTGGTGTGCAAATAAAGAACATTAATTTATGTTATGACTACGTCGTAGCACTTTTCGTAGTAAATTGCTACGGCGTAGCAGCTCACCTTTCATTATTAGTTTCATACAATGCCTACTCGACTCAAATGTATGAAACAGCTGAATTTCTTTTTGTGATTGCAGATTTGCTCCCAAAGTTTGCTCCCATAGTAAAAGTTGTAGTTTGGTGGTCTGGACCACCCCTGATTTGAAAAGTATTCAAATAAAAACCGGCCAAGTGCGTGTCTCACTTTGTTTAGAAGTGACCCCTGTTATGTTACAGGAGCAGATCATCAAACTGAACAACTTTCCCTATAGAGCCTACTTCAGGATGATTATATGAATGACCAAAATGTCTGGTCTTGACAATGTTACACTATGTATTTCAATATTGTATTTTGTAAGTGTACTTTGTATATTTTGTTTTTTTTTAATAGAAGTATGTTGTAGAGTGTCTGGCCGCATCTTCTCTACAACGGAACACCTTCCGACGCGGTGGTAGAGTCAAAAATGACGTCAGAAAGCTATCCATGTGATATTATTTTGAATAAAACATTTTGAGATTGAGTTTTGAGTTTGAGTTTGGAAACGCGAAAAAAATTTTTTTTTACATTTCAGTCGGATAGGTACAGAAGATCTTACCCTTTTTTCCAAACCCTAGGGGTGAGGAAATAGAGGTCAAAATTTGTATTACAATTCCGTTGCGAAGCAACATAGTTTATAATATCCCTGGCTACCCCCTCGGGGAATATAGTCGTGAACATTAAAATGCTTCCTTCATAAACATGACATTTTCAAAATCATTCGACATTTTGAGTTACAAACTAAAGTATCAATAAAAGTTAATTTATGAACTGACATTTAATTATAAAGGATACCATTGAAGTCACGAACTACAAGACATTTTCTACCTTATGCTGTAGGCTGTAAGTGTCACGGCTCGTGTCTAGACAGATCCTTTAGGGAAATTATATCCTTTTGAAACGTGAATAATAGTATATAACACTACCTTTTGCCTGCGACTTCGTGCTTACTGACTCCGTCATCGTAGATAAATAAAAATTATAAACCAGGTTTTAGGGTTCGGTAGTTAACAAGGAACCCTTATAGTTTCGTCATGTCCGTCTGTCGGTCCGCGTCTTAGCTCAGAGACGCTTAGTACAAGAAAGCTGTAATTTGACATGGGTTAGTCACGCCGACAAAGTACATACATACATACATAAGCTCACGCCATTGTCCCATGGGGGTAGGCAGAGACCACGGACCGCCACACGCTATGACTCTGACACACCTCTTTAGACTCATTCACATTCATACATCCTCTCATGCACTTCCGTCGATTGAGGCTCCGCACTTGTCCTTTTCGGAAAATATAATTGATTTGATCATGGTATGTTTTCCTCGGACGGCCTCTCCCAACACTTCCGCTCACCTTTGCTTGATATATTTCATTCGTAAGTCTTCTTTCATTCATTCTCTCTACGTGACCGAACCATCTAAGCATACCCCTCTCAATCCTTGTTACTATATCATCCTTCCACTTACACCAATCCCTTTTCACACTGTTCTTGATTCAATCAACCAAAGTAATACCACAAATACTTCGTAAGGAGCGCATTTCAACTGCATTCACTCTACTTTCGTTCCTTTTATTCCATACCCAACATTCACTCCCATACATCAGAGTAGGCACCAACAAACCGTTGTGAATAGCCAGACGTGCACTTTTTGACACAGACCGGCTACTCACCACCAGCCCCGGATCTAGGGGGGTCAAACCGGGGCCCACGCCCCGGGCGGTTAAGGGGGCGCAAAAATCAAAAGTTTGACAAATAATTTATTGCAACGACTTGAAAATTATGGCAAACAAATTTCGAGCTCACTTCGCACGCTCCTGGTATTTTACTGTATTGGAACTACCTAGTCATACCTATTGCAGAATGCGATCCATATTTTGGATTCTAATTATTACGATCAGCTATACAAGGTGTTACAAAAATACAAATAAACATTTAAGGGGGTGGTTTAGACCATCAAACTGAACAACTTTCACTATGGGACCAACATCGAAATCGCGAAAAAAAAATCTGATGTTCCATACTAAACTACAAATCTATTCGAGCTAAATGTATGGGACGGGTGATTTTTTTTTTCGCGATTTGGATGTTGGTCCCATAGTGAAAGTTGTTCAGTTTGATGGTCTAAACAATCCCCTAAAAAGTTTAAAATTTGTATTTTTACTTTTGTAACACCCTGTATATATTACAGTATATATTGCAGTAAAATCTAGAGCTCACTTCACCCCTTCCAAAGTTTTAGGTAAGTATTATCGTAACGGCCTAAAGTGGGCTAGTCTCCCTGTGAAAAAAAATATTGCTAGGATTAATATTATTTCCCTTGGAGGTGAGGGGCGCCAAAGTCAAGTTTTGCCCCGGGTCGGAAAAATCCTAGATCCGTGGCTGCTCACCACGCCGACAAAGTGGTAAAGTAAAATATTGAAAACATTTTTGTTACTCACGAAAAGAGGGGATTCAAAGATTTTCAGTTTTGAACTCGGTTATATCGTATCTAAACAGTGTAGTGTACCAGACCTGAGCCTTATAAAGCCCTAGCCCCAAACATCTAAATCACCGTGACATATGCGCGATGCGATCAGATCACGTTAGACGTTCGTGTCTAGATTTATGAACGCCATTACGAAGCCTAAAGAATACGTTTTGCGTTCTAAATTGAACCTGGCCATTTTACCCGTCTTACGGGCCTTATTGCATGCATGAATCAAATGCGCACAACTGTTTTATTATTGGGTTTGGGGCCTTAACAGGTATGCTAAGCCTGTGCCACTTAGACCATCGCTGTGGTCCTTTTTGAACGCCTTTTTAGGGTTTCAAACCCAGAGAAGAAGTGGATTTCTCAAATAAACTG
The DNA here is from genome assembly GCA_963924505.1 of Agonopterix alstromeriana. NCBI lineage: Eukaryota > Metazoa > Arthropoda > Insecta > Lepidoptera > Depressariidae > Agonopterix > Agonopterix alstromeriana. The sequence continues at coordinate 1,176,657 of OZ004688.1, forward strand.
ACATTATATTATGAAACACAGTCAAGGCAAAGCTATTCATTCCGCCTTATGCCGCCGTTAGACTATCAAACTCCTGCCAGTCAAACGTTTCCGTGCGTTCGCTTCAAATACACGTTCGTGTCTGCTTAGACGTGATATAATGTTGTAGTCGAGAAAATCGATTTAAAAATCCGGCCAACTGCCAAATTACAGCACAGAATAGGTAATAGTGAAAAAGATGAGGTGGTCCAGTGGCGAGTAAGCTTGCCTGCCGTGCAGGAGGCGATGGTTCGATCCCCGTCCAGACCGACTCGTACCAATGAGTTTTTCGGAATTTATGTACGTTTTGTAACACCACTGGCTTTTCGGTGAAGGAAAACATCGTGAGGAAACCTGCATGCTTCAATTTCGAGGCATGTATTGTACCCACTGTCCATTATAAGTTGCGACGGGCTTACCAATATATATATAATTTATTCAATATAGGAGCTTACAGCACACTTATCCAGCACCCCCCGTCACACTGGACAGAGTTTCAGTACTACTGGTGAAACGTGGATGTTCTGAGGTTTCAGAATATCTCTAACTAACCCCTCGGGGAATATAGTCGTGAGCATATGCTATGCTATGCTACCTAAAAATTGAAGAAACAAATTCAAAACAAAGAATGCTAAAAGCAAATTTAAACCAATTTGCTGACTACAAACGACATCTGACATTCATGTCCTACCCCTATTCTATGAATTATGAAACAGAATTATAGCTGAAACCCTCAAATTATTGGATTATAAACAACCCTCATTCGATTTTATACTCAAAAGTGAAAGGGGAGAGACGAAAATCGATTGTGATGCTTCATACACGAATTTCTATGGATGCTACGTTTACTGGAAAGGTCTTGAACGTAGATTGTATTTGTTATTTAATTCTGTATGAACTTTTATAGAACTTATACAACGTGTTAATGAATAAGCGCAAAACCTCATACACCCCAACTGAATTATAAAAAAAAATAGATTGAAACAATAATTTTAATAGTTAAAATTTAAAGTTATTCGTATTTTAAGTTTTAAGGCAAAAATAATTTGTTATCATTTCAGCAATGAATGAAAGCGCTAACGTGCTCATGGACACATTTTAAGAATCTTGTTTTGGTAGTAAGTAGGGTGAGAGTGCCCGAGCGGTGGGTTGAGATCGAATTCAGTAAATTTAAAAATGTTTAATCAAATTTTTTAATATTTTGAACAAAAATACCTGTTTCCGATTCTGCTCTCGATTCTACACAAACTACTTTCTAGTTTTGCGTTAATTCATTAACATGTTGTAAATAGGTAATAGGGTATTTGTCAGCATGTAAAATAAAGCATCTATTGATGGCATCCGTATTGAATATGAATTTTGGAAACCAACTATTTAGTTAGTTAAGAAAAATACTTTAAATTTTAAGAGAAAATCTAAAAAAAAATATGTTTTTTGTCTATAGTTACTTTAGTCACGTGATCGTAAACGACTGTGATTGGCCGAATGGTGGGTGACGTCAACTGCTTGTAAACAGTTGCGTGTAGCGTGCGAGTGACGTACAAAGTTTACGTCATCGTGACGTCACCTGCTTGTAGCCACGTATATTGTCAGGAAAAGCGTTTTCGCGGGATATTTAAATAATCATTTTTGTTTTCGTTTTTTCTTGCACTATATGTAATGGAACGTAAAATATACATTTTCTATAGAGTCCTTAGACATCAGTGATTAACGTAGAACAGTTTTTAAAACCTGTCAAATACCCTATTATACAGGGTCCTTCTTAATATGCCGACACTTTTCAGACCGTCAATCCGAACAACTTTCTCTATGGCATGCGCCTCGAAAACGGAAACAAAGAAAAGTTTTGGTTGGTTATTGATTTACCTGCAATACCAGGTAGGTAACATTCAAATTATGTTAGCTCAAACAAAGCTGTTATAGCTGATTAGTGATTATAGAGCTTGTTTTTCTCTTTTCAGTTAATAGGTTTTTTATGCAGTCGGGTTTTTTGTTTTTCTTAATAATTTAGTTTATTGTAGGTATATTTTTAAGTCTTGTGTCGAAACCGTAACATAAAATTACTATAATATATATTTTTGGAATCGTCTGTTCACTAGCTTTCATTTGATACCCATTTATCAAATTGTTTATTCCCCCTCTATTTTTCAATTAGCTGACGCCATTTTAAAATAATATAGCCTATGTCACTCTCAAAATTTTTCCGAATCTAATGACACCTCATAGGTTAAAATCCATCATACCGTTTAGGCTGTAGGCCGTGCCAAAGAAATAAACATACAAAAATACAAACATACATACGCTCGAAAAATATAACCCTCCTTCTGGCGCAGTCGGGTAACAACAGGTTCATTGTTCGAGTACGTAATGCAAGAACGTCATCTCTATGTTCCGCTATCATAATTTAATCAAAGGCGTTTACGGTTCAAAAGCTACAGCCCTAAATAGGTAGGACAGACGGACGGACGGACAGGCTTATAGGGGCCCGTTTTCACCCTTTGGGTACGGAACCCTAAAAACAACTAATTTATAATCCAAGCGTTGATTATTTAAATACACAATCTGAACAGCTTTGACCCACTCGGTAAGGAAACATCATCTGTAGCTTCAACCAGTAGCGTAGCGAGGGAGGGGAAATGCCCCGGGCGGCACTTTACTAGGGGCGGCAAATTCGGGAAAAATATAGATCGATTGAGCTCTGTCTATAACCAATTCGTAGAGCAGAGAAAAGTCGAGCTCGCTTAGCTTACTCTGAGTTTCTGTTTTAATTACTACACATAATCCTAAAGAGTTCTGACCATAATAACTGAGACGTGGTGCTAAAAATTTCGAGCTTGCTTCGCTTGATCCATAGCTGTTACTTAGGTTACTTTGAACATTTTTTATACGTAAAAAGCTCTGGCTCTAACCGATTCGTATTGAGGAGAAAACTCAAGCTCGCTCTGAGTTTCTATATTTACATAAATAAACCAAAACACGTCTGACCACAACACGAATCGATGCGCAAAAAATTTCTAGCTCACTTCGCTCGCTCCGTTATTTTTATGCATAGCATAAGCATATGCTCACGACTATATTCCCCGTGGAGGTAGTCAGAGATATTCTGAAACAGTCAAAGTCAAAATTGTTTATTCAAAATAATATCACATAGATAACTTTTTGACGTCATGTTTTTGAATCGACCACCGCGTCGGAAGGTGTTCCGTTGTAGAGAAGATGCGGCCGGAAACTCTACAACACACTTCTTTTAAACAAAACAAAATATACAAAGTACAATTACATAAATCCAATATTAAATTACATAGTGTAACATTGTCAAGACCAGACATTTTGGTCATTCAAATAATCATCGAGTTTATAGTAACCGTGCTCGGTTCGGTGCTACTGGTGAAACCTCCACGTTTCACCAGTAACACCGACCGACCACCGACCGAACTCTTTCCAGTGTGACGGGGGGGTGAGCCCGTCGCCACATAATGGACAGTGGGTACAACACATGCCTTGAAATTGAAACATACAGGTTTCCTCACGATGTTTTCCTTCACCGAAAAGCCAGTGGTGTTACAAATCGTACATAAATTCCGAAAAACTCATTGGTACGAGTCGGTCTGGACGGGGATCGAACCATCGCCTCCTGCACGGCAGGCAAGGTTACTCGCCACTGGACCACCACGGCTTTTTTATGAAGGTAACATAAGGGGTCGGCAAACTCAATCTATGCCCCGGGCGGCAGAAACCCGCGCTACGCCACTGGCTTCAACAAAACAGACAAAGGTAATAATTATAAATATAATTCGAGTTATACAATTATATTTAATAGAGCAACACAGTTGATCGTCCGATCGCGTGACTCAACCCAACAATTACATAAACAAACAGACTGACGGATTGTTTTGCTTTGTTATTTAATTTAAGGTTTTGTTGTGTCAACACTGTTCTATACAAGGTGTTACAAAATACAAATAAACAGTTAAAACTTTTAAAGGGGTTGTTTAGACCAGCAAACTGAACAGCTTTCACTATAGGACCAACATCCAAATAGCAAAAAAAAATGCTCGAGTAGAGTCTAGTGCCCCCTCTCAGCTAAACGGTTGTTTCTGTATACGTGAAAAAATTCACGGCAGTAGTGTATACAACGTGTTAATGAATTAACGCAAAACTAGAAAGAAGTTTGTTTAGAATCGAGAGCAGAATCGAATTATCATGGTTTCAACATAGGTAATTTTTTTCAAAATATTAAATAATTTGTTTGTAAAATAACTCGATCGCAACCCACCGCTCGGGCACTCTCACCCTACTTGCTACCAAAACAAGATTCTTAAAATGTATCCATGAGCACGTTAGCGCTTTCATTCATTTATGAAATGATAACAAATCATATTTGCCTCAAAACTTAAAATGCGAATAACTTTTAATTTTAACTATCAAAATAATGAAATTATTGTTTTAATCTAATTATTTTGTTATAAATCAGTTGAGGTGTATGAGTTTTTGTGCTTATTCATTAACATGTTGTATATAATGAAGTTAAAAGGAAAACTATCACCGCTAAGTAGGCTTTACAAGTTAACGAGTAATAGTCGACCAACTTGTAAAATTTACTTTTTAGACTTTATTAGCCGTTAAACCGTTGTATAAAACAAAAAGCCCCCTTCTAAGTCCGTATATTGTAACGGGCAACTACGGAACCCTACTCTGCGCGTGGCCCGACACGCACTTGGCCGTTTTTTTTTATAGGATTGGAAAGTCATATTTACAGGAGAGTATTTCTGACTACCTCGTTAATGAATATAAAATCGTGAACATATCCTTCAGCATAAGCATATGCTCACGACTACATTCCCCGAGGGGGTAGTCAGAGATATTCTGAAACCTTAGAACATCCACGTTTCACCAGTAGTACCGAAACTCTGTCCAGTGTGACGGGGGGTGAGTCCGTCGCCACTTGTAATGGACAGTGGGTACAGTATATGCCTCGAAATGGAAGCATGCAGGTTTCCTCACGATGTTTCATGATCATATGCTTCAAAGGTCAGTTAATATCCCAATTTCAGTATCACATCCAGTCATCCCCACATTACAACCCCAAGGGCCTTCCAACCATTTGCGACAAATAAATTGAATACCAAATTGAAAAAATCTTTGCCCCACGAGGGTTAGCTTCGTTGCAACTCTCGATCATAGAAGGGACGTTTTTGTGAATTATTAAAAGTGATTGGGGTTGCAACCCCTTCTGTCTTAATATTGAGATAGCTTACTTAACTTTTTATAACTAATACGTACTTATACACTGAGAAAAAATTCCACGTATACGTAGCCCGTCGCAGCTTATAAGTAGCCCGTCGCAGCATATACGCAGCCCGTCGCAGCTTATACGTAGCCCGTCGCAGCGTATACGTAGCCCGTCGCAGCTTATACGTAGCCCGTCGCAGCTTACGTACCACGTAGCTTACGACGCGACACTGATTACGAGTGTTGCTGAATTACGAATGAAGCTTAAGAGGATATAATTCGGAGCGCGCTCCATACAAACGTACTATAGTGATATTTTCAATACTAACCAATTAAACACAATGAGATTTTTCAGAATCAATCTAAAAACAAATTTCTATGCTTGTGTAGAGTCAGATTTTCGTTAAAATGTATAGTTTTAAAGTTACAGTGCCTCAAAGATTTCCATACAAATCTTAAATTAATCCTAGCATTGAAACTGTATATTTTAACGAAAATCTGACTCCATACAAGCATAGATATTTGTTTCAAGATTGTTTCAGTAAAATTTCATTTACTTTAATTGGTTAGTATTGAAAATATCACCATAGTACGTTTGTATGGAGCGCGCTTCGAATTATATCCCCTTAATTATGAAGTACGAGACAACTGATGCAACACTCGTAATCAGTATCGCGGATCCTTCATTATATGCTGACACTTTTTAAGGGGATGACCAGACCATCAAACTGAACAACTTTCTTTATGGGATCAACATCGAAATCACGATAAAAACCGGCCAAGTGCATGTCGAGCCACGCGCAGGGTAGGCTTCCGTAGTTGCCCGTCACAATATACGGACTTTGAAGGGGGCTTTTTGTTTTATACTACGGTTTAACGGCTAATAAATGCGAGTAATAGTCGAAAAACTTGTACAATGTACTTTACATTGTACAAGTTTTTCGACTATTACTCGTTAACTTGTAAAGCTTACTTAGCGGTGATAGTTTTCCTTTAAATTTCGTTATATAAATGCTACTGCCATGAATTTTTTCACGTTTCCAGAAACAACTGTTTAGCTGGCAGGAAGGGAGGGGGGACGACGACACGTGACTCTAAAAAAATTTTCACTTTAAAGTTTAATATTTCGCAAACGGATCCTTAAATCGAAAAATGGTATTCCCACGCCCACAATATTTTTAAAATACCTATTCAACGATACCCCACACCATGGGAAAGTAGAGAAAAAAAATTTCACTTACTATTCGTGTAGGGGAGGTACCCTAAAAAATATTTTTCAAGATTTTATTTTACCACTTTATCGGCGGCGTGATAAATTTGTATACCCATGTCAAATTACAGCTTTCTAGTACTAAGCGTCTTTGAGATAAGCCGCGGACAGACGGACGGACATGGCGAAACTATAAAGGTTCCTCGTTGACTACGGAACCCTAAAAACTCTTTATTTTTGATTTTCGTCGTTAGATTAGAAAGGATCAAACCAACAACGACGATGAAAACATACGAAAGAAGGTTGAACATTACCGACCTCCAAGGAGTATTTTGATGTTTCACCGCTTGTAAGGCAGTCTGTACTCCAGGTATAGACAATACCTCAGAGGAAGGATCTCCATAGAGTCCGCATAAATTTACGATTGTAGTTAGTCTGTTTTGTCTTATGACGTACCTTTAATAGTAGAAGGAGATGGAACTATAGATATTTGTTTATGCGGCTGTCCACTTTTTTTTGAGCTAGTGTGTGTGAAAAGTGACCGTAAACATAAGGCCATATGTCACTTGGTCCTCTTTTGTCCATCAATGACACCACACACTCAAACCTAAACGTCAAAAAAAGTGGACACTTTACAATTGGTATGGCTCACTCTATTAGGTACTCGTATAATCTCTTTGGACAATACCTATTTCCAGCTTCCTGGTTTGGGTCATACATCATTACATCTCGCTCACACTTGATCGATGCTTTATGGTCGTGTTTGACCACAGCGTTTGCACTGAGAAAAAAATGCTACGTATATATACGAGCCAGTCGCAACTTACGTACCACGTAGCTTACGACTGATGCAACACTTGTAATCAGTATCGCGTCGTAAGCTACGTGGTACGTAAGCTACGTGGTACGTAAGCTGCGACGGGCTATGTATAAGCTGCGACGGGTTATGTATAAGCTGCGACGGGCTACTATTTATTATTATTATTATTGAGAGAATGGGGCCTTAACAGACTTGCGCCTGTGCCACTTCGACCATTGCTGATCTTTTGTGAACCTTTCTATAGTTCTCCATTAATCCCTACAGCAGTTAGAAATCGCAGTAGGTTTTTAACCGGGAGGTTTTGTATCTCATCTGGAGTCAGTACTTGTCTGCCAAGATGAATACTACGTTTGTGCATTAGTGGACCACAATCGCAGATAATGTGCAGGGGAGTTTCCATTTCCTCCCCGCAGAAACTGCAGCAGGTGGAGTCGCTTAGTTTCAAGGTGTGCACGTGTTTATTAAGTTTGCAGTGACCTGTCAGTGATCTCACTATTGCACATAGATTGTCTTTCTTAAGAGTTAGTAGTCTGTTCTTATGCTTGCGATTATACCCTTTGATAAGTGATTTGGAGTGATTTAGGCCTGGAGCATTTCTCCACGCCTTAATCGCCTCCTTGAAGCTGTACTTGTTCACGTGCGACGGGCTACGTATACGTAGCATTTTTCTCAGTGTGATCATGGCTGTTGACTTTGAGAGCTTCGTTCATGTGCTCTTAGATGGAAGAAAGAAAGAAAAATAATTTATTTGACTCTCCGACACACATAATCTTTTACATACCACAGAGATATTTTTTGTAAAATATTGAGATAGATGATGACAGATGGCTAATGTATCCTATCTTGGCTTACACTTATGGGCTTTACGAAGCTGTCCTGGTGATGTGCGTAACTGTGATGGATGTATTGGCGTTACAATTGAACAATGCTATATTTTAAGGTGGTTGCAGAGTTGTCAATTTCATACAAAAGTTACGTAATACGAGTAGACGGTACAATTAAAAGTAATATTTTATACAAGGTGTTAATGAATTAACGCAAAACTAGAAAGTAGTTTGTTTAGAATCGAGAGCAGAATCGAATTATCATCATAAATTTTGTCAAAATATTAAATAATTTGTTTGTAAAATTTTAAATTTACTGAACTCGATTTCAACCCACCGCTTGGGCACACTCACCCACTAGGGTGAGGTGTATACTACCAAAACAAAATTCTTAAAATGTATCCATGAGCACGTTAGCGCTTTCATTCATTGCAGAAATGATAACAAATCATTTTTGCCTCAAAACCTAAAATGTGAATAACTTTAAAATTTTACTACCAAAATAATGAAATGATTGTTTCAATCTAATTATCTTGTTATAAATCAGTTGGGGTGTATGAGGTTTTGCGCTTATTCATTAACATGTTGTATAAGGACACATAGTTTAGAAAATCTAGATGCCGCGTATCAAATAACATTTGCAATTTATAACATAATTATGAAGATATAAAGCTTTGAACTTATCCATAGACAATTTCAAATATCTTCGTAATTATTTATAAACCACGTCAGAGGCTGTAAGGCGGTTTGAAAAAACTCTTGACACCTGGGCTTGCCCACTCGATAAGAAGAATGAGTTAATTAGATAGTTGTAAAATTTATTGCGAATTCTTATGATTTTCGAATTTGATTTCCTTGAATTAGAGATAGTCGGGGAAATCTACGGATTTTTGTATGGAGTAGGTTGCATTAATTGCACTTTTGGTGAAAATTTGGAATATAGTAGATAAATACCTGAAAAACATAAATTCTCAATAATCCCCGATATTTTATGTTGTATTATTGAGTAATTAAGACATTTACAAAACATTAAATTTAGGTATGAACAAAAAATGGAAAACTGGTGATTTTGTACAGGATGGCTTCATTCAATACGTTTTACTTATAACAATAATAATCCACGGTTAATATCGTTAATTTGGGTAGATATTTAATATTTTGTAAGTCTTCAAAAATTATAACCTCAAAACAAAATTATTTACTGTTTGTTTTTACACATTAAATTTGCCTTTTGATAATTAACTGTCTCTATTGCTAGTATGCTGGTCGAAATATTTTTAGAAATAAGCTTAATATCGATTTTAAGGTATTTCTCAGGTTCCTGAGCCTATATAACCACGAAATCTCGACAAAAGTGTTATAAACTAACAGTACTATTATTTCAAACACAATTTACTAAAGTGTCTTTAATGCAATCTCAAACCTTATATTTCCTAGACTAAGACACCACAGTGACATAATGAAGGACAAACCAAACAAAAATAGGTATATCTACTAAAATGATGTAGTTTAGTAGAGGTGAGCGGCTCTGAAAGTTTCAAGGTCGTTCGGTCGGGGATACCTTTTAAGGCGTATCCGCCCGGGAACACGACTCTCCATACTAATCGGTGTGAACGAGCGCGAGGCTCCGGTCAGAATTTAGCCGTTTTCTTTGAAAAGTGAGATTAGTTTTTATGAATTTTCAAAAAATAAGAAAACCAAATCGGGAGCCTTTCTGGTACAGAGAATTTCTTTGGCCATCCAGAGGGGCAATGCGGCCAGTATCTTTGGGACCTTTGAGCCGGCGTTGCGAAGGGCAGTGCCTTTAGATTAGTTAGTGATAGTCTGACGAAGTAGCGGATATAGATGTATGTGATTAAGATTTGACGAAGCCTGCGTTGCGGATTAGATTATTTTTGTTATATTGTTTTGAATTTGAATAAAATTTTGATTAGTATCTAGAAAACCAAATCATTCTGTTTTGTATTGTGAAGTATATTGTAAATTTTTATTTTCTTCCGATCAACAATGTAAGAATAAAATGGTTAAAACTGGAAAAAAGGGTGATACCTTAGTTTTATAAATAAAAAATAGATTTCGAGAAAAACCAAATCGATTCTCATGTCCTGTAGATTATTCAGTTTTGTTTTCTGCTTAAAAAGTGTCATAGTTAATGTATAAAATGGTTACAAACTTACCCAATCTTACGGGAAAATCGAACGGTAGAGCCTTAAGTTGACGAATAACGTTTCCAGTGTGCATAAAAGCGGCTTTGAGATACAAAATTGTGAATTTTATTAAAATAGTTGCAATAGTACAGTTATAATCAACTATTTACTATAGTTGCATCAACTATTTATAATTAACACAAATTTATAACACGTGCAAAAATGTTCCTACAGCAGGTAAACGACTGTCAGCGGACTGTGAGCGTTTGTGGAAATATGTGATGAAACAATGGTTTATGAAATTAAAGATTGAAAAAGTCGGACGGCGAGCGGGATTCGAACCCACGACCTGCCTATCCGGGGGATGCTCCACTCCAACAGAGCTGTCGGCGCCCCGCAGGCCACGACGACATTTTCAATCTATATAATCATCTTTAAGGGACGTCAGCGCCATCTACCAGAGTTTATGCAAACTACTGACTCGCAAGTCTAATGTTACAATTAGAATTCATGCGATATAGATGTCACACCTTATTCCAATCGAATTTATTGATTCTACATGTATGCCATGTTAGCTTAATCAAATTAAAGATTGAAAAAGTCGGGCGGCGAGCGGGATTCGAACCCACGACATGCCTATCCGGGGCATGCTCCACTCCAACAGAGCTCTCGGCGCCCCGCAGACCACGACGAAATATTCAATCTATTTCATCGTATTTAAGGGACGTCGAACGTAATGGTTTATGACCCAAACTTTTCTTTTGTAACGACTGTAACAATAAGGAACTTGCACTAACATTATAATGAGAAATTATCTTAATAATTCAATAATAATAGTTGTGAATAGAACATTACTGAAAGATTTATTCGAAAGTTTTTATTATTTACGAAACATTTCAATTATAAGTAATGAAATTACGTTCCGATCTCAGAGGAAGGATCTCCAATAGAGTCCGCATACATTTACGATTGTAGTTAGTCTCTTTTGTCTTATGACGTACCTTTAATAGTAGAAGGAGATGGAACTATAGATATTTGTTTATGCGGCTGTCCACTTTTTTTTTAGCTAGTGTGTGTGAAAAGTGACCGTAAACATAAGGCCATATGTCACTTGGTGCCTTTTGTCCATCCTACTTGACACCACACACTCAAACCTAAACGTCAAAAAAAGTGGAGACTTTACAATTGGTATGGCTCACTCTATTAGGTATAATCTTTGGTTCCGATCCTACGTGGATTTCAAACACCAATCAGCGCAAAGTGACGAAGGGATTAGCAACTTGCGTGCGTTAAAAGAGTATGGCAACATATAATAGCGGATGATTTGTGATGAGCTTCACGCGTTATGAAAAGGAGTGACGTCACGTCATGGCAGTGAGCGTTTTGGCGCGGAATTTGAAGTCAACTTTTGATTTGCAATAAATAAATGATTTGTGCGTATTTTACAATTTTTGTGTTTCGTATTTTTATGTAAGCCTTAAATCTTTATAATACACTAAAAACATAAAACCGGCCAAGTGAGTGTCGAGCCACGTGCAGGTTAGGGTTCCGTAGTAGTTGCCCGTCACAATATGCGGACTTAGAAGGGGGCTTTTAGGCTAATAAAGTCTAAAAAGTACATTTTACAAGTTGGACGACTATTACTCGTTAACTTGTAAAGCCTACTTAGGGGGGAGGGGGGGGGGGATACTTTACGCTAACAAAAATGTTCACTTGAAAGCTTAATATTCTTTCCACACCTTTGACTATTTATATGTGGACTGGTTACGCGTGTAATTCTACGGGTGTCCGGTGGCAGAATTAGGATTTAAAATATAAATAACAAAAAAACTACGTGAAATATACATTTATATTTTTAATCATTATAAAGAAGACAAATGCGGGTTTTATTTCTTAAAAATTATGTCGTCTAAATGTTGACCGTCACGTCGGATACATTCATGGAATCTGGCTTCAGTATTTCTTGCCACTCGCTGGAGAAGTGCCGCCGAGATGCCATGAACTTCGCGAACGATATTTTCTTTTAATGATGAGATAGTCGCCGGGTTTGTTTCGTAGACTTTATTTTTGAGATATCCCCACAGAAAAAAGTCCATGGGTGTAAGATCCGGTGACCTGGGTGGCCAGGGGATGTCACCGAAACGACTTATCAGTTGGTTGGGGAAGAAATCACGCAGTAGCGCCATGGTCTCCCTAGCAGTGTGCGGGGTGGCGCCATCTTGCTGAAACCATGTCCGTGAAGTGTAGGAAGGATGGTCTCTCAATGTTGGAAAAAAAAAATCATTGAGCATTCGCCGATAAGCAACACCAGTCACAGAAATTGCGTGCCCTTGACCATTTTCAAAAAAATAGGGTCCAATTATTCCCCTGCTTGATAATGCACACCAAACCGTCACTTTGGGACTGTGAAGTGGCTTTTGGTGTTTTAAGTGGGGGTTTTGTCCTTTAGGAGACCAATAACGACAATTCTGCTTGTTTACACTGCCATTTAAGTGAAAGTGGGCTTCATCACTCCAAAAAATAGTGTTCACCGTGCGAAATCGCTCCAACATTGTCTCACAGTAATTTTTACGCAAGTTGTAATCATTAGGCTTAAGCGCTTGCACAATTTGAATTTTAAATGGATGAAGTTTAAGATCCTTCTTCAATATCTCGTGCACTATAGTTTTTGGAAGCCCCAAGGCAGCCGCTCTCTTGCGAACGGACTGACGCGGATTATCGCTCAAACTGGACGCGACGAGTTCGATGTTTTCATTTGTTCTCGACGTCCGGCTGGGCCCCGGTCGTGGGTTATTTTCTGCTGAACTTGTTGCCCGGAACCTTCGCACCCATGATCGAATCAAATCTTCACTTGGGGCGTCACGTAACCGTCGAATATTGTAACGTGAACAAAATCTTCGACGAGAAATTGCACACGAATCATTGGCTTTAAAATACGCTTCGATTGCGAACGCACGTTGTTCACCCGTCCACTGCGACATTGCGACTAAAAAACCCGCACGAATGACGAAGCCAACGCGGCCCCCTCCCCGCTCCTCCGTGCAACGGTTACGGAGAAATTCGAAATTTAAATCCTAAATCTGCCACCGGACACCCTGACTAACAAACATTTCTGCCACTTTTTGCGGGGGCGAGGTAACATGAAATCCGCAACTTTGGATTTTATTCCCCATAACTTTAGATTCTAATTTTGAATGTTAAAAATCATGAAAGTAGTCTCTTGTGAACCCCAAACGTTCAAAGTTCGAAGTTATTATTTCGCAATTATAGGCTGTCTCGTTTAGTGATAAGGTGTAAAATTGAATGTAAATGCACAAGATCATTCTGCTTATACCGTGGCAGAGGGGAAATGCTACCGCAAGGCTAGTCCTTATAATAATTTGTCAAAGTTCCACACCCACGATATTTTTAAAAGAGCTATCCAAAAATGCATCCCCATTTCATGTAGGGGCCCTAAAAAATATTTTTCAAGAATTTATTTTACCACTTTGTCGGCGTGATAAATATGTACATCCATGTCAAATTACAGCTTTCTAGTAGGTACTTAGCGTCTCTGAGCTAAGCCGCGGACAGACAGACGGACATGGCAAAACTATAAGGGTTCCTTGTTGACTACGGAACTCTAAAAACTGTGCAAGTTCCCCATAGACAGATATACGAGATATCTTAACGAACAAAACCGCTCCCTTACAAGTTCATCGCGCACCTGTACAAAAGGACGCCTTTACAAAGATAATGTATATTTAATGAGCCCCGGGCTATAATAATTAAAGGCCAGATGGGCTTGGACGCTAATTATCTCACGAATCATAAAACTTATAACTCTTTACAGCCTTTTCCCACGTAGTCTCTAAACATTTTCATTCGTTGGAGGTATTAATAAAACTAGTGAAGTGCGAGTCGGGCTATTTGTGCACCGAGGGCTCCTTACCACACCACCGCACAACATATTAACTTCCAAGAAATTTTCTTTTCTCCGGGGCCTTTAGTGCGAGACCGACTCACACTTGACCGGTTTTATTATTTGTTGTTAAATACCGTAGAGTTTGCTCTATAATCGCATGTCATCGCATGATGTTCATAAAGATTTTGCTTTTGCTTTTTTTGTCTAACCAATCAATTTTCTTTTTAGTTTTTCCTCTCTTCCAGTGAGTGTGATGACTGAAGGACAAGTGTTATAAAAAAACCGGTCAAGTGCGAGTCGGGGTACTCGCACACCGAGGATTCCGTACCACGCTACCACACAACATATTAACTGAGAAATAGTTTTGTATTCTCCGGAACCTTTAGCGCGACCGACTCACACTTGGCCTATTTTTATTACTTTGTGTTGTACTGTATAGTTTGCTCTATAATCACACTAAGTTTGACACTTGTATGTATTACTGTTTTTACGATACAGCGAGAAGAAAAAACGTTGATAATAACTAGTTTCTTGTATGAGGACCCCTTTAATTTTTAACTTTTTGACAGATTTATTATTTGTTAACAAATCCGTCGTAATAACGCATATTCTGTTAATTTCAACCCTCTAGCTATTTTTTTTTCTCACTTCGTGAGATAGGCTCCATAGTGAAAGTTGTTCAGCGCCCGCGGCATGGTGCCTCGATAAACGTTTTATCGCGCCTGCTAACTCGTTCGTTCGCGCACAAAAAGAGTCAAAGTCAAAAGTCAACATTGTTTATTCAAAATAATATCATATAGATAACTTTTTGACGTCATGTTTTTGAATCTACCACCGCGTCGGAAGGTGTTCCGTTGTAGAGAAGATGCGGCCAGAAACTCTACAACACACTTCTTTTAAACAAAACAAAATATACAAAGTACAATCACATAAATCCAATATTAAATTACATAGTGTAACATTGTCAAGACCAGACATTTTGGTCATTCAAATAATCATCGAGTTTATAGTAACCTTTTTTACAGAGGACTTGTTTAACATGGGGCTTAAACTTTTTGTCCGTCAAGTTAAGAATATTCTCTGGTATCTTATTATAATAACGTATACAGTGCCCCATGAAAGATGTGTTGACCTTACTAAGTCAAAAATGTGGGAATACTAATTTATTTTGAAAGGGAACTATGGCGCGATAGCGCTTTATCGCGCCATCATGCCGCGGGCGCAGGTATGGTATGTATGGGACATATGAGTCGGGTAGGTACAGCAGTTTTGTATGAAACAGCAGATTTTTTTCGCCTTTCTGAGGGTGGCTCCATGGTGAAAGTTGTTCAGTCTGATGGTCTGAAATCACCGTTTCAGTATTAATTTGCTAGGCTGTCACTTACACTCTATATGTAATGAGGCGACATAAAGAGATAAAATGCCCAAGAAGATAGATTAAAAGCCCTTGCAAAAACATAGATGAAGAATAACAAACAAAGCCAGGTACTTAAATAAATGATGATTATGTGGTTCCATTTCCCGCCTTGTGATGTTATCTTTGACTAATTATTATAAGGACTAGCCTTGCGGTAGCATTTCCCCTCTGCCACGGTATAAGCACAATTGATCTTGTGCATTTACATTCAATTTTACACCTTATCACTAAACGAGACAGCCTATAATTGCGAAATAAAAACTTCGAACTTAGAACGTTTGGGGTTCACACGAGACTACTTTTCATGATTTTTAACATTCAAAATTAGAATCTAAAGTTATGGGGAATAAAATCCAAAGTTGCGGATTTCATGTTACCTCGCCCCTCGCAAAAAGTGGCAGAAATGTTTGTTAGTAAAATCACACGCGTAACCAGTCCACATATAAATAGTCAAAGGATGTTATTTATGTCCTACCTGAGCATTGTTAGGCCTGGCTGCCACACAAGGTAACTTTACGGCACGGCGCGGTGGTAGAGTCAAAAACCGGCCAAGTGCGAGTTGGGCCACGCGCAGGGTAGGGTTTCGTCGTTGCCCGTCACAATATACCGACTTAGAAGGAGTCTTTGTGTTTTATACTACGGGTTAACGGCTAATAAAGTCTAAAAAGTACATTTTACAATTTATTCGACTATTACTGGTTAACTTGTAAAGCCTACTTATCGGTGATAGTATTCCTTTTAAATTCGTTATATACACAACTGCAGTGAATTTTTTCACGTATCTAGAAACAACCGTTTAGCTGGCAGGGGGGGGGGCACTTTATTCTAACAAAAATGTTCCCTTTAAAGCTTAATATTTCGGTAATGGATCCCTAAATCGAAAAATGGTTTTCCCATACCCACAATATTTTTAAAAGACCTATCCAACGATATCCCACACCATGGGAAAGACGAGAAAAAAAAATGTTATCCCCACTTTTCCTGTAGGGACCCTAAAAAAATATATTATTCAAGTTTTTGATTTAACCACTTTGTCGGCGTGATTAATATGTATACCTATGTCAAATTACAGCGTTCTAGTACTAAGCGTCGCTGAGCTAAGCCGCGGATAGACGGACATGGCAAAACTATAAGGGTTCCTTGTTGACTACGGAACCCTAAAAAGTTATCAACCTTTGTTAAAAATAAACAAAGCCTACTATGAAAACAAACTATACAGATTTCCGGAAATGATTGCATGAATCGTGATCGGAATAACTGTCATTAAGTTGAATATTCTATTCGAAAATTACATCAAATATTCGATTCTGGGTATTCTTGGAACAGCTGTCACTGGATTAGATATTGCAATAATTGACAACATTTCATTTTGTGAAAGGTACCAAAATAAGAAAACCATTTGGAGATTACATAATTCAAAGCTTATATCATAATTATCAGATTTTTCTATCCATTATTTCTCGAGTTATTTGAAAAATATAATAGAGGTTGAATGAGATTTTATTCCTTTGCCTGCTTGGCTTTTCTATTGTGTTTGACAGTTTTAACAGTTTTAATTTTTAATGTTATTGCGGCCAAGGTATCTTAGCCACAAATCCTACGTTGTTCAGAAAATTCAAAAGTAAATTAAAAATAGAAATATCTGTCAAAAATAAAATCGGAAAAATACGTATTTCTTAATTTTTAACCTATTTTTATATTTTTTATAAAAAAAAATAATGTTGTCAATTTTCTGTACTCTCATTAGCCTATACAGGGTGTAAGGAAAATAATCATTACTCGAGTTTACCCGCGACTTCGTCCGCACAAATAATATACCAGATTTTAAGTCAGATCATAAGCTATCAAACAAAAATGTTTCATCAAAATGGGTTCAGTAGTTTTTGCGTGATGCTGTTACAAACCTACAAACAAACAGATAAACAGACAGACAAAAAAACATAACCCTCCTTCTGGCGCAGTCGGGTAAAAATCTAAAAAGGTTGATTTGGAGTCCGGGATACCTAAAAATCATATCAAATTTTTTTTTATGTTACAGTTTTATAATAGTTAAGATTAATGGACTCTTGCTTGTGCGTTAGCACTGCATTTCCGCTAATGTCAAGTAGTTTGTGGTAGTATCTATCCAAATCTCAGGCATTGTTTTTGATCAAGAACAAGAAGAGATTGAGTATTGCGGAGCCTCGTGGCAGGCAAAAACGCGACGCGCGAACACCACGCGAGACAAGCTCGTGTCAGAACCTGCAAAGTGACTCAAAATTAATCATTATAGTGCGTCCAAGATGCTTGGTGATTTTGACAGATCGTTTTAGAGTGATTATTTCACTTTCTGAAAATGTTATAAGCCGTAAAATCTTAAATTGTATGTTAAATGTTAATTAATCTTATATATTTTTAGTGAATTATAAAGCTTTGACGGCTCAAACAGCTTTAAAAAGTAAAATGCATGCATACATGCATATGCTCACGACTATATTCCCCGAGGGGGTAGTCAGAGATATTCTGAAATCTCAGAACATTCACGTTTCACCAGTAGTACCGAAACTCTGTCCAGTGTTAGCCCGTCGCCACTTATAATGGACACATGCCTCGAAATTGAAGCATGCAGGTTTTCTCACGATGTTTTCCTTCACCGAAAAGCCAGTGGTGTTACAAATCGTACATAAATTCCGAAAAACTCATTGGTACGAGACGGCCTGGACGGGGATCGAACCATCGCCTCCTGCACGGCAGGCAAGGTAAAATGAAATCCTTAAAACCACCTGTCAAAATCACCATGTTATCTTGGACGCACTATAACCTTTATACTTACCTCTCCGCCTCTACCCATCAAAATGAACAACTTTTACTATGGATCAAACCTGTCAGTGCAAAAAAAATCAGCTTTTCCATACCAAACTGTAATGCCTACTTGACTAAAATGTATGAGACAGCAGATTTTTTTTTTGTCCTGACAGGTTTTCTCCCATGGTAAAGGTTGTTCAGTTTGATGGATATGTTGTTTAAAGGTTAATGATACTTTTTACACCCTGTATAAGTCCCACTGCTGGACACAGACACTACCCTCAGTGAGTGTGTATGTACGTTAGTGTAGTGCGTGCACAATGCGGGTCGGTAGACTTCACATACGCATCAGAATGTCTTCTTCAGCGTATGCAGGTTGCCTCACGATGTTTTCCTTCACCGTTTGAGAGCAGTTGGTATAACGTACATAAGTTACATATAAATTTATTGGTACATGGTATTTTCTGTACCAAAATTGGCAACACTTATGGAAATAACTTCTTGTCGTTTTTAGGGTATCGTACCCCAAAAAAAAACACTTAATTGTCCATATCTTGTTAGTAGCGTCCGTCCCTCCGTCTGTCCTACCTATAAAGGTCTATCCTGTTCCTACCGAAATAGCTAGACAGTGGACACCCTGTATATTAAAGTGGGGCAGGGTCGGATGCAGTGACTATAACCGGTAACCAATTACATACACACACTCGAAAAACATTACCCTCCTTCGGGGGCAGTCGGGTAAAAACAGTAAATGGTTTTCGCAAAAACTACTCGACTAAAAGTCGCTACGCCGCGTCGCTACGTGAAATGTGCTACGGTTTTTGCTACGAACTTTTTACTACGATGCGAAAATATAGTTTCATATCAGATAGTAGTTACATAGCAAAGTTGCTAGACACTCCAAAGGGGTATTAATGTCGTGAGGTTTTTTAGTAATAACAAGAACTATGTTTTCGAAATTGAAACCATTTCATTTTTTTCATTTTTGGTACCTTACCAAAATAAAAAAACCATTTGGAGATTATGTGATTCAAAGCTTATATCAAAATTATCAGATTTTTCTATCCATTATTTCTCGAGCTATTAGAAAAATACTGAAAAATATAGTAGAGGTTGAATGAGATTTTATTCCTTTGCCTGCTTGGCTTTTCTATTATATTTGACAGTTTTAATTTTTAATGTTATTGCGGCCAAGGTATCTTAGCCACAAATCCTACGTTTTTCAGAAAATTCAAAAGCAAATTAAAAATAGAAAAATCGGTAAAAATAAAATCGCAAAAAATACTTATTTCTTATTCTTTAACCTATTTTTATATTTTTTTATTAAAAATTGGTAGTTAAATAAATGGTTCACTAATGTTTGTCCAAAAATTTTTTGGCAAATTATTACTTAACAAGCAACGTTTCATGTAATATTCATTTTACAAACACCTTGTT
Organism: Agonopterix alstromeriana; assembly: GCA_963924505.1. Classification (NCBI taxonomy): domain Eukaryota; kingdom Metazoa; phylum Arthropoda; class Insecta; order Lepidoptera; family Depressariidae; genus Agonopterix; species Agonopterix alstromeriana. The sequence goes on from OZ004688.1 coordinate 1,196,450, forward strand.
CCGCAAATTGATCATTTTACAAATAATCGCTTAACAAAAATATTTTTTGCAAAAGCTTGTCTTTACAAATGTACCTAATGTATTTTTTTCTTTTATGTATTTTTCATGTAATATTGTTACTATTTTACAAAATCACGTATTAACAAAAAAAATAGCTTATAGAATATGGAACAGAAAATAACATTGATTTCAAACCAAAAGTCTACATATTAGACTTTGAAAAAGCAGCTATCTTAAGCTTGCGATCAAATTTTGAAAACACAGTCCTGCACGGTTGCAATTTCCATTTGGGCCAAATAATTTACAGGTAAGTAAGTACTAAAGTTTTTTTTTTCTAAAAACAAAAATGGTTTCTGGCATCATTGTTGTCGCAAGTCAAACCTAACCTAACCTTCTCATTTTACTTTGGATAGCCTAGTGAAGTCGGCTAAACTAGTTTAACACGAGCGATTCGGTTCTGGCACTAGCCGGCCGCTGCCGCGGCACGCTCGCTCCGCTCGCTCGGCTCGTGCGGCGTGGTCGCAAGTCAAACCTAACCTAACCGACTCATTTTACTTTGGATAACCTAGTGAAGTCGGCTAAACTAGTTTAACACGAGCGATTCGGTTCTGGCACTCGCCGGCCGCTGCCGCGGCACGCTCGCTCCGCTCGCTCGGCTCGTGCGGCGTGGTCGCAAGTCAAACCTAACCTAACCGACTTAATATATTTTACTTTGGATAGCCTAGTGGAGTCGGCTAAACTAGTTTAACACGAGCGATTCGGTTCTGGCACTCGCCGGCCGCTGCCGCGGCACGCTCGCTCCGCTCGCTCGGCTCGTGCGGCGTGGTCGCGAGTCAAACCTAACCTAACCGACTTAATATATTTTACTTTGGATTCGAAAACTATTAAGATCGTTAGCAATCCATTTGAAATTAAAATAGGCTGTTGTTAATTTTTACTTTTGTTGATTTATTAAAATTACGAATGATAATGATGTTTTTTTTAATTTATTATTTTGGTTGACATTAGTAAAATGTGTGCCTAATAATAATGCAACATGTCAAATAATGCAATACACCAAGTGTTGTTTGTTTAAATAACATGAATGATAAATGAATCGTTTGTCAAATGATATGTCGCAAAATGAAAATAAGTCAGGTGATTAGTTTAATACTTGAATAATTTGTAAAATCAGTAATTGTGTAAAGATGAAATAACGATTCATTTTTTTGCCAGTAGTTGGTTGTCAAGTAAAAATTTGCAAATTGACTGTCGGTGAAATGACAGGACACCTAAATAAATGTGATGTTGTCAATTGTGAAAGTACAAACTGGTATTTACAAAATATTCAATTGCATTTACATAATCGTTTAGTAAAATCAAGTAAGACATCGTAGATATCGTAAAGTAGTTACTAAAATTAAGTTTAAAAGCAACTAGTAAGTGCTTATTTGTAGATAATGGACAACTACATGTTTTTATAAAACGGTTTGTATGTTCTGTACATCAAAATTTTGAGTATTTTAGAAATTACAATGATTACTGTTTCATTTTAGAAATTACAAAACACTTTCAAAAGTCAAAGTCAATGTCAATATAATTTATTAAATATAGGAGCTTGCAGCACACTTATCAAACGTCAAATCTTTTTTAAAGCTACCACCGCGTCGGACGTGTTGTCGCTGTAGAGAAGATGCGGCCAGAAACTCTACAATAAAACACGACTTAATAACTATTACAATATAAATTCTTAAGCTAAAGTTATAAGTGTAGTTGTCTTAACTGTAACTTCATCGTGACGTCATCGATTTTTGGATTAGTATTGTGTTAAAAATTAATAAAACGCTCACTACACTAATTACCAAATACATGTCACCCGCAAAAATTACCGGCCCTGTCGAGACGGCCAAAAATGTTCAGCGGCTCATCGACAGCTGATGATGAAAGTCTGATTTAATCTCAGCTTCCGAAAAAACCTTCTGCCGAGGACGAGGGTTACGAAATGGGCAGTGATGAGAAAAAAGCAAAATACCATCTAGAGCGGCGATTTCTGAATTCTTCACGTCTCGGGGTCACCACTACGGGAAACTTGACTGCAGGAATTAAAAGGACGGTTCTCCCAATGACTGAACGTTTATTGGTTTTTCACGATAACTATTGTAATTATTAATACAAACATTCGTGTCGACATTTTATCTCTCTCTCTGTCAAAGCGACATCCTGACATATCCGGCTGAGGGCCATCACCATAGACACCTCACCAAAAAGGTGTCGCTACAAATAAAAACGACTCCTTATTATTACAAAACTTTTGTTGTCGTGGAATCTGCAAATATTTATTTGATAATTAGTGAATTTTTGGAATAACAAATGAAGTTTTTTCTCCGTGTACACACGGCGACACATCAAGCTACGCAAAACCAATATAAGCTGGCCGCGCGACGTTATACATTACTCTACCTACGCGAGGCCAGCTTATTTTGGTTTTGCGTAGCTTGATGTGTCGCCGTGTGTACGATACGGTTTTAGGTGTATCTGACCCCAGATCATAAATATAGGGATTTTTTTGTCTTAGTGTATTAGTTTGTTCGAGCATAACGCAAAAACTACTGAACTGATTTAGATGAAACTTTTCTTGTTTAAAAGCTTATAATTTGACTTAAAATCTGGTGTATAATTTGTGTGGAAACCTCCTCAGGTACTTAATTAATTAAAATTCGTACGTTAAGGGGCTCCATACAAATGAAGTCTGGTGATATTTTTAATACTAATCAATTAAACTCAATGAAATTTTGCAGAAACAATCTAGAAACAAATCTCTATGTTTGTATTTGGACAGATTTTCCTTAATATGTATAGATTTAAAGTTACAGTGCCTCAAAGATTTCCATACACATCTTAAATTAATCCTAGCATTTGAACTATATATTTTAACGAAAATCGGACAAGCGTAGAGATTTGTTTCTAGATTGTTTCTGCAAAATTTCATTGAGTTTAATTGACTAGTATTGAAAATATCACCAGACTTCGTTTTTATGCAGCGCGCATTTACGCATTCGGAATAAACTTTTCTTAAGGTTTAGGAATGTAAAAGATTGTTCGCTTTTTGTATGAACACTACCAGCTTTACGAGCTTTTAATTTCTCATTCACGACATGTTCACGACCCCTGAAATCCGTCTTTTCAGGCAAAGGTTGCATCCATTCAACCACCGTGTTTAAAGATCACATTTAAAACCTCCATACACATAAACCTAATTTTAAAAAACTTACCTCTGATTTCAGTTCACAATACAACACACACTGCAAAGAACTTGAATGAAAAAAATGGATTTCACCACTAGAAACCTGCCATATTGGTTTTTTTAATATACATTAAAACACTGAATTTACACCAAAAATACACTTAAAAACACACTGGTTTATTCTTCAACAGTCACTTTGTTTAATAAACTTTTTATTTTATCATTTCAGTTATTATTTAATTCAGTTTTTTTGATAAATTGTAGAAGCAGAAATGATGCGTTCGTCTGAATGGGCGAGACAGTCCTGACAGGTTTTCTCCCATGGTAAAGGTTGTTCAGTTTGATGGATATGTTGTTTAAAGGTTAATGATACTTTTTACACCCTGTATAAGTCCCACTGCTGGACACAGACACTACCCTCAGTGAGTGTGTATGTACGTTAGTGTAGTGCGTGCACAATGCGGGTCGGTAGACTTCACATACGCATCAGAATGTCTTCTTCAGCGTATGCAGGTTGCCTCACGATGTTTTCCTTCACCGTTTGAGAGCAGTTGGTATAACGTACATAAGTTACATATAAATTTATTGGTACATGGTATTTTCTGTACCAAAATTGGCAACACTTATGGAAATAACTTCTTGTCGTTTTTAGGGTATCGTACCCCAAAAAAAAACACTTAATTGTCCATATCTTGTTAGTAGCGTCCGTCCCTCCGTCTGTCCTACCTATAAAGGTCTATCCTGTTCCTACCGAAATAGCTAGACAGTGGACACCCTGTATATTAAAGTGGGGCAGGGTCGGATGCAGTGACTATAACCGGTAACCAATTACATACACACACTCGAAAAACATTACCCTCCTTCGGGGGCAGTCGGGTAAAAACAGTAAATGGTTTTCGCAAAAACTACTCGACTAAAAGTCGCTACGCCGCGTCGCTACGTGAAATGTGCTACGGTTTTTGCTACGAACTTTTTACTACGATGCGAAAATATAGTTTCATATCAGATAGTAGTTACATAGCAAAGTTGCTAGACACTCCAAAGGGGTATTAATGTCGTGAGGTTTTTTAGTAATAACAAGAACTATGTTTTCGAAATTGAAACCATTTCATTTTTTTCATTTTTGGTACCTTACCAAAATAAAAAAACCATTTGGAGATTATGTGATTCAAAGCTTATATCAAAATTATCAGATTTTTCTATCCATTATTTCTCGAGCTATTAGAAAAATACTGAAAAATATAGTAGAGGTTGAATGAGATTTTATTCCTTTGCCTGCTTGGCTTTTCTATTATATTTGACAGTTTTAATTTTTAATGTTATTGCGGCCAAGGTATCTTAGCCACAAATCCTACGTTTTTCAGAAAATTCAAAAGCAAATTAAAAATAGAAAAATCGGTAAAAATAAAATCGCAAAAAATACTTATTTCTTATTCTTTAACCTATTTTTATATTTTTTACGACTTAATATATTTTACTTTGGATAGCCTAGTGGAGTCGGCTAAACTAGTTTAACACGAGCGATTCGGTTCTGGCACTCGCCGGCCGCTGCCGCGGCACGCTCGCTCCGCTCGCTCGGCTCGTGCGGCGTGGTCGCGAGTCAAACCTAACCTAACCGACTTAATATATTTTACTTTGGATTCGAAAACTATTAAGATCGTTAGCAATCCATTTGAAATTAAAATAGGCTGTTGTTAATTTTTACTTTTGTTGATTTATTAAAATTACGAATGATAATGATGTTTTTTTTAATTTATTATTTTGGTTGACATTAGTAAAATGTGTGCCTAATAATAATGCAACATGTCAAATAATGCAATACACCAAGTGTTGTTTGTTTAAATAACATGAATGATAAATGAATCGTTTGTCAAATGATATGTCGCAAAATGAAAATAAGTCAGGTGATTAGTTTAATACTTGAATAATTTGTAAAATCAGTAATTGTGTAAAGATGAAATAACGATTCATTTTTTTGCCAGTAGTTGGTTGTCAAGTAAAAATTTGCAAATTGACTGTCGGTGAAATGACAGGACACCTAAATAAATGTGATGTTGTCAATTGTGAAAGTACAAACTGGTATTTACAAAATATTCAATTGCATTTACATAATCGTTTAGTAAAATCAAGTAAGACATCGTAGATATCGTAAAGTAGTTACTAAAATTAAGTTTAAAAGCAACTAGTAAGTGCTTATTTGTAGATAATGGACAACTACATGTTTTTATAAAACGGTTTGTATGTTCTGTACATCAAAATTTTGAGTATTTTAGAAATTACAATGATTACTGTTTCATTTTAGAAATTACAAAACACTTTCAAAAGTCAAAGTCAATGTCAATATAATTTATTAAATATAGGAGCTTGCAGCACACTTATCAAACGTCAAATCTTTTTTAAAGCTACCACCGCGTCGGACGTGTTGTCGCTGTAGAGAAGATGCGGCCAGAAACTCTACAATAAAACACGACTTAATAACTATTACAATATAAATTCTTAAGCTAAAGTTATAAGTGTAGTTGTCTTAACTGTAACTTCATCGTGACGTCATCGATTTTTGGATTAGTATTGTGTTAAAAATTAATAAAACGCTCACTACACTAATTACCAAATACATGTCACCCGCAAAAATTACCGGCCCTGTCGAGACGGCCAAAAATGTTCAGCGGCTCATCGACAGCTGATGATGAAAGTCTGATTTAATCTCAGCTTCCGAAAAAACCTTCTGCCGAGGACGAGGGTTACGAAATGGGCAGTGATGAGAAAAAAGCAAAATACCATCTAGAGCGGCGATTTCTGAATTCTTCACGTCTCGGGGTCACCACTACGGGAAACTTGACTGCAGGAATTAAAAGGACGGTTCTCCCAATGACTGAACGTTTATTGGTTTTTCACGATAACTATTGTAATTATTAATACAAACATTCGTGTCGACATTTTATCTCTCTCTCTGTCAAAGCGACATCCTGACATATCCGGCTGAGGGCCATCACCATAGACACCTCACCAAAAAGGTGTCGCTACAAATAAAAACGACTCCTTATTATTACAAAACTTTTGTTGTCGTGGAATCTGCAAATATTTATTTGATAATTAGTGAATTTTTGGAATAACAAATGAAGTTTTTTCTCCGTGTACACACGGCGACACATCAAGCTACGCAAAACCAATATAAGCTGGCCGCGCGACGTTATACATTACTCTACCTACGCGAGGCCAGCTTATTTTGGTTTTGCGTAGCTTGATGTGTCGCCGTGTGTACGATACGGTTTTAGGTGTATCTGACCCCAGATCATAAATATAGGGATTTTTTTGTCTTAGTGTATTAGTTTGTTCGAGCATAACGCAAAAACTACTGAACTGATTTAGATGAAACTTTTCTTGTTTAAAAGCTTATAATTTGACTTAAAATCTGGTGTATAATTTGTGTGGAAACCTCCTCAGGTACTTAATTAATTAAAATTCGTACGTTAAGGGGCTCCATACAAATGAAGTCTGGTGATATTTTTAATACTAATCAATTAAACTCAATGAAATTTTGCAGAAACAATCTAGAAACAAATCTCTATGTTTGTATTTGGACAGATTTTCCTTAATATGTATAGATTTAAAGTTACAGTGCCTCAAAGATTTCCATACACATCTTAAATTAATCCTAGCATTTGAACTATATATTTTAACGAAAATCGGACAAGCGTAGAGATTTGTTTCTAGATTGTTTCTGCAAAATTTCATTGAGTTTAATTGACTAGTATTGAAAATATCACCAGACTTCGTTTTTATGCAGCGCGCATTTACGCATTCGGAATAAACTTTTCTTAAGGTTTAGGAATGTAAAAGATTGTTCGCTTTTTGTATGAACACTACCAGCTTTACGAGCTTTTAATTTCTCATTCACGACATGTTCACGACCCCTGAAATCCGTCTTTTCAGGCAAAGGTTGCATCCATTCAACCACCGTGTTTAAAGATCACATTTAAAACCTCCATACACATAAACCTAATTTTAAAAAACTTACCTCTGATTTCAGTTCACAATACAACACACACTGCAAAGAACTTGAATGAAAAAAATGGATTTCACCACTAGAAACCTGCCATATTGGTTTTTTTAATATACATTAAAACACTGAATTTACACCAAAAATACACTTAAAAACACACTGGTTTATTCTTCAACAGTCACTTTGTTTAATAAACTTTTTATTTTATCATTTCAGTTATTATTTAATACAGTTTTTTTGATATATTCTAGTAGCAGAAATGATGCGTTCGTCTGAATGGGCGAGACGGAACTGAAGTCGTCTGAAGTGATGCGCGCGACGATTCGATTTTCAGGGAGTGTGTGAGAGAGGCGGGTAGATGATTGAGAGGGACGGTTATATAGGGAAGTACAGTTGGGTTGAATAAATGTTAATTCGTAAGGTGATTGCTGTGACTAACTTTAAGGCATATAATTCGGAGCGAGATCCATACAAACGAAGTCTGGTTATATTTTCAATACTAACCAATTAAACTCAATGATTTTTTTCAGAAACAATATTGAAACTAATCTCTATGCTTGTATGTTGTCAGATTTTCGTTAAAATGTATAGTTTTACTGTTACAGTGCCTCAAAGATTTCCATACAAATCTTAAATTATTGAAACTGTATATTTTAACAAAAATCGGACAAGGTACAAGCTTAAAGATTTGTTTCCAGATAGTTTCAGCAAAATTTCATTGAGTTTAATTGGTTAGTACTGAAAATATCACCAGACTTCGTTTGTATGCAGCGCGCATTTACGAATTCGGAATAAACTCTCTTAATGTTATTTCTTTGTGTGTGTGTGTAATTAGGTACCTACGTCTTTTTTTTTTGGGAATCGTAAACCATTTCGAGATAATTGTCTCATTAATAACATTTTCTATTTCGTGTTTTTTTTAATATTACAGATATATTTTGTATAAAATAAGGTAGTTTTTCATTAAAACGGGTGACGTCACTCGTTGACTTGTCAACTACGTGGTAAACTTAAAATAATTAAGAAAACAATATTATTACTATCATAGCTGGCCAAAAAGTGAATTAGTTTCTTAAAAATATTGTCTACTATTCGTAAAAAATATAAAATAAATACAAGAAAATACTTGATATACCGAATTCATGCTTAGGGAAGAGTTTTCTGTAGTTTTTCGAAAATTTCTGTTAAAGTCGTTGTACACAGAAACCTTAATACGTTTCATAGTTTAGGGTGTGCTTCAGACCGTCGACCTGAACAAATTTCACTATGGAACTAATGTTAAAATCGCGAAACCAAAAAATATAATTTTTTCTAGTAACTTTCATAGAAAATTTCAATAATAATATAATAATAATAAAATGGTATGAAAATAAGGGAGGGATAATTTTATTATAATAATTCTTTAGGTCTGTTTCTTAAAATATAAATTTATAAGTTAGTATTTGACTAATTATTAATACAAATAAATTTAAAAAATTCCTATACAACGTGTTTATGAATTAACGCAAAACTAGAAAGTAGTTCGAGAGCAGAATCGAAATTATCATGGTTTCAACATAGAATTTTTTTTAAATATTAAATAAATTATTTGTCAAATTCAAATTTACTGAACTCGATCTCAACCCACCGCTCGGGCATTCTCACCCAACTTACTACCAAAACAAGATTCTTAAAATGCATCCATGAGCACGCTAGCGCTTTCATTCATTGCTGAAATGATAACATAAATCATTTTTGCCTCAAAACTTAAAATGCGAATAACTTTAAATTTTAACTATCAAAATAATGTAATTATAGTTTCAATCAAATTATTTTGTTATCAATCAGTTAGGGTGTATAAGGTTTTGCGCTTATTCATTAACACGTTGTATATTTCGAGCCAAATAATATTATGTGTGGAACAGCTGAATTTTATCGCGATTCCGATTTTTGATAGAGAAAATTCTTTGTATTGACGTGATCATCCCCTAAAATGAGCATTATTTTAGTACCTTATTCACGCGTCCGACTGTACTATGAAAAGGTAATTTTTGTTTATTTTTATTTAATTTATTAGGGGTTGTTTTAGGTTTCGACGCGAAAATTACGTTGTTACGTTCTTTATTTAATATTTTTTGGGCTTATATCGGAAATTATCACGTCGGGCCTTCGTTTGTTCGTTCATTTTCTTTAGCGGCTAATTTTGTATCAGGAACAATTTTTAACGGTCCGGCTTTGAATGGGCCACCCTATTCTGCCCGTGGATGTCGTACGAGGCTTTGAATGGGCCACCCTATTCTGCCCGTGGGTGTCGTACGAGGCGACTAAGGGATAAAGTGTGATGGCAGCCTGAGAGCTTTGCGCGCTCCATACAAACGTACTATGGTGATATTTTCAATACTAACCAATTAAAATTGCTGAAACAATCTTGAAGCAAATATCTATGCTTGTATGGAGTCAGATTTTCGTTAAAATATACAGTTTCAATGCTAGGATTAATTTAATTTGTATGGAAATCTTTGAGGCACTGTACTATTTAACGAAAATCTGACTCTATACAAGCATAGAACTTTGTTTTAGATTGATTCTGAAAAATGTCATTGATTTTAATTGGTTAGTATTGAAAATATCACCATAGTACGTTTGTATGGTGTACCTGAATCGAAAAATGGTTTTCCCATACCCACAATTATTTTGAACGACCTATCCAACGACACCCCATAAGTACCAAAGGATTGACGAGAAAAAAATGCATCCCCACTTTATGTGTAGGGGATTTAGACTAAGAAAAATGTTTTATACGATTTTATTTTACCACTTGTGTTGTGTAGTGGATGTTCTGAGGTTTCAGAATATCTCTGACTACCCCCTCGGGGAATATAGTCGTGACCATATGCATGCATGTCTGCATGTATTTTACGACTTTGTCGGCGTAATTAATATGGGTACCGATACACATAATGTACCGATGCCAAATTACAGCTTTCTAGTGCGAAGAGTCTCTGAGCTAAGCCACAGACAGACGGACGGACATGGCGAAACTATAAGCGTTCCTTGTTGACTACGGAACCCTAAAAGGGTTTTAATAACAATTGCAAGCTAACTTAACTTTAACTGTACCTCGGTTTAGAATCGAAGTAGCGTCCTTTCAAGCGTAAAGCGGAGAGCTTATAATGTTTATCTAAACTATTATGAAACTGTAACAGAAGTGTGTCTGTACATTGAAGATATTTACGTGAAAAAAAGTTAAGATATGGTTTAAACTGAACTCAATTTTAGATTTTTGTCCGTTTGTTTGTTTGTTTGTTTGTTCGAGTCCTATGATTTGACTTAAAATCTGGTATCTATAAAGAGAAACTTGCACCAAAATTATAATGAGAAATTATCTTAATTATTATTACTGCTGGCGGGCTCCATACAAACGAAGTCTGGGGATATTTTCAATACTAACCGATTAAACTCAATGAAATTTTGCAGAAACAATCTAGAAACAAATCTCTATGCTTGTATCGTGTCAGATAGTCTGTAGTGAACCTGCCTGCTGTGCCGAGGGTCGCGGGTTCGAATCCCGTAAGGGGCAAATATTTTTATGATGAATATGAATATTTGTACCCGAGTCATGGATGTTTGTATCTATATATGTATTCTATATCGTTGTCTAGTCATCATAACACAAGTCCAGGCTAGATTTTGGTACTTTAAATGTGACTAGATAATTTGTGTGACAATGTCCAAGATACTTATTTATTTATATTTAATAGACCACGGAGGCAATATAAATACACAAAAAATATAAAACTGTGCAAGTTTCCCATTTATGCGGACGAAGTCGCGGTTAAACTCTAGCAATGATTAAATCCGTTTAAGATGTTTCCATCTCACACAAGATGGCTAATTCTATTATTGTGATCTCTCTCTTATTGTCATAGTAAAGCCGAGCTTAGTTATGTATTATGCTGAGTTTGATTATACTACTCTATTTAATAATTTTATTAATAATCAATAATATTTAGAATGCCGTGGTTGTTGCCTGCCGTGCAGGAGGCGATGGTTCGATCCCCGTCCAGACCACCTCGTAACAATGAGTTTTTCGGAATTTATGTACGATTTGTAACACCACTGGCTTTTCGGTGAAGGAAAACATCGTGAGGAAACCTGCGTGCTTCAATTTCGAGGCATGTATTGTACCCACTGTCCATTATAAGTGGCGACGGGCTCAATCCTCGTCACACTGGACAGAGTTTCGGTACTACTGGTGAAACGTGGATGTTCTGAGGTTTTAGAATATCTCTGACTACCCCCTCGGAGAATATAGTCGTGAGCATATGCTATGCATGAAATCCGCCGTAATAACGCACATTCTGTGACAATTTCAACTGTCTAGCAATTACGGTTACAAAAGTTATAGCCCAAATAGGTTGGACGGACAAAGTAGGCTTAGTAATATGGTCGCGTTTTCATCCTTTGGATACGGAACCCTAAAAACCCGACTGCATAAAAAACCTATTAACTGAAAAGAGAACCTATTAACAGTTAATAGGTTTTTTATGCAGTCGGGTTTTTTGTTTATCGGTAACATAAAAGTAATATAATATTTTTATATTTGGAATCGTCTGAATACTAGCTTTCATTTGATACCCATATTGTAATTTTTAACAAAAAAAAATTGTTTATTCCCTCTCTCTTTTTTAATTCGTAGACGCCATCTTAAAATAATATACCCTATGTCACTCTCACAATTTTTACGAATCTAATGACACCTCAAACGTTAAAATCCATCAAGCCGTTCAGGCTGTAGGCCGTGCCAAAGAAATAGACATACAAACATACATACATACATACATACTTACATACATACATACGCTCGAAAAACATAACCCCCCTTCTGTCGCAGTCGGGTAACAAATGAAAATCGGATATTATTAAATAAACTACTTATAATTGATTTATTATTTTTAATGAAAACAAATCATTCTAGTTAGACTTACAAACCGATAGTTTGTAAAAAAGCTAATAGATGTCTCCCCCTCCTCCCCCCCCCCCCCCACATCCTCTCCCCATATTCGCAATAATATCTTACCGTAGACTTGGTAACAATTTCGTAGCGCTCTGCTACGGCGTAGCAATAAAGGTCTCAAGGTATTCTAGAAACGAAATTTTATTACCTTAGTCAAGATATTAGATAGTAAAGTATTCATTTATGTAAACTAAACGACCTTCAGTTTACAAATACTTACTCGATAGCTCAGTTGTTAGAGAATCTGAGAATTTGAGGGTCGCGGGTTCGAATCCTGCAAGGGTCTACTTTCATAATGGAGTCAACGTCGAAACAAAATGAGAAATCTGCTGTTTCATTCAAAATTGTAGTAACGTTGCAACTATGGCACAGGTCCGGCACTTCAAACAACGTTTTGGATTTGACATGATGGCGTTCGGGCTCACCCCCGTCACACTGGACAGAGTTTCGGTACTAATGGTGAATCGTGGACGTTCTGAGGATTCAGAATATCTCTGACTACCCCCTCGGGGAACATAGTCGTGAGCATATGCTTATGCTAAAATTGATTGGTTAGACAAAAAAAGCAAAAATACTTAAAATAATCTCCCATAAGCATGTTTGTACCTTTGACTAATTATTATAAGGACTAGCCTTGCGGTAGCATTTCCCCTCTGCCACGGTATAAGCACAATTTATCTTGTGCATTTACATTCAATTTTACACCTTATCACTGAACGAGACAGCCTATAATTGCGAAATAATAACTTCGAACTTAAAACGTTTGGGGTTCACACGATATTACTTTTCATGATTTTAAACATTCAAAATTAGAATCTAAAGTTATGGGGAATAAAATCCAAAGTTGCGGATTTCATGTTACCTCGCCCCCCGCAAAAAGTGGCAGAAATGTTTGTTAGTAGAATTACACGCGTAACCAGTCCACATATAAATAGTCAAAGGTTTGTACTCATAATAAAATATATACAAAAGAAATACTACGGCGTAGTACTCTACGGGAATACGCTACGGCGTAGCAGATATTGCTACGGTAATAAAAAAGTAATGTAGTTCTAAGTAGGGAGATATCATAAAAACCTCGTAAGTGGACTTTTATTATTATACAGGTTGTTCCTTTTTGTTTACAACTTTAGTTGTACGACTTTTGGAAATTTTTATAACAACTACGACTTTAGTTGTACGACAATTTTAGTGAACTTTTATTATTATACAGTGTGTTCCTTTTTGTATACAACTTTAGTTGTACGAAAGTCAAAAAAGTCAAAAAGTCAAAATTGTTTATTCAAAATAATATCACATAGATAACTTTTTGACGTCATGTTTTTGAATCTACCACCGCGTCGGAAGGTGTTCCGTTGTAGAGAAGATGCGGACAGAAACTCTACAACACACTTCTTTTAAACAAAACAAAATATACAAAGTACAATTACATAAATTCAATATTAAATTACATAGTGTAACATTGTCAAGACCAGACATTTTGGTCATTCAAATAATCATCGAGTTTATAGTAACCTTTTTTACAGAGGACTTGTTTAACATGGGACTTAAACTTTTTGTCCGTCAAGTTAAGAATATTCTCTGGTATCTTATTATAATAACGTATACAGTGCCCCATGAAAGATGTGTTGACCTTACTAAGTCAAAAATGTCAAAAATGAGAAATACTAATTTATTTTAATTTCTTGTATTGTAATTATGAACGTCACTGTTTTTGGGAAAGAGAGACAAATTTTTGCGCACGTATCAAATATTTTCGTAAATATATTGACTGTAGAAAGTCAGAATATTGACGACTTTTGGAAATTATTATAATTACGACTTTAGTTGTAAGACAATTTTAGTAAACTTTTATTATTATACAGGGTGTTCCTTTTTTGTTTACAACTTTAGTTGTACGACTTTTGGAAAATTTTATAACAACTACGACTTTAGTTGTACGACAATTTTAGTGAACTTCTATTATTATCCGAGTGTTCCTTTTTCAACTATTATTGATTATAAACATGTTACAGCCATGTTCTATTTCGAATCAAATTAAACGAAAAATTTAGTGTACTTTTGGAAATAGCATAACAGATAGTTATACTTTACAGGATGTACATTTTAATGCGTTACATACTTTAAGGGGTGCTCCAGAAAATTAAACCGATCAACTTTCACTATGGAGCCATCATCGAAATTGAGAGAAAATAATCAGCTGTTTCATAGAAAATATGAACTATAAATACTAGACACCAAATGATGTATGCGACAGCAGATTTTTTTTCGCAAATTCCATGATGGTCCATAGAAAAAGTTGTTTAGTTTGATTATCTAAAGAACCCCGTTAAATATGACTAGGGTGTATTTTCACACCCTGTATATATCTGTCAATACACACAAGCTCAAACCTAAACTATCAAAATACTAGTCAACAAAGATAATTGAAAATCATGCATGAATTCCCAGGAAGACTGACTATCCAAGCTAATTTGGACCTTATGTCGTTGGTATAAAGACTCTGTTAAGGGATTTGATGTGTGGTGTGGACTTTAGATGGGAAAGCACGTTCGGGAATCTTCGGTTAACTTCGGAAGACGAGATGTATCGATTGTAGAGCGAGCGAGCGGTTTTGATACTTGCATTATTTTATAAAAATTGTTGTTTGTTCATTTCTCATACTCTGAAAGTAGGTCATTGTTTATCTAAGAAGAGTGGAAAGTGATGCATTTCCTCCCTAGGGCGGAAAAGTAGCATAAGCATATGCTCACGACTATTTTGCTCACGACTATATTCCCTGAGGGGGTAGTCAGAGATATTCTGAAACCTTAGAAAATCCACGATTCACCAGTAGTGCCGAAACTCTATCCAGTGTGACGGGGGGTGAGCCCGTCGCCACATAATGGACAGTGGGTACAATACATGCCCAGAAATTGAAGCATGCAGGTTTCCTCACGATGTTTTCCTTCAACGGAAAAGCCAGTGGTGTTACAAATCGTACATAGATTCCGAAAAACTCATTGACGGGGATCGAACCATCGCCTCCTGCAAGGCAGGCAAGGTTACTCGCAACTGGACCACAACGGCTTTTTAAAAAAACACTGGAAAAGTAATTTAAATAATCTACGTCTACAGGGTGAAATTGATATCATTAGCATCCTTTCAAACTAAGAGTCTACCCGTCAAACTGAACAACTTTTACTTTGGGAGCAAACCGATCGGAGCAAAAATAAAATCTGCTGTTGTATACATTTGAGTCGAGTAGGAATTGCAGTTTAGTATGGAACAGCAGATTTTTTTTTGCTCCGGTTTTTAGTAAAATGGTTTCAAGAATATTGTGCGTTTCCGACTCATATTTCAAAAAGTCGATTCATTGTTTTTTTTACTTTTATATAAACTTTATTTTATTGTTACGTAACCTTTCTAAAAATGTTCCTAAAGTAATCCTATTTTTAGCAATTTTTCGACAAACAGTGTTTGGATTTTACGCGATTGCTAAAATAAATTTTATCAAACATACAAAAAAACGATTTATTTGATTTTTAAGTAAAGGCAGGACTTTTATACTAAATATAATTTTTATATATTGCACTGGATATGCAATAGTAGGTATATCACTAAAACAATGTTCCTGAAAGTTGGGGTTTTAGAAAATATATCAAAGAGGGTATGTGAAAAAAATAGGATTCTTCAAAGCATCATATATCGTGAAGTAGTAACAGTAGGATTATAATTTGCGGATATGTATCAATTGAACATATAATTGAAGTTTTGATTAGAGCCAAAACACGATTAAGATACATTTTCTCGACAGAGAAATAAGGCAAAGTAGCCTCCGCCTTTATCGATAAACGCTTGGAACTGCTAAACTGTGAATAATAAAAACATGAGACTTGATTTAAAAAAAAAGAAATTGATATTTTATAAAGTTTGATTAGTCAGAAATGAACTTACATAAATAGTACAATCACAGTTAAATACAGTTTGTTTAACGCTTGCGTCGTTTCAGGCGCGCGCGCCGCCCTATCTCTTTCTCTCGCATCAGACAGTAATATAAGCTATCACACGCCCATTTCGCTTCAATTATTTTTCGACATAGGCCCTTAAAGCAGCAAATCCGCAAATATCAAAACCCATAGCCACATCTTCAGTCTGTCCCTCTCAAACGTAGAGGTAGGTCAGTAGTTTTGATACTAGAATACACTACAATGATATTATAGTGGTTACTTACTCAGGCAGTGAGGAGCAGCAGTAGAATAAACACATCTAAACTTTGGCATAGACTTGCTCGATGAATTCAAATACATAATTCGAACTCAAACTCATACTTAGACGAAAATATTGACGTAACCAATCAATGGACGTAATCAGCCACATTAAGGCAGGTTTAGACGATGATAAGCCGTGGTGGTCCAGTGGCTAGTAACCTTCTCTGCCATGAGAGAGGCGATGGTTCGATCCCCGTCCAGGCCGACTCGTACCAATGAGTTTTTCGGAATTTATGTGCGATTTGTAACACCACTGGCTTTTCGGTGAAGGAAAACATCGTGAGGAAACCTGCATGCTTCAATTTCGAGGCATGTATTGTACCCACTGTTCATTATAACTGGCGACGGGCTCACCCCCCGTCACACTGGACAGAGTTTCGGTACTACTGGTGAAACGTGGATGTTCTGAGGTTTCAGAATATCTCTGACTACCCTCTCGGGGAATATAGTTGTGAGCATATGCTATGCTATGCTAGACGATGACAATTTTGCGGTGCCAATTTATTCGCACGAAAAAAAAGCACGTCACGTCGTTCCAGCGATTAGCACGACGTGTTTGCACGAGTCAAATAATTGTCGCGAGGGAAGCGAGCGAAGTCACTAGCACCGAAAAATAGACGCGTGCTCTATTCCTTGCCAACGTTCGCATGCCGTAAAAAATTCGTGCAAAAAGTGTTTATACGGTGCTTTTTTTAGGCGCCGCAGAGTTCGCACCGCAAAGTGGGGAAGTAGGGAAAGTTGTTCAGTATCATGGATACAATCACCCCTTAAAGTAATGCAACTGTTTACCTGTCCTAATCAAAATTTAGAGACGGTTTTTAGGGTACTATTACGGGGTGGGTCCAGGTAGAGTTTTTAAAAAACAGTTTTTGGTTACCACACTTTATTGTCTATCAAGAATTATCAAAAATAAAACAACCCCAAACTAGAAGAATGTCCGTCGCGAAGTTCAAACTCTAACTGACTCGTAAAATAATAATTAAATGCGAAAATGAATTATGAAATGACGTCAATGTAAGTTGATACTTGTTTCCTCTACTTTTAAATCGAACGCCCTTTAGCTGGAGTCATATATTAATAAATGAAATATCTACATACATTGACTCT
This sequence comes from Agonopterix alstromeriana, assembly GCA_963924505.1. NCBI lineage: Eukaryota > Metazoa > Arthropoda > Insecta > Lepidoptera > Depressariidae > Agonopterix > Agonopterix alstromeriana. The sequence goes on from OZ004688.1 coordinate 1,214,029, forward strand.
TAGCGTGATATTATAACAGTTTCGTAGTCAACAAGGAACCCTTTATAGGTATAGTTTCGCCATGTCCGTCAGTCTGTCCGTCTGTCCGCGGCTTAGCTCAGAGCTAGAACGCACAGCTTTCTAGAACGCTTAGTTCTAGACACACACATATTAACCAAGCCGACAAAGTGGTAAAATAAAATCTTGAAAAATATATTGTTTGTAGGGTACCTCCCCTACACGAAAAGTGGGGATGAAATCATTTTTTCTCGTCTATCCCATAGTGTGGGGTATCGTTGGATAGGTCTTTTAAAAATATTGTAGGTGCGGGAAAACTATTTTTCGATTTAAGGATCCGTTAGTGAAATATAGAGCTTTAAAGTGAAAGTTTTTGTTAGAGTCAAGTGTCTGTATATTGTGACGGGCAACTACGGAACCTTACCGTGCGCGTGGCCCGACACGCACTTGGCCGGTTTTTTAAGTCAGCCGTCTCTGAATCTCGGCCTTAGTCCCAAAATGACTGAAATCCGAAATCCCAAAATGACTGAAGGCAATCATTTAAAATATGGAAATAATGATAATTGTATTCTTAGATTTCAGGATTTCAAAACTCTATCTGATCAGCACAGTTGAATAGTAAAGTACCTAACTGGATTGCAATCTGATTACAACTGAAATTGAATAATGATTAAACTTCGGCGCCATCCCTGTAAATATTGAGTACCCATTTGAATACATTATTGGGGAGGCTCTGGAGCCCGATTGCGCTAAGTTAAAACATCGAAGTTATTTTCTTATCCAATTTCAGTTCTAATCACATTGCAATCCAATTACTATTCAGCATAAGCATATGGTCACGACTATATTCCCCGAGGGGGTAGTCAGAGATATTCTGAAACCTCAGAACATCCACGTTTCACTAGTAGTACCGAAACTCTGTTCAGTGTGACGGGCAGTGAGCCCGTTGCCACTTATAATGGACAGAGAGCCTCATACATGCCTCGAAATTGAGGCATGTAGGTTTCCTCACGATGTTTTCCTTCACCGAAAAGCCAGTGGTGTTACAAATCGTACATAAATTCCAAAAAACTCATTCATCAGAACCATCGCCTCCTGCACGGCAGGCAAGGTTACTCGCCACTGGACCACCACGACAATTACTATTCAACTGTACTCAATTCCGTATCGCGCTATACTATGTACCTGACAGCCCTTAACGTCTGAGCGATCTGTCAAAATGGCTGGCAAGAGCTGTACCGCGATTAGCGCAATACCAAATGTGTCAAAAGTTATGGTTCGTACGTAGTCCAATCACGGTTCAATCACCGAATATTTACCACGATTGCAGCCCTGTTCCTGCAAAGTGTATTTTGTTAGAATTTTCCACTCATAATACGATGTCCTTCTTGATATGCTGACACTTTTTAAGGGGATAATCAGACCGTCAAACTGAACATCTTTCTCTATGGCACCAACATCGAAATCGCGAAAACAAAATTAGCTATTCGATTTTTTTCGCGTTTTCGATGTTGGTCCCTTAGAGAAAGATGTTCAGTTTGATGGTCTGGTCATTCCCTAAAAAACTGTCAGCATATTAAGAAGGACCCTGTATAAGATTAAGAAGCCATTTTGACAATAAATGCGTTTCCTTTCCCCATCCCTCACGTCGTCGCCAATCAAGTCATCTAGGTAACCGTGTCAAAAGTTATACACGTGGGGTAACCACACTTCAATACAGACAAGATTTAAATCATTTATAAGATAGGTCAAGCAAGTATCCAGGAAAGGGGGGAGATAAGTGGGATTTATCTCCCCCCCCCCCCCCCCAGGATTCATAAGCCTACGCTGTACGACCTATTTAGGGCTGCAACTTTTGAACTGTAATAGCTAGACAGTTGAAATTTTCATAGAATGTGTGTTATTACGGCGGATTAGTTGAAAAATAATAAAAATATCAAAAAGCTAAAAGTTGAAGGGGGTTCCTCATACAAGGAACTGGTTTTATCAACGTTCTTTCTTCTCGCTCTATCGTAAAAACGGTAATACATACAAGCGTCAAACTTGGTGCGATTATAGAGCAAACTCTACACTATAAAAACAAATAATAAAAACCGGCCAAGTGTGAGTCAGTCTCACGCTAAAGGTTCCGGAGAAAACAAAACGTACACGAAACGAAGTGGTACGGAAGCCTCGGTGCGCAGGTAGCCCGACTCACACTTGACCGGTTATTACTGTTTAGTAAGTTACTGACAACAGCGTGTTTTTCAGATTTTTTAACTATGTAACTGTCAAAAATATCGACGAGCTCACAAATGTAACATCCTTCTTGCATCCTTCAGATCGTCGAAGTTTTTATATCAGTTTGACACATGACATTACCTTAGCGAATACAATACCAATTTGACAGCTCGCCGATGTTTCAACGACGAATTTAAGACGCGGTTTATACAGAAGAGACGTGTGGCGGTTGCGGATAGTCAAAGTATAAACCACCACAATTATAAACCTTATAGTACGTAGCATAGCGTCGTTTGGAGAGTTACGGCCGCGCCTCCAAACGACGTCACCTGGAGGTGCGAGCGCGATTCTCCTTTACGACAAAAACGACACTATGCTACGTACTATAAGGTTTATATTGTGTTACTTAGATTATCCGCCACCGCCACACGTCTCTTCTGTATAAACCGTGGCTAAAAAATATCAACTTAGTAAGGTCAACACATCTTTCATTGGGCACTGTATACGTTATTATAATAAGATACCAGAGAATATTCTTAACTTGACGGACAAAAAGTTTAAGTCCCATGTTAAACAAGTCCTCTGTAAAAAAGGTTACTATAAACTCGATGATTATTTGAATGACCAAAATGTTTGGTCTTGACAATGTTACACTATGTAATTTAATATTGAATTTATGTAATTGTACTTTGTATATTTTGTTTTGTTTAAAAGAAGTGTGTTGTAGAGTTTCTGGCCGCATCTTCTCTACAACGGAACACCTTCCAACGCGGTGGTAGATTCAAAAACATGACGTCAATAAGTTATATATGTGATATTATTTTAAATAAACAATTTTGACTTTGACTTTGACTTTGATCGAATTGACAACTCGCCGACATTTCAACAACGAATTTAAGGTTGTGACTATGTTTGCGCTTAGAATAGCATTCCTGGTCACCCCACAAAGTAAGTCGCACAGAAGTGAATCTCGCCACGTAGGTCGTAATGTAAAACGACGTTAACTTACGTACAAGTCGGTACGTAGTACGGACACCGCATCTTAATGACAACGTATACGGGACGTAGAACGAGCTTAATCCTTCCCGTTTGAAATGTGGTTGGCTTTTTATTACCCGACTGCGCGACGCAAAGGAAGGGTAATATGTTTATCAGCCTATGTATGTATGTTTGTTCCTTTGTGGCACACTAGAGACCAAACGCGTGGGCCGATTTTGATGATTCTTACGTTAATAGATTTGTGTTAATCTTGTGAGTGTCAATAAAGATATGACAGTAATCAAAATTCAATATGGCGACTACCAGACGCCATACTGTGAAAAATAACAAAATGACAGTTGACGAACTATGTGAGGTATCATTGAATAGGTATTTGAAAATCATCTTTAGGTTTCTCTTATCATTTTTCATTTCGAATGCCATTTAGGATATATAACGATTTAAAGTTGAAAAACGACGGCCCGATAGCACAGTCTGTAGTGAACCTGCCTGCTGTGCCGAGGGTCGCGGGTTCGAATCCCGTAAGGGACAAGTATTTATATGATGAATATGAATATTTGTACCCGAGTCATGGATGTTTGTATCTATATAATTATGTATTCTATATCGTTGTCTAGTCATCATAACACAAGTCCAGGCTAGATTCTGGTACTTTAAATGTGACTAGATAATTTGTGTGACAATGTCCAAGATAGTTATTATTTATTTATTTATTTAAAACTAAAAAGTGTAAAATAAAAAGTTTAGAAATCAAAAAACCCGTCTGCGTAAAAAGTGAACTTTAAATAAAAACTGAAATGAAAAATAACAAGTCCAGTTGTCTAGAATTCTGTTAAGTAATATTGAAGCGACGTTCACAGTCGGGACCCATTATTCGGAGAATTGTTATGGGTCCCGACTGTATAATTCGCTTTAATATTACTTTTTAGAATTCTAGACTAATGTATGTATGTATATGCTCACGACTATATTCCCCGAGTAGTCAGAGATGTTCTGAAACCTCAGAGCATCCACGTTTCACCAGTAGTATTCCGAAACTCAGTCCAGTATGACGGGGGGTGAGCCCTTCGCCACTTGTAACAGTGGGTACAATACATGCCTCGAAATTGAAGCATGCAGGTTTCCTCACGATGTTTTCCTTCACCGAAAAGCCAGTGGTGTTACAAATCGTACATAAATTCAGAAAAACTCATTGGTACGAGTCGGTCTGGACGGGAATCGAACCATCGCCTCCTGCACGGCAGGCAAAGTTACTCGCCACTAGACCACCACGGCTTTTCTAGGCTAATGGACTTGTTTTTTCCTTTTCAGTTTTTATTTAAAGTTCTCTTTTTACGCAAACGGGTTTTTTGTAACCCAAATCACAAGAACATTAATAATAAATTACCAACGTTATTTCAATTGTACAATAACAAAGTCGACCCCACGTCGTGTGTTATTATATTAAAGAGAGATTAAAACTCAATCCCGACACCGACTCATTTGTATGGCGTGTACCCTAAGGACTGGTCGGCGGGAAAGTGAATCATTATTTATTATAGCGGCGCCGGCGACTTAGAGAAGGTTTTTTTTTTTTGACTGTCGTATACAGTTTGCTCAGGGAGCAGTTACTGCTTTTTACTGCGGGCTGTTGGGGGGACCACACCAGTGACGGCGAAGTGCCCTGGTTGGTCTACCGAACCAGTGAATTAAGCAACCTGCCCAAGGGGCAGTACTGCCCAGGGGAGTACGGACCTCGGCAATGGGCGTTGCTGGGACTACGCAACGGGTTGGGTAGCGGGGATCGGTGAGATAGCGGGGATCTGTGGTTTTATTCGGCTCCGCTGGAGAGGTTTTAGTGGACTGTAGTTTTTCTGGTGGCAGGAGTGGTTCGATGTAAAGGAAAGTCTTGTTTGCAGCACTGGAGGTTTATTTTAGTGATTTTTACACCAGAGTTACTTACACGCACAAGCACTGTACCAATATGGAAGGCGGAATCGGAAAAACAACTTTTTTAATTACTAAATTTTTATGTTGCTGTTGCCAACACTTAGTACTAACTGATGATATTTTCAATACTAACCAATTAAAGTCAATGAAATTTTTCAGAAACAATCAAAAAACTAATCTGTATGCTTGTATGAAGTCAGATTTTCGTTAAAATGTTTTAAAGTGAAAGTTACTTCAAAGATTTCCATCCAAATCTTAAATTAATCCTAGCATTAAAACAGGTGTCTAGCATTAAATCTGACTTCATACAAACATAGAGATTAGTTTCTAGATTGTTTCTGAAAAATGTCATTGGCTTTAATTGGTTAGTATTGAAAATATCAAAAGACTTCGTTTGTATGTAGCGTGCATTTACGCATTCGGAATAAACTTCTCTTAAAGAGGGAAACCATTATGCGCGCGACTATACCTACCCTCCATAAACAAGGGTCCGAATTCAGAGCCAGACCCTTTTTATATATTGGAATGACTGACAACTTACTGGGACGTATTTGGATAAATTTTTTAAACACACTGCACCCATCTCACGAATGAGGTTAGGTATAATACAGGGTCCTTCTTAATATGCTGACACTTTTTAAGAGGATGTTCAGATCGTCAAACTGAACAACTTTCTCTATGGGACCAACATCAAAATCAAGTTTTTTTTTGCGATTTCAATGTTGGTCCCATAGAGAAAGTTGTTCAGTTTGATAGTCTGATCATCCTCTCGAAAAAGTGTCAGCATTTTAAGTTGGACCCTGTATACAAGGTTTTACAAAAATAAAATTTAAAACTTTTAAGGTGGTTGTTTAGACCATCAAACTGTACAACTTTCACTATGGGACCAAAAAAAATCAGCTGTCCCATACATTTAGCTCGAGTAGATTTATAGTTTAGTATGGAACATCAGATTTTTTTTCGCGTATTCGATTTTGGTCCCATCGTGAAAGTTGTTCAGTTTGATGGTCTAAACCACCCCCTTAAATGTTTATTTGTATTTTTGGTCATGTTCTTGGGTTGGGCATTTCCAATACGGACTAATAATAAGTTACTGCTACACTATGCCGACGAGCGCCTTTTTAACCCCCAACGCAATAATAAAGATGGTGTCTATTTGGTGTTAATTATTTTATTTTTTAGGGTTCCGTAACCCAAAGGGTGAAAACGGGACCCTATTACTAAGCCTACGTTATTAGGAGTATTGTCTTGTATTGTATTGTTAATAATCGCGGCAACCAATCAAAATATAGTACCTATAATTATAGTATTATAAAAAACAAACATATTGTAATACACACTTTATGGCCTATCTCGCATCGGAGCTGAGATATTTGACTCTAAAGGTTCATGAAAAAGCTCAGAGAAAGGATCTTCATAGAGTCCGCATAAATTTACGATTGTAGTTAGTCTGTTTTGTCTTATGACGTACCTGTAATAGTAGAAGGAAATGCAACTATAGATATTTGTTTATGCGGCTGTCCACTTTTTTTTGGAGCTAGTGTGTGTGAAAAGTGACCGTAAACATAAGGCCATATGTCACTTGGTCCTCTTTTATCCATACTACTTGACACCACACACTCAAACCTAAAAAAGTGGACACTTTACAATTGGTATGGCTTTGTGAAAAAGTAACCAAAGCCTTCAAAGAATCAACTCATTTTCAATCAATCAATCGAAATATTTACTACAACGAAGGGGCAGTGGTGGTTCAGGATAGTGTTCTTGTCTAAAAACAGCCCTTGAAGTCACCAGAATTCATTTATAACCGTACAGCGTCAAGCACTTTTACTACATAAACTAGACATTATTGGCTAATGGTCAGTTGCACGTACGTTCATTAAAGTTAATCCTCCATTAAATCTCTTGCTAGCGAGATCGCTGCATGCTTGCAGCAAGAGATTGAATGGAGGATTAACTTTAATGAACGTACGTGAAAACGTTCAGAAACAATCTAGAAAGTAATTTCTATGCTTGTATCTTGTCAGATTTTCGTTAAAATGTATAGTTTAAAAGTTACAGTGCCTCAAAGATTTCCATACAAATCTTAAATTAATCCTAGCATTGAAACTGTATATTTTAACGAAAATTGGACAAGATACAAGCATAGAGATTTGTTTCTAGATTGTTTCTGCAAAATTTCATTGACTTTAATTGGTTAGTATTGAAAATTTTACCAGACTTCGTTTGTATGCAGCGCGCATTTACGCATTTGGAATAAACTTTTCTTAATTATATTGTGTGGTGGTACGGAACCCTCGGCGGGCGAGTAGTCCGACTCGCAATTGGCGAGTTTTTTAATATTTTATTGCCGTTGCATTACTGGTTTTTTTTTTGCAATTAAATTCCTAGTAACTAGAAACAACTTTTTTTTATCCACAGCACAAGACCACAAGTCTCTGCTTTCGCAAGAGCATAACTAATATTTATTTTCTATCAAAAAGCTCTACGCATGCACTTCCGTAGTTCCTAATAAAGTCCCCCAAATCAATCCATTCACACTCTTATCACCAATTAATAAGGTTTACAACAGGGGACTTGTTATACCGGATTAAATGCCGATTTCCATGGCAAAGGCGGCAAGTGCATACAACCTTTGTTTGTAGAGACGTTACAAAGGAGGTTGTAAGCTCTGGAACGCTTACGGCGATCGGAAAATCTAGGAATTCAACTGTGAAACTTAGGTAGGAAATACAGTTCTAGGTATTTTATTTATTACATGAGAGCTGGGAATGGCAAGGATGATATATGTCTAATAATCTATATTACACTATATTCTTGTGTACATACGCTATTATAATAAGATAGCAGAGACAGTGGCGTAGCGTTGGAAATTTTTTAATCAAAATACAGGGTCTTAATATGCTGACACTTTTTTAAGGATATGATCAGACCATCTAACCGAATAACTTTCTCTATGGCACCAACATCGAAATAGCGAAATAAAAATCTGATCTTCCATACAAAACTGCAAACTTACTCGAGCCTAATGTATTGGACAGTTGATTTTTTTCGCGATTTCAATATTGATCCCATAGAGAAAGTTGTTCAGTTTGATGGTCTGATCATCCCATTAAAAAAGTGCCAGCATATTAAAAAGGACCATGTATTTAAAAAAAATTTGCACGTCTATTCCTGTGTCAGACATCTTTTGGTTTATCCATGCAAAAATAGAATCTTAGAGCGAGCTCGACTTTTCTCCTCAATACGAATCGGTTAGAGCCAACGCTTTTTCCGTACAAAAAATTGTGCAAAGTAACCAAAGTAGAAGCTATGGATGGATCGAAGCAAGCTCGAAATTTTGAGCACCACGTCTCAGCTGTGGCCAGAACTCTCTAGTATTATGTGTAGGCACAGTAACTAAAACATAAACTATGAGCGAACGAAGCGAGCTCGACTTTTCTCTGCTTTACGGATTGGTTGGACAGAGCTCAATCAATATAATATTTTTCCCGGATTTGCGGCCCCTAGTAAAGTGCTAAAGTCCGGCCGCTGAAAGATTGCGTTTGACAGTTACCATAAAATTGTAAAAAACTGAATGAAAATATTGTTTACCTGTGCTCACTCTAGTACACAGGGCACTAGCTGCCCTTTTAAGTTCAAAAAGCTACTAAATAATGATCGGCATTTATAGTTTTCATTCAGTTTTTTACAATTTTATGGTAACTGTCACACGCAATCTTTCAGCGGCCGGACTTTAGCAAGTGAAATCTCAGGTTTTTTGGTCTCGCCTTGGATAATCCGTAGCCGATCGTCGTTCTTTCGTATACGTTTCCGACGATGTTTCCAACGTGTTTGTCCCTTTCTAATTCTAAAATTGACAAAAATGGCCAGGTACTTTAGCAGAGGGAAACACCCATCGTTTACAACTCCATTGCTATATGAACTAAGCCACGGTTTATACATAAGACGTGTGGCGGGGGCGGATAATCTAAGTAACACAATATAAACCTTATAGTACGCAGCATAGCGTCGTTTTTGTCGTAAAGGAGAATCGCGGCCGTGCCTCCAGGTGACGTCGCCTGGAGGCGCGGGCGTAATTCTCCAAACGACGCTATGCTACGTACTATAAGGTTTATAATTGTGTTACTTTGACTATCCGCCACCGCCACACGTCTCTTCTGTATTTTACTAGCTGTCAGAAAAGTCCTAATACACCCCTGTAAATAAATACCTATACTTGACATGCAATCAGCGAGATAAGCCAATTACAATCGTCTGTACTTTGTACCTTACTTACAGCTATTTAACACAGGGCTTGACTCCTATAGTGAAAGCAGTTAGATTGATAATGGATTGGCTCGCGGGCCTTCTGTGCGGACTGTAAAGACGCTATGGCATTCGTTGGGTTCATCTAAGAGGAAGGATCTCCATAGAGTCCGCATAAATTTACGATTGTAGTTGGTCTCTTTTGTCTTATGACGTACCTTTAATAGTAGAAGGAGATGGAACTATAGATATTTGTTTATGCGGCTGTCCACTTTTTTTTGAGCTAGTGTGTGTGAAAAGTGATCGTAAACGTAAGGCCATATGTCACTTGGTGCCTTTTGTCCATACTACTTGACACCACACACTCAAACCTAAACGTCACAAAAAGTGGACACTTTACAATTGGTATGGCTCACTCTAATCTTAAAGAGAGATCCTTCCTCTTAGGGTTCAGTTATAACTTTATAATAAGTTTGAGGAAACAAAATGTCATACCATACAACAGTATAAGCACAGTATAAGAAAGAGTATATTTCATTTCAATTAAGGTGGTCGCAGAGTTGTCAATTTCATACAAAAGGTTGACGCATAATACGCGTATTAATAACAGCATAGCATAGCATAGCATAGCATAGCATATGCTCACGACTATATTCCCCGAGGGGGTAGTCAGAGATATTCTGAAACCTCAGAACATCCACGTTTCACCAGTAGTACCAAAACTCTGTCCAGTGTGACGGGGGGTGAGCCCGTCGCCACTTGTAATGGACAGTGGGTACAATACATGCCTCGAAATTGAAGCATGCAGGTTTCCTCACGATGTTTTCCTTCACCGAAAAGCCCGTAGTGTTACAAATCGATATATCGGTGATATTAATAACAGTAATATTTTATACACTCACTCCCCGTCACACTGAACAGAGTTTCGGTACTAGTGAAACGTGGATATTCTGAGGTTTCAGAATATCTCTGACTACCCCCTCGGGGAATATAGTCGTGAGCATATGCTTATGCTTATAATTACGAAGATATAAAGCGTTGAAATTTTCTATGGATAAGTTCAAAGCTTTATATCTTTATCATCTATATATATATAAAATGAATCCCTATTTCCCTTGGTCACGGCATCACGCCTGAACGGCTGGACCGACTGCGATGAAACTTTGGTGGGTTGTTGTGCATATGCCAGGGAAGGTTTATAAGGAAACAAAAAAAAACGGCCAAGTGTGTGTCGGGTAGGTGTAGGGTAGGTGTAGGGTAGTTGTAGGTGTAGAGTAGGTGTAGGGTAGTTGTAGGGTAGGTGTAGGGTAGTTGTAGGTGTAGGGAAGGTGTAGGGTAGGTGTAGGGTAGTTGTAGGGTAGGTGTAGGGTAGGGAAAATGACAGAACAACGTCTGCCGGGTCAGCTAGTTATATTATAAATTGCAAATGTTATTTGATACGCGGCATCTATTTTTTCTGAAATTTTTTTCCATTTTTAAAATAATACTTTTAACTGTACCGTCTACGCGTATTATGCGTCATACTTTTGTATGAAATCGACAACTCTGCAACTACCTTAAGAACGAAAATATCTAGTTCATTGACGTCTTTGGATTATAGTTGCGAGATAAGGTGAGCGCAGACTGGGCCGCAACGCACGCGCCGCAGGCTACCACCTTAAAAAATCGATTAGGCGCTAAATCTGTGAAAAAAAGTCGGTTGAAAAAGCGCTAGATTCGGCGCTAAATTCTTATCACATAAATAGTCCTTCAAAGTGTTCTAAATAGACATATCAGCGTTTACAAAACCCATTCCTAAGTCAGTCAATCCGTAGATAAATATATACGTATAGTCTTGTAAAATTTATGATAGCACTTCATATAAGCGTTCGGATTTGAATCTCCCGAACACTGCACACTACGGACATGTTTTGACCACAATGTACTATCAATAATTATCATATTTCAATAAAAAAACACAAAATACAGTATATTTCAACGCAAATAATGTTGTTTTATTAAACCTTAGAAGCGCTAGATTCTCCGCTAGGCGCTAAATTCTGAGATACGGCGCTAAACATACCAAAAAAGCGCTACAGTTAGCGCAGAAAGCGCTAAGGTGGTAGCACTGACGCGCCGCAGTCGCCGCAGGAGTTTGCTTGGCGCCATTGCTCTTGCTCTGTTTCGTGTTATTTGAAATTCGTAAAAAAATGGTTTTAGTGATATTTGTGACATAATTTCGTGCGGATTGTGTACCAAACAGTTGCGTAAAGCGACCGACGTAACAGGAATCTCAAATAAATACGATAACAGAACATAGGTTTTGGTTCAAGTTAACTCGTACATGGTCATTTTGGCGGCAACGCGCGAGCTTACGAAATCGACCATAGATTCATCGTCATCTATCATCCCCTCATAAAATAAATAAAGAATATAAAGAAAAAAAAATTACGACTGGCTCAAAAGGACTAGTATCCAGAGCCGTTAAAGAAATTATTATAAAAAAACAGTCGCCGCACGCATTGCACTGGATTTCTTTCATTCAATTCGCAAATGAGGACACACACGCCGCGCCGGCCGCAGCGTCCGATGCGGGCGGGGCGGCGCGGGTGACGTCATCAGCTGCGACGGGGAATTCGGCTGCTTCAGGTGGGTGTGCGAGGTTGCATAGAACTTCATATTAAAAATGCGAATACGGCGACTGCGCGCGTGCGGTGCGGCCAAGTCTGCGGTCACCTTAAGCGTGTATTAAGAAATAAAATAAAGGTTTAAAATAATTAAAATTGTAATTCATCCACCATGCAGTGTAGATATAAACATAATTTCGTCATTATTTTTCAATTCGTAATCTAATTCTCCAAATAATTCCCAATCTGCATCGTTTATTAAAACCAGAATCCCAGGTCGAACCGAATCACCCTGAAACAGAAAAGTCTATGTTAAAGTCGTCACAGACAGCTGATACAATACAGGGTCCTTCTTAATATGCTGACACTTTTTTAAGGGAATGATCAGAACGTCAAACTGAACAACTTTCTCTATGGGACCAATATTGAATTCGAAAAAAAACAGCTGTTCCATACAAACCTACTCGACCTAAATGTATGGGACCACAGATTTTTTTTTCGCGTCTTCGATATTGGTCCCATAAAGAAAGTTGTTCAGTTTGGTGGTCTGATCATTCTCTTAAAATAGTTTCACCTAATTTTGTTAGACCTTATATATTGTTGTACTCAAAGAGTAATATAGGGTCCTTCTTTATATGCTGACACTTTTTTAAGGAGATGATCAGACCGTCAAACTGAACAACTATCTCTATGGCAACGACATCGAAATCGCGAAAAAAAATCAGCTCTCCCATACAAAACTGCAAACTTACTTAAGCCAAATACAGGACAATCTGTACGGGACAGCAGTTTCATTCGCGATTTCGATGTTGATCCCATAGAGAAAGTGGTTCAGTTCAATGGTCTAAACCACCCCCTTAAGTGTTTATTTGTATTTTTGTAACACCTTGTATATTAGTTGCTCCGATTGGTTTGCTCCCATGGTAAAAGTTGTTCAGTTTGATGGATAGACTCGTAGTTTAAAAGGATGCTAATGATATCAATTTCAACCTTTGACTATTTATATGTGGACTGGTTCCGCGTGTAATCCTACTAACAAACATTTCTGCCACTTTTTGCGGGGGGGTAACATGACATCCGCAACTTTCGATTTTATTCCCCATAACTTTAGATTCTAATTTTCAATGTTAAAAATCATGAAAAGTGGTCTCCAAACTTTCTAAGTTCGAAGTTATTATTTTGCAATTATAGGCTGTCTCGTTTAGTGATAAGATGTAAAATTGAATGTAAATGCACAAGATCAATTGTGCTTATACCGTGGCAGAGGGGAAATTCTACCGCAAGGCTAGTCCTTATAATAATTAGTCAAAGATTTCAACCTGTAAACAAGGCATACCTGTAAAAACAGTTCCGGACGTTCTCTCAGCATGTTGTCCTTCATCCACACAAGCAGTTCCCGTATAGTCCATCTCTCTCTATGTATATTCGGCAGGTATTTGCTTAAAGATGGCAGTTCTATGTCTCTTTGCTTTATTTTGTCGAATAATAGCTCTGATCCTCCCCCGAAACGGAGAGTGAGTCGTAATGGGTCGGTCATTATTTAACTGGAATATAATTTTTTGAAAGTTAATGATTCAATTCAATTTTTGTTTAGTGGCATCCGATGTGTTATCACAATTCAGCCAATGTCTCGTTATGTGGAGAGTATACGTAGGAAAATGATCAGTAGTATTAATTAAGTCTAGAGTGGCAGTTTTGCCAATGTAAGTAGTTTATAATCTCAAGTGATTGTTTTAAGGTTAAAACACAAAAGAGTTCACAAAATGGCGGAGCCACGTGCGAGCCCAACGCGCCGATACGCACGCGTCCGTACTCCGCAAGACTTGCAGCGCGACCTTGCACTGTTCTCAATAGGGTATTTGACTGTTCTACGTTAATCACTGATAACTAAGGACTCTATAGAAAATGTATATTTTCAGAGTCAAAGTCAAAGAAAAAGTCAAAATAATTTATTCAATATAGGAGCTTGAAGCACACTTATTAAACGTCAATTCTTTTTTAAAGCTACCACCGCGTCGGAACGTGTTGTCGCTGTAGAGAAGATGCGGCCAGAAACTCTACAACATAACACGACTTAATAACTATTAGGTACAATATAAATTCGTCAGCTAAAGTTATGTATACAATAATACATAGTCTATTTAATAAAGTAAATGATACTATATAGTAAAGTTTTACGTTCCATTACATATGTATAGAGCAAGAAAAAACGAATCAATAGATCTTATATTTTACATGCTGTCAAATACCCTATAAAATTTGACAGAATCTAGTATTTAATAATGAGTATTAAAAAATTAATAAAGCCGTGGTGGTCCAGTGGTGAGTAACCAGTAACCTTGCCTTCCATGCAGGAGGTGATGGTTCGATCCCCAAACTTTCGGAATGTAACCTCGTAACACCCAGGTTTTTTTGACAAACCATTAGGTTACTGCCCGTATGTCTTTATACAGGGTGTTACAAAAGTAAAAATAAATATTTAAAACTTTTAAGGGAGTTGTTAAGACCATCAAACTGAACAACTTTCACTATGGAACCAATAGCGAAATCGCAAAAAAAAATCTGCTGTCCCATATATTGTAGTTTGGTATGGAACATAAGACATTTTTTTCGCAATTTTGATGTTGGTCCCATAGTGAAAGTTGTTTAGTTTGATGGTCTTAACCACCTCATTAAATGTTTATTTTTATTTTTGTAACACCTTGTATAGGTTCACATGGTACCAGCCCAGAAAGTAGAATTTTGGAAAATGTGTCTTAATGCGCATATCATGCACATTGTTTAATATCTTATGACTCATTCAAATCGAGTGCCTTTTAAAAGGTGGTTGGGCGTCTACTGCATGAAATTAGATTTCACCTTGGGCAAGTATCACAATGGAGCTAAAGACCTTTTAAAAGGCATCTGGGCGTTACGAGGTTACGTACGATTTGTAACACCACTGGCTTTTCGGTGAAGGAAAACATTGTGAGTCTCTGTCCATTACAAGTGGCGACGGGCTCACCCCCCGTCACACTGGACAGAGTTTCGGTACTAGTAAAACGTGGATGTTCTGAGGTTTCAGAATATCTCTGAATACCCCCTCGGGGAATATAGTCGTGAGCATATGCTTATGTAGTATTTAATAATGTAATAAAATGTCTGTTTTGATAAATCAATACGGAAATAAACATGCAATGATACCAAAAAATAAAACTTTAAACATCGAATTGTATTGAATACAAATAAATAAACAATAAATTATAGTTTTTGTATCCAATACAAAATTAAATTTTTCCGAGTTTTGAGAATTGGTGTAGAGCGAATATCTGATCAGACTACAAATGCTTACCTAAATTTGGTAATATTAAATACAGCAAAACTTATTTCTGATAAGAAATTGTAACGTTTTTGTATGAAAATTTACAAAATAAAATTATTTTTAAAATTTTTAGGTTATGTTTTTCTGTCAAATTGTGGTTATGTTGCTCGTTATTGCTTAAGTTCAGAATGAGTAACTGAGACAGCGCTCTAATTTTGGCATCTTTAATCTTTTGCTGTCATTTTGATTGGAGCAATTCAATGACATCGATTTAACACGTTATTCATTATGTTTGTGTATGGTTATGTCCCGTTTTTTCTTGAATGTGTTTCTTAGTTTTTTTACTACTATCTATGTCCTATGTCGTCACTGAATATAATCAATATTCTGCGACAATGACAAAACAAAAGCTTGAATTTTCTGTAGATTCACGTTTTCATTGCATTTGAAACGAATGCAAACTTTCGAGTCAATCATAATAAGAAACGAGATGTCGCTCTACGTAAACGATTGTTTTTTTTCCTTGTCTATCAAAAAGAGACAAAACCAAACAAATCTCGTTATGAAAAAAAGATCGATTCAACGTGATATTTGTGTACGGGTGGTTTGAGATGCTGATTATTGATTGACTTGACGTTTCGTATTTCGTTTTGATAAAAAAACAACAAAGTTTCGATCGCAGTTTTTTTTTTCATATTTTTCATTAATTTTCAAATAAATAATGTAAACAATGGAATCCTTTACTTTTGTGAAAGTGGAAAATGAAGACAATATATCAGAGTTACTAGCGTGCCGAATCTGTCTTGAGACTGACTCGAGATTAGTTGATTTACACAAAATCGGATTGGCTAATTTGTTTGGCGAAGTTACAGGAACTCCGGTAATTATTTATTTAATTAAAAAAGATTATTAGCTAATTCCCCTATTATTGCTTTATCTATAAATAATATAAAATTGTGGCGAGTAACCTTGCCTGCCGTGCAGGAGGCGATGGTTCGATCCCCGTCCAGGCCGACTCGTACCAATGAGTTTTTCGGAATTTATGTACGATTTGTAACATCACTAGCTTTTCGGTGGTTTTAGGAAACCTGCATGCTTCAATTTCGAGGCATGTATTGTACCCACTGTCCATTACAAGTGGCGACGGGCTCACCCCCCCGTCACACTGAACAGAGTTTCGGTACTACTGGTGAAACGTAGATGTTCCGAGTTTTCAGAATATCTCTGACTACCCCCTCGGGGAATATAGTCGTGAGCATATGCAAATGCTATAGTATCAATTATATTATTAAATAGACTATGTATTGTTGTATACATAACTTTAGCTTAAGAATTTATATTGTAATAGTTATTAAGTCGTGTTCTGTTGTAGAGTTTCTGGCCGCATCTTCTCTACAGCGACAACACGTTCCGACGCGGTGGTAGCTTTAAAAAAGATTTGACGTTTGATAAGTGTGCTGTAAGCTCCTATATTGAATAAATTATTTTGACTTTGACTTTGAACACAAATAAAAACATTAATAATTCAACGTCAATCACATTTCAGATATCAAAAACGGATGGGTTACCGCAGCACATTTGTCTGATATGCTACTCTCTATTACGCAAGTCCGCTGCGTTCAGAACTAAGTGCCATAAGGTTCATACACTCTTGCAGGATGCATTGGTACGGCAGCCTTTGGTAAGTAATTAAAAAATATAATCATAAAACTGTAACACTGTAACAGAAGTATACAGGGTGTTCGGTAGAAAGTTGGACATACGAAAATGGCGGATCCGTGGGGCCGTCTGCTAAGTGTTTCGGCCAAATAAAAAGACCCAGGCCACATGAGTTTTTTTTAATGAATTTTTTTAACTTTTTTTCGAAATTTGTCGTTTCTATAGCTTCAAACGTCAATAACTTCATTTAAAAATAACAAAACTGGCAACATTTTACTTTTATTTTAATCTAGGGTAATTGTTCATTTTTAACGCTGATGATGCAAGCCTTTAAACTACAAACAAATAAATAAAAAAAATTAAAAGCCCAACTTTGAACTGAGTTTAAAAAAAAACTAAGTGTGGCCTAGGTCTTTTTATTTGGCCCAAACACTTAGCAGACGGCCCCACGGATCCGCCATTTTCGTATGTCCAACGTTCTACCGAACACCCTGTATACTGTAACAGAACGATACAAAAAATATGAAGATATGGTTTTTAGGTGTCCACATCAAAATCTCCAAATCAAACTTTTTTTGAACTTTCTTCAGTCTGTTTGTTTGTGCGAGCATCACTCGAAAACTACTGAACCGATTTTGATGTAACATTTGACTATTTATATGTGGACTGGTTACGCTTGTAATTCTACTAACAAAGATTTCTGCCACTTTTTGCGGGGGGCGAGGTAACATGAAATCCGCAACTTAGGATTTTATTCCCCATAATTCCCTTTAGATTCTAATTTTGAATGTTAAAAATCATGAAAAGTAGTCTCATGTGAACCCCAAACGTTCTAAGTTCGAAGTTATTGTTTCGCAATTATAGGCTGTCTCGTTTAGTGATAAGGTGTAAAATTGAATGTAAATGCACAAGATCAATTGTGCTTATACCGTGGCAGAAGGGAAATGCTACCGCAAGGCTAGTCCTTATAATAATTAGTCAAAGGATGTAACTTTTTTTGTTTGACAGCTTATGATCTGACTTAAAATCTAGTAATTAATACTTAGTTTTAGTATTTACACACATTATTAGTATCACACTTAAGGTGGACGCATATTAATAACACAGCAAAGTTTTGGGTGACTTGTTGGTAACGCGTTCTTATACAGAACGTTGGTAGTTGTACCAATGTAATGTAACCATTCCGAAAGGGAATTTCGGTTGAGTTTATGTATGTCTGTATGTAGCGTTCATCGCCAGTCTTACGTGCAGTCGTAGGATTTTGTTTGAGAATACCGTGTCGATTATCACGACGTGTTTATATGAGTCCAAAAATTGGCGCAGGGGATGCAAGAGACGCGGGCGGAGGTCACTGTCGCCAAAAAATAGACGTGTGCTATATTACGTGCTAGCGCTGTTTACTGGCGCCGAATGTGTTTATACGGTGCTTTTATCCTTGCTAACTTGCTAAAAATTGGCGCCGCAAAATTTTCGTCGTCTAAATTTTTTTTTTTTGTCGTGGGGAAAATCTTCGAAAAGACACCCGGCTCCTTAGGGGAGGAGTCGGGTTATGTGGGATTTTTACCCACTAAAACCTCCCCGGTGGTCTCCTCAGCGCATGTCGAAGGCCCATGGTTAAGCAATGTGCGTCCACGGCCCTCCTAGCGCTTCGCCAAAGATCTCCCAGCTCGGCAATAATGCCGGGCCAACACTCCCGCAGCGTCGTCATCTAAACTTGCCTTTGATCAGCTACCACCTTGGCGACATCATTGTAAGATTTATTAGTGCAGCATTTTTTACAACATAGTTTATTTTTCGCAGATCACAACAGTATACATAAAAACATTAGACAGAACACAACTAAAACATCCACTATCATGTGAAAAAGCATTTCAAGACGAATATCCACTCAAAACTAAGCAATCAAGTAAACAAAACAGTATTGTAAAAATAGAACATTCAATAAAATCAAGCGACGATGAAATATCAAACGATTGGGACATTACAAATGATTCTATGAATTATGAATTCGTCGTTATACCCGAAACAATAGAAAATACAGAAAACATAAGCGAAAATAATGAAGAATTTCTCGATAATTTTCCTGATTTAAACACAACGGAACAGGAAGAAAAAAGAGTAACGCGTTCCAGTAAAAAAGTAAAAAAATCGTTACCGAAAAAGAAAGAAAAAATTGGAAAAGAAAAGGTTGAAAAAGTAAAAAGACCGTTCAACAGGAAGTACGAAGAAGATTTTGCAGGTTTTTCAGAAAGTTACAATTGTGAAGTTGTGTTTTATACGAAGGAGCAACAGTTGAGGGAGGTTGAGGAGAGGAAGGAATCCAGTGAATTCAAGAAAGCTCGTTTTAAATGTACTATCTGTTATAAAGGATTCATGAATGTTAGCGCTCATGAGAAGCATATGACCACACATGACAAGGTAAAATGAAGTACTTTTTAGAGTCAAATTAAAGATTGAAAAAAGAATTAAGTCTTGGGCGAGTCTTGAACCTGCACTCTTCCTAACCGGGGAATTCGGTATGTCACGTTTTTTTTGTCTTTATTTTATATTTTTTACAGAGCATTGACGTAGAATATGGACGCCGGGTCTAGTACAAAATACTCTAATAAAGTGTCCGCGACTAAAATACACAAACCTAAGTACGTATAGTAATATAAACCAACTAAAAACATTGAAAATGCGGAAATTCTTTTCCATCCCACTCCCCCAGCGCCCACGCGTGCGCGTAGTCGGCCTATCAAACGAAGACTGTTGCGTAATTCGTTCTCATTTTTACGTTTTCGTGCTCTTTTTATTCGAACACTTTTGAGCGCGGACCCTACGTCCAGTAGTGGTAAGTCAATGTATAGGAGACATCATTTTAAGAAACTTATTTCATTTTATTTACAATTAAACGAATTTATCAATACAAATTTAATTTTTAACTGTAATTTGTAAATGGCAAAAGTGGTCGCGAAAAAATCATTCGAACTCCATGGGACAACCTTTGCTTAATTTTAATAAATAAAAATCACCTTTCTCTTTCTAACTCTATGCTAGAAACAGAAACGGCAACATCAAATGCCAAATTCTGACTTTGTGAATGTTTTTTTTTCTTAATGGCCAGGTTTTTTATGTAGATTTAAAGTTTACCAAGGAGTTTACAGGTTTTCCAGTGATGTAACTGGACGGACCAAAAAACGACGTTATTTTATTACAATATCTCTAATCCTTTCATTTTAAAAACTCTGACATAGACAATATTATTATTGAGACAAATATCTCGAAATAGTCTCGAAATTTTCGATTTATCCCTATAAATAAACTTGACATACCGAATTGCGTTATCCAATTTCGCCACCGAGCCCACTACCCGGAGAACGAAATTTTCAATCTATTGCGTCTTAAGGGGATATGAGCGCCATCTACTGGAAGTTACTACACACAAACCAACCCGCAAGTCCAGTATTACAACTGGAATTCAAACGATATAGATGACACACCCTGTTCCAATAGGGTATTTGACAGGTTTTTAAAAACTGTTCTACGTTAATCACTGATATATGGGTCTGAGTGTTGGGCCACAAAAGGGAGGGATGAGAAACGATTGCATGCAGCTGAGATGAGAATGTTGAGATGGATGTGTGGTGTAACTAGAATGGATAAGATAAGGAATGAGTATATTAGAGGAAGTTTGAAATTAGCACCTATGACGGAAAAATTGCAGGGTAATAGATTATCGTGGTATGTTCATGTAATGCGAAGAGACGAGTGTTATATTACGAGACGAGTGTTAAGTATGAATGTGGATGGTTGCGGTAGGAGAGGTAGGCCGAAGAAAAGATGGATGGATTGTGTGAAAGATGATATGCGTAAGAAAGGAGTGAGTGCTGAAATGACGGCTAAGAGAGATGAATGGAAGAGGATGACATATTGCGCCGACCCCAAATAATGGGAAATGGGCTAGAGAATGATGATGTTAATCACTGATGTCTAAGGACTATAGAAAATGTATATTTTACGTTCCATTACATATAGAGCAAGAAAACACGAAAACAACAATTTTTATTTAATTAGCCCGCAAAAACGCCTTTCCTGACAATATAAGTGGCTACAAGCAGGTGACGTCACGATGACGTAAACTTTGTACGACACTCACACTACACGCAACTGTTTACAAGCAGTTGACGTCTTCAACCATTCGGCCAATCACAGTCGTTTACGATCACGTGGCTAAAGTAGACAAAAAAATATTTTCTTTGTCGATTTTCTCTTTAATTATCCAATATTTTTCTAAACTAACTAAATAGTTTGTTCCCAAAATTCATTTTCAATACGGATGCCATCAATAGATCCTATATTTTACCTGCTGACAAATACCCTATTTCACACCAATCCAACTCTAATACCAAATCCATTTCCAATTTTGTTTAAATTTTTTTCAGTTAGAATATAACACATTTGTTTGCCAGCGCAATAATATGGTAATTGTAATGGTATGGTCATATTTTACGGAACTAATTTCTATCGTCTTCTATTCACAGGCAAGCGGAGACCATATTTGTGATGTATGTTTCGCGAGATTTCCTGTTAGAAGAATATTAATGAACCACCTCCGTACTCACAAAAATAGATTTATTTGTAAAATATGTGATCATGTCAGCAAAGTTAGGTAAGTTGGTTTGTTTTAAACATTTTATCATCTTAGCCACGGTTTATACAGAAGAGACGTGTGGCGGTGGCGGATAATCTTAGTAACACAATATAAACCTTATAGTATGTAGCATAGCGTCGTATTTTGTCGTAAAGGAGTAAGAGGAGAGTAGGAGGTGTCGTAATTCTCCAAACGACGCTATGCTATGTACTATAAGGTTTATAATTGTGTTACTTTGACTATCCGCCACCGCCACACGTCTCTTCTGTATAAACCGCGTCTTAGGATTATTAAAATGTTGTATTCAATAATACTTATTGTTTTATTTCAGTACATTGGCAAAGGCGCATTACAAGTGGCATGAAGGTTTCAAATATGAATGTAAAGAATGCAACAAACAATTCAAGTAAGTGACTTAAACCTACTGTTTAAAAAATCCATGTTCACACACACTATTTGATGCGCAAAATATTCAATCAATCAATCAAACAAATATACTTTATTTTACACCAAAATATAAACAGTAAAATACAGAGAGAAAAAAATCAAAAGACACAAAATAAAGCGGTCTTATCGCTAAGAAGCGATAAGCGATTATTCCAATTGGCATATGGTTCATACACGCAAATTATTCAATTCGCAGAACGTTCATACACGCAAATGATTCAATTCGCTGAACGTTTATATACGCAAATTATTCAATTCGCTGAACGTTTATATACGCAAATTATTCAATTCACAGACCGTTCATATACGCAAATTATTATATTCTTAGAACGTTCATGTACGAAAAATATTCAATTCGCAAACCGTTAAAATACGCAAGTTATTCAAAAATCAGACTTCAGATGCGCAGATTATTCAAAATTCAAACAAATACGCAAATTATACAAAATGCAGACTGTTCAAATACGCAAACTTATGAAATTTACATAAAATATTTACTTAACACTATTACTTATGAAGCGCTCGTTTGCGTAGTGGAGCTTCGGTATTGGAAACGATCACCGAAGTTCAGCAACGTCAGGTCCGGTCAGTCTTTGGCTGGGTGACCGTTTAGTTGTATTTCACCTTGAGCGTTTCCGTGCTTCGTTGGTCTCGGATAGTTCCGTCAGATGGCGTGGTATCTATTCATTAAGCCAGGTCGGGGGTTTATTAAGGCGGCTTGAAAATTCTGTGACAGCAAGTTGACCACTAACTTGCCTCCACCAACACGCACTGGGCCCGCGTGGTGGAGTATAGCCCACTCCCTCTCACCCTTATTCGTGAGGGGATGCCTTTCCCTGCAGTGTGATTCTACAGGCTTTAACCAGGCCTGTCTCACTCCGCACGTTAGGTATAAAAATGTACCTACACGGTCGTGCCTCGACGTCGAGGCTTAATTCAGTCGAGTGTCTCGCGCTCGTTGTATCGCACCGAATGACCTTGATATTTGTTTTTTCGTTTCGAAAATTAAATTAGTATCCTTTATATCGTCGGATGTATAAGGTAATATCGTAATATCTTTGACTAATTATTAGAAGGACTAGCCTTGCGGTAGCATTTCCCCTCTGCCACGGTTATAGCATAATTGATCTTGTGCATTTTCATTCATTTTACATCTTATCACTAAACGAGACAGCCTATAATTGTGAAATAATAACTTCGAACTTAGAACGTTTGGGGTTCACACGAGACTACTTTTCATGATTTTTAACATTCAAAATTAGAATCTAAAGTTATTGGAAATAAAATCCCAAGTTGCAGATTTCATGTTACCTCGCCCCCCGCAAAAAGTGGCAGAAATGTTTGTTAGTAGAATTACACGCGTAACCAGTCCACATATAAATAGTCAAAGCGTAATATTAACAATCGAAAGATTGCTAAAAAATACTGCATCGCATTCGGTTTTTTGGTCCAGATTTTAATTATTTTTATGTGTTTAGTTTAGTTCAGTGTAGCAGAGGTAGTGTTCTTTTGCACGACTCTTTCTTTCATGCCGGAGGCGGCGAAAACGTAGGTACCAATCTACGGCACGGTCGGGCTCTTGTGCCGCCGATTGTCGTCGCGTCGATCGGGTATTTACCACGATTTCTTCCTCGATCGAGCTCAACATTCGTTCGTTCGAAATCGGAACGCACTACTGACATCCCTTGCACATTCACGCACAGAGAGTCAATGTGTGAGAGTCAGTCGCGTTTGGAGCGAGCGTTGTTAGATAGTGGTATTACTATGGTTGATCGAATCAAGAACAGTGTGATAAGGGATTGGTGTAAGTTGAAGGATGATATAGTAACAAGGATTGAGAGGGGTATGCTTAGATGGTTCGGTCACGTAGAGAGAATGAATGAAAGAAGACTTACGAATGAAATATATCAAGCAAAGGTGAGCGGAAGTGTTGGGAGAGGCCGTCCGAGGAAAACATACCATGATCAAAGCAATGATCTTTTCCGAAAAGGACAAGTGCGTAGCCTCAATCGACGGAAGTGCATGAAAAGATGTATGAATGTGAATGAGGCTAAAGAGGTGTGTCGGAGTCGTAGCGTGGACAATGGCGTGAGCTTATGTATGTATGTATGTTCTTAGATAGTGAACATTATGTTGTAGTCTTAGATATTCCTTGCTATAACTTATTTAATTTTATTACTTATACTATTTTCAGTACAATGAGTACACATTTGAACCACAAGAGGCAGTACCACGCCGCGGTGACCTGCGAAGTATGTAAGCAGGCAGTATCAGGGACTAGAGGCTTGGAGGAGCATAATGAGAAGGTGCATTCTTCAGCGGTATGTATACATCCGGTGTCATCTATATCCATTGACTTACCACTACTGGACGGAGGGTCCGCGCTTCAAAGTGTCCGAATAAAAAGAGAACGAAAACGTAAATTGTTAAGATAATAAAAACACGGCTGCATAAAAAACCTATTAACTGAAAAGAGAAAAACAAGCTCTATAATCACTAATCAGCTATAACAACTTTGTTTGAGCTAATATAATTTGAATGTTATTAGATAGGTATCGCAAACGGGGACAAAGAAATTTTTAGTTGGTTATTGATTGGTTTTAATTTATCTTAATAATTTAGTTTATTTCATACTTTTTAGTCTTGTGTCGAAACGGTAATATAAAAGTACTATTATATTTATATATTTGGAATCGTCTGATTACTAGCTTTCATTTGATACCCATATTGTAATTTTTAGCATAAAAAATTGTTAATTCCCCCTCTCATTTTTAATTCATAGACGCCATCTTAAAATAATATAGCCTATGTCACTCTCATGATGACGACGAATCTAATGACACCTCATATGTTAAAATCCATCAAGCCGTTTGGGCTGTAGGCCGTGCCAAAGAAATAGACATACAAACATATATACATACATACATACATACGCTCGAAAAACATAACCCTCCTTCTGGCGCAGTCGGGTAAAAAGAGAACGAACTACGCAACAGTCTTCGTTTGAGCGGGCGACTACGCGCACGCGTGGGCGCGCGTCGTGCCCCGATGGGGGACGGAAAAGAATTTCAGCATTTTCAATGTTTTTAGTTGGTTTATATTACTATACGTACTTAGGTTTGTGTAATTTAGTCTCGGACACTTTATTAGAGTATTTTGTACTAGACCCGGCGTCTATAGTATTATTCGTCAATGTTTATATCGCATGAATTCCAGTTGCAATACTGACTTGCTGGTTGGTTAGTTTGTAATAACTTCCAGTAGATGGCGCTCACGTCGTTAAGACGCAGCAGATTGAAAATTTCGTTCTCTGGGTAGTGGACTCGGTAGCGAAATTGGATGACGCAATTCCCCGGTTTGGAAGAGTGAGGGTTCAAGACCCGCCCGAGACATAGTTTTTCAATCTTTAATTTGATTTGTATACATCCTCATTATTTGTAACAGGTCAGGGTAATTTTACCTCATTGCCATACTCATCATCATCATCACAGCCTATACAAAAAAATCTGCTGTTCCATACAAAACTGTTTTTTTTCGCGATTTCGATGTTGGTCCCATAGAAAAAGTTGTTCAGTTTGACGGTCTGATCATCCCCTTAGCCATGGTGGTCCAGTGGCGAGTAAACTTGCCTGCCGTGCAGGAGGCGATGGTTCGATCCCCGTCCAGGCCGACTCGTACCAATGAGTTTTTCGGAATTTATATACGATTTGTAATACCACTGGCTTTTCGGTGAAGGAAAACTTCTGCTTCAATTTGCATGTATTGTACACACTGTCCATTACAAGTGGCGACGGGCTCACCCCCCGTCACACTGTACAGAGTTTCGGTATTAGTGAAACGTGGATGTTCCGAGGTTTCAGAATATCTCTGAGCATATGCCCTTTAAAAAGTGTCAGCATATTAAAAAGGAACGCTAAAACTCTTTCTCGTTAAAATATTGCAGAAGTTCCCGTGCGCGACGTGCAGAAAACAGTTTGACAGTCAGGAAGCTTTTAACAGACATCTGTCACCCGGCTGCGTCTGTATACAGACTAATTGGTGAGTAACAGCTCTGGATCTATAATTTTTCCGACCCGGTTCAAAAACTTGACATTGGCGTCTACTGCAGGGTCGTAGCAATATTGTTTTCCAGGTTAAGTCGTTGTAGAGTCGCGCTGCAAGTCTGGCGGAGTACGGACGCGTGCGTATCGGCGCGTTGGGATTGCAAAGTGGCTCCACCATTTTGTGAACTCTTTTGTGTTTTAACCTTAAAACAATCACTTGAGATTATAAACTACTTACATTGGCAAAACTGCCACTCTAGACTTAATAAATACTACTGATCATTTTCCTTCATATACTATCCACATAACGAGACATTGGCTGAATTGTGATAACACATCGGATGCCACTAAACAAAAATTTAATTGAATTGAATTAAGTCGTTGTAATCAAATCGAATTACTGGTGCGAACGAAGCGAGCACGAGATATACAACGTGTTAATGAATAAGCGCAAAAGCTCATTCACCCCAACTGATATACAACAAAATAATTAGATTGAAACAAAAATTTTATAGTTCAAATTTAAAGGTATTCACATTTTAAGTTTTGAGGCAAAAATTATTTGTTAACATTTCAGTAATTAAAGAAAGTGCTAACGTGCTCATGGATACATTTTAAGAATCTTGTTTTGGTAGTAAGTAGGGTGAGTGTGCTCTTGGGGTGGGTTGAGATCGAGTTCAGTAAATTAATTTTATATTTTGAAAAAAGCATACCTATGTTGAAACCATGATAATTCGATTCTGCTCTCGATTCTTAACAAAATACTTTCTAGTTTTGCGATAATTCATTAACACGTTGTATATAGGGTGTTAGGGTAGACAGTTGCATTTCTTTAATGGCTGATTGTGCTCATGATACTGAACAAGTTTCCCAAAGAAGCAGAGGGAAATTTGTAAAAAAAAATTACTTGTCATACAAATGTCCAACAATTTTTTTTCGAATTTCCTATAGGTTTCTTAGGGAAAATTATTCAGTATCATAGGTACAATCACCCCCCAAAGTAATGCAACTGTTTACCCTAACACCCTGTATATGATCTAAAATCTAGAACTTCTGCAATATGACCGGGTAGCAATAGAATAAAAAACATAACCCTCCTTCTGGCGCAGTCGGGTAAAAACCAGGCGCCGGTGAAACGAGAACGAAATTTTCCTTCAATATTATCAAATTATGAAGCTATTCGGAGCGCGCTCCATGCAAACGATTTTCAGTACTAACCTCTTTAGTCAGATTTTCGTTAAAATGTACAGTTTTAAAGTTACAGTGCCTCAAAAATTTCCATACAAATATTAAATTAATCACAGCACTAAAACTGTATAATTTAACGAAAATCTGACTTCATACAAACATAGCAAGTTTCTAGATTGTTTCTGAAAGACTTTAATTGGTTAGTATTGAAAATATCACCAGACTTCGTTTGTATGCAGCGCGCATTTACGCATTCGGAATAAACCTCTCTTAATGAAAAAAGCTTTTACAAACACATGATTTTGGCGTCCTCTTAGACCCCTAAAATATTGGCACATAGAAGACAAAAGTCAAAAGTCAAAATTGTTTATTCAAAATAATATGACATAGATAACTTTTTGACGTCATGTTTTTGAATCTACCACCGCGTCGGAAGGTGTTCCGTTGTAGAGAAGATGCGGACAGAAACTCTACAACACACTTCATTTAAACAAAAAATATACAAAGTACAATTACATAAATTCAATATTAAATTACATAGTGTAACATTGTCAAGACCAGACATTTTGGTCATTCAAATAATCATCGAGTTTATAGTAACCTTTTTTACAGAGGACCTTCCAATTTCAATTCAATTAAATTCAATTCATTTATTGCTTTCATGTACAGTATTAAAGGTCTTATAATATGATTAGGTATGAGTACATGAACCCTGTTGATTAGGGCGTTGCAAATTAAAGGCATGCAAGATAATTAACAATAGTTTAACAATGAACGTTAAATAAATAGGTAATTAATAATTATACAGAAAACATTGAAGTCATAAAATTTGAATACATTTAAAATAGAAAATAAAAATTGTTATAATCGACGATAATTTTAACAATGAACATAAAATAATTAGGTAATTATACAGAAAACATTGAATAAAGATATAATCATAAAATTGTTATACTTACATTTAAAGTAGAAAATAAAAATAAAAATTGTTATAAAACGACATTGCATTAATTTAAGACTATCACGCTACAGCTTATCACACATAAACTTGTTTAACATGGGACTTAAACTTTTTGTCCGTCAAGTTAAGAATATTCTCTGGTATCTTATTATAATAACGTATACAAGAGAAATATAGAAAGTCTGTTGTGGATCGTAAAATGATCTTTTTTTTTAATAATTGCAGTCCGTGCACAAAATGTGGAGAGAGTTTCCAAAGTAAACAACTGTTGTACGACCACAGAGAGACAGCTCACGGAGAAACATTGTTTAGGTGCGATGAGGTGAGCCTATTCAACACATCTTCATTCAGACAATCTCTTCAGCTCGTCTTACATAGATACCTTTGACTATTTATATGTGGGCTGGTTACGCGTGTAATTCTACTAACAAACATTTGTGCCACTTTTTGCGGGGGGCGAGGTAACATGAAATCCGCAACTTTGGATTTTATTCCCCATAACTTTAGATTCTAATTTTGAATGTAAAAAATCATGAAAAGTAGTCTCGTGTGAACCCCAAACGTTCTAAGTTCGAAGTTATTATTTCGCAATTATGGGCTGTCTTGTTTAGTGATAAGGTGTAAAATTGAATGTAAATGCACAAGATCAATTGTGCTTATACCGTGGCAGAGGGGAAATGCTACCGCAAGGCTAGTCCTTATAATAATTAGTCAAAGAGATAGACAGATAACTCATTTATCTCATAATTTATTCAATATAGTCAGAAAGTTCCATCATGTCAAATCCAAAACGTTTTTTGAAGTGCCGGACTTGTGTCAATACAGTATTTATTTTACAGTGTCCGGAAGCTTACACGACGGGACGCATGTTGGCCTCGCACTGGACGTTCAGACACGCTAAGTCCTCGTTCATGTGTGAAATATGCGCTAGGAGTTACAAGGTTTGTATCTTGAATTATATGAAATTATTGAATATTTGATAGTCGGGTAAATCTACGGATTTTTGTATGGAGTAGGTTGCATTAATTGCACTTTTGGTGAAAATTTGGAATATAGTAGATACATACCTGAAAAACATAAATGCTCAATAATCCCCGATTTTTTATGTTGTATTATTGAATAATTAAGACATTTACAAAACATTAAATTTAGGTATGAACAAAAAATGGAAAACTGGTGATTTTGTACAGGATGGCTTCGTTCAATACATTTTACTTATAACAATAATAATCCACTGTTAATATCGTTAATTTGGGTAGATATTTAATATTTTGTAAGTCTTCAAAAATCATAACCTCAAAACTAAATTATTTACTGTTTGTTTTTACACATTAAATTTTGCCTTTTGATAATTAACTGTCTCTATTGCTGGTATGCTGGTCGAAATATTTTTAGAAATAAGCTTACCATTTGTACATTAATATCGATTTTAAGGTCATTCTCAGGTTCCTGAGCCTATATAACCACGAAATCTCGACAAAAGTGTTATAAACTAACAGTAATATTATTTCGAACACAATTTACTAAAGTGTCTTTAATGCAATCTCAAACCTTATTTTTCCTAGACTATGAAGAATGAAAAATTTATATTATTCTTTAAAAAATCTCAGCTGTCCCATACGTTTGAATCTTCTTCTTATCATGTGGACAAAGCCCTGGTGTCAGAGTTTTTTAAGACCGCCTTACGGCCTCTGACGTGGTTTTTATGTAACGACTACTACCACGAGAGATAGTAGCCGGAACCAGCGGCTTCACGTGCCATCCGAAGCACGGAATCATCTTTCTTTTCAGACAATCAGGTGATTCAGCCTGCAATGTCCTAACGAACTGGGGAAAAACGCACAAAGTGACATATCATTAGGTATCCCCCGTGGGAATCGAACCCATGACCTCCGTGTCAAGAACCCAATGCTATTAACCATTAGACCACGGAGACAGTTTGAATCGAGTAGGTAGGTATTTTAATTTAGTATGGGAGAGCTGATATTTTTATTGTTCTGACAGGTTTTCTCCAATAGTAAAAGTTGTTCAGTTTGATTGGTTTAAAGGTAAATGATACTTTTCCTAAGCCGTGGTGGTCCAGTGGCCAGTAACCTTGCCTGCCGTGCAGGAGGCGATGGTTCGATCCCAGGCCGACTCGTACCAATGAGTTTTTCGGAATTTATGTACGATTTGTAACACCACTGGCTTTTCGGTGAAGGAAAACATCGTGAGGGAACCTGCATGCTTCAATTTCGAGGCGTATATTGTACCCACTTGTCATTACAAGTGGCGACGGGCTCACTCCCCGTCACACTGGATAGAGTTTCGGTACTGGTGAACTGGTGAAACTCCACGTTTCACGTTCTGAGTTTTCAGAATATCTCTGACTACCAAAGTCAAAGTCAATATTATTTTAAAGCTACCACCGCGTCGGAACGTGTTGTCGCTGTAGAGAAGATGCGGCCAGAAACTCTACAACATAACACGACTTAATAACTATTACAATATAAATTCTTAAGCTAAAGTTATGAGCCCCCCACCCCCCTGGGGGAATATAGTAGTGAGCATATGCTATGATACTTTTTCTTACACCGTGTATAATGTGACAGAGTGCATCAGCCTTGAAGACCCACCAGCGTGTTCACGCGGGGGACAGACCACAGCAGAGCCCCAGGGACTTCTGCATCGAAGACTCTCTGCAGGTATGTATACCTTCTCTACACAAATCGCATACTCGTAAAGTAGGTGGTTTAAACAGAACAACTTTCAATTGTTGCCTCGCCTCAGCTCCGCCCGTGGGTGGGATAAATCCCACCCACCAATATAAGTTAAAATATTATACAGAAACCTTCCGGAAGTAATTATACAACGTGTTAATGAATTAACGCAAAACTAGAAAGTAGTTTGTTTAGAATCGAGAGCAGAATCGAATTATCATAGTTTCAACATAGGTAATTTTTTTCAAAATACTAAATAATTTGTTACTAAAATTTTCAATTTACTGAACTCGATCTCAACCCACCGCAAGGGCACACTCACCCTACTTACTACCAAAACAAGATTCTCAAAATGTATCCATGAGCACGTTAGCGCTTTCATTAATTGCTGAAATGATAACAAATCATTTTGCCTCAAAACTTAAAATGCGAATAACTTTATATTTTAATCGATCAAAATAATAAAATTATTGTTTCAATCTAATTATTTTGTTGTAAATCAGTTGGAGTGTATGATGTTTTGCGCTTATTCATTAACACGTTGTATAAGGTATAACCAAATTAGCTAAAACTATTTTAAGAGGAGACCATCAAACCATCAGACCATCAAACCATCAAATCATCAGACCATCAAACTGAACTACCTTCTGTAAGGGACCAATATCGAAAACGCGAAACAAAATCAGCTGTTCCATACAAACCTACTCGACCTAAATGTATGGGACCACAGATTTTTTTTCGAGATTTCGACATTGGTCCCAAAGAGATAGTTGTTCAATTTGATGGTCTGATCATCCTCTTAAAATAGTTTCACCAAAAGTTAATCATTTTAACGGGTTCTTACCGCGTTTTAATTAAATAAATAAATAAATATCTTGGACATTGTCACACAAATTATCTAGTCACATTTAAAGCACCAGAATCTAGCCTGGACTTGTATTATGATGACTAGACAACGATATAGAATACATATATAGATACAAACATCCATAACTCGGGTACAAATATTCATATTCATCATACAAATATTTGTCCCTTACGGGATTCGAACCCGCGACCCTCTGCACAGCAGGCAGGTTCACTATCGACTGTGCTATCGGGCCGTCTATGTTGTTTTCGACCAAAAATTGTTTTTGGTGTTCCCGATATTTCGGCAGTGTTAGGCAGTGAATATCGGGAACTTCAAAAACAATAAAAACGCGGTAAGAAACCGTTAAAATGATTAACTTTAGCTTAAGAGAAGTTTATTCCGGATGCGTAAATGCGCGCTGCATACAAACGAAGTCTGGTGATATTTTCAATACTAACCAATTAAACTCAATGAAATTTTGCAGAAACAATCTAGGAACAAATCTCTATGCTTGTATCGTGTCCAATTTTCGTTCAAATATACAGTTTCAATGTTAGGATTAATTTAAGATTTGTATGGAAATCTTTGAGGCACTGTAACATTAAAAGTGTACATTTTAAGGAAAATCTGACACGATACAAGCATAGAGATTTGTTTCTAGATAGTTTTTGCAAAATTTCATTGAGTTTAATTGGTTAGTATAGAAAATATCACCAGACTTCGTTTGTATGGAGCGCGCCAACAGTAATATACCCTTAATGAATAACCGCGTGACTCTCAAAAATTGTGTTAGATTCACCTAATTTTGTTAGACCTTATATTTTGAGTGATATTTTGACTAATAAATCTTCAGGGAAAAGTAAGAAACAATCAACGCATAGAATCAGCTGACCGTCCGTTCCAGTGTCCGATGTGCCCGAAGAGATTCAGGCAGAAAACTAATTTAAAAGTGAGTAAAGCTAGATTAAAAAATACATATAACAAATATGCAAATATACAAATATGCCGTGTGGTTCCGGCTTAGAATGGACCACCCCAATTCTTCCCGTGGGTGTCGTACGAGGCGACTAAGGGATTAAATGTTTCTCATGCAGTGTTTATGTGGGCGAAAGGCTAGCCACCTCTCACCGCTTGGCACGTCATTCCATCCTGAAACTTAAATTGCTAAATGTGAGCATTGCTACAACTACATTCTTAAACAGAAAGTTGGTAGGTGTAGCTATGTTTCTGATCACCCCGAAAGGGATTACGGTCGTGACTTTATGTATGTGTATGTGTATGTAAAAAATACAGAAAATATTATTTTCTATAATTTAAACAAAATAATATAAGCTAATTTCCGAAGAGGACACTTAAGGTGGTTGCAGAGTTGTCAATTTCATACAAAAGTTTGACGCATACTACGCGTAGACGGTACAATTAAGAGTAATTAAGATGCCACGTATCATATAACATTCGCAATTTATAATATAATTATGAAGATATAAAGATTTGAACTTATCCATAGAAAAATTCGTTACTGAACTACAAATCTACTCGAGCTAAATGAATGGGATAGCTGATTTCTTTTTTCGCGGTTTCGATGTTGGTCCCATAGTGAAAGTTGTACAGTTTGATTGTCTTAACAACCCCCTTAAAAGTTTTAAATGTTTATTTTTACTTTTCTAATACCATGTATAAAAGACAATATTGATCAGTCGCCATTGAGGCGCGCACGTCCGTCCAGCACGGTGGTCGGAGAGCGAATGTCCCCACTAGCGGGTAGGCACTAGGTTCTAATAAGCTGCGCACCATACAATATTTCTAGTTTAATTGACAACATTTTATTTTAAGAAAGGTACTAAAATAAGAAAAAAAATTGGAGATTATGTGATTCAAAGCTTATATCAAAATTATCAGATTTTTCTATCCATTATTTCTCGAGTTATTTGAAAAATACTAATAGAGGTTGAATGAGATTTTATTCCTTTGCCTGCTTGGCTTTTCTCTCAGAGGAAGGATCTCCATAGAGTCCGCATAAATATTCGATTGTAGTTAGTCTCTTTTGTTTTATGACGTACCTTTAATAGTAGAAGGAGATGGAACTATAGATATTTGTTTATGCGGCTGTCCACTTTTTTTTGAGCTAGTGTGTGTGAAAAGTGACCGTAAACATAAGGCCATATGTAACTTGGTGCCTTTTGTCCATACTAATTGACACCACACACTCAAACCTAAACGTCAAAAAAAGTGGACACTTTACAATTGGTATGGCTCACTCTATTAGGTATAATCTCTTTGCCTTTTCTATTATATTTGACAGTTTTTATTTTTAATGTTATTGCGGCCAAGGTATCTTAGCCATAAATCCTACGTTTTCCAGAAAATTCAAAAGTAAATTAAAAATAGAAATATCGGTCAAAAATAAAACGGAAAAATACGTATCTCTTAGTAATTATGCTATTTTTATATTTTTATTAAAAGCAAGTTGTTAAGAAAATGTAATGTTGTCAATAAAAATCATTAAAC
This sequence comes from Agonopterix alstromeriana, assembly GCA_963924505.1. Classification (NCBI taxonomy): domain Eukaryota; kingdom Metazoa; phylum Arthropoda; class Insecta; order Lepidoptera; family Depressariidae; genus Agonopterix; species Agonopterix alstromeriana. The sequence continues at coordinate 1,248,317 of OZ004688.1, forward strand.
ACCTCTCTAATGATAGTTTTTATCTACAGGTACACATAAACACGCACACAGGCGAGCGCCCGTACAAGTGTGCGCAATGTGACGAAGCGTTCAAATCTTATTCACAGAAATACAAACATAGTCTTATGGTAAGTTTAATAATAATAATAATGCCTGTGTCCCCACGCAAGCCTTCCAAAGGTCCGGGCTACGGCCCGTGAAATACCGTTAGAGATACAATAATAATAATAAATAAATATCTTGGACATTGTCACACAAATTATCTAGTCACATTTAAAGTACCAGAATCTAGCCTGGACTTGTGTTATGATGACTAGACAACGAGACAGAATACATATATAGATACAAACGTCCATGACTCATATACATAAGTTGAATTTGCTATTTGACAATTGTAACGGTAAAATATTAAATATATTACATTTAGTAGCTTATAGGTACAATAATAATACAATATGTTTTTTGCATTAAAGTAACTTGTAAATATTTTATTTTTCAAAAATAAATTGGTGTTTTTTTATCTGTGGATTTCAAAAACTGAAACGCGGTCGGCCATGATTGAGCATCGTGTGACGTCACATTTCAAACAATAAAACGTCATGTGAGATGAAGCGTCGTAGTTAGCTTCACTTTGTTTATTGAAATATGACGTCACACTGTGTTTTCGCGCGAATCTCAAATTACTGAATGAAAAAAATTGCTTATAAAATAACGCTTTTTTAAGAAAAAGATTGAAAGAGGTATAAAATTAACCTACGTATAATTTAAAATATCTTTCCAAAAACTGGCAAATAGCCAATTGTGCTCTAGGCCTCGCAAGCAAGGCCGAAGGCAGGAATTCACTTCGGGAGGTCGAGCTCTGGACCAGAGACAATCCGTGAGTTTCCAACTAGTCAAATTAACAACTCTTTATCAAACGTCAAAACGCGTTAGTACAATATTTCATGCAAAGCACGCAAAGAGTTGTTAATTTGACTAGTTGGAAACTCACGGATATAGATTGGTATCCTTTATTATTCAAATCCATGTAGGCAACCGACGTGGAAGATCATCCATCTATACAACGTGTTAATGAATAAGCGCAAAACCTCATACACCCCAACTGATTTCTAACTAAATAATTCGTTTGAAATCCGCACGGGCACACTCACCCTACTTACTACCAAAACAAGATTCTTAAAATGTATCCACGAGCACGCTAGCGCTTTCATTCATTGCTGAAATGATAACAAATCATTTTTGCCTCAAAACTTAAAATGCCAATAACTTTAAATTTTAACTATGAAATTATTGTTTCAATCTAATTATTTTGTTATAAATTAGTTGGGGTGTATGAGGTTTTGCGCTTATTCATTAACACGTTGGATACTGTTTTACTTGTGTACCGTTGGCATGTCTAATAAATATAAAATAAAATAAATGCTAAATTAAAGATTGAAAGAGTCGGGTGGCGAGCGGGATTCGAACCCACGACCTGCCTATCCGGGGCATGCTCCACTCCAACAGAGCTGTCGGCGCCCCGCAGGCCACGACGAAATTTTCAATCTATATCATCGTATTTAAGGGACGTCAGCGCCATCTACCAGAGTTTATGCAAACTACTGATTCACACGTCTAATGTTACAATTAGAATTCATACGATATAGATGTCACACCTTATGCTTATGGAGTGGAGCATGCCCCGGACAGGCAGGTCGTGGGTTCGAATCCCGCTCGCCGCACGACTTTTTCAATCTTTAATTTGATTAAGCTAACATGGCATACATGTAGAATCAATAAATTCGATTAAAATAAATGCTATTTTCCTCAGGTACATAAAAAGGAGCGTCGGTACAAGTGCCACATGTGTGAGAAGGCGTACGTCGTGTCATTCGACCTCAAGATGCACATTAGAACGTTCCACATGAAGATACCGCGCCCCCCGCCCAATAGACGCAACAAGAATAGAAACAATAAAGCTACTTAATATCTCTTCTGCTGTTTTCTTTTAGAGCACACAAGTTATTTTTGAGCGTAGTCACAGAATAGATAATCTTAACTATTATAAAACTGTGTCTGTACATTGAAGATATTTACAAGAAAAAGATTACGATATGGTTTTTAGGTATACCGAACTCCAAATCAACCTTTTTTAGAATTTTTATTTGTCTGTTTGTTTGCGCTGTTTTCACGTGGACCCACTAATTTGTCCCACTGGTGGGTCCACGAGGGTGACTTATTTCTCGTAGACCCACTGACTGATGCGGGTACAATTCACGTAGATACTTTGACTAATTATTATAAGGACTAGCCTTGCAGTAGCATTTGCCCTCTGCCACGGTATAAGCACAATTGATCTTGTGCATTTACATTCAATTATACACCTTATCACTAAACGAGACAGCCTATAATTGCGAAATAATAACTTCGAACTTAGAACGTTTGGGGTTCACACGAGACTACTTTTCATGATTTTTAACATTCAAAATTAGAATCTAAAGTTATGGGGAATAAAATCCAAAGTTGCGGATTTCATGTTACCTCGCCCCCCGCAAAAAGTGGCAGAAATGTTTGTTAGTAGAATTACACGCGTAACCAGTCCACATATCAATAGTCAAAGGTCACGTTGCAATATAATAGAGTGCCGGACCTGTGCCGTAGCGTAGGCTATTTCGCAACTGAATCGCGGCGTTTTTACTGAACGTTAGCCACGACACTGATCTCAAAAATATCGCGGCGATATCGTTTCGTCAACGCCTCCGCTCAAATATAAAAAGAACATGCGTATCGGAGCCATTTTTGCTATTGAAAGATGGATTCTATGACCATTTTGTAGGAAATGAGTAGATTTTGTAGGGCCAATTCTGGGATTTGTAGCAAAAGTATATAGGGTCCTTCTTAATATGCTGACACTTTTTTAAGGGTATGATCAAACCGTCAAACTGAACAACTTTCTCTATGGCACCAACATCGAAATCGCGAAAAAAAAAAGTGATGTCCCATACATTTGGCTCGAGTAGGTTGGTAATTTTGTATGGTACAGCTGATTTTTGTGCTGTTTTTTGTCTGATAGATTGTGTGATATGGCATGGCTTAGTTAGTGCATAACATTAAAACCAGTTTAGGTCGAGATTCAGACCATTGAACATACTTACTAGAAGTAACACGATAAACAAATGTCATGTCCCACATGCGGAGAGGAGCGCGGGTGGGTAAAAGAGATAGTGATTGCGATTTACTAAAACTTTATTCACATTACGACGACGTGAAGGCGCGGAGGGTGCAATTTGAATACGGATAGAGTCAACAAAGAGAACGCCCTATACGAGCGGAGGACGGAGCCACACGGAGCTTTCTCTGTAAACTCTATCGGTATTGAAATATATATTATTTTACATTGCACAAGCATTGCTCCGTCCTCCGTCCGCGCCCGCACATCGTAATGTGTATAGAGCATAAAGCTTTATCCTTTATCAACATTAAAATGGAACGTCGACGGGCTGATGCAGCGAGAGCAATGTAAAATAGACTCTATTTCAATAAAAATATAGAATAAAATACGTTATCAGTGAGAGATCCGTCTTGGATCCGTCCAACTGTGCGACAAGGACGAAGCTTCTCTGTTCTCTCTCTTCAACTTTCAACTTATTTCGCTTCTTTCTAATGAAATAAGTATTATTTTCGATCCTACTTAGACGAAGCTAAGGCCGAGATTCAGAGACGATTTTTAAGTCTTAGCTCGAACTCCCGTATGTCATAATCCATACATTTTTGCCACGCTTAGCTCGAGCTAAGACTACAAAAATTTTCTCTGAATCTCGGCCTCAGCTCGGCCTTACCTGTTCAATCTTGAGAAAACGAGATGTCGCTCTACGTGAACAATCATGTTATCTTTATCTATCATTACACATTGGATACAAAACCAAGCAATAATTTTGCTGAAAACATCGATTCAACGCGTTATTTGTGTACGGGTGGTTTAAAATTGCTGATATTGATTGAATTTGACGTTTTGTAAAAAAAAACACTGCCATTATTTCGATAGGCAGCGAATTGGTGTAAAAGATTTTTTGGAATTACTTTTATTAAACTTTTAAGCCATATCTCTTCCACCATAGTTTCTACGCTTGAAATGTAATTAAAATGGAGTCCTTCCCATTCGTTAAATTGGAAAACGATGGCACCGTTTTTCAGTTATTCGCATGCCGAGTCTGTCTCGAGACCGACTCAAAATTGTACGATTTGCACAAATATAAGCTGGCCGATATGTTTGGTGAACTAACTGGCACTCAGGTTTGGAATATTCATTGATTATTTACTCATTTATTTCTAAATTCCACCGCTGCTGGCTGATCCAGTGTGATAATTAATGTATGAGCAATCTTGTTTCGTTTTACGTTAACTTCAATAGGATTATACTAGAAATTTATTTTTTGGTGTAGAAAAGAATATTTGATTGATTGATTGAGAGGTGGCAATCCTAGTTTTTCCAGTTCTTTAGATTGGTCTCCTTCAAATGACACCTCATTTACTTCCCAAACAGATCGGTGGAAAAAATGGTCCCATAAATCATCATGGTAACAGCACTTGCGGCAGGATTTTGCTAGGTAACCCGGTGGCGTTGTATGAACCTCTGTATAAACATTCACTTAAAGTCCGGCCGCTGAAAGATTGCGTTTGACAGTTACCATAAAATTGTAAAAAACTGAATGAAAACTATAAATGCCGATCATTATTTAGTAGCTTTTTGAACTTCAAAGGGCAGCTAGTGCCCTGTGTACTAGAGTGAGCACAGGTAAACAATATTTTCATTCAGTTTTTTACAATTTTATGGTAACTGTCAAACGCAATCTTTCAGCGGCCGGACTTTAAATCACATTTCGTTCACCAAACTAATAGGTGCATAATTTTGCAGTCGGATCTTGGACCATTATTCTATGCTACCTGAAGGCCTGCAGTTCATTGAAAAACATAAAATTTTCTTGAAGCTACACTTAATTCCAAATAAGGACAACGAGATTTTCCGATTCCTATTTCGCTTTCTGGCCAATTCTGATTACCAAATGTAATTAATTTATTGGATACAGATACTATCTGACATATCTTGGACGTTACTAAAGCTGTTCTAAGAATAAGTGAGAGGAAGTGTTTCAAATCTCTGTTTTGGTAATTCAAAATAGCCTTAAAATTTCGTTGCTATTTTGAATGGAGTATAGGTAGCTAGGTTTCACGGCTGTATAATTCTTTGCTGCCAAAAAGCTGTCAAAGTCAAAGTCAATATAATTTATTCAAAATAGGATCTTGCAGCACACTTATCAAACGTCAAATCTTTTTTAAAGCTACCACCGCGTCGGAACGTGTTGTCGCTGTAGAGAAGATGCGGCCAGAAACTCTACAACATAACACGACTTAATAACTATTACAATATAAATTCTTAAGCTAAAGTTATGTATACAATAATACATAGTCTATTTAATAAAATAATTGATACTATACAGTAAAGTAAATAAACTATAAGCTAGTGACCTCAGACCCAAGCATTATGATCATTTAAATAATCATCCCGTTTATAATATGCTTTTTTACAGAGGACTTTTTTGATTTGAGTTTTAAATATGTTTTCGGAAAGATTCAAAGTTAAATGTTAGCCAGGCAACGAAATCCATTCCATTCAGCGTAGCTTTTAATTTTATAGTATATTTCAAATAAAAGAAATGATGGATAGAAAAATCTGATAATTTAATACACACTTTGAATCACATACACTCAGTTGCTGAAACGCTAATTACAGTTAATCCTCCATTAAATATCTTGCTGGAGTCACGTTGCAGGTTCTGACCCGAGAACTTGTCTCGCGTGTTGTCCGCGCGTCGCGTCTTTGCCTGCCACGAGGCTCCGCATTCCTTAATCTCTTCTTGTTCTTTATCAAAAACAATCCCTGAGATTGGGATAGATACCCCCACAAACTACTTGACATTGGCGGAAATGCGGTGCTAACGCACAAGCAAAAAGTCCATTAATTATAAATAAAAAAAAATAATATCTTGCTAGCTTTTACTAGGTATATCAACAAGACAAAAAGTGACAGCAAGAGATTTAATGGAGGATCAACTTTAATGAGTGTTTCCGCAACTGAGTGTAAATCTCCAAATGGTTTTCTAATTTCGGTACATAAAATGAAATGTCCATTGATTGACCAGAATAATAGTTGGACCACAATTCTGTAACAAACATAACATTACAGGTGTCAAGAACGGATGGTTTGCCGCAACATATATGCAGTATATGCTCTATACAGCTACGCAAGTCATCCGCATTTAGAACTAAGTGTAGACAAGTGCATGTACTGCTGCAGGACGCTAGGGTGCGACAACCATTGGTAAGATTATATACAACATGTTAATGAATAAGCGCAAAACCTCATACACCAGAACTGATTTATAACTAAGTAATTATATTAAAACAATAATTTCATTATTTTGATGGTTAAAATTTAAAGTTATTCACATTTTAAGTTTTGAGGCAAAAATTATTTGTTATCATTTCAGCAATGAATGAAAGCGCTAACGTGCTCATGGATACATTTTAAGAATCTTGTTTTGGTAGTAAGTAGGGTGAGAGAGCCCGAGCGGTGGGTTGAGATCGAGTTCAGTAAATTTTAAATTTTACAAACAAATTATTTAATATTTTGAAAAAAAAAAATCTATGTTGAAACCATGATAATTCGATTCTGCTCTCGATTCTAAACAAACTACTTTCTAGTTTTGCGTTAATTCATTAACACGTTGTATAAACATAACATAAACACATGCTCACAGGATATTCTGAAACCTCAGAACATCCATGTTTCACCAGTAGTACCGAAACTCTGTCCAGTGTGACGGGGGGTGAGCCCGTCATTCCTTATGGCCCCTCCCTGCCCCTCACTATGAGGTTTAGTTGGTCATATGGTAAGATTGTAATTAATTCAATTCAATTTTTGTTTAGTGGCATCCGATGTGTTATCACAATTCAGCCAATGTCTCGTTATGTGGATAGTATATGATGGAAAATGATCAGTAGTATTAACTAAGTCTAGCGTGGCAGTTTTGCCAATGTAAGTAGTTTATAATCTCAAGTGATTGTTTTAAGGTTAAAACACAAAAGAGTTCACAAAATGGTGGAGCCACGTGCAATCCCAACGCGCCGATACGCACGCGTCCGTACTCCGCCAGAATTACAGCGCGACTAAGGGTTATAATTAACCAATTTACTAAACCTGACTGTCATTATACGGTGCTCAAACATAGACTTTAACACTTTCGCTGCTAAGCTCAAAACCATAATCCTCGCTCAGTGCTAAAATGGACCATAGGCCATCATTGATAATGAAATGGACCATAGGTCGTGCGCACAGCCGTAACGTAAAAACGACGAACGTGGGTCACCCGCACAGGCGTAACGTTATGGTGACTCCCGCCGTAGGTCACAGGCGAAATATCTTGGACGTTACTAAAGTTCCATCCACTCTTCGTTGAAGGCATCTAGGTATCTAGCAAACCTTGCGTTTGGACTTCTGTGATTCTGTTAACACTTTCGCTGCTGACGACCTACGTCGTAGGTCAGCGACAAATGTGCTGCAGTGCTAAGGAACCCACATAACGAGTCAGTACTATTGCATTTCGCCTCTGCTTATGACTTACCACGCGAGTCACCGAAAATCAGAATTGGCCAGAAAGCTAAATAGGAATCGGAAAATCTCGTCGTCCTTATTTGGAATGAAGTATAGATTATATTATTGTATCTGTTTCAAAATAAATTTTGAAAAAAAACTTGAGAAAACTGAGGCCATCTGATAACGAAGTATTTAAAATAATTTGTAACTTTTATTTATTTTCAGATGACAACATCATATATAAAATCTTTGGACAGAACGCATTTAAAGAACAAATTAACATTGACAAATGCTTTAAATCTAACTTTTCCATCGGAAACCGAAATAACTCTGGAAGTCACCCACGAGAGTGTCATAGAAGCACCAAGTTATCAATACGAACAGAATCCTTTAATAAAAGCCGAACCGTTGGAATTGATCATCGATGAAACATCTAATGATTGGAACAACGATTCAGATTACATGGAATGTCAAAAAATATCACCGATAAACATAAAGAAGATTATAAAGAAAGATAATGAACGAACCGAAGACCTTGAAAACCCAGAAGAGAATGAAGAACAGAAAATTGAAAAAACATTTGTAGAAGTCTTCGCAACGACAACCGAGCAAAATAAACCTGATAAACCAGAAACGAGAAGTAAAACAAAAAAAAAGGTGACACCGAAACGGAAACTCGAAGCTCCAAAGCCAGAAAAAACAGTACCGGAAAAGAAAAGAAAAAGACCGTGTAATATGAAGTTTGTAGAAGATTTTGCTGGATTCAACGAAGCGTTCAATTGTGAAGTTTTGTTTCTAACGAAAGAACAACAGATGAAGGAGGTTCAGGAACGGAAAGATTCTAACGTGTTCAAGAAGTCTAGGTTCAAATGCAACATTTGTTACAAAGGGTTTATGAACGTTAGCGCCCATAAAAAACATATGACTACACATGATAAGGTAAATATAAGGGTATATAGGTATTATCTATTAATGTTTTAGTTTTAATAATAAATAAATATCTTGGACATTGTCACACAAATTATCTAGTCATATTTAAAGTACCAGAATCGAGCCTGGACTTTTTTTATGATGACTAGACAACGATATAGCATACTACATACATAAATAGATACAAACATCCATGACTTGGGTACAAATATTCATATTCATCATACAAATATTTTGTCCCTTACGGGATTCGAACCCGCGACCCTAGGCACAACAGGCAGGTTCACTACAGACTGTGCTATCGGGCCATAAATTAAATAGCACAAATGTTCTCAAAAGCCCAATTATCGACAGATAAGTGGGGACAACATGTGTGAGGTGTGCTTCGCGCGGTTCAAAGTTCGTCACAGACTGCTCTGCCACATAAGATTGCACAAGTTTAGGTTCGTCTGCAAGACCTGCGACCACGTCAGCAAGGACAGGTGAGACCATCTTGTAATATAAACAAGTATGAGGTATGCTTCGTCACAGACGATTCAAAGTTCGTCACAGACTGCTCTGCCACATTAGACTGCACAAGTTTAGGTTCGTCTGCAAGACCTGCGACCACGTCAGCAAAGACAGGTGAGACCATCTTGTAATATAAACAAGTATGAGGTATGCTTCGTCACAGACGGTTCAAAGTTCGTCACAGACTGCTCTGCCACATCAGACTGCACAAGTTTAGGTTCGTCTGCAAAACCTGTGACCATGTCAGCAAAGACAGGTGAGACCATCTTGTAATATAAACATTTGTGAGGTGTGCTTCGTCACACACGGTTCAAAATTCGTCACAGACTGCTCTACCACATCGACTGCACAAGTTTAGGTTCGTCTGCAAAACCTGTGACCATGTCAGCAAAGACAGGTGAGACCATCTTGTAATATAAACATTTGTGAGGTGTGCTTCGTCACAGAAAGTTCAAGGTTCGTCACAGACTGCTTTGCCACATCAGACTGCATAAGTTTAGGTTCGTCTGCAAGACCTGCGACCATGTCAGTAAAGACAGGTGAGACCATCTTGTAATATAAACATTTGTGAGGTGTGCTTCGTCACAGATGGTTCAAGGTTCGTCACAGACTGCTTTGCCACATCAGACTGCATAAGTTTAGGTTCGTCTGCAAGACCTGCGACCACGTCAGTAAAGACAGGTGAGACTATCTTGTAATATAAACATTTGTGAGGTGTGCTTCGTCACAGACGGTTCAAAGGTCGTCACAGATTGCTCTACCACATCAGTAAAGACAGGTGAGACCATCTAACTTGTAATATAAACATGTGTGAGGTGTGCTCCGTCACAGACGTTCAAGGTTGGTCACAGACGGTTCAAGGTTCGTCACAAACTGCCACATCAGACTGCACAAGTTTAGGTTCGTGTGCAAAACCTGCGACCTTGTCAGTCAGTCAGTCAGTTATTTTTAATGTAAACTGGACAATTGCGAGTCGAGACTTGGGCAATTAGTGTTGAGTACGTTGATGATGATTTGTTTTAATTTCAGCTCACTAGCTAAGGCTCACTTCAGATGGCACCAAGGTTTCAAATATGAGTGCAAAGAATGCAAGAAAGAATTCAAGTAAGTGTTGTTATATTATATCTATCTACACTCATGCACACAATTTTCCTGTGTTTATCTAGAATACACATAATTTTATTGAGTTTATCCAGAATACACATAATTTTCGTGTCTTAATCCAGAATACACATAATTTTCTTGTGTTTATCCAGAATACGTATAATTTTCTTGTGTTGATCCAGAATACACATAATTTTATTGTGTTTATCCAGAATACACATAATTTTCTTGTGTTTATCCAGAATACGTATAATTTTCTTGTGTTGATCCAGAATACACATAATTTTCGTGTCTTTATCCAGAATACACATAATTTTCTTGTGTTGATCCAGAATACGCACAATTTGCTTGTGTTGATCCAGAATACACATAATTTTTATTCTGTTTATCCAGAATCTTTCTTAATACTATGAAACTAAACATATTTCTCTATGGAACTAACATTAAAATCGCTAATAATATTGCAGTACCCTAAGCACGCATTTGAACCACAAGCGACAACTTCACGCGTCGCTTACCTGTGAACTTTGTAACGCTAAAGTGTCCGGCACGAAAGGGTTAGAAGAACATATTGAGAAGGTGCATTCTGCTGCGGTAAGTGAACTAATTGAGTTGGAATTCAATTCAATCAATTCAATGAATCATCCTAATCGGTCCGGATATGCCGAAGATAGAAGGGCGGTAACGCAACGGCAGCGCGTTGTAAACAGGTAAAAAACTCACCATCTCAGCCGATAGGCGACCACTGCTGGACAAAGGCCTCCCCCAAGGATCACCACAATATACCAAGATCCTATTTTTTTGGTGAATAAAATGTGACTTAAGCTTTGACTATTTATATGTGGACTGGTTACGCGTGTAATTCAACTAACAAACATTTCTGCCACTTTTTGCGGGGGGCGAGGTAACATGAAATCCGCAACTTTGGTTTTCATTCCCCATAACTTTAGATTCTAATTTTGAATGTTAAAAATCATGAAAAATAGTCTCGTGTGAACCCCAAACGTTCTAAGTTCGAAGTTATTATTTCGCAATTATAGGCTGTCTCGTTTAGTGATAAGGTGTAAAATTGAATGTAAATGTACAAGATCAATTGTGCTTATACCGTGGCAGAGGGGAAATGCTACCGCAAGGCTAGTCCTTATAATAATTAGTCAAAGGACTTAAGTGAAAGTTTATACAGAGGTTCATACAACGCCGCCGGGTTGCCGCAAAATCTTGCCGCATGTACCTTTACCATGATGATTTATGGTACCATTTTTTCTACCGATCTGTTTGGGAAGTAATTGAGGTGCCATCTGAAGGAGACCGTACGTAGCATAGCGTCGTTTGGAGAATTACGCCCGCGCCTCCAGGCGACGTCAACTGGAGGCGCGGGCGCGATTCTCCTTTACGACAAAAACGACGCTATTCTACGTTCTATAAGGTTTATATTGTATTACTTAAATTATTCGCCACCGCCACACGTCTCTCCTGTATAAACCGTGGCTTATACTTTCGTCCATATTCTGTTTTTCTGCCTGTATGTATTTTCTTTTTACCCGACTGCGCCAGAAGGAGGAATATGTTTTTCGAGCGTATGTATGTATGTATGTTTGTTTGTATGTCTATTTCTTTGGCACGGCCTACTGCCTAAACGGATTGATGGATTTTAACGTATGAGGTATCATTGGATTCGTAAAAATCGTGAGAGTGACATAGGGTATATTATTTCAAGATGGCGTCTACGAATTAAAAAAGAGAGGGGGAATAAACAATTTATTTTGTTAAAAATTACAATATGGGTATCAAATGAAAGCTAGTAATGACATGATTCCAAATATATAAATATTATAGTACTTTTATGTTTCGAAGCAAGACTAAAAAGTATGAAATAAACTAAATTATTAAGATAAAAAAAAAACCCGACTGCATAAAAAACCTATTAACTGAAAAGAGAAAAACAAGCTCTATAATCACTAATCAGCTGTAACAACTTTGTTTGAGAAATTATAATTTGATTGTTATAGGCGGGGGGGGACAAACCAATCAATGACCAACAAAAAATTTTCTTTGTCCCCGATTGCGATACCTACCTAATAACAATCAAATTATAATTGCTCAAACAAAGTTGTTATAGCTGATTAGTGATGATAGAGCTTATTTTTCTCTTTTCAGTTAATAGTTTTTTATGCAGTCGGGTTTTTTGTTTATTTAAGATAAATTTCTTTTTTTAATTTACACACGGGCAATTTTTTATGAATCCTGTTTTGTTTTTACAGAAATTTCCCTGTAACCGTTGCAAAAAGCAGTTTGAGAGCCAGGAAGCGTTTGATAGACATTTTAATTCCAACGGAGTCTGCTTTCCAAGAAACTGGTGAGTTTTTCCACACATTGATCATCATCAGCCTATACAAGGTGTTACAAATGTAAAAATAAACATTTAAACTTTTAAGGGGGCTGTTTTGTGATTTCGATGTTGTTCCCATAGAGAAAGTTGTTCAGTTTGATGGTCTGATCATCCCCTTAAAAAAGTGTCAGCATATTAAGAAGGACCCTGTAGAATAGGTACATGATAAAAAATTACCCATTATTATTGACCGCTATGTATGTAATATTCTTGTTTTTAAATAAAATCACAATGAATATTTGTTTTCAGCCCGTGCACGAAATGTGGGGAGACATTCCAGAACAAACCCCAGCTCTACGACCACAGAGAGACTGTACACAATGAGACTTGGTACAGATGCGATGAGGTAAATATTATATTATACACTAGACATAACCCGCGACTTCGTCCGCACAAATTACATACCAGATTTGAAGTCAGATCATAAGCTATCAAACAAAAAAGTTTCATCAAAATCGGTTCAGTAGTTTTCGCGTGATGCTCGCACAAACAAACCCACAAGGCAAAAATTCTAAATAAGGTTGATTTGGAGTCAGGGACATCTAAAAACCATGATGTCATCTTTTTCTCGTAAATATCTTCAATGTACAGACACACTTCTGTTACAGTTTTATAATAGTTCCTTTCGAACCCTGACTTGCAGTGTCCGGAAGCTTACACGACGGGACGCATGCTGGCCTCGCACTGGACGTTCAGACACGCCAAGTCCTCGTTCATGTGCGAAGTGTGCGCAAGGAGCTATAAGGTTAGTCCACAACATCACCAGCGTCTATTTGTCCCATACATACATACTGTTAGGTAACTAGAGGGTATTGTGGTGGTTGCGTCCCCGCCACAGTACATCAGTCGTCAATATACGCTCTTTCGGACTACAATGTATGAAATGTATGAAAAGATGTATGGACTTAGAGGAAGCAAGAGAGGTGTGTCAGAACCGCCCAAAGTGGAGATCTATAGTTTTTGCCTACCCCTCTGGGAAAAAGGCGTGAGTTTATGTATGTATGTATGTACGGACTACATGTTGTCTCATTTGTCTCCGCTCGGCTCGCTCCCTATAGCTAGACTAACACATACATAAGCGATAAGGCTAGTTCACGTTTTGATCAGCGTCCATTTGTCCCATACATACATACATACATATGCTCACGCCTATTTCCTACTACTGGGGTAGGCAGAGACAACAGAAGTCAAAGTCAATATAATTTATTCAATATAGGAGCTTGCAGCACACTTATCAAACGTCAAATCTTTTTTAAAGCTACCACCGCGTCGGAACGTGTTGTCGCTGTAGAGAAGATACGGCCAGAAACTCTACAACATAACACGACTTAATAACTATTACAATATAAATTCTTAAGCTAAAGTTATGTATACAATAATACATAGTCTATTAAATAAAATAATTGATACTATACAGTAAAGTAAATAAACTATAAGCTAGTGACCTCAGACCCAAGCATTTTGATCATACATACATACATAAGCTATAAGGCTAGTTCACGTCTTGACCAGCGTCTATTTGTCCCATACATACATATGCTCACGCCTATTTCCCACTACTGGGGTAAGCAGAGACAACAGATCGCCACATGCTACGATTCTAACACACATCTCTCGCCTCCTCAACATCCATAAGTCTCTTCATACAGGCTCGTCGGTTCCGGATACATTTTATTTGGCCCTTCTTCAGTACGCATCCGATTTGGTCAGCGTACGTGCGCCTAGGGCGACCTTTCAACCATTCCATTCACAATCGATTTGTAAATTTCATACGTCAACCTACTTTCGCTCATTCTGTCCACATGGCCAAACCACCTCAACATTCCTTTTTCAATCCTTGTCACTATATCTTCTTTCAGACCACATTTTTCCCTAATCACATTATTCCGTAACCGGTCCTTCAAAGAACACCACACATACTACTATTCGTCCCACTGCTGGGCAAAAGACTCCTCTCACGAATAGGGATGAGAGGGAGCGGGTAGTGGAAAGTTAGTGGTCAACTTGCTGTCAGAGAATGTCCCAGTCGACTCAGGGTCCTTCTTAATATGCTGATGGATGATCAGACCGTTGAGCCAAATGGGACAGCAGATTTTTTTCCACGATTTTATGTTGGTGTCATAGAGAAAGTTGTTCAGTTTGACGGTCTGATCCTCCCCTTAAAAAAGTGTCAGCATATTAAGAAGGACCCTGTATCTTTTTTTTAAAGAAGGGTGTTGTAGAGTTTCTGGCCGCATCTTCTCTACAACGAAAACCTTCCGACGCGGTGGTAGAGTCAAAAATGACTGACATAGCTCAAAAAATTAGCAAGCCGAAGTGGCTATCTTCCGAAGAACTGAAAACTGATGGGGTGTCAGATTTCTAGAGTGGAGACCGCGAACTGGTAGGCGTAGTGTGGGACGCCCTGCTGCCCGCTGGACAGACGACCTAAAAAAAGTAGCGGGGAGCGACTGGATGAGGAAGGCCGAAGATATAGTTTTGTGACGCGCCTTGGGCGAGGCCTATGTTCAGCAGTGGACTACCTGCCTACATGGTCCAATGGTTAAGAGCATTGGGCTCCTGACACGGAGGCCGAGGGTTCGATTCCCACGGGAGACATGACATGTCACTTTGTGCGTTTTTCCCCAGTTGGTTAGGACATTGCAGGCCGAATCACTTGATTGTCTGTAAAGAAAGATGATTCCGTGCTTTGGATGAGAAGTTAAGCCGTTTGCACCTATGGTGGGTTACTATCTCTCGTGGTATTAGTCGTTACATAAAAACCACGTCAGAGGCCATAAAGTGGTCTGAAAAAACTCTGACACCAGGGCTTGCTAAGATGCACGATAAGAACGTAACAGTGGACGATGATAGGCTGATGATTATAATAACTGTTAATAATATGTTCAGAGCGCGTCAGCCCTGCGGACTCACCAGCGCGTGCACGCGGGCAAGTCACACCACAGCGCCGAGGATGGCGATGATGACGCACAGGTATCTTTTATATCATCGCTAACTGATTGCACTAACTTGAAATCATAGTCTGTGCCAATCAATTGACTCTCGCCGAGGCAAATCATTATATTAGGGGCACAAAGTATTCCTCAAGAAAAA
This sequence comes from Agonopterix alstromeriana, assembly GCA_963924505.1. Taxonomy (NCBI): domain Eukaryota; kingdom Metazoa; phylum Arthropoda; class Insecta; order Lepidoptera; family Depressariidae; genus Agonopterix; species Agonopterix alstromeriana. Next base: position 1,263,976 of record OZ004688.1, read on the forward strand.
AAAAAAAACTTTTTCAAATTACGTTTACACATATCATTATAATGACGTTGTACCTTTGACTATTTATATGTGGACTGGTTACGCGTGTAATTCTACTAACAAACATTTCTGCCACTTTTTGCGGGGGGCGAGGTAACATGAAATCCGCAACTTTGGATTTTATTCCCCATAACTTTAGATTCTAATTTTGAATGTTAAAATCATGAAAAGTAGTCTCGTGTGAACCCCAAACGTTCTAAGAAGTTATTATTTCGCAATTATAGGCTGTCTCGTTTAAAGATAAAGTGTAAAATTGAATATAAATACACAAGATCAATTGTGCTTATACCGTGGCAGAGGGGAAATGCTACCGCAAGGCTAGTACTAGGCCTTATAATAATTAGTCAAAGCGTTGTACCCATAATACTAAACAACTTATAGAATCACCTCGGTGTCTGTCCATCCGTCTGTCACAGACATTTTTCTCTGAGACCGCAAGACACAGGAAGCTGAAACTTGGCACAGTTATATCAATCCGCGAGTTTCCAACTAGTCAAATTAACAACTCTTTATCAAACGTCAAAACGCGTGCTTTGTATGAAATATTGTACTAAACATTGAATAGTGACGTCATTGTTTTTCGTCGTCGTTTTGATACTTTTTATAGTTTATCCAGTTATTAAAAATAGTATTCAAGCAACAGCATTACTGAAAATGAGAGTTAAGCGTTATTTTCAAACGGTTTATTTACTGAGCAGTTAAAACTAAAATATATTTTATGTAGTCAACTCCCCTATTGCCTGAGTCCCGACTCGCACTTGGCCGGTTTATTTTATTATGAATCACTTTTCATTTCACTATATCAGTAATAATATTCAACAGGGAAAACCTGACTCGGCAGATCCGACGTTCCAGTGCCCAATGTGTCCCAAACAGTTCAGAGCGAAGGCTAATATGAAGGTAGGAAACCTTCCTTTTAACAGGCATAGTTTTAACTCGTCTTCCTTAACGTGGTGGCCGAGATTAGTCAAAAGAGGAGTGGGTCGTCCGCCACCCAGCCGTTTTGACGTTTGCTTTCGTCACCACACGTCAAGTCCATACATTTTTATGTTTTCTACTGTCGTTAACGCTAATCGAAAGATACTTTGTCTAGGCACCCTGGGCCTATAGACAAAGTATCTAATATCCAAGAATATCCAAGTTAACGACAGTAGAAAACATAAAAAATGTATGGGACTGTAGAAAAGAACGAAAACGAATAGAAAAGGCCTAGACAACATGCAGTTTTTGACAGTTGCTTTCGACTGTGAGCGTTTCGTTTTGAACGCTTCTTGTCGATCAACAAGACCTTGTAGATAACGCTAGAAAATGGCGGGCGGAAAATTTGACAGCAATTTCATATTTTCAAATTCTTTAAAATCGAACACGATCCAGCATATAAAAAGGAAAAAAGTGAATAGAACTGAGTGAGTGAAGTGAAAAGAATATCGTATTTTTTTCGGTACTTGCCCATTAAATATGTCCCATTAGAATGCCTGTCCACTCAAGCGGAGCGAGGCTGCGGAGCGGAGAAACGAGGGAATATTAACTAAGATTGCATAAAATCTCCGCAATTTTATTTTATGCAATCCTATTGGTTAATATTTCGTCATCTCCGCGTCGCAGCCTAGTTCCGCTTCAGTGGAGAGGCAGCCTTAGGGTCAGGACAGGACACATTGACCGACGGCGACCATACAAAAACCACGATTAGTATGGGAAAGCGTCGGTCGCCGCGCTGACGGCGGACGGTGTGGTACATAAGCATAGCATAAGCATATGCTCACGACTATATTCCCCAAGGGGCAAGTCAGAGATATTCTGAAACCTCAGAACATCCACGTTTCACCAGTAGTACCGATACTCTGTCCAGTGTGACGGGTGAGCCCGTCGCCACTTATAATGGACAGTGGGTACAATACATGCCTCGAAATTGAAGCATGCAGTTTTCCTCACGATGTTCCTTCACCGAAAAGCCAGTGGTGTTACAAATCGTACATAAATTCCGAAAAACTCATTGGTACGGGTCGATCTGGACGGGGATCGAACCATCGCCTCCTGCACGGCAGGCAAGGTTACTCGCCACTGGACCACCACGGCGGACAGTGTGGTGTCACGTATTAAACGTTCTTTTTGTTTTGCCCGCCGTCGTTCAATGCGTCTCAACCCTTTTCTCTTTGAACATAGATTAAAGAAAGCTAATTCGTCCACAGATCCACATAAACACGCACACGGGCGAGCGTCCATTCCAGTGCACGTTGTGCGATGAGACCTTCAAGTCACACTCACAGAAATACAAACACAACCTCATGGTAAGACTGTTCAATTCAATCGTTTCTCTTACCACCTTTAGTGGGTTGCAATTGCGGTAAATATTCGGTGATTGAACCGGGATTGGACTACGTACGAACCATAACTTTTGATACATTTGGTATTGCGCTCAGAGGAAGGATCTCCATAGAGTCCGCATAAATTTACGATTGTAGTTAGTCTCTTTTGTCTTATGACGTACCTATAATAGTAGAAGGAGATGGAACTATAGATATTTCTTTATGCGGCTGTCCACTTTTTTTTGAGCTAGTGTGTGAAAAGTGACCGTAAACATAAGGCCATATGTCACTTGGTGCCTTTTGTCCATACTACTTGACACCACACACTCAAACCTAGCCGTTAGAGCCGTTTTGACAGATCGCTCAGACGTTAAGGGCTGTCAGTTACATAGTTTAGCGCGATACGGAAGTCAGCACTCACACATCAGTTGAATAGTAATTGGATTGCAATGTGATTAGAACTGAAATTGGATATGAATTGAACATCGATGTTTTAACTTAGCGCAATATCACGCTATATAAGGCTGTATCACGTCTTATATCTCTTTCGTTTGCGCGCAAATAGAAAGAGAGCGAAGGTGCGATAGCGCTGTATCACGGTGCCATGCTACCTACCCTGGAAGCTTTGCACTATTTTTTATTTGAGAAGAAGAGATTCTTCTTCTTATCGTGTGGGCAGCAAGTCCTGGTGTCGAGTTTTTTCAGACCGCCTTATGCTTAGACTACTTATATGAGGACAAGTTACGCGTGTAATTCTACTAAAAAACTTTTCTGCCACTTTTTGCGGGGGGCGAGGTAGCACGAGATACGCAACTTTGAATATTATTCCATTAGTTTAGATTCTAATTTTGAATGTTAAAAATCATGAAAAACAGTGTCGTGTGAACCCCAAACGTCATAAGTTCGAAATTATTGTTCCGCAATTATAGGCTGTCGCGTTTAGGTATAAAGTATAAAATTTTATGTAAATGCGTAAGATCTTTTGATCTTGCACGTTAGCAGACGGGAAATGCTAAGGCGAGGCGGGTCCGTATATAATTCGACTAAGGCCTTATGGCCTCTGATGTGGTCCCTTAAAAATATCTTTGTGGGCGACGTGCCTCAGTGATGATTATTCTTACTTATTCACAAACATGCTCCATATATTATTAATATACTTAACTAACAGCAACTACCATTCGTATTTCGATGTCATGTTGACATACAAACGGTCAGTATTCTAGAGATTTGGTCAGTAAATGGTCAGTTTTTTAGAGGGTTTTAGGTCAGTATTTTTGGCCATGGAATCAGTTTCCACCCCTGCAATTTGTAATGATTTTATTAGTATAACTAAGGGAAATTAACGAAAGAATTAATTACCCGACTGCGCCAGAAGGAGGGTTATGTTTTTCGAGCGTATGTATGTTTGTATGTCTATTTCTTTGGCACGGCCTACAGCCTAAACGGCTTGATGGATTTTAACGTATGAGGTGTCATTAGATTCGTAAAAATTATGAGAGTGACATAGGCTATATTATTTTAACATGGCGTCTGCGAATTAAAAGAGAGGGGCAAAAAAATATCTACGCTATTACAGTATCAAATGAAAGTTAGTACCTTAGGTAGGTATTGCAGGCGGGGACAAACCAATAACCAACCAACAATCTTCTTTGTCCCCGTTTGCGATACCTACCTAATAACATTCAAATTCTATTAGCTCAAATAAAGCTGTTATAGCTGATTAGTGATTATAGAGCTTGTTTTTCTCTTTTCAGTTAATAGGTTTTTTATGCAGTCGGGTTTTTTTATAATATTTATGTCATGTTAAAATAAAACCCTAGGGGGATAATCTCGGACCTTTTTTTATTAACTCCCTTTTTTCTCATCAGGTACACAAAAAGGAGCGTCGCTACAAGTGTGACATGTGTGAGAAGGCGTACGTGGTCTCCTCAGACCTCAAGATGCACATCAGAACCTTCCACATGAAGATACCGCGCCCCCCACCCAATAGGAGAAAGAATAGAAACACCCAAGTTATTTAGTCTTAGAGTTCTTCATTTGGTTGACCTTATAAATCATATGACGTGTAATTTCGACATAAAGGAAGTGACACTATAGCACAGAATAGGTAATCGTTTATAGGGACCTTCTTAATATGCTGACACTTTTTAAGGGGATGATCGGACCGTCAAAATGAACAACTTTCTCTATGGGACCAATGTCGAAATTGCGAAAAAAAAAATCTGCGGTCCCATACAATTGCTGTTGTTTTTTAGCGATTCGACATTGGTTCCATATAGAAAGTTGTTCAGTTTGATGGTCTGATCATCCTCTTAAAAAACTGTCAGCATGTTAAGTTGGACCCTGTATAGTTTTATACAACGTGTTAATGAATAAGCGCAAAACCTCATACACCCCAATAGATATTTAACAAAATAATTAGATTAAAACTATAATTTCATTATTTTGATAGTTAACATTTAAAGTTATTCGCGTTTTAATTTTTGAGGCAAAAATGATTTGTTATCATTTCAGCAATGAATGAAAGCATTGACATGCTCATGGATACATTTTAAGAATCTTGTTTTGGAAGTAAGTAAGGTGAGAGTGCCCGAGCGGTGGGTTGAGATCGAGTTCAGTAAATTTTTAAATTTTACAATCAAATAATTTAACCTTTTTTTTGGCTGTCAACGCGTAAACGAACAACACTCACTTTTTTCATCTGCTAACCATTTTATTGTAAAAATCTTTTTTTTTTTTCACTGAGCTTACGTGCTAACCTAAAGCAAAAAGTTTTTTAAGTGCTACGGAACAAGATCCATTGGACGTTCATCGAAATTCACTATAATTATTGAGTGTTTGGTGTTTAAAATCTGTGTTCACCTCTGAGTCCCGATTATTTTTCTACCCTCAATCCCGACAACTATTATTATCAGCTGTCAGTGTTAAACAGATTACAGCTGATTCTTGGCATCTGTCAATTGAAGTGCATTTACGGGGATCGCTACGTTCTGCAATCAGTGAGTTGAATTGAAATAAAATTCAACATGAGCAAATGTATAGCATGTACTCAACTTATTAGCGTCACTGAGAAATTGAACTGCTCTCAATGCAGCTCCTGCTTTCATTATAGCTGCGTGAACATAAGTAAGGAAAACTATAACAAGCTATCTCAAAGATCCAAATCCAACTGGAAATGCCCGGCATGTAAGATTCCTAAGAGAGGAGGTGATGAAACTCCAGTCAAGAATGATTATGATGATGATCAAAGAGATTCCAGTCAAAATGTTACTGTGTCTTTGCTGGACGAACGTCTCAAGCATCTCGAGACCTCGATCTCCGCGAGTCTGACCGGTACAATGGCGGAGTTACTCAAGAAGCAATTACAGTCTGAATTTGACAGTTTACGTACTACTATGCAGGAGATCCCTAGTCTTATTGAATCTGTCAAATTCCTGTCACAACAATTCGACGACATGCATAAGGAGATCGCGGAGTTACGTAAAACATCATCTGAACTGCGTGCCGAGAACCAATTTCTTCGCGAATCTGTTTCGGAACTCAACACTAGGATATCTCAAATAGAACAGCATTCTAGGGAAAACAATGTTGAATTACAATGCTTACCAGAGTTTTCAAATGAAAACCTTCCGAATACTATTCAACAACTAATAAAAGTAGTATCGTGTCCCCTGGTTGAAAAAGATATAGTGTCAGCCACTAGAGTTGCAAAAAGGAACAACCAATCTGCCCGGCCTCGCTCTGTGATCATCAAAACTATATCTCCCATGGCTAAAGATACACTCTTGGCGTCGTGCATCACCTACAACAAAACCCACCTTTCCGACAAACTTAACAGTGCCCACTTGGGCCTTGGAGGAGCAAAACAACTTATCTACTTGTCGGAGCACCTGTCTCCCGGAAACAGAGCCCTACATGCCCAAGCCAGAATCTTCAAGCGTGAAAATAACTATAAATATGTTTGGGTTCGCAATGGGCGAGTTCTACTGAGAAGGGATGATTCCTCAAAGGCCACTTGGGTTAGAGACACCGATGTTCTCAGGAAGCTTCTGGTGTCTTCATGAAACCATACTTTATATTAGAGTTATTAACTACCACTGCTATGTATAAATTGTTTATTTAGAAATGGCTCCAATCAGTATCTATTATCAAAATGCTAGAAGTATTCGTGGTAAAATTCAAAACTTTTATTTAACTACACTTAGTTCTGATTATGACATAATCATAATTACAGAAACTTGGCTTAATGATGGCGTCTTCGATGCAGAAATACTCAGCGATAAGTACACACTCTACCGTAGGGATCGGGATAGCTCCAATAGTGTTAAGGAAGATGGTGGTGGGGTACTTGTTGCAGTTAATAAAGGTCTTGTTTCATCGCGGTTATCTAAATTAGAAAACGCTAACAATGAAGATCTCTGGATAAACATAAAATCTGTCGACAAAGGCAATTCTAAGAGCATTAACATTTGTTCCACTTATCTTCCGTCTCCGCTGTCACTAACCCGTCTTGAAAGCCAACTTAACAGCATCAGTAATGCCTTGGCTAATGTGGATGCTGTCGCCACGCCCTAGTAGTTATTATATTGTAGGCTATATACGATGGGGGTTTAAGGGGCGTTGCGATAGTTTAGATAACAAAATTAAGAGTTATACCTGGGAGATCTCAGTCCTGCGACGTGAAGTCTCGAACCTGCTCTGCTCCATTCGGCGGATTCTGTTCACACCTGTAGAAATTAATATAGCCCGATTACACCGTCTGTCTCGGTGTATCGAGCCCAAGAGGGACAGCGTCCATCGCAATGAACGCTGTCTCGGGACACCTAAGTATATAAGCAATTACACAGAGTTTAAACTAATCATGACAACGCATCATCTATAGGAACATTAATAGAACTCTAGGGCTTTGCTTAGTGGGCCTCCGTCTCACCGGCTGGGCTTACCTCCTTGTGCCTCCGTATCACCGGCAGGGCTTACCTCAGTGCGCCTCCGTATCACCGGCAGGGCTTACCTCAGTGTGCCTCCGTATCGCCGGCAGGGCTTACCTCAGTGTGCCTCCGTATCGCCGGCAGGGCTTACCTCAGTGTGCCTCCGTATCGCCGGCAGGGCTTACCTCAGTGTGCCTCCGTATTGCCGGCAGGGCTTACCTCAGTGTGCCTCCGTATCGCCGGCAGGGCTTACCTCAGTGTGCCTCCGTATTGCCGGCAGGGCTTACCTCAGTGGGCTCATCATAGTCCCTCCATACTATTTAAACTATATTCGTTCCAAGTTCGAGAAGGCAAACAGACACAGCGTAACGTTAATTGTAAATAGATTAAACTTGGACACATATGATAGATTCAAAATGTTTAGTAATGAAGACAATCAGAATACCCCTTAGTACAATCACAAAACACCACTTAGCTCTCAATCATTGTGGCCGCTCCATCCGGGCTCCGCATTATCTTAAAGCACCACTTTGGTATAGTTACTTTACTTCACAAACTAATTAGAAGTTTACTTCTTTGAATCGTTTGAGTACACTTGACACCAACCATAACCAAGATAAACCATAGATTATGTTAACGACTTACCCAAGAATCACAGTAGATGGCGCCACTTCACTTCCTTCCTTCGACAAGTGTTGCTAGTTTTTATATATTTACAAATTAGGAATATCGCGACCTAGCTGTCGCGACACTCCCCACGGCGAATTAAATCAATGACAGGAGGTTGTGCGTCCACTGCTTTATCTTCTGTAAAGCTCTTGTGGCCGCACTTCGTCTTTGTCTACATTTTAATCCGGTGTCCCCTGAAGTATTATTTATCTCAGTTAACGGCTGAACAGAATTATCTAGATTTGTTTCTTGAACAGGTTCCACTAGGTCACTGTCTATAGTTTCCTCCAGAACAGGCTCAACTTCGACATCTGATTGGTCTTTATCAGTTTCTTCTGCATTTACGGATGTTTCCATAGATTTATTATCTGATTCCTCCTCTATCTCAAGTGGATATAAATGTGCTATAGATCTTGTAAATTCTTTATCCCCAACTTTGACTTTAGCTGTCCTACATAAATTATCGCTTCCCTTCGACAATGAGATTATCTTTCCTACTTTCCAATCCTCTCTATTTTTACTATCACTTTTAATTTGTACTATTTGTCCCTCAACAGGTTGTAGCTTTGATGTCACTCTTGGTTGCTTATATGCGCTGTTGTATCTTTCTCTAAGGCTCAACAGGTAATGATTTGTAAACATGTCTTTAAACTCTTCTAGAACAATGAGACCTCTTTTCCAGCTATTGATGAGGTCAACTTTAGTGTTCGACCCTTGAGGTACAAGTGAATTGCTTCTTGATTTCATTACTATATTTCTTCCGAGAGTGAGAAAATCAGCAGGTTTTAATATGTGTGTGAGTTCGCTGTCAACACAGGTGAGTGGGCGTGTATTTATAACTGCTTCTATTTCCTTAATGATGGTGCTCATTTGATTATCGTTCAATAGGTGTTTCTCTAGAGTCCGTTTTAAACAGTTCTTGACGATGCCGACTAGTCTTTCATAGAATCCTCCAAACCAAGGTGCCAGCTGAGGTATAAACCTCCAGCGTATTTTTTTATCTACGCAGTAAGGTGCCTCTAATATTTCTGACATGAGTTTAAAGTTCGTAGCGTTATCAGAAGTAATAAGTGTTGGTACACCTCTCGTTGATATCATTCTCCTTAAAGCAAGCAGTCCTTCTTCTGCTGTTAAGTTTTGAACTATTTCTAAATGAACAGCTCTAACTGCAAGACAAGTGAAAAGGCATACCCAGCGTTTACTTATTTCTTTGCCAGTTCTCACTTGAACGGGTCCTAAAAGATCGATGCCTGTGAATGTGAAAGGAGAAGAATAATTTACTCTTTCTGGTGGTAATGTAGGTGCCGGTGGTAATCTAAACGGACCACCTCCATGTTTAATACACTGAGGACACTTTCTCAAGATCTTCATGACTTGACTTTTCCCTTGTGGGATCCAAAATGTTTGCCGTATCATGCTTAGAGTATGATTTGCACCTACATGGTAATTATCTTTATGAATTTTCATAATAATGTTGTTGGTATACTCACAGTCTTTAGGAATGAGTATAGGATACCGTTTGTCAAAGGACCAGCTGGTATTCCCAAGACGGCCTTTGCACCTTAATACTCCATCCACATCTTTAAACAATCCCAAATTTCTTTTCAAGTCTGTTTCCTTTCCCTCAAGTTCTTGCATAAAGTGTTCTAACTGTACCTTCTTAACTTCTTGGATCGTAGTATTTAAATTTTCTTGATTCTCGTTTTGCCCATCCGTTCCCAATGGTTGGTCTTGTCCTGTCTGCTCTAATTCTTGCAACCTATCTATTTCCAACATGTCAATATCATTCTCAGTATCATCGACTGAAGGGATATTCAGGCGACCCTCCCCCGACGCGAGGGAAGTCACCATCGCTCCACTTGAAGGCCAGGAGTTGGAATCTTCCAGTAGAAATCGAGGACCGTCTAACCATCTAACTCTTTCTTCTTTTGAGTTAGTCGCTCTTGTTGCTACATCCGCAGGATTCATCTCAGAAGGGACATATCTTATAGTCAGATCTTTGTTCCTGTTAATTTCTTCAACCCTTCTCGCTACGAATGGAGGTAAGACTTTATCAGATTTGCACCAGTCGATCGCTATTTGACTATCCGTCCATAATATTTGTCTTGTAACTTCTAGTTGAAGAAATCTGAGAGCATATTTGATCAGTCGACATCCAATAAGAACTCCTAACAACTCTAGACGTGGTATAGATAAGTTCTTCTGTTCTTTAATAGGCACCAGCCGAGATTTTCCAATCACAAAGGTTATCTTATTTTTATTGACAGCGTAGACTACAGCAGCATACGCAATCATCGACGAGTCAGTAAAGCAATGTAGTTGACATCTCTTATCAGATGTATCTTTGAAGTAACATCTTGGAACTTCAATTAATTTGATGTTATCCAAGTCATTGAAAATAGTTTCCCATTTATCAATCATGTCCTGTTGGAATGGTGAATCCCACTTTATTTTCTCTTTCCATAATTCTTGTAAAAATAATTTTGCAGGTAGTAACAACGGAACTGCATAGCCCATAGGATCATAGACGGACGCCACTATTTTAAGCACTCCTCTTTTAGTGTCAATTCTCACATTGTTCGAATTTGAGTAAGCCATCTGGAACGTATCCTTCTCCAGGTTCCAATTCAGTCCCAATACTTTCACTGTGGTATCTTCGCAGACGTCTGGTATCGATTTCATGAATTCTTTGGAGTTTGAACTCCACTGTCGAAGATTCATAGACAATTCTTGAAATATCTGTTTAGAATTGTTATAAAGTTCAGCTGCTTCTCGTTCTGATTGTACGCCCGTAATCAAATTATCCACGTAAATATCACTGATCAGTCCTTGTATTTGTTCGTTGTTCGATTTCTTTAAGTGATATTTGATAGTTGCATTTAATAAGAAAGGGCTCGATATAACCCCAAAGGGTACTCTACAAAATCTCAAATGTATCAAATTATCTTTGGAAACCGGTTTCTCAATATCTTTGAGCCACAAAAATCTAGTCACATCACGATCCCTTTTCTGCAAACCTATCTGTAAGAAGGCCTTATCGACATCTGCACAAATACCGATGTTGTGGCATCGGAATTTTAAAAGCAATCCATTCAAATCCTCTAACATTATCGGACCACAGTATAAACACTGATTGAGGCTTTTACTATTGCTCGACTTTGAAGATGCATCATATACAATTCTCATGGGTTTGGTACCTTGCTTGACTCCATGATGCGGGATTCTTCTAGGCTGGGAACTTCTTCTATAATCTCCTTTTTCCTCTGATCTCTTATCGTTGTATCATATGAAATTAAAGTTGATCTATCTAACCTTTTAACAAGGTTAGTCAAACGGCCTAAGGCTTGTCCAAAGTTAATCGACAACGGAGGTGGATATTCAATCCATGGCCAGGATACATGATACCTGTTATCAACATATTCAGTGGTTTCGTTGAATTTGCGTATGGCTTCTTCTTCACGGTTTTCACTTGGAGAATCAGAGATACCAATGCATTCTAATTCCCATAACTGTTTCAAATTTCCATCATTCAGGGGTAGATCGGGTTGATTTAGTTTGACTTCTAAATTCGTTTGAAAGTATGTGACCACTGCTAAATCATCAACTGGTTTTGAATCCATACGTCCACTCAGTATCCAGCCAAGGTCTGAATTCACCAGGTATAAATTATCTTTAATTTGTATCTTCTCAGTGGATATCAGTGAAAAGTAGTAGTCGTTTCCTATCAAGATGTCGACTCGATCTGACAATGAGCCATCGTCGGCTAATTCGGATTTGTCTTTCCAATAGCTAAGATTTTTCTTTGGACATGGAATACTTTGTATAATCATGGGGACTACATTTGCGTACAAGGTTACAGTTTCACCACTCCGGGTCTCAATCTTTAGCTTCACTATGGGACTCTCTATTTCTTGTGGATCCTTGGAGCCGAATGTAAATATGATGAGTGTAGTTTCCTCTTCAATTCTTAGACCCTGTTCCTTAACAGTTTGTCGAGTGACATAAGATCTTTGACTTCCAGAATCCAAAAGGGCTCGATATTTAAAGAGCTTAGTAGAATCATTTCCATTCTGTAGATTCACTATTGCTGTTTGTAAGACAACAGGTCCAGATTTCAAATCATTAACATGTAAAGTTTTAGTAAAGTTGCTATTGTTAAACTTTTTAGGACATAGTGACCTATGATGCTTCCCACGCTCTTTACAGTAGAAACAAATTCTCACGACGCGGCAGTTGCTACTTATATGTCCTTTTGCCAGGCAGTTGAAACATCTATCCTTTAATAAAGATTTCCTATCGTCAATCGTACAGGATTTAGGGCATTCATCGTTGTAGTGATTTCCGTTACAAAATATGCAATTATATTTTGATCTTTTATTTCCTGGTACTTCTGAATCTCTCTCTTCGTTGAATTTATTCTTGTATGTAGTTTCTTCATAATTTCTTTTGTAAGGTATGTTTTCCGGTTGGTATCGTATTGAGTATTTCTGGCTCGTCCTATTTCTCGTCCAGGGCTGTTGTCCAAGAAAGTTTCCCCCTTTCCTGTCTCGTTCTGTCCCGTCTCTGACGTGTAATATTCCAGTAGTATAGCTTTCATCGTTATCTTTAGCTTGAGTTAATCTGATAGCTTCTTCTTTAGCTGATATGATCTTGTCCAACTCCATCCTAATCTCTTCGATTGAATCACTCTTTAATTTTGTTTTTATCTCGTAGATCAAATCTTCAGGGAATTTTTCCATAATTAGATGACGCAGATGATTATGGTTCATGTCTTCTCCAAGAGCATTCAGCACCCGGAGATGACGTTCAACTTCATTCAGTGTTCTTCTGCAGTCCTTGTAAGATGTGTCTGCTGTCGGTACTTTTGAAAGTGCTGAATAATGGGCGTCAATCACTTGGTTTCTTTTACCGTATCGTTCTTTGAGGGTTGAGATTGCAATCTGATAGTTCTTGTTTGTACTTTCTAGTCCATTGATTACTTCTTTAGCCGCTCCTTTAAGCGAAGACTTGAGATAAAGTAACTTATCTACGTCGGATAGGTTTCGTTCATGTATGTTGCATGAGAACTGGTCCCAGAATTCCTGCCACTGCAGTATATCTCCATGAAATTCCGGTAGATCTAGTTTAGGTAACTTGCTAGAAGATTGTTGACACTTGTTGGTGAAATTTGTTGTACCGTTAACTTTCAGTGATAATTCTATTAGAGTTTCTTCAGCCTGAAGCTGGATTGTAGTGAAGTAAGATATTTCATCAGGTGATGGTTCTGTACTCATCCTGAAGTAGTTGTTTAGTTCGGAATTGAAGTTTTTTAGAAATGTTTCTAATTTTTTACAAGTAATTTCGGCCTCTTTTGATTGTATTTCATCAAGGTCGGACACCGGAATTAGCTGTAACGCTTTATCATTTATAGACTTAATATTATTTATTATTAAACGTAATCTTAATAGTAGAATGTCTTTCATTTTGAAATCTGTAATAAATATTACCAATAACAGTATAAACTTAATAATTAACACATTTATTAAATCTGAAGTGGTAAATTTACTCGTGTTTGAATAGGAAGAAATGTCTATAAATCTCCAACAAATCAGTATGCAACAATGCAAACAAAGTTTGTCATTTACTAGAGAATTTTTATGAAGTTACAAAGTAAACATCTTATTAAATTTCCTCAAATCACTCAAGCACTGCACATTAATGATACTTTATTTAAATTACCATAAGCTATTTACTGATAAACAACAGACCGATCACTGTCAATGTGTTACAATTACAACTGTAAAATTTGATTTAAATAAAGTCTTTGACATTGCATCCTACGAACTGTCACTCAAAAAACAGAACAAAAAATTAACTGAGGAGACCGCCCGAGTCACCTAAACAATACAACGCGGCATTCACATAACACTGATCATTTTAATAGTTTCTTTTGAGTTTAAATTATTCAATTTATCTCTTTATTTACATGATTAATTGTATCTATTACTCAATTCTCATTGTATTTATTATTGTGAGTCTAAAACTACTCGAGTATAAATGACTTAAGAATAGAACATACATAACTGCATTGGCACTTTGTTTCTTCTCGTTAATTTGTATTGAAGTAAGTAATTAACTTTTGTCATTTTGCAACTGCGGAGAATAAAAACTTTCTTGTTGTGTAAAATTGCCAAGACAGGCAATAAACCAGGTACAAAACACACTCAATTAGTCTAGGTCCGCATTCGCTTAGCAATAAGAACGACTGCAAGGACCGTCACCTAAACTGGCAATCCACATTACTTGAATAAATGTTTTGACAACAATAAACGAGGTCTATCAATTACGTAGACCCTACTTACAACATTGTTACAGGTAATAATTGTGTAAATTATTCGTCAATTATCATGGATTTCGAATCAGAAGTTTTGCTTTATCCTAACAGAAAAGTTGAAAAAATCTGACTAGATTCTAGTTGAACAAAGAAATGTTAAAATAATAACAAATAAACTAGGTAATAAATGGTTAAGTACATACCGGGACTCCAAGGAACGTTTATTTCGATCAATCGGATTTCGAATATCCAAATCCGTTGTATTTGTATCGTGTATGAATCCTATAAAGAATAAAATGATTCAATAAATAACTATGGCAAAACGTAAAGCACGAAAAAATTACCACGATTGCTCGTTCAAATACTGATTTTTCACCACAACAAGAGAGATTAAAGAAGATTGAGAGATTTTTACCGGTACAAAAGATAGAAACGCATTTCACACACTTCAATTGATATTCCAAACTATTCTTACTTTTAAATGTAACTCACCTTTTAAACTTTGAGTTAATCGCACAATTAATACAAAATCTTTCCAAATTTCCACCTTTTATTATTAAAACTTTTACAGCCACACGTATAGAATCGAGCTAAAAAGAAAATGGCAGGTTCCGAACTTCGGTTCGAAACTTCGAAACTCTAATCCGGCCAAAACGAAGAAAGCTGAAAACGCGGGAAATTGAGAACAAAAATTCCGATCCATAATCCTTATTACTGTCACATACGACTCAATTTCCTATAACGTCTTGCTTCATCATTGATACCAACATTGATATACTAAATCAATCAATGGATACCATTCCCAACGTAACGTGACCAACCAAGCTAAAATTATGACGTGATTTTGAAAATATGACTTGTTTCACTATTGTTTTCCAACCTTTAATCGTCATTAATCTAATCGTAAATAACAAATACCACAAATAGGTTTTTTTTTTTATTTTTGCAAAATAAAAATAAAGGTTTACTTCATAAAAGGTAATCTTGTAGACTTTCGTTTCTACTAGTGTTTACTGCGAAATAATAACTATTTTATTTCTAAACGTTATCGCGTTTCACTATAATGTTTTTATAATTAATATTTCGTCTTTATTTAACTAACCGCTTAGATTCTAGGTCTTTTTATGCTTAATTTTTTACGCTTTGTAAAACTAAAATATTGTCGAGAAAGGTATAGTAGCGCCATCCTTTGGTGGTTTATCAAACTAAGTCCTCCATGGCCAATTTGATACTTCTTGAAGTTACAGGTGTATTCCCGTTTAAATTGAAATAATATAGTGAGCTAAGAATATATCTTATTCATAGGTAGTAAGTAAACATCATTCCTCTGGTGCTTTATGAATTTAGAAACGCTCATAAGCTAATTAGGTCATATTAAATATTTCCTTTCCTGTTAGGTACTTACAGCTTCATCAGCTCACATTGTTATTGAAGTCTTGACTCTTGGAGTCAAAGAGATATCCCAGCATCTCCACCATGTCGCCACGCCCTAGTAGTTATTATATTGTAGGCTATATACGATGGGGGTTTAAGGGGCGTTGCGATAGTTTAGATAACAAAATTAAGAGTTATACCTGGGAGATCTCAGTCCTGCGACGTGAAGTCTCGAACCTGCTCTGCTCCATTCGGCGGATTCTGTTCACACCTGTAGAAATTAATATAGCCCGATTACACCGTCTGTCTCGGTGTATCGAGCCCAAGAGGGACAGCGTCCATCGCAATGAACGCTGTCTCGGGACACCTAAGTATATAAGCAATTACACAGAGTTTAAACTAATCATGACAACGCATCATCTATAGGAACATTAATAGAACTCTAGGGCTTTGCTTAGTGGGCCTCCGTCTCACCGGCTGGGCTTACCTCCTTGTGCCTCCGTATCACCGGCAGGGCTTACCTCAGTGCGCCTCCGTATCACCGGCAGGGCTTACCTCAGTGTGCCTCCGTATCGCCGGCAGGGCTTACCTCAGTGTGCCTCCGTATCGCCGGCAGGGCTTACCTCAGTGTGCCTCCGTATCGCCGGCAGGGCTTACCTCAGTGTGCCTCCGTATTGCCGGCAGGGCTTACCTCAGTGTGCCTCCGTATCGCCGGCAGGGCTTACCTCAGTGTGCCTCCGTATTGCCGGCAGGGCTTACCTCAGTGGGCTCATCATAGTCCCTCCATACTATTTAAACTATATTCGTTCCAAGTTCGAGAAGGCAAACAGACACAGCGTAACGTTAATTGTAAATAGATTAAACTTGGACACATATGATAGATTCAAAATGTTTAGTAATGAAGACAATCAGAATACCCCTTAGTACAATCACAAAACACCACTTAGCTCTCAATCATTGTGGCCGCTCCATCCGGGCTCCGCATTATCTTAAAGCACCACTTTGGTATAGTTACTTTACTTCACAAACTAATTAGAAGTTTACTTCTTTGAATCGTTTGAGTACACTTGACACCAACCATAACCAAGATAAACCATAGATTATGTTAACGACTTACCCAAGAATCACAGTAGATGGCGCCACTTCACTTCCTTCCTTCGACAAGTGTTGCTAGTTTTTATATATTTACAAATTAGGAATATCGCGACCTAGCTGTCGCGACAGATGCTGATGGAGTAATTATTTTAGGAGACTTCAACATCAGACAAATTAATTGGGAACCGGCAATAAGTTCAACGGGAATTAGAACAACCACTCCCCGACCTGATAGCATGAACAATGTAGTTTTAACATTACTTGACTTTTTGTCTCTCCACAACTTAACCCAATTTAATACTGTTGCTAATAGGGACGATAAGGTACTGGATTTAGTCTTATCGAATTTGCAGAGCGTGGATGTCGTCTCTGCTCCTATACCTCTGTCCAAAATAGATACGTACCACCCACCCTTGGATGTTACTATTGACTTTCCGACAGACAAGTTCCTAAGTAAAGCAAATATTTCAAGATATAACTTTATTAAGGCTAACTATAAAGCTATTAATGATGAATTACAGGGTGTGAACTGGGATGTTTCTTTGAACAATCGAGATTCGGTTGACGAGATGCTAAGTGAATTTTATTGTATTATTAATAGCATCATCAAGAAATACGTCCCTCAGGTTCGGACAAATGGTCGAAGGCAATACCCAATCTGGTACACCAGTAAATTGATCAAATTGCTTAAGGAAAAAGACAAGTATCGCACCAAATATAAAAAATTTTGCAATGCCATGGACGGTCTTGAATATTCTATGGCTAGGGTGCGTTGTCACGCCCAGATCGAGTTGTGTTACTCGCGTTACCTCAAATCAGTCGATGAATCGATATCAAAAAATAATATAAAGAAATTTTGGTCTTTTGTTTCCTCTAAACGTAAAAAAAGTGGCTCAGTGCCTGCTGAATTGTTTCTTAATGAAAAATCTTATTCAACCCCGGAAAGCATTTGCCAAGCCTTTGCTGATCAATTTTCATCAGTTTTCTCCAGTACTCCGTCTAATGCCTTGCCAAACGGTCACCCATGGTCTCCGACCGATGAAATCAGTTACCACATCTCTATGAGCAAAATAACTATCTCTGAAGACTCCATATCAAAGGCTCTAAAAAAACTTGATTCTAAAAAGGGAGCGGGTCCCGATGGCATTCCCGCATTATTTATAGCCAAATGCGCCGACAGCCTTTCCGGGCCTCTTCACCGTATCTTTAATAGGTCCTTAACCTGCGGAGTATTCCCGTCAGTCTGGAAAACTGCAAATGTATTGCCAATTCCAAAGTCTGGCGACCCTAACGATATTCAAAATTATAGACCCATCTCATTGCTTTGCATTCTGGGAAAGTTATTTGAGTCCCTTATTTGTCCCTGTCTGTCTAGTCACCTTAAACACGCACTAATTCCTGAGCAGCATGGATTTCGAAACATGATGTCAACCTCTTCAAATCTTGCAGTGTACACAACTCATTTAATTGAATCTCTAGATCGTGGGCAGGAAGTAGATGCCATTTACACGGATATAAGTAAGGCTTTTGACAGAGTCGACCACACTTTACTTTTACGCAAGCTTTCAAGCTTGGGTTTGCATGGAAAGTTTTTAGATTGGATATCTTCGTATCTCTCTTCAAGGTACCAGAAAGTTGTTATAAATGGGCATGAGTCTGAGAGCTTTCCGGTGACATCTGGTGTGCCTCAAGGCTCGCATTTGGGCCCCATCCTTTTCTTGGCGTTCATCAACGACTTATCAGCACATATAAAAAACTCGAAATTTTCCTTTTTTGCAGACGACTTGAAAATATACCGAACCATCAATAATTTTTCCGACTCTAACAAGCTCCAAGACGACCTATCGCGTATCTCCGAATGGTCTAAAAATAATAGGCTTCCCTTCAACATAAAAAAGTGTATACATATAAAATTTTCCAGAAAACTTTGCCCATTAAAAACATCCTATTACATAGACAACCACAGGCTCAAAGAAGTGGATGACATCAGAGATCTTGGCGTCATACTCGACAACAAACTCTCTTTTACCAAACATATAGATAGCATTGTGAAAAAGTCCTTCAAGCTTCTGGGCTTCATCTGGAGGAGCTGCAGAGGGTTGAGGACCAGCAACACTTTAAAACTTGTATATTTCGCACTAGTACGCTCAACTCTTGAGTACTGTTCATCTATATGGAGTCCACACTACAAATGTCACATTGATAGGATTGAGAAGGTTCAAAGGCGATTTCTCTTCTATTTAAGCCTACACCAGAGAAAGTTATCCGAACTTAACACCTACTCAGAACGTCTCATACACTTTAAGCTACATTCCCTCGAGCATAGACGTTGGACTGCGGATCACATTTTATTATTTAAAATAATTAGAGGGCTCATAGATTGTCCAGAACTTTTGGGTCATATTGATTTCCTTGTACCTAGACAAAATAGTAGGCTGATAAATTGTAGACCATTTCATGTAAAAACCGCCAGAACCAACTTAGGTCACCATAGTTTGCTACCTCGAATTTTTCGTGAACATAATGAGCTTTCTAAATCTTCACAAATTGATATATTCTCAAATTCATTGCCTACCTTTAAAAAAAACATTGTACTCTCTTTAGTGTAAACTTAGTTTAATCTAGCTAAGATAAGTTATGGATGCATTATGTAAATCTAAAGTATTGTTTTAGATTATTTAACCTTAATACCGATATATAAGTAAGCCTTAACTTAAATTATTATTTTTATGTTCAAGTTGTGTTTGCCTGTAATTGGGTCTACTTCGTTTAATGAATTGTGTCCAGGATATTTATTTAATAGTGTACGATGTTAGCCTGTTGGCAAACCTAATAAATAAAATAAAAATAAATTTAATATTTTGAAAAAAATTACCTATGTTGAAACCATGATAATTCGATTCTGCTCTCGATTCTAAACAAACTACTTTCTAGTTTTGCGTTAATTCATTAACACGTTGTATAATGATGTGATTGTACGTGACATATGTGTAGGGTTGACTTACCACGCATCGTATGAACATCATTATACATTTCGTTCCTTTGAATATTAAAAATAGTATGTAAGCTAAAGAATCACAAAAAATGAGAATTTAGCGTTATCTTCCAACGTTTATTTTTAATGAGAGGATAAAAATAAAATATATTTTATGTAGTTAAATCCAACGCGCGCCTGACTGCATTCCCTTGCTCGGCTCCCCTCAAGTGTGAGGTGAGGTGGGGTATCTGAAGTCAGAGGGGGCGGGGAGTGGCCGTTCTGTATGTAGAACTATATACTATCACCTATTCTGTGGTACCGACGTCTACCGGAATTTTATTATTTGTTGATACCAAAAATGCGTCATGTGATGTATAAGACCATGCGTTGTAATAATTTTAGTTTACGTTTAATATTTAAACTATTATGAATATACTTAATAATTTATATCATTGTTGTATTTTATCGATTGATTAAATAGTAAATAATGAAATACAACTTGTAAATAAATAAGTTAGTTTTATTTCCGGATCCCACACGCATCATTCTCAGTCGGTTATGTACATTGTACATCTCTAAAATAGTATAAAACAGTCGCTATGCGCGTCTGTCCTGTCTATGGGTTGAGCCTCATCTGGCAGCACGGAATCGCATTTTTTCAGTGATTTGCTAGAGCGAGAAAGATAGCGGGATTGCGATCGCATGCGGCAGCACCGGTGCTGCGATTGTTCTCGCTCTAGCCAATGACGTTTCCGAGCGACAGAAAAGGATAGAGCGTGAATCTGACAGCACGGAATCGGGTTTATGTCCTATTTTATTTCGGGTATAGGCCACCGACACATTCCCACCGCTGCAACTCCTGTGAACCAGGATCAACAGCGGCGACCATTCACAACACTAGACAATGAAGTCCAGTGAGCCCGGGGGATGACTCTAATCTGTAGCGGAACCCGCAATGAATTAATCGGTAAAAATAAAGGTTCATGCCCTATGTGCTGCCGCGTGCTTCCTCGTACTATCGCATGCGGTCGCGTTTGCGTACCGTCGAATGTGATAGCGATCGGCTTACTCTTAATAGTCTAGGAAAAATAAGGTTTGAGATTGCATTAAAGACACTTTAGTAAATTGTGTTTGAAATAATATTACGTGTTAGTTTAAAACATTTTTGTCGAGATTTGGTGGTTATAGAGGCTCAGGAACCTGAGAAATACCTTAAAATCGATATAAATGTACAAAGGGCAAGCTTATTTCGAAAGATATTTCTTCCAGCATACTAGCAAAAGAGTCAGTTAATTAGCACAAGGCAAATTTAATGTGTACAAACAAACAGTAAATAATTTAGTTTTGAGGTTATTATTTTTGAAGACTTATAAAATATTAAATATCTACTCAAATTAACGATATTAACCGGGGATTATTATTGTTATAAATAAAGCGTATTGAATGAAACTATCCTGTACAAAATCACCATTTTTAGTTCATACCTAAATTTAATGTTTTGTAAATGTCTTAATTATTCAATAATACACAATAAAAAATCGGGGATTATTGAAAATTTATGTTTTTCAGGTATTTATCTACTATTTTCCAAATTATCACCAAAAGTGCAATTAATGCAACCTTCTCCATACAAAAATCCGTAGATTTCCCCGACTATATCGCATGCGGTCGCGTTTGCGTACCGTCGAATGTGATAGCGATCGACTCTTAAGCTTACTAGGCGCCGAAAGCATACGGTAGTATGCTATCGCGCGCGGTGGCACGCGTCAGCACTCCATCGCATCCAAGCCGGTGATCATGCGCAGAAAAAGGGGTTCCGTACTGTCAGATGTGGGTCAACCCTTATCTTACTTAGGTGGAGAATCAGGGAAATACAATTTTAGAGTAAGCAACACTGGGGTAATTAGATTAGAGCGGGAGGAGGCTTGCCGCCATTAATCTGTTCGGTCGGTGTTGTATTTGAAATTCGTGAAAAATTGGTTTTTGTGACATAATTTCGTGCGGATTGTGAACCAAAAAGTTGCGTAAATCGACCAACATAACAGGAATCTCAAATATATACGAAGAAAGAACAAAAGTTTTGGTGCAAGTTTACTCGTTCATTGTGATTTTGGCGGCAACGCGCGAGCTTACGAAATCGACCACAGATTCATCGCCATCTATCATCCCATCATCAAAATAAAGAATATAAAGAAAAAAAATGAATGGCTCAAAAGGACTAGTATCCAGAACCGTTAAAGAAATTATTAAAAAAAATGGATTAGAGCCCTTTGGACTGCGACTTTTGTGCAGCGCAGAAGTGCTGCGAAAAGTATCGATTGAGTCGCGATGCAAACGCGATACAGCCACGATGCAAACTTTCGTAATATTTGATCAGTTATTCGTCGACGCTATCAGCGCTGTAGGCGCGTTGGCGCAAATGGAACGGATGTTAGCGCTGTAATCGCTCACAGCACTGTTTTTATGAATCAGAACCTTTGACTATTTATATGTGGACTGGTTACGCGTGTAATTCTACTAACAAACATTTCTGCCACTTTTTGCGGGGGGCGAGGTAACATGAAATCCGCAACTTTTGATTTTATTCCCCATAACTTTAGATTCTAATTTTGAATGTTAAAAATCATGAAAAGTAGTCTCGTGTGAACCCCAAACGTTCTAAGTTCGAAGTTATTATTTCGCAATTATAGGCTGTCTCGTTTAGTGATAAGGTGTAAAATTGAATGTAAATGCACAAGATCAATTGTGCTTATACCGTGGCAGAGGGGAAATGCTACCGCAAGGCTAGTCCTTATAATAATTAGTCAAAGATCAGAACGTACCGAAAGTATGCCCCGTACATATTGCGACTTTTTGACAGTTTGACACTACTATGTGAAAATCAATATTTTTTTACTTTTTTTTATGCGATTCTGAGATTATGAGATTCTGGTCGACCTATATCTTAGTTTGTTTACATAGGTAATGCAAAATAAAAAACTCTTGAATGTTGTATGTAATAATGTGATTTTATTTTTTCCTCCGATTCCGCAGGCTCGGCAGTTTCATGTGTATAGCTCTGATATGCAGTCTGAGGTCGGAGGGAGTGAAGAACGCTTTCTCGCAATATTCACATTTGAACCGACGCTCCTTCAAGTGCATCTGTTGAGAATAGTAACATTAAGATGAGCTCCGTTGGCAGGCGAGGGCTGAAAACGAGCGGAGACTTTATTAAATTTATACAACGTGGTAATGAATAAGCGCAAAACCTTACACATCTCAACTGATTTATAACAAAATAATTAGATTGTAACAAGTTAGTTATTCCATTATTTCATAGTTAAAATTTAAAGTTATTCGCATTTTAAGTTTTCAGGCAAAAATGATTTGTTATCATTTCAGTAATGAATGAAAGCGCTAACGTGCTCTTGGATACATTTTAAGAATATTGTTTTGGTAGTAAGTCACCCTGAGTGTGCCTGTGCGGTGGGTTGTCATCGAGTTCAGTTAATTTTATATTTTACAAACAAATTATTTAATATTTTGAAAAAATTACCTATGTTTTTGGTTTGGGGGATCTGATGTGGTTCACCAGCATCCCCTGGGGGACCGGGCTAGGGGATCCTGGTGGCCTAACCCATTCGATTCTAAACAAACTACGTTCTAGTTTTGCGTTTATTCATTAACACGTTGTATATTTCCCAGATAACTCAGATCCATGTTATGTTAGTAACAATGATGTTGCAAACTATCAACATTCTTTTGACCATTTCCCATTATTTGGGATCGGCGCAAAAATCTTACACACTATGCTTCTCATCGTGTGGGCAATCCCTGGTGTCAGAGTTTTTTCAGACCGCCTTACGGCCTCTGACGTGGTTTGTATGTAACGACTACGACTACTAGAAAGCCGTGGTGGTCCAGTGGCGAGTATCCTTGCCTGCCGGGCAGGGGGCGGTGTTTCGATCCCCGTCAAGACCGACTCGTATCAATGAGTTTTTCGGAATTTATGTACGATTTGTAACACCACTGGCTTTTCGGTGAAGGAAAACATCGTGAGGAAACCTGCATGCTTCAATTTCGAGGCATGTATTGTAATCCCTGGTGTCAGAGTTTTTTGCAGACCGCCTTACGGCCTCTGACGTGGTTTTTATGTAACGACTACTACCACCAGATAGTAGCCGGGACCAAAGGCTTAACGTGCCATCCAAAGCACGGAATCATCTTTCTTTTCAGACAATCAGGTGATTGAGCTGCGCGGCATCAGCTGTATGTATTCCGTCCCGTAATGAACAACGCTCACGCGTTTCATACGTTTTTCAATACACTTGCGAGGAAAAGCCGTGGTGGTCCAGTGGCGATTAACCTTGCCTGCTATGCAGGAGGCGATGGTTCGATCCCCGTCCAGGCCGACTCGTACCAATGAGTTTTTCGGAATTTATGTGCGATTTGTAACACCACTGGCTTTTCGGTGAAGGAAAACATCGTGAGGAAACCTGCATACTTCAATTTCGAGGCATGTAGTGTACCCACTGTCCATTATAAGTGGCGACGGGCTCACCCCCCGTCACACTGGACAGAGTTTCGGTACTACTGGTGAAACGTGGATGTTCTGAGGTTTCAGAATATCTCTGACTACTCCCTCGGGGAATATAGTCGTGAGCATATGCATGCATGCATTGCGAGGTAAAAATTAAATAAAATTTCACAAAGGTTTAGACAAAATTAGGTATGAGTAAAATTGTAATATTTTTAAAAGTCGCGGCAACCAATGATAGTATTTTATAATTATAGTAAAGTCGCCATCAGATATATCGTAGCATATTTCAATAAATCACCACACCTCAGAACATCCACGTTTCACCAGTAGTACCGAAACTCTGTCCAGTGTGACGGGGAGTGAGCCCGTCGCCACTTAATGGACAGAGAGTACAATACATGCCTCGAAATTGAAGCATGCAGGTTTCCTCACGATGTTTTCCTTCTTTGAAAAGCTAGTGGTGTTACAAATCTATATATATAAAAATGAATCCCTATTTCCCTTGGTCACGGCATCACGCCTGAACGGCTGGACCGATTGCGATGAAACTTTGGTGGGTTGTTGTGCATATGCCAGGGAAGGTTTATAAACAAAAAAAACGGCCAGGTGTGTGTCGGGTAGGTGTAGGGTAGTTGTAGGTGTAGAGTAGGTGTAGGGTAGTTGTAGGGTAGGTGTAGGGTAGTTGTAGGGTAGGGAAAATGGCAGAACAACGTCTGCCGGGTCAGCTAGTCGTATATAAATTCCGAAAAACTCATTGATACTAGTCGGTCTGGACGGGGATCGAAACACCGCCCCCTGCCCGGCAGGCAAGGTTACTCGCCACTGGACAACCACGGCTTTCTAGTAGTCGTAGTCGTTACATAAAAAACCACGTCAAAGACCGTAAGGCGGTCTGAAAAAACTCTGACACCAGTAGTCTAGGAAAAATAAGGTTTGAGATTGCATTAAAGACACTTTAGTAAATTGTGATTGAAATAATATTACTGTTAGTTTTTAACATTTTTGTTGAGATTTCGTGGTTATATTGGCTCAGGAACCGGAAAAATATCATAATTTCGAAAGATATTTCTTCCAGCATACTAGCAAAATTGACAGTTAATTATCACAAGGCAAATTTAATGTGTACAAACAAACAGTAAATAATTTAGTTTTGAGGTTATTATTTTTGAAGACTTACAAAATATTAAATATCTACTCAAATTTATAATATTAACCGGGGATTATTATTGTTATAAGTAAAACGTATTGAATGAAGACATCCTGCACAAAATCACCAGTTTTCCATTTTTTGTTCATACCTAAATTTAATTTTATGTAAATGTCTTAATTATTCAATAATACACAATAAAAAATCGGGGATTATTGAGAATTTATGTTTTTCAGGTATTTATCTACTATATTCCAAATTATCACCAAAAGTGCAATTAATGCAACCTTCTCCATACAAAAATCCGTAGATTTCCCCGACTACAGGGCTTGCTGCCCACACGATTTAAGATTAGGTGCCGGTCAACAAAAAAGAGGTAAACTTTTCGCCATACGACATTACTCATACCAATTTTTGCTAAATACTTACCCTCAGGATGTGTGCGTCCCTATTCGCGGGCGCCCTGAACTTTGAGTCGCACTGCGGGCACTGGAACGGACGCTCGCCTGTGTGCGTGTTTCTATGCATCTGTGTGGAAAAATAAGCTCTTTTGTTCAATGAATTACTTTCATTAGAACATACAGAGTCTGTCTTAAGGGGCTATAGGTTCAGACGTATATTCTCTATGAGAAACGCGATTCAAATCAAAAGTTACGCTGAATGGGGTGGATTCCTTTGCCTGGCTGCCTTTTATAATTGACTTTGTCAGTTTTTTTTATTCTACAGGCCAAGGGAGCACAGCTAAGAAACCTAGCTTTTTAAACAATATCAAAATTAAATCAAAATAGAAATATCGATCATTTAAAATGTATTAAAAAGAAGAGAGAAGAGAGGATTTGTGAGGCTTGGCGATTCAGAGGGGGAATGCTGCCAGCGTTCTTGGAACCGTCCCTCGGGGAGAGTCTTTGGAGGAGGTTTACAGGTTGTAGGTCCCCCCGCCCCCCTTTTTTTTTTGATTGTTTTTTTTTTGTTTGTGTAGGAATTTGACGAAGCTTGTTGCAGATATACGGGATGTGTTTATTGACGAAACGTGTTGTGGATCAGAGTGGTGTATTTCCTTTGACGAAGCCTGTTGTGGATGTGAGTGATGTATTACCATTGACAAACCCTTTTGCGGGAGAGCTATGATATGTACATAAGTTACCTACTTATTTGTAATGTTCATAGTCGATGTGTCCTACAGGGTCCATAATGATCTCATAGCTTATAAGTTAACATCTTGCTGTAATGCAATAAAATATTGGTATTGAGTAAAATGTATTAAAAATAAATCGGAAAAATGTGTATTTTTAATTCCCCTATTTTTATACTTTTCGAGAAATCAATCAATCAATCAAATCAGCCCGCATCATCCCACTGCTGGGCATAGACCTCCTTTTTATTGCGCCACTCCTCACGGTCCTGTGCCAATCTGATCCATGTACGACCCGCAACCCTTACAATGTCGTCTGACCATCGCATCGGTGGTCTACCCACGGACCTCCTTCCTTCTCATGGCCACCATTCCGATATTGCCTTGGTCCACCGGCCGTCTTCCCTTTGAGAAAATCAAGTGGTTAATAAAATGACGCGAAGGATTTGGGGCACATGGTACACTGGACCATTTTCTATGAAGTTCATGGTTTATTTTACTTTAATGTACATTTTAAGGAAAATCTGACACGATACAAGCGTAGAGATTTGTTTCTAGATTGTTTCTGCAAAATTTCATTAAGTGTAATTGGATAGTATTGAAAATATCACCAGACTTCGTTTGTATGGAGCGCGCCAACAGTAATATACCCCTAAGTTCATGGTCTTACCTCCATATGAAACTTTGACCCGAACATTTTGGGGCACATGGTACACTGGACCTTCCGAGGTCCGCGTGGTTTGTCTTGTTGCCCCACTTTTCGCGTAGGATCGATGTATCTCTCTCTCGTAGGTTTGCACTGGTAATATTAAAATGGGTGGTTTAGACTATCAAACTGAACAGCTTTGACTATTTATATGTGGACTGGTTACACGTGTAATTCTACTAACAAACATTTCTGCCACTTTTTGCGAGGAGCGAGGTAACATGAAATCCGCAACTTTGGATTTTATTCCCCATAACTTTAGATTCTAATTTGGAATTTCAAAAATCATGAAAAGTAGTCTCGTGTGAACTCCAAACATTCTAAGTTCGAAGTTATTATTTCGCAATTATAGGCTGTCTCGTTTAGTGATAAGGTGTAAAATTGAATGTAAATGCACAAGATCAATTGTGCTTATACCGTGGCAGAGGGGAAATGCTACCGCAAGGCTAGTCCTTACAATAATTAGTCAAAGCTGAACAGTAACCATCAAATATATCACAGTAAACAAGGTGGTTCAATATTTCTAAGCAGTTTTTATTTTCAATAATTTCTTTACACACAACCAGTTATACGTTCGCAAAAATTTGTCTCCCTTTCCCAAAAACAGTGACGTTCATAATTACAATACAAGAAATAAAAATAAATTTGTATTTCCACATTTTCGACTCAGTAAAGTCAACACATCATTCATGGGGCACTGTATACGTTATTATAATAAGATACCAGAGAATTTTCTAAACTTGCCAGACGAAAAGTTTAACTCCCATGTTAAAAAAGTCCTCTGTAAAAAAGGTTAGTATAAACTCGATGATTATTTGAATGACCAAAATGTCTGGTCTTGACAATGTTACACTATGTAATTCAATATCGTATTTTGTAAGTGTAATTTGTATATAAATTTTTTTAAAGAAGTGTGTTGTAGAGTTTCTGGCCGCATCTTCTCTACAACGGAACACCTTCCGACGCGGTGGTAGATCCAAAAATGACGTCAGAACGCTATCCATGTGATATTATTTTGAATAAAACATTTTGAGTTGAGTTTGAGTTACCAAACCTCTACGCAGTCAGCGTGATCATAAACATCTGAGCAGCGAAGGAAAAAAGACCAAAGTCAAAGTCAATATAGTTTATTCAATATAGGAGCTTGCAGCACACTTATCAAACGTCAAATCTTTTTTTAAAGCTACCACCGCGTCGGAACGTGTTGTCACTGTAGAGAAGATGCGGCCAGAAACTCTACAACATAACACGACATAATAACTATTACAATATAAATTCTTAAGCTAAAGTTATGTATACAATAATACATAGTCTATTTAATAAAATAATGATACTATGCAGTAAAGTGAATAAACTATAAGCTAGTGACCTCAGACCCAAGCATTTTGATGATCATTTAAATAATCATCCAGTTTATATTATCCTTTTTTACAGAGGACTTTTTTAATTTGAGTTTTAAACATGTTTTCGGAAAGATTCAAAATGGTCTCGGGGATTTTATTATAACAACGTATACAGTGACCCATGAAAGACGTGTTGACGTGTTAAACTTATTCCGTTACCATAGTCATTAGTATCGTTTGCGTCATTTCAATTTTAAACTTAGAGTACTTAGTCAAATCAAAAGTTGACTTTTCAAACTCCGCGCCAAAACGCTCACTGCCATGGTAGACTCTTAGTTTAAAAGGATGCTATTTTAATGATATCAATTTCATGTATAGGCTGTTGATGATGATGATGAATAAATGATGTTATTACCTGTGCCTGGGAGTAGCCGGCGTGGCTCACGCGCTGGTGGTTCTGCAGCCCTGACACGTTCTGTCAAGTAATTTTATTTTATTTTATTGTTTACATACAACGTGTTAATGAATTAACGCAAAACTAGAAAGCAGTTTGTTTAGAATCGAGAGCAGAATCGAATTATCATGTTTTCAACATAGGTAATTAATTCAAAATATTAAATAATTTGTTTGCAAAACTTAAAATTTACTGAACTCGATGTCAATCCACCGCACGGGCACACTCACCCTACATGCTACCAAAACAAGATTCTTAAAATGTATCCATGAGCACGCTAGCGCTTTCATTCATTGCTGAAATGATAACAAATAATTTTTGCGTCAAAACTTAAAATGCGAATAACTTTAAACATTAACTACAAAAATAATGAAATGATTGTTTCTATCTAATTATTTAGTTATAAATCAGTTGGGGTGTATGAGGTTTTGCGCTTATTCATTAACACGTTGTATACACGTACAGATAACAGTCAAGATGAAACCATTTTACATTGCAATAAGATATGTAAGAACTATAACTCCATTCAAAATAGCAAAGAAATTTTAAGGCTATTTTGAATTACAGAAACAGAGATTTGAAACACTTCCACTCACTTATTCTTAGAACAGCTTTAGTAACGTCCAAGATATGTCGGATAGTTTATAGGGTCCTTCTTAATATGCTGACACTTTTTAAGGGGATGATCAGACCGTCAAACTGAACAACTTTCTTTATGGGACCAACATCGAAATCGCGTAATTAAAATCAGCTGTCCCATACATTTGGCTAGAGTAGGTTTGCAGTCCTGTATGGAACAGATGATTTTTTTTTTTTCGCGATTTCGATGTTGGTCCCCTAGAGAAAGTTGTTCAGTTTGATGGTCTGATCGTCCCCTTAAATAAGTGTCAGCATATTAAGAAGGACCCTATATATATCCAATAAATTAATTACATTTGGTAATCAGAATTGGCCAGAAAGCTAAATAAGAATCGGAAAATCTAGTCGTTCTTATTTGGAATGAAGTATAGATCGTAATTAAATTAAATATGTACACAGCATCTATCATTAAAAAATGGAGGAGTAAGTTTGTTACATAAGCACTGATCCGGCACTTCAAACTCCGATCTTTTTGGGAAGTAAATGAGGCCATCTGAAGGAGACCAATCTAAAGAACTGGAAAAACTAGGGTTGCCACCTCTCAGTCTGCCACAACTTAGCAACTCTTGGGACTTGGGACACTTGATTCTAACAAAATTTTTCACTTTAAAGCTTAATATTTCGCAAACGGATTGTTAAACCGAAAAATGGTTATTGGCTCCATAGTTAAAGTTGTTCAGTTTGAAGATCTGATCATCCCCTTAAAAAGTGTCAGCATATTAAGAAGGACCCTGTATACATAACATACCTTGTAGATCTTGCCACAGAGCTCGCACACGAGTGGGGCCTTTGGATGCCTGTAGGTCCAGTGCATGGCTAGCATGCGACCCGACGTGTATGCCTCAGGACACTGCAGATAACATACAAGCGATAAGATATGATAATGTCTGTTTTTAACCCCCCAAAAAGAGGCCTGCCTGCCGTGCAGGAGGCGATGGTTCGATCCCCGTCCAGGCCGACTCGTACCTTTGACTAATTATTATAAGGACTAGCCTTGCGGTAGCATTTCCCCTCTGCCACGGTATAAGAATTGATCTTGTGCATTTACATTAAATTTTACACCTTATCACTAAACGAGACAGCCTATAATTGCGAAATAATAACTTCGAACTTAGAACGTTTGGGGTTCACACGAGACTACTTTTTATGATTTTTAACATTCAAAATTAGAATCTAAAGTTATGGGGAATAAAATCCAAAGTTGCGGATTTCATGTTACCTCGCCCCCCGCAAAAAGTGGCAGAAATGTTTGTTAGTAGAATTACACGCGTAACCAGTCCACATATAAATAGTCAAAGACTCGTACCAATGAGTTTTTCAGAATTTATGTACGATTTGTAACACCACTGGCTTTTCGGTGAAGGAAAACATCGTGAGGAAACCTGCATGCTTCAATTTCGAGGCATGTATTGTACCCACTGTCCATTACAAGTGGCGACGAGCTCAAACCCCGTCACACTGGACAGTGTTTCGGTACTACTGGTGAAACGTGAATGTGGAACCCCCTCGGGGAATATAGTCATGAGCATATGCTTATGCAAAAAGAGGGGTGTTATAAGTTTTGACGCCTATATCGGTCTGTCGGTCTGTCTGTGGCATCGTAGCTCCCAAACGAGTGGACCGATTTCGATGCGTTTTTTTTAAATAGAAATCTCATTTTTGCGAGAGTGTACTTAGCTTTGTTTCATTAAAATCGGTTCAGCAGTTTTCAAGTAACATTTAAAATTACGAAATAACGTTAAATTACAAATTTAAAAAACCCCCAACGCTAAAAACATACATTTAAAAAGTGAAAATATAATTCGGTCACCTATTATTTATGATGTAAACAAGTGTATGTTTTACTTTTTAACTCTCTTTAAGATATTTAAGGTCAATTAATGTGTCGGCCACCAACACTGGCTTTTCGGTGAAGGAAAACATCGCGAGGAAACCTGCATGCTTCAATTTCGAGGCATGTATTGTACCCACTGTCCATTATAAGTGGCGACGGGCTCACTCCCCGTCACACTGGACAGAGTTTCGGTACTACTGTTGAAACGTGGATGTTCTGAGGTTTCAGAATATCTCTGACTACCCCCTCTGAGAATATAGTCGTGAGCATATGCTTATTAATGTGTTGGGGACCGCAAGTGATTGTCGATTGTTATAATAATATAATATTTCTACTTTGATGTATGGCAGCAAATGTTGGGTATGGCAGAGGAATGAATCTAGGATAAATGCTGTCGAAATGCGTTCATTGCACAATATAGAATAGAATAAGAAAGAGTGTAATTAGAGAAAAGTGTGGACTGAAAGAGGATATAGTGACAAGGATTGAAAAGGGAATGTTGAGATGGTTTGGTCATGTGGAGAGGATGAGTGATAGTAGACTGACGTATGAAATATACAACGTGTTAATGAATTAACGCAAAACTAGAAAGTAGTTTATTTAGAATCGAGAGCAGAATCCAATTATCATGGTTTCACCATAAGTAATTTAAAAACAAAATTGTTTGTAAAATTTACTGAACTTGATCTCAACCCACGGGCACACTCACCCTACTTACTACTAAAACAAGATTCTTAAAATGTATCCATGAGTACGTTAGCGTATTCATTCTTTGCTGAAATGATAACAAATCATTTTTGCCTCAAAACTTAAAATGCGAATAACTTAAAATTTTAACTATCTAAATAATGAAATTATTGTTTCAATCTAATTATTTTGTTGTAAATGAGTTGGGGTGTATGAGGTTTTGCGCTTATTCATTAACACGTTGTATAAAGCGAGAGTGAATGGAACAGTCGTTAGGGGTCGCCCTAGATGTAAGTATGCAGACCAAATTGACAGCTTACTTAAGAAGGGTCAGATCAAATGTACCCGAAACCGACGAGCGTGTATGAAACGACTTATGACTGTGGAAGAGGTATGTCAGGATCGTAGCAGATGGCGATCAATTGTCTCTGCCTACCCCTATGGGACACAGGCGTGAGTATATGTATGTATGTATAAAATTTACCTCGCCACATCTGTACCAAGTCTCATTGTGTACAGTCTCTCTGTGGTCGTAGAGCTGGGGTTTGTTCTGGAATTTCTCACCACATTTCGTGCATGGGCTGGAAACAAACACATAGGGTCCAACTTAATATGTTGACAGTTTTTTAAGAGGATGATCAGACCATCAAATTGAACAACTTTCTCTAACAGCGAAATCACGAAAAAAAACAGCCGTCCCATACATTTTGGTCGAGTAGGATTGCAACTTTATATGGAACGGCTGATTTTTTTTCGCGTTGTCGACCTTGGTCCCGTATAGAAAGATGTTCAGTTTGATGGTCTGATGATCCTCTTAAAAAACCATCAGAATATTAAGAACCATATACAACGTGTTAATGAATTAAACGGAAACAAAAAAGATAACGGTACAAATGAAGCGGTTGTATCGCTAAAAAGCGATTTCTTCCAGACAACCTTGTTGATAAATGTGAATAGGAACTCACATGAGCTGTTGGTCGCAAGCCCCCTCTGAATTCAAGTGTCTGTCATACGCCTCCTGGCTCTCAAACTTCTTTCTGCACACCACGCACGGGAATTTCTAAAAAATTAACGCAGTATATACAACGTGTTAATGAATAAGCGCAAAACCTCATACACCCCAACTGATGTACGTAAAGGGTCCTTCTTAATATGCTGACACTTTTTTAAGAAGTTGCTCAGACCGCCAAATAGAACAACTTTCTCTATGGGACCAACAACGAAATCACGAAAAAAATCTTCTGTCCCATACATTTGGCTCGAGTAGGTTTGCAGTTTTGTATGGGACAGCAGAGTTTTTTCGCAATTTCGATGTTGGTGCCATAGAGAAAGTTGTTCAGTTCGATGGTCTGAGCATCCCATTAAAAAAGTGTCAGCATATTAAGAAGGACCCTGTAAAATTTAAATGATCAAAATGCTTGGGTCTGAGGTCACTAGCTTATAGTTTATTTACTTTACTGTATAGTATCAATTATTTTATTAAATAGACTATGTATTATTGTATACATAACTTTAGCTTAAGAATTTATATTGTAATAGTTATTAAGTCGTGTTATGTTGTAGAGTTTCTGGCCGCATCTTCTCTACAGCGACAACACGTTCCGACGCGGTGGTAGCTTTAAAAAAGATTTGACGTTTGATAAGTGTGCTGCAAGCTCCTATATTGAATAAATTATATTTACTTTGACTGTGACTTTAACAAATAATTCGATTGAAACAATTATTTCATTATTTTGATAGTTAACATTTAAAGTTATTCGCATTTTAAGTTTAGTTTTTCTAGTGAAATCATAAAAAAAATATATAAAATACTTTTGTTAATTCTTTTTAATCGAAAATACGGCACACGCATGCACTTTTCGGAGGGCTGGGCAATCGCGTTTCTCATAGAAAATATTCGTCTGAATCTATAGCCCCTTAAGAGAAGTTTATTCCGGATGCGTAAATGCGCGCTGCATACAAACTAAGTCTGGTGATATTTTCAATACTAATCAAGTAAAGTCAATGAAATTTTGCAGAAACAATCTAGAAACAAATCTCTATGCTTGTATCGTGTCCGATTTTCGTTAAAATATACAGTTAAAATGCTAGGATTAATTTAAGATTTGTATGGAAATCTTTGAGGCACTGTAACTTTAAAACTATACATATTAAGGAAAATCTGACAAGATACAAGCATAGAGATTTGTTTCTAGATTGTTTCTGCAAAATTTCATTGACAACATTACATTTTTTTAACCACCTGTTTTTAATAAAAAAAAATCAAAATAGGTTAAAAAATTAGAGATGCGTATTTTTCCGATTTTATTTTTGACCGATATTTCTATTTTTAATTTACTTTTGAATTTTCTGAAAAACGTAGGATTTATGGCCAAGATACCTTGGCCGCAATAACATTAAAAATAAAAACTGTCAAATACAATAGAAAAGCCAAGCAGGCAAAGGAATAAAATCTCATTCAACCTCTATTATATTTTTCAATATTTTTCAAATAACTCGAGAAATAATGGATAGAAAAATCTGATAATTTTGATATAAGCTTTGAATCACATAATCTCCAAATGGTTTTCTTATTTTGGTACCTTTCTTAAAATGAAATGTTGTCAATTGGTTAGTATTAAAAATATCACCAGACTTCGTTTGTATGGAGCGCGCCAACAGTAATATACCCTTAATGGGAGTGACATACCGCAGCAGAATGCTCATTTTCCTTGTGCTCGTCCAGGCCCTTCGTTCCACCAGATACCTCAACTTTACAAACTGCGCATATGGACTTCGTGTGGTACGTACGCCTGTGGTTTAGATGTGTGCTGTATGTCCTGAAATATTATACAGGTTTTAGTATGGTAGATTGTTTGTTGCATTACTTTAAGGCACGGTTTATACAGAAGAGACGTGTGGCGGTGGCGGAAAGTCAATGTAACACAATTATAAACCTTATAGTACGTAGCATAGCGTCGTTTGGAGAATTACGCCCGCGCCTCCAGGCGACGTCACCTGGAGGCGCGGGCGCGATTATCCTTTACGACAAAAACGACGCTATGCTACGTACTTAGACGAATTATATACGGACCCGCCTCGCCTTAGCATTTCCCCTCTGCCAACATGCAAGATCAAAAGATCTTACGCAGTGACGTACAATTTTATACCTTATCACTAAGTAACTTTTAAGAGGATTGTTTAGACCATCAAACTGAACAACTTTCACTATGGGACCAACATCTAAATCGCGAAAAAAAAATCAGCTGTCCCATACATTTAGCTATAGCAGATTTAAGATACGATGTTTTTACTTACTTGGATTCTTTGTTGCAATCTTGACACTTATATTTGACGCCTTCATGCCATCTGTGGTGTAATTTTGCATTCTCGCTGGAATATAAAAAGGGGAATTGACAACATTTCATTTTAAGAAAGGTACCAAAATAAGAAAACCATTTGGAGATTATGTGATTCAAAGCTTATATCAAAATTATCAGATTTTTCTATCCATTATTTCTCGAGTTATTTGAAAAATACTGAAAAATAAAATAGAGGTTGAATGAGATTTTATTCCTTTGCCTGCTTTGCTTTTCTATTGTATTTGACAGTTTTTATTTTTAATGTTATTGCGGCCAAGGTATCTTAGCCATAAATCCTACGTTTTTCAGAAAATTCAAAACTAAATGAAAAATAGAACCTAGTTTTATATTTTTATTAAAAACAGGTGGTTAAAAAAATTTAGTATTGTCATTTACCAAGCCACGTAATTTTTTGTTGACCACGGAACCTAGCCTCTGATTTTATACTAGGTCCTTTTTAATATGCTGACACTTTTTAAGGGGATGATCAGACCATCAAACTGAACAACTTTCTCTAAGGAACCAAATTTTTTGCTAATTCTCAACAAGGTGTTACATAGCATATGATCACGACTATATTCTCCGAGGGGGTAGTTAGAGATATTCTGAAACCTCAGAACATACACGTTCAAGGTGTTACAACAATACAAATAAACATTTAAGAGTCCTTTTAAGACGGAGAACTTTTAAGGGGGATATTTAGACCATCAAACTGAACAACTTTCACTATTAAGAAAA
Organism: Agonopterix alstromeriana; assembly: GCA_963924505.1. NCBI lineage: Eukaryota > Metazoa > Arthropoda > Insecta > Lepidoptera > Depressariidae > Agonopterix > Agonopterix alstromeriana. The sequence goes on from OZ004688.1 coordinate 1,300,217, forward strand.
TCATAAGTAAGTAAAAATTATCAGAATGTTATTTAAATATCCCGCGAAAACGCTTTTCCTGACAATATACGTGGCAACAAGCAGGTGACGTCACGATGACGTAAACTTTGTACGACACTCACACTCTACACGCAATTGTTTACAAGCAGTTGACGTCATCAACCATTCGGCCAATCACAGTCGTTTACGATCACGTGACTAAAGTAGACAAAAAATAATATTTTCTTTGTCGATTTTGTCTTAAAATATCAAGTATTTTTCTTAAGGGGCTTTAGGTTCAGACTAATATTTTCTATGAGAAACGCGATTGCCCAGCCCTCCGAAAAATGCGTGTGCCGTATTTTCGATTAAAAAGAATTAACAAAAGTACTTTTTACAGATTTTTTTAATGATTCACTAGATAAGCTAATGGTGAATATGTGAGTATAAATACCAAAAATCTGAAACTATTTAAGTTCTTCTAAAACGAGAAAAATGTTTAAAATACATGAAAATACGCCATCTTTGTGACGATTTTCTATCGAGTGAAGTAATTCCAATCGTGTATTCAATTTATGATTTCACTAGATAAACTATCCAAGAATACTGAGGTATGACTTTGGTTTCGGTAAATTGTATAAATCTAGTCGAAAAATAAAAATAAAGATGCCTCCAAGGTATTTCGTCCTACTATTGCGCCTTTAGGGGATATAATTCGGAGATATTTTCAATACTAACCGATTAAACTCAATGAAATTTTGCAGAAACAATCTAGAAACTAATCTCTATGCTTGTATGAAGACAGATTTTCGTTAAATAGTATATTTTTAAAGTTATAGTGCCTCAAGGATTTCCATACAAATCTTAAATTAATCCTAGCATTAAAACTGTATATTTTAACGAAAATCGGACACGATACAAGCATAGAGATTTGTTCCTTGATTGTTTCTGCAAAATTTCATTAAGTTTAATTGGTTAGTATTGAAAATATCACCAGACTTCGTTTGTATGCAGCGCGCATTTACGCATTCGGAATAAACTTCTCTTAAGAAGGAGCCTGTAGAATAGCTGCATGATACAAAATTACGGAGCGAAGGAAGCGAGCTTGGTCCTATAGAGAATGTTGTACAGGATGACGGTCTGATCATCCCCTTAAAAAAGTGTCAGAAGTGAAAAGTGTCAAAACTGGCCAAGAGCGTGTCGGACTTGCCCGTTAGCCATACATACATAAACTCACGCCTTTTTCCCAGAGGGGTAGGCAGAAACTATAGATCTCCACTTTGGGCGGTTCTGACATACCTCTCTTGCTTCCTCTAACTCCATACATCTTTTCATACATTCCCTTCGATTTCGGCTACTTTTAACCTGGCATTTTTTAATGACGTCCCTGATCTGGTCTAGGTATCCTCTCCTAGGTCTGCCTTTACCAATGTTTCCTTCCACACACGCCATATATATCTGTTTCGTAAGTCGACTTTCATTCATCCTTTCAATATGTTCAAACCATCGAAGCATTCCCTTCTCTACTTTAACCACTACATCTTCATTCAAACCACAACGTTCCCTAATTACAGTATCCCTTATTCTATCCCTTATAGTCACACCACACATCTTGCGTAAAGCCCTCATTTCCACTGCATTTATTCTGCTTTCATTCTTCTGCTGCCACACCCAACTTTCACTCCCATACATACATAGCCATTGTAAAAGTTGAATAAGGAGAAGGACCTTGTATTTTGCATGCTGTCAAATAGCAATAGCGAGTAATAATGGCAACATTAACATAATACGGTGTAAAGTGTTTTAGAGTTTTGCTTGGCGCCATTGCTCTTGCTTTGTTTCCTATTATTTGAAATTCGTAAAAAAATGGTTTTAGTGATATTTGTGACATAATTTCGTGCGGATTGTGTACCAAACAGTTGCGTAAAGCGACCGACGTAACAGGAATCTCAAATAAATACGATAACAGAAAATAAGTTTTGGTTCAAGTTAACTCGCACATGGTTATTTTGGCGGCAACGCGCGAGCTTACGAAATCGACCATAGATTCATCGTCATCTATCATCCCCTCATAAAAAAATAAAGAATATAAAGAAAAAAAAAACGAATGGCTCAAAAGGACTAGTATCCAGAGCCGTTAAGGAAATGAAAAAAAAAAGTGTAAAATGTTAAGTGCTAAGTTTAAGATGGGAGTCACGTTGCAGGTTCTGACCCGAGAACTTGTCTCGCGTGTTGTCCGCGCGTCGCGTCTTTGCCTGCCACGAGGCTCCGCATTCCTTAATCTCTTCTTGTTCTTTATCAAAAACAATCCCTGAGATTGGGATAGATACTCCCACAAACCACTTGACATTGGCGGAAATGCGGTGCTAACGCACAAGCAAAAAGTCCATTAATTATAAATAAAAAAGTTTAAGATGCCATGTGGCAACATTTTTCTGTCATGCTCTCTTCCTTCCGGTGATCTGAGCTGAAATACGGCCTTTGAAGATTCCATCTGGTTTTTGTGCATCGCGGACTCCATCTCCTATCAACCAACTACACATACAGTCCATCAAACACCTATTCTTATGGTATGTACGCACCTGCACTTGCTGACATGGTCGCAGATCTTGCAGACAAATCTATACTTATGTCGCCGGACGTGTTTCAGCCACTGGTCCCGCGTCCTCCACCTAGTGTGACACACGTCGCATACGTGATCCCCACTCGACTGTCAACAATTATTACTATCATCCTAAGAGGAAGGATCTCTCTTTAAGACTAGAGTGAGCCATACCAATTGTAAAGTGTCCACTTTTTTTGACGTGTAGGTTTGAGTGTGTGGTGTCAAGTAGTATGGACAAAAGGCACCAAGTGACATATGGCCTTATGTTTACGGTCACTTTTCACACACACTAGCTCAAAAAAAGTGGACAGCCGCATAAACAAATATCTATAGTTCCATCTCCTTCTACTATTAAAGGTATGTCATAAGACAAAAGAGACCAACTACAATCGTAAATTTATGCGAACTCTATGGAGATCCTTCCTCTTAGCTATCATCCAAAAAAATGTGATGTCCATAATTACAACACTCGAAACAAAAATAAACGGATATCTCCACACTTTCGGCTTAGTAGGGTCAACACGTCTTTCATGGGTCACTGTATACGTTGTTATAATAAAATCCCCGAGACCATTTTGAATCTTTCCGAAAACATGTTTAAAACTCAAATCAAACAAGTCCTCTGTAAAAAAGCATATTATAAACTGGATGATTATTTAAATGATCAAAATGCTTGGGTCTGAGGTCACTAGCTTATAGTTTATTTACTTTACTGTATAGTATCAATTATTTTATTAAATAGACTATGTATTATTGTATACATAACTTTAGCTTAAGAATTTATATTGTAATAGTTATTAAGTCGTGTTATGTTGTAGAGTTTCTGGCCGCATCTTCTCTACAGCGACAACACGTTCCGACGCGGTGGTAGCTTTAAAAGGATTTGACGTTTGATAAGTGTGCTGCAAGCTCCTATATTGAATAAATTATATTGACTATTGACTATCATCAAGCCGTGGTGGTCCAGTGGCTAGTAACCTTGCCTGCCGTGCTGGAGGCGATATGGTTCGATCCCCGTCCAGGCCGACTCGGATTTATGTACGATTTGTAACACCACTGGCTTTTCGGTGAAGGAAAACATCGTGAGGAAACCTGCATACTTCAATTTCGAAGCATGTATTGTACCCACTGCCCATTACAAGAGGCGACGAGCTCACTCCCCGTCACACTGGACAGAGTTTCGGTACTACTGGAGAAATGTGGATGTTCTGAGGTTTCAAAATCTCTGACTACCGCTTCGGGGGATATAGTCGTGAGCAAATGCTAAGAAAAAATATAAAGAACCTGCCAAGAGCGTGTCGGACTCGCCCATGATAGGGTTCCGTAACCATTGTATTTATAGAAAAACAATAATAGTTTTTAACCTGTTTATCCTGCCTAAAAGAAAATTTTGAAACACAATGATAGCGGGATTTATTTTCGTGCAGATATCTTGAGACAGAAGCATTAAATCGATTTAGTTTCTATGGGAGTTTTGTTCCATAAGACAAGACCTATCCAAAGACACCTCACTGGATTTATTAAAAAACTAATTTCGAAAAAAAAATGTTTACATCAAAATACTACATTTCTGTTTTTGGGTTACTGTTATCTGTCTTCATGCCAAATTTCGATTCAATAACAGCAAAAATGAGCGAATTATTGAGGCGAGGCATACGGACAGACAGACAGACAGAATGGACGGAAGTATAAGGGTTCCTTATTTGACTACGGAACCCTAAAAAAGCATGTTTATGATAGATAATAATTCAGTGTAAATTTCATAATTCAATTTCAAAAATTGACTTTTTAAATCTGTTTTTCAAATGGCCATTCGCCATATTGGATTCCGACGTGACGTCACTCCGATAGTACACAAAGATTATTGTCGTTTTCTGTGTTATTTCTGTTACTTGGTCTTTCGCAGTCGTATTGTTTACTAACGTTGACGTCTATAAATCAAACTGAACAACTTTTACTATGGGAGCAAACCGATCGGAGCAAAAAATCTGCTGTTCCATACTAAACTGCAGTGACTACTCAACTCAAATGTATGCAACAGCAGATTTTTTGTTCCGATCTGTTTGCTCTCATAGAAAAAGTTGTTCAGTTTGATAGGTAGAGTATTGGATTAAAAGGTTAAGGTAAACAGTCACATTACTCTAAAGGGTGATTCTACCCATGATACTGAACAACTTTCCCTAAGAAACCTATAGGAAATTCGAGAAAAAAAATTTCGACTTTTCATACAAACATTCGATCAGCTGATTGCATTTAGTATGGGCGAATTTTTTATTGCGAATTTCTTAGGGAAAGTTGTTCAGTATCATGGGTACAATCACCCCTTAAGGGGATATAATTCGGAGCGCGCTCCATACAAACTAACCAATTAAACTCAATGAAATTTTGCTGAAACAATCTTGAAACAAATATCTATGCTTGTATGGAGTCAGATTTCCGTTAAAATATACAATTTTAATGCAAGGATTAATTTGAGATTTGTATGGAAATCTTTGAGGCACTGTAACTTTAAAACTATAAATTTTAACGAAAATCTGACTCTAAACAAGCATAGAAATTAGTTTTTAGATTGATTCTGAAAAATTTCATTGACTTTAATTGGTTAGTATTGAAAATATCACCATAGTACGTTTGTATGGAGCGCGCTCCGAATTATATCCTCTTAAAGTAATGCAACTGTTTACCCTAACACTGTAGAAGATGTCAATAGTTACCTCGTCGTGCAAAGCCATATGTTTGTTATAAGCGCTAATGTTCATAACACCGGTGTAACAAATGTCACATTTGAATCTAGACTTCTTGAATATGGGCGTCTCTTTCCTCTCCTCTATTTCTTTCTTCTGTTGCTCTTTCGTTTGGAACACGGCTACACATTTGTGTTCTTCGCAAAAATCTGTGTAGTCCTCGATATATTTCATATTACACGGTCGTTTTTTCTTTTCTGTTACTATTTTTTCTGGCTTGGGAACTTCCAGTTTTCGCTTCGGTGCAACTTTTTTCTTTGTGTTGCTTTTCGTTTCAGGTTTTTTTTTCTCCGTTGTTAACATTTTGAATAGTAAAGTTTTATCAGTTTTGTGTTCTTCGTTCTGTTCTGGGTTTTTGACAATTATATCGGAGTCTTTTTTAATGATTTTATTAATGTTTATCGGTGATATTTTTTCACATTTTACATCTTCATTCTTTTCTGGTTTTTTGACGATAGTATCGAGGTCTTCGCTGTCTTTCTTTATAATTTTTTGTATGTTTATCGTTGATATTTTTTCATATTGCATATCTTCTGAATCGTTGTTCCAATCATTTGACATTTCATCCATATTTATTTGCAACGGTTCAGCTTTTACTAACGGATTTTGTTCGTATTGAAAACATGGTATTTCTATATCTACTTCTTCTTCTTCTTTTTCATCTTCCTCTATTACTTCTTTTTTTTCTCGGGTGTTTTCAAGTATTTCAGTTTCCGATGGAAAGTGGAGATTTAAAGCATTTGTCAATGTAAATGAGTATTTTAAATGCATTCTATCCAGAGATTTTATGTATGTTGTTGTCAACTGAAAATTAAATTTTAAAAACAATTAGATTCAACATGGACAAAAGATATCACACATTGGCATTAGATCACCATCAGATATATCGTAGCATACAAGCTGTTCAAATATTTCTGAGCAGTGCTAGTTTTCAATAAATTCTCTACAGTGAATATTATCAATTATATCTAAACATGTATTTTGTCATAAATATCAGAACAGACAATTCTCAATAATTTCTTTACAATGTTATTTAAAATTTAAATGTACAGGGTGTCTCAAAAGAAATTTTATATTTATTTAGCTTACTGCGTGAGCGCAACGTATCCGAGGGGCGCGGGGGTTATGTCAATCGGTAGCCTGGCTCTTGGGAATTCAGTCGCTATGGAGCGTTTCTCGGGAGCAGACCGCGCGTTGTGCGTGCGAGAGTTTTACAAAAACGGTGATTCGGCGACTGTAGCGCGTAGAAAATTCCACTTAAATGATGCGCCAAGCATTCCTCTCATTCGACATTGGGTTAAAAAGTTTGAAGAGACCGGTACAACGCTAGATAAATCAAAATCCGGGCGACCTAGGTCATCAAGAACGGTAGAAAACGTGGAGAATGTTAATCAGTCTGTTCGTGACGACCCGAACCTTTCAATTCGGAAGCGCGCAAGTGCTTTAAATGTGCATAGATCATCATTACATCGCATCATGCACAAAGACCTAAAGCTGCACCCCTACAAAATTCAATTGGTGCAAGAATTAAAGCCCCAAGATGCCAGTCAGAGGCTTCATTTCGTAAATCAGGTGATTGAGCGATTTTCAACGTTTACCAACATTTTGTTTTCGGATGAAGCTCATTTTCATCTTAATGGCCACGTAAATAAGCAGAACTGCCGCTACTGGAGTGCAACGAATCCAAAACGCAAACATCAGAAACCCGATAAACCGACTTCACTGGCCCATTTGAAAGAAAATATCCGTCACGAAATGGCAGCCATCCCTGAATCCACCTGCCGAGCCGTCATAAGTAATTTTACTGTTCGATTAAATGAGTGCCGAGAACGCGAGGGTCTACATTTAGACGATATCATTTTTAAGAAATAAATCCCCAAAAAGTGTATTTCAATAATTAATAAACATTTTTTCTATATACGGCTTACTTTTTTTTTAATCGATCCACTAAATATAAAATTTCTTTTGAGACACCCTGTATAACAACGCAGTAAGGTCTTTTTTCCTAAATCGCTCAGATGTTTATGATCACCCTGAATGCGTAGATAAAATTTATGTTCTAGGCATTCAGATATTTTTGATTGGTTGCTTATGTGTAAAGAAATTATTGAAAATAAGAACTGTTTAGAAATATTTGACCACCTTGTCTGCTATGATATATCTGATGGCGTCTGTACACAATTCCGCTATCATTGACATGCGTAAAACATGTTACGTACAAATCAATAAATAAAATAATTGAATTATGGTCTCCAAAATATTATTTATTTTGGGGTTGGGGGCCTTGACAGGCCTGTGCCACTGCGACCATTGCTGGTCTTTTGTGAACGTGAATAAATATTCGCGATTTCGATGTTGGTGCCATAGAGAAAGTTGTTCAGTTTGACGGTCTGATCATCCCCTTAAAAAAGTGTCAACATATTAAGAAGGACCCTTTATTTGATTCATTCCAGCCAGGGTTCGAAATTATCATGATAAGTATCGGATAATTATCCAAGCTGATTCTTAGTTTTAAGTAAAATGTAGAACTAAAAGGTTTAAAATTGCTGTTTCTGTTTTAATACACTCGTGTCCAGACCAACCAGCTCCTAGAGTTCAGCATTTTCGTTTCGTATCCCAATCAATAACAAATTATTGAGAAAAACATTGAGAAAAATGATTTTGTGATTATGAGCTTCTTTTTTTGTGAATCGTGATCGGATACACAGGGTGTGACATTACTAAAGCTTCTTGGTTTAGCAATTAATTTTATAATTATCAAGATAATTACCGTGATAATTGTCATCTTCCTTTCGAACCCTGATTCGTTTGTTGTTCAAATATTTAGGTGAATACAGAATAGTGGCATAACAAATAACGAAGTTTGGTCCCACCATAACAGAAATGATCTGCTTATAGTGTCAGCACTGATCGCAGAAAGGTAATAAATAACAAAATAAGAATAGGTACCCATGGTTTTCGCAGGCTAGCGTCCTGCAGCAGTATCTGTGCTCGTCTGCATCTAGCTCTGAACGCAGATGACTTGCGCAGCAGTTCATTGCACATGATGCATAGATATTGCGGCAATCCATCCGTTCTTGATACCTGAGAAGGGATTAGAATATTGTTTATCGCCTCTTGTAGTCATGAGTACTATAGATCGACCAGAATCTGATAGCAAATAAGGAAATCAAATTTTAGAGCAAGCCGCTGGGGTAATTTTCTTCTGTAACTTTTTGCAGCGCTTCTGCATCGATTCAGTTGTGATGCAGCATAGATGCAAATGCGATATAGTCTGAAAAAACTCTTGTCACCAGGGCTTGCATGTCTGGAGTGTTGCTCCATAACTTTATCACCTCTGCACAGCTGGCCTCAGTCCGGCCCTATTCAAAGAATCACGCGTTAGACATTTTATAGTATCCTGCAGCCATAGGAGATGACGGAAAACAAGTAAATACAAAACAAACCTGAATTCCAGTTAATTCTGCGAATGTATCAGCTGAGCCATTCCGGTAGAGATCATATAGTTTACAGTCGGTGTCAAGACATACTCGGCACGCAAGTAACTGTGGTACAGTGCCGTCTTCTTCTTCATCGTCGTCTATCTCATAAACTAATGCGACGGACTCCATTTTAATTTAATAATTCCTTAAAATTTTGTAAAAACAAGTCATTTCTTCAATTTTTTTTTTAAATATTGTCTTGAAATAATTTCTCGGCTCTGGATACTGGTGCTTTTGGGTGGATAAAGACAAAGATTCCCTAAACCAAAACACCGGTACACATAAAACGTGTTGATTCGATAATGAGTACATCGATTCAACGCATTATTTAGAAGTTAGGTTATGTATACGGGTGGTTTTGGTTTGGTAAACAACAAAATATTGAATATTGGTAAACAACTCTGAACTCGCAGATTTTTCCATGTTTTTACCCTGGAAATATTGTTGAAAGTGTTTGTGTTTACTAGCGACCTAATCACAGTGTACAGCGTACAATAATATACCCGCCCCGGCTTCGCATTATAGCACGGTCGAACAAACCTTATTCGCGAATTTGTTTATCTTTTAGCGAAAACCGTATCAAAATCCCTATAGTAGTTTCTACAGGACGACAGAAAAACGCGTCAAACATGAAGTGATGTTGATAGTTATATTGAAATTATAATGGAGGCTTTTACATTTGTTAAAGTAGAAGATAATGATAGTATATTATTAACTCAGTTACTAGCGTGCAGAGTTTGCCTCGAGACCGAGTCGAAACTATTCGATCTGCACTTGTATGGGTTAACTGATATATTCGGAGAATTAACTGGAACTCAGGTTAGTTCTAATTCTAATCTTAAAATAGCAAGTTTTGCCGCGAGCGGTTGTCTTTCCACGAGGCTCTTCAATCTCTTCTCAATTGTGTTTTTACTCAAAAACAATTCTTGAGATTGGGATATAATCACTAAAGGCAAACCTTTAAACAACATACTCTGCCCATCAACCTGAACAACTTTTACTATGGGAGCAAACCTGTCAGCACAAAAAAATCTGCTGTTCCATACTAAACTGCAATGCATGCACGACTTAAACATATGAAAGTTGTTCAGGTTGATGGGTAGAGGTGTGTTTTAAAGGTTTGCCTTAGTTCATTTGCATACTGTATATTTGACAAACTACTTGACACTGAAGGAAATGCAGTGAAAAGCAAGAAATTATAAATAAAAAGAATAAAATGAATTACAGTTTTGAGAGTTACACGGTTATTATTTAATTTAGAATTAAACATTTTTATGGGTTCTTACCGCGTTTAGGTATATTTTAGTTCCAGATATTTCCGCATTGTTACAACTGCCATGATCACGGGATGACAACATGTGACATCCCGTGATCATCGCAGTTGTAACACTGCCGAAATATCGGGAACTCAAATATACCTAAACGCGGTAAGAACCCGTTAAAATGTTTAATTCTAGCGTGACATAATTAAACTCTGAATTTGAAAATTTTATATTTTTACTTTTACTGAATTATTATAATTATAATTTTACTAAACTATTTAAATATGAAATACACAATAATCACTTCAAAGACAAGTTATCACTTTGAGTGCCGGCCGAGAACTGGCTGTTTGATACCTTTTGCACCACTTCCATCGTCATCCCTACTTTTTCAGTGCACTGTACCAACCATAAGCACCTGGCGTACGATTGTCCAGCGACAGCCAATCACAAAGGTCTATATTGCCACCTTAAGGTACACTTCGTCAGTCGCTGGCATCGGAAGCGCCGCCATACGTTTTCATAGTAACTAGTATTGTCGCAACGGCCGCGAGCCGCGCGCGTCAGACGCATCGGCCGCTGGCATCGGAAGTGTACCTTTAATAATACAATGTGTTAATGAATAAGCGCAAAACCTCATACACCCCAACTGATTTATAACAAAATAATTCGATTGAAACAATTATTTCATTAATTTGATCGTTAAAATTTAAAGTTATTCGCATTTTAAGTTTACAGGCAAAAATGTTTTTTTATCATTTCAGCAATGAATGAATGCGCTAGCGTGCTCATGGATACATTTTAAGAATCTTGTTTTAGTAGTAAGTAGGGTGAGTCTGCCTGTGCGGTGGGTTGAGATCGAGTTCAGTAATTTTTAAATTTAAAAACATATTATTTAATACTTTGAAAAAAATTACCGATGTTGAAAACATCATAATTCGATTCTGCTCTCGATTCTAAACAAACTACTTTCTAGTTTTGCGTTAATTCATTAACACGTTGTATATGTAATGGCTCTGGATACAAGTCCTTTTAAGCCATTCGTTTTTTTTTTCAGTTAATTTGAATGTCATAGAATATTAAACGTGTTGCTACAAAAATAAAGATTTAGTAACAAAATATCACGACACTAGATAAAATGAATTGACTGCAGCTAGAACTTTTTGTTATTGTACAGTAAACAAATATCCTCCGTTGTCGCTGCATCCAGAGCGGACGGCTTCCCATACTAAATGTCATTTGGCTCAACTGTACAATGAGTACCTTCGATTTAAGGGGAGGGGAAGATAAAAGAAATAATGCTCGCGCTCTTGGCAAAAAACGGAAGTAGGCAAAACGCACTAGTAGGCAAAATCAAGTTGTCGAATAGCGCCAGATAGCGAAAAGAGCAAGTTGGCGAATCGCACCAGTTTGTGAAACGAGCAATTTGGGAATGTGCGTTAACTCCACAAAATCTATCAGCCATAATCCCTTTTCAGGTATCAAGAACGGATGGATTGCCACAACATATATGCAGCATATGCTACGTACAGCTACGCAAGTCATCCGCATTCAGAGCGCAGTGCAGACAAGTGCATGTACTGCTGCAGGACGCTACGGTGCGACAACCATTGGTAAGATTGAAGATAGAGTAAGATGTCGGCGGAGGGGAGCTTCGGTATTGGAAACGATCACCGAAGTTAAGCAACGTTAGGCACGGTCTTTGGATGTGTGACCGTTGAAACGATATCATTTGCATCTTCGTGCTGAATGCACGTTAAGAGATGTTTATTCCGAATGCGTAAATGTGCACTGCATACAAATGAAGTCTGGTGATATTTTCAATACTAACCAATTGAAGTCATTGACATTTTTCAGAAACTATCTAGAAACTAATCGCTATGTTTGTATGAAGTCAGAAAAATAAACAGTTTTAATGCTAGGATTAATTTAGGATTTGTATGGAAATCTTTAAAACTATACATTTTATCGAGAATCTGACTTCATACAAACATAGAGATTAATTTCTAGATTGTTTTTGAAAAATTTCATTGACTTTAATTGATTAGTATTGAAAATGTCACCAGACTTGGTTTGAATGGAGCGCGCTGCGAATTATATTCCCTTAATTTGGACCCCGCTCATACTTCGTAAAGAGCGCATTTTAATTTAAAATGTTTCATTTTTTGCAGATGACAACATCGCACCTAAGAACTTTGGATAGATCTCAGTTTAAACAACAGTTTTCTTACACAAACGCATTAATTATAAGTATTCCAGTTGAATCAGATACAAATGTACACAACCAAATACAAACAGATGTAAATCTGGACTTCCAAAAAGCATTTGTCAATCAAATTGAAGAACATTCATTTATAAAGAAAGAGTCTTTTTACTCTGACAATGTAATATTAAATACTGAATCAACAGATGAATTTGATGCGGATATAGCTTTGGACTATCCGGAAACTTCTCAAACTATAGAATCAATTGATGAAGAAAAGGACCCAGTAATAAATGATGTGTATAACAAAATGAATCATGAAGTAATTGAACAAACCAATACAGAAAATAATAATGCAAAATTAGGTATATGCATAGATATATCTATTCTAAAATCTTATTTATTTTCTAAAATCTTTTAAATTTATATTCTAAATTCCTATTTAATCTAAAATCTACAACGTGTTAATGAATTAACGCAAAACTAGAAAGTAGTTTGTTTAGAATCGAGAACAGAATTGAGTTATCATGTTTTCAACATAGGTAATTTTTTTAAAAATATAAAACCATTTGTATCTAAAATTTAAAATTTTCTGAAAGCAATCTCAACCCACTGCTCGGGCACTCTCACCCTACTTACTACCAAAACAAGATTCTTAAAATGTATCCTCGAGCACGCTAGCGCTTTCATTCATTGCTGAAATGATAACAAATCATTTTTACTTGAAAACTTAAAATGCGAATAACTTTAAATTTTAACTATCAAAATAATGAAATTATTGTTTCAATCTAATTATTTTGTTACAAATCAGTTGGGGTGTATGAGGTTTTGTGCTTATTCATTAACACGTTGTATATTATCTTTATCTTTGAATCTATATTGAGGATATCAGGGGATGATCAGACCATCAAACTGGACATCTTTCTCTATAGGACCAACATCGAAATCTCGATTTAAAAAATCACCTGTTCTATACATTTGGCTCAAGTAGGTTTGCAGTGTTGTGTTGTATGGAACAGCTGATTTTTTTTCGCGATTTCGATGTTGGTCCCATAGAGAAAGTTATTCAGTTTGACGGACTGATCATCCCCTTCAAAAAGTGTCAGCATATTAAGAAGGACCCTGGATTATCTATAGGTAATCTGTAATCATTCCATTTTATAATCTCTAACATAGAAAATGGTATCCAATTCTTCCCTCCAAAAAAACTTAAACCAAATTGAATGTTACAGAAAGCACAACCAACAAGAAAACTCCTTTAAAGAAAAAAAAGGAACTCGAAAAAATTGTTCAAGATACAAAGAGACGTTTCAACGTGAAATTGGTTGAAGATTTCGCAGAATTCAATAAAATGTATAATTGTGAAACGGTTTTTAAAACAAAAGAGGAACAGCTAAAGGAAGTTGAAGAACGGAAGGAGTCTGTATCGTTCGAAAAATCACGGTTTCAGTGCATGATATGTTATAAAGGGTTCATGAATAATGTCGCCCATGAAAAACATATGATAATGCATGACAAGGTAAATAATACTAATGAAATAGCTATATTTGTTACTTGTTCATAAGCCTACAGCAGGGCTGCGTTCAGAACCTGCGCCCAGAGTGCACCCCGAGTGCAACTTTGCGCACTAACGCCGTTCGTAGCCTCGGTGAAAAACGCTCTTTGCAACTCGGTTGTCACAACTCAACCTATCCTCTAACCATCAAATTCGATGGTTAAACTCTGACGTTTTGATTTTCTGTGGTTACTAGACTTTTTGTTTGTTTTGAATAAAAGTTTTTTTTTTTTCAAATTATTTTAATTCACTTTTTGATTCTCTAGCATGGAAGATGAGTTTTTATAGTATTTGATGGAAGCTCTGGAAGCCCGTATTACTGTCAATGTCAAAATTTGAGGTCATAAAACAACCGGGATCGTTCGTAGCTTATTGCGAGTTGAAAAACAACTGTTCGTTCCGTACCTTAGATTGAAAAACAACCAAACAACCGCACCCAAAGGTCGTGAACGCAGTCCAGTGGCGTAGCATGGGTTTCTGCCGCCCGGGGCACAGACCTAATTTGCCGCCCCCTACACAAAAAATAACGGAGCGAGCGAAGCAAGCTCGATATTTTTTTGCACATCTAATCGGGTTGTGGTCAGACATCTTTTAGTTTATCCATGCATAAATAGAAACTTAGAGCGCAATACGAATCGATTAGAGCCAGAGCTTTTTACCAATGAATCATGTGCAAAGTAACCTAAGTAAAAGCTATGGATCGAGCGAAGCAAGTTCTAAATTTTAGCACCACGTCTTAGCTGTAGTCAGAACTCTTTAGGAATATGTGTAGGCACACATAAACAGAAACCAAGAGCTACTTTTTCCTGCTTTACAAATATAAACAATGCTCTACGGCATTTATCTATATTTTTCACGAATTTGCCGCCCCTAATAAAGTGCCGCCCGGGGCATTAGCCTCCCTGCCTCCCTCGCTACGCTACTGGCCTATAGGGAGTTTTACTTTAAGGGAATATAGGTTCAGACGAATATTTTCTATGAGAAATTTTGCCCAGCCCTCCGAAAAGTGCGTGCGTGTGCCTTATTTTCGATTAAAAAGAATTAACAAAAGTACTTTTAATCGTTTTTATTTATGATTTCATTTCACTAGATAAACGAATGGTGAATATGTGAGTATAAATTTCAATCAAATGAAGACTTTAAAACTATACATTTTAACGAAAATCTGGCAACATACAAGCGTAGAGATTAGTTTCTAGATTGTTTCTGAAAAGTTTCATTGACTTTAATTGGTTATTATTGGAAATATAACCAGACTTCGTTTGTATGGAGCGCGCTTACGGTAATATACCCTTAATATGTTTGTCAGGTCAGCGGAGACCATGAATGCGACGTATGTAAGTCCAGGTTCCGGTCGAGGAAGCGTATGCTCTTACACGCGAGGCAACACAAATATAGGTTTGCCTGCAAGTCATGCGATCACGTCAGTAGGGAGAGGTGAGCATTTTTTTAACACCACAGGTTACTGATGATACTGATAGCCGTGGTGATCCAGTCCACCTTGCCTGCCGTGCAGGAGGCGATGGTTCGACCCCCGTCCAGACCGACTCGTACCAATGAGTTTTTCGGAATTTATGTACGATTTGTAACACCACTGACTTTTCGGTGAAGGAAAACATCGTGAGGAAACCTGCATGCTTCAATTTCGAGGCATGTATTGTACCCACTGTCCATTACGTGGCGACGTGCTCACCCTCCTTCACACTGGACAGAGTTTCGGTACTAGTCAAACGTGGATGTTCTGAGGTTTCAGAATATCTCTGACTACCCCCTCGGGGAATATAGTCGTGAGCATATGCTATGCTATATGCTAGATTACTGATATGATATGTAGCAAGCTACAGACACGACAGTGAAATTTGCACTCAGTTCCAACATTTCCGTTTTGGCGCTGCTGTCGTCAAGCTAGTTTGTATAGAACTTGTTATGTATAGAACTTATAGGCATACAGTTATTCCGGAATGCAATAAAAACCTATTAACTGAAAAGAGAAAAACAAGCTCCATAATCACTAATCAGCTATAACAACTTTGTTTGAGTAAATATAATTTGATTCTTATTAGGTTGGTATCGCAAACGGCGACAAAGAATATTTTTCGTTGGTTATTGATTGGTTTGTCCCCGCCTGCAATACCAACCTAATAAGAATCAAATTATATTTACTCAAACAAAGCTGTTATAGGTGATTAGTGGTTATGGAGCTTGTTTTTCTTTTTTCAGTTAATAGGTTTTTTATGCAGTCGGGTTTTTTGTTAACCTTAATAATTTAGTTTATTTTATACTTTTTAGTCTTGTGTTGAAACGAAAACATAAAAGTACTATAATATTTATATATTTGGAATCGTCTGATTACTAGCTTTCATTTGATACCCATTTTGTAATTTTTAACAAAAAAAAATTGTTCATACCCCCTCTTTTTTTAATTCGTAGACGCCATCTTGAAATAATATACCCTATGTCACTCTCACGATTTTTACGAATCCAATGACACCTCACACATTAAAATCCATCAAGCCGTTTAGGCTGTAGGCCGTGCCAAAGAAATAGACATACAAACATACATACATACGCTCGAAAATCATAACCCTCCTTCTGGCGCAGTCGGGTAAAAATACTGATATTTGACCAAGGAACAAAGTAATCAACGATAGTATTATGTCATGCAACGGAGAAGAATTAGGGTTTCTGAAGGATTCTCAACTCAAGCGAAAATACCAGGAAATACACAAGATTCTGACGCAACAACACGGCATAACGCTGCTGTTGCTGTAAGTATAAGTTGCTGTAATATGGCATAAAAATATGGTGATAAAGATTTACAACAACATAAATTCCATAGAACCGTGTGGTTCAGGCCTGGAATCGAACCGCTACCTTGTGATTGAGTTGCGAGCTCTTTTCTTCTCTCATTGGGACATGGCATGTCGTCCGTGCGGATTCGAACCCGGGCCCTCACGGTTGAGTGTCCATACCTCTCCACACTGCGCCATCGACGCTCACAATATGATTGTTAACTAGTACATATTTGTATTACAGTTACATAGCGAAGGCTCATTTCAAATGGCACGATGGGTTCAAATACGAATGTGAAGTATGCAATAAACAATTCAAGTGAGTAAAATATCATTGGTAACTATTATACAACCCACACTCCCACCCACAAATAACACACTCCCACCCATAAAACCCACACTCCCATCCACAAAGTCAAAGTCAATATAATTTATTCAATATACGAGCTCGCAGCACACTTATCAAACGTCAAATCTTTTTAAAGCTACCACCGCGTCGGAACGTGTTGTCGCTGTAGAGAAGATGCGGCCAGAAACTCTACAACATAACACGACTTAATAACTATTACAATATAAATTCTTAAGCTAAAGTTATGTATACAATAATACATAGTCTATTTAATATAATAATTGATACTATAACTATTATTGACACAAAACCCACACCCCCACCCACAAAATCCAATCAGAGGCACCCACCCACCCGCAAAACACTTTTGATTTGATGATTTTTGGATGATTTGTCTATTTTACTAGTAATTTACTTTTAAATCCGGACTTCTAGAGATGTGGATGTTTTTTAAATAAATGCTTTCTTTTTTAAATAATAATTATGACCACACCGGTTCGTGAAATATACAAATATTATTTCGACTTTCGAAATATTCTTTAGATTCCGAATTATACACAGAACTCGAATTTTTACCTGCCGATAATCTCCTGAAAACCTCCAAAAACGATTTCATTTGACAAGTCATGTCAGTTCCTATACTCCTGTAAGGTCCGGTTTTTATACAGAAAACACGTGTGTCGGTGGCGGATAGTCAAAGTAACACAATTATAAACCTTATATGATTAATTATAACCTCGTGCGGAGAATTACGCCCGATTCTCCTTTACGACCAAAACGACGATATGCTACGTACTATAAGATTTATATTGTGTTACTTAGATTATCAGCCACCGCCACGCGTCTCTTCTGTATAAACCGTGGCTTAGGTTCAGTAAGAAAGTTGTTCGATGTAATGAGTGCAATCACCCTTTATTTACAGTAACATTAACTTGTCATGCATAACCATATGTTTTCTATGAGCGTTATCATTCATGAAGCCTTTATAGCATATCATGCACTGAAACCGTGCTTTTTTGAACGATGCAGTATCCTTCCGTTCCTCAACCTCCTTCAACTGTTGCTCCCTCGTTAAGAACAACACCTCACAATTGTATGTCTCGTTGAATTCTGCAAAGTCTTCTATAAACTTCATCTTACATATAGTGTAGTCGGGGAAATCTACGGATTTTTGTATGGAGAAGGTTGCATTAATTGCACTTTTGGTGATAATTTGGAATATAGTAGATAAATACCTGAATAAGAAAAATTCTCAATAATCCTCAATTTTTATTGTGTTTTATGGAATAATTAAGACATTGACAAAACTCCATTCAATACGTTTTACTTATAACAATAATAATCCCCGGTTAATAACCTCAAAACTAAATTATTTACTGTTTGTTTGTACACATTAAATTTGCCTTGTGATAATTAACTCTTCTGCTGGTCTTTTGCTTGTATGCTGCAAGAAATATCTTTCGATATAAGCTTGCTCTTTGTACATTTATATAGATTTTAAGGTATTTCTCAGGTTCCTGAGCCTAAAGTAACTTTATTGAACCCTGAAGTAATTTCTTTGTATAATTTTCAGTGCGGTGAGCACACGTATAAATCACAAGCGGTCTTATCACGCGCCGGTGACTTGTGTGTTATGTAACGCAACGGTATCCGGTACGAAGGCGTTGGAAGAACATTGTGATCAGATGCATTCTGCCGCTGTAAGTGCTGTGTCGCCATAGATAGAGTAGGTAATGTGATGATGATTGATTTATCAAAAGTCGAAATTGTTTATTCAAAATAATATCACATAGATAACTTTTTGACGTCATGTTTTTGAATCTACTACCGCGTCGGAAGGTTCGGTAAGGAGATGATCAGACCATCAAACTGAACAACTTTCTCTGTGGGATTATTTTTTTCGCGATTTCGGTGTTGGTGCCATAGAGAAAGTTGTTCAGTTTGACGGTCTGATCACCCCCCTAAAAAAGTGTCAGCATATTAAGAAGGACCCTGTATAAGAATAAAATTAATTTTATTTACAGAAATATCCGTGCACGACGTGTAAAACCAAGTTTGAAAGTCAGGAAGCTTTCGACAAACATTTGAATCCTGATAACATCTGCATCAAATATTTGTAAGTAAAATCAAATAATTGATGAAATTTTGGCATATAGAATATGTTCTGGATTAACGTAGATGATAGCGTTGGTATGTAATAGAAAGTAATATATAGTTTTTATAAAATTTAATTTAATTTTTTGCTCGCTAATGTGTTGAACAACGTCGTATGAAACGCGTAAGCTACGTTGGTCATTAAAGTCTCGACTGGTTACAGCCCTCGCCTGTGGCTCGAGCTTGCAATCCAGCCTCGATTCTTATGACCAACGAAGCTCACTTGTATCGTACTTGTATCTTGTAATGTACCTATACTTCATTCCAAATAAGGACGACGAGATTTTCCGATCCCTATTTAGCTTTCTGGCCAATTCTGATTACCAAATGTAATTAATTTATTGGATACTTATACTATCCGACATATCTTGGACGTTACTAAAGCTGTTCTAAAAATAAGTGAGAGGAAGTGTTTCAAATCTCTGTTTCTGTAATTCAAAATAGCCTTTAAATTTCGTTGCTATTTCGATGGAGTAAATACATAATTCTCAATGTTGTTGTGTGTGTAATTTTATGTTTATATTTGCAGTCCATGCACTAAATGCGGCGAGAACTTCTCTAACGAACAACTGTTGTACAAACACACCGAGTCCAACCACGGCGACACCTTGTTCAAATGCGAGGAGGTACGTACATAGCATGAAAACACCCCGGGCACTCCATAGACCCGTCCTGCTCAGACGCGCGCGCCTTCTTTATGTGCTTCTTGCTCGGCTCCTCTAAAATCGCCCCTGAAGTGCGGTGTGAGGTGCGGTATCTGAAGTTAGTGAGGGGCAGGGAATGGCCAGTATGCAGTCCCTACATTACATATTGCACTTAGTATCCTGACGGATTTTAAGGGTATGATCAGACCATTAAACTGAACAACTTTCTCTATGGCACCTACATCGGAATCAGGTGTTCCATACAAAACTGCAAAGCTACTCGAGCCAAATGAATGGGACAGCAGATTTTTTTCGCGATTTCGATGTTGGTCCCATAGTGAATATTGTTTATTTTGATGGTCTGATCATCCCCTTAAAAAAGTGTCAGCATATATTAAGAAGGACCCTGAATTTCCTGTTCTAGGCGATTTTTGATTGTTTATGTGTAAAGAAATAATTGAAAATAAGAACTGCTTAGAAATATTTGACCACCTTGTTTGCTATGATATTGGCTATGTGCACGACACTAGCGCCCCTAGCGGTGTCGGACCGCCGTGAATTATATCAAGTAGCATGTTAGTTAAAAGTTTGTTATTTTAATAATAAAATAATGTTAAAACTAAAGAAATTTGTAAAGAAAAGCAACATTATGATTACGATATTAAACATTTTAAATACCCATTTGCTAGAATCAACGATATTTGTAGTGCCAATTTCCGTACAAACTTAAATAACGGTTTTCACACCTTTGGAGATAACCTTTTAAAAAAAACCTTTTTAGTGAGCACCTATACTGCATTCAAAATAGGAACGAAATTTTAAGGCTATTTTGAATTACAGAAACAGAGATTTGAAACACTTCCTTTCACTTATTCTTAGAACAGCTTTAGTAACGTCCAAGATAGTATATGTATCCAATAAATTAATTACAATTGGTAATCAGAATTGGCCAGAGCAAAATAGGAATCGGAAAATCTCGTCGTCCTTATTTGGAATGAAGTATAGATGCCAATAGAAACTTCCATGCCAAATTTTAAGTTTGTAGTCTTTACAGTTTTGGAGATTTCGTGTTGAGTTAGTGCGTGGATTTGCATAGATTCAAGCATATTTTACACAGCTTGACCAACAAAAGTACACATTTCTATCACCCCGGGCGCTGCGATCGATTTGTCGGTTCCCATCACAACTTCGCACATAGCCAATATCCGATGGTGACTGGACAATGTCATGAGCATATGAATATAATGTATGTATAATATCGCTCAGTGTCCGGCGGTGTTCGCGTCTGGGATCCGGCTCGCCGCACACTGGAAGCAGAGGCACTCCAAGATTACTTTCATGTGCGAAGTGTGCGCTAAAACGTTCACTGTGAGTTATACCAAAGTATATACAACGTGTTAATGAATAAGCGCAAAACGTCATACACCCCAACTGATTTATAACAAAATAATTAGATTGAAACAATAATTTCATTATTTTGATAGAAAAATTTAAAGTTATTCGCATTTTTGAGGCAAAAATGATTTGTTATCATTTCAGCAATTAATGAAAGCGCTAACGTTCTCATGGATACATTTTAATAATCTTCTTTTGTTAGTAAGTAGGGTGAGAGTGCCCGAGCGGTGGGTTGAGATCGAGTTCAGTAAATTTTACAAACATATTATTTAATGTTTTGAAAAAAGAAACTATGTTGAAACCATAATAATTCGATTCTGCTTTCGATTCTAAACAAACTACTTTCTAGTTTTGCGTTAATTCATTAACACGTTGTATTTTTTCGCGTTTCCTGAGGGTGGCTCCATAGTGAAAGACAATGCGAGTTTTGTATGAACGGTTGGCCCATTATTTTTCGACGTTGTTTTTGGCGCGGCCATCAACCAAACTTAAATATTTTAGTTCAGAATAAAGTGACAAACAAAACTTGTTATTACTGTATTAGTCTAGGAAAAATAAGGTTTGAGATTGCATTAAAGACACTTTAGTAAATTGTGTTTGAAATAATATTACTGTTAGTTTATAACACTTGTCGAGATTTCGTGGTTATACAGGGTGTTACAAAAGTAAAAATAAATTTTTTTAAATTTTAAGGGGGTTGTTTAGACCATCAAACTGAACAACTTTCACTATGGGACCATCATCGAAATCGCGAAAAAAATAATTATTTATCCCATACATTTAGCTCGAGTACATTTGTAGCTTAGTATGGAACATCAGATTTTTTTTTCGCGATTTCAATGTTGGTCCCATAGTGAAAGTTGTTTAGTTTGATGGTCTAAACCACCCGCTTAAATGTTTATTTGTATTTTTGTAACACCTTGTATAGGCTCAGGAACCTGAGAAATACCTTAAAATCGATATTAATGTACAAATGGCAAGCTTATTTCTAAAAATATTTCGACCAGCATACCAGCAATAGAGACAGTTAATTATCAAAAGGCAAATTTAATATGTAAAAACAAACAGTAAAAGACTTACAAAATATTAAATATCTACCCAAATTAACAATATTAACCGTGGATTATTATTGTTATAAGTAAAACGTATTGATCGAAGCCATCCTGTACAAAATCACCAGTTTCCCATTTTTTGTTCATACCTAAATTTAATGTTTTGTAAATGTCTTAATTATTCAATAATACAACATCAAAATCGGGGATTATTGAGAATTTATGTTTTTCAGGTATGTATCTACTATATTCCAAATTTTCACCAAAAGTGCAATTAATGCAACCTACTCCATACAAAAATCCGTAGATTTCCCCGACTATATATCCCTAAACTCAGTCCGAACGGAGATATAAAGGCTTAAAGTTGACATTATATTCATTACGTTTACATCAAGCCTTTATATCTCCGTTCGGACTGAGTTTAGATATATACTTGTCATAAAGTTATTGTAGCTTTATTCTGAACTATAATATAAGGTATCAGACCATCGAAACTGAACAACTTTCTCTATGGGACCAATATGGAATCGCGAAAAAAAATCGGATTTCCCTTACAAAACTGCCAGTCAAACTCGACCCGAATGTATGGGACAATGATTTTTATCGCGATTTCGATATTGGTCCCATAGAGAAAGTTGTTCAGTTTAATGGTCTGATACTCCCCTTAAAACAGTTTCAGCTAATTTTGTTAGACCTTATGTATTCAAGTTTGATTGATGGCCGCGCCAAAAAAAGAGGCGACAAGAAAAAAGGCGCCATTTTTAGTCATTGGCTTTTACATCCTGTATATTTGCTTTTGTAGTGTGCAGGTCAGCTGCGGAGGCATCAGAGACTACACACGGGAGAGAAGCCCCACCCGTGTCACATGTGCCCCAAGCGGTTTAGACTAAAAGTACATCTCGATGTAAGTACTTATTTTACCTTTTATATCTTACTAGAGTTAGCCCGATACTTCGTCCGCACAAATTATATACCAGATCATAAGCTATCAAACAAAAAAGTTTCATCAAAATCGATTCAGTAGTTTTCGCGTGTTACTTTTTATTTATAATGTTGGTGTACTAAAATGTACTAATTTATTTCTTTGTTTATTCGGCAGACACACATAAACATGCACACGGGCGACCGTCCGTTCAAGTGCGACCACTGTGAAGCTAGCTACAAGTCCAGCGCTAATAGACACAAACATTTTCTGACGGTGAGACCATACATACACACATACATACACACAGACGTTAAAGGCTGTCAGTTACATAGAATTTAGCGCGATGCGGAATTAAGCACAGTTGAATAGTATTTGGATTGCAATGTGATTAGAACTGAAATTGGATAAGAATAGAACTTCGATGTTTTAACTTAGCGCAATCGCGGGCTGGTTCAGTTTCGCCAACTAATTTGAAATAACCTTATCATAAATATAAATAAATAAATAAATAAATATCTTGGACATTGTCACACAAATTATCTAGCCACATTTAAAGTACCAGAATCTAGCCTGGACTTGTATTATGATGACTAGACAACGATATAGAATACATATATAGATACAAACGTCCATGACTCGGGTACAAATATTCATATTCATCATACAAATATTTGTCTCTTACGGGATTCGAACCCGCGACCCTTGGCACAGCAGGCAGGTTCACTACAGACTGTGCTATCGGGCTGTCAATATATGTTTATGGGGTATAATCTTTGACTAATTATTATAAGGACTAGCCTTGCGGTAGCATTTCCCCTCTGCCACGGTATAAGCACAATTGATCTTGTGCATTTACATTCAATTTTACACCTTATCACTAAACGAGACAGCCTATAATTGCGAAGTAATAACTTCGAACTTAGAACGTTTGGGGTTCACACGAGACTACTTTTCATGATTTTTAACATTCAAAATTAGAATCTAAAGTTATGTGGAATAAAATACAAAGTTGCGGATTTCATGTTACCTCGCCCCCCGCAAAAAGTAGCAGAAATGTTTGTTAGTAAAATTACACGCGTAACCAGTCCACATATAAATAGTCAATATATGTCTCCTACAGGTTCACAAGAAGATTCGTCCACACAAGTGTCACCTTTGTGACAAATCGTACACGACGCCGTCTGATGTCAAGAAGCACATCAGATCCTTCCACATGAAGATACCCCTCGGTAAAGAGTAAAAATAAACGCCAATACATATTTATTTTGTTGTTTTTATTTATCTCTAGACAGAATCACAGTTTTCAGAACATCTCTGACTACCCCCTCATGTAAACGGCGATATATCAAGCCATGCTATATTAGTGAAAGCTAAGTGGAACGCTGATAGACAGCTTCCGACATCTATCGGAGACGTTTCGAAGCACTATGTGTTGAAATTTGGGTTCGTATCTAAACTGGAGCGATAGCGCGCCACACCTCACCGCTGCGCTGTAGTAGTGAGAGATTTCGCCCATATCAATCACTGTCTTGTTGGTTGTTGGGCTAGTGGTCCAGACAACCGGCTCACGATTCGGGTGCTTATGGTTCGAGCCTCGTGTCGGCCGGAAATCTTTTTCAATTTATTTTACAATGTGGCTCCCCCTTCTGCTAATAAGCGGCAGTGACAATAATTAAGACGTCCCAAAATCCCAGGCGACTTACCTATCTATATCCAAAATACATATTAATATCTATGTATCAAGCTACAGAGCACAAGTACAAGGTAAATTTAAAACTGAAAGAGTTAACAACTATTTTGGAGGCAGGTTATTAAAACGTAAATTACCAGCACAGGGCCGTAGCTAGAGAGGGGGGGGGGCATCCTGGGGCAATGCCCTACCTTAAAATTCCAATGCCCTACCTTAAAAAGCACCCATCCACCATCCACTATACTGTTTTTACCATAAGGGCTAGCGGGGCACGAGTCCTGGGCCTCGGACTAAAGTGGCCTCGAAGCTCATGCTCCTAAACATTTTTTTTTAAATCGAAGACTAGCCGCAATCACGTACCGTTCAAACCACGAACCACCTCTGTCGGACGTTGGTTGGCAATCGTGACGAAGCTGCTTTACGAATTTAATATATCAAGCAAAGGTGAGCGGAAGTGTTGGGAGAGGCCGTCCGACGAAAACATACCATGATCAAATCCGTAAGCCGTGATGGTCCAGTGGCGAGTAACCTCGCATGCCGCGTAGGAGGCGATGGTTCAATCCTCGTCCAAGCCGACTCGTACCAATGAGTTTTTTCGGAATTTATGTACGATTTGTAACACCAATGGCTTTTCGGTGAAGGAAAACATCGTGAGGAAACCTGCATGCTTCAATTTCGAGGCATGTATTGTACCCACTGTTCATTACAAGTGTCGACAGGCTCACTCCCCGTCACACTGGACAGAGCTTCGGTACTAGTGAAACGTGGATGTTCTGTGGTTTCAGAATATCTCGGACGACTCTCGGGGAATATAGTCGTGAGCATATTTTTATCAAATCAATGATCTTTTCCGAAAAGGGCAAGTGCGTAGCACATTCAATCGAAGGAAGTGCATGAATAGATGTATAAATATTGAATGAGGCTAAAGAGGTGTGTCAGAGTCGAAGCGTGTGGCGGTCCGTGGTCTCTGCCTACCCTCGTGGGACAATGGTACGAGCTTATGTATGTATGTAAAATTATTCAAAACAATTTCCGTGTTCCCGCTAAAAAAGTAGACAAATCTGTTCTTATTCTTTTTTTAAAGATTTCGGCCCTTATCTTTTTTATCTCATGGTTGCCGTTAACAAGCCTTGGAAATAACGAAACTAACTCATCGATTTAACACGTTATAACGTAACTTTTGTGCATGGGTGGTACGGTGGATTCGACAGCTACAGGGTCCGTTTCATAACGTGTGAAAATCACTCGCGGTGACAAGACAAAAGAGAAAAAACATGTGCGAAATACGGATGCCAGAGTGAGATAGACAGTCTATCGGAGTGATTTTTACATGTTTTGAAACGAATCCATAATTTTTATTTATTTTTCAAATACAAAATAAAAAATCCATTCTTTGGGTGCGATTTATAAATTAAAATTGCTTAATTAAGTTTTAAAATGTAAATTAAAATGGAGTCCTTTACATTTGTTAAATTAGAAGATGATGACAATGAGTTACTAGCGTGCAGAGTTTGCCTCGAGACCGAGTCGAAATTATTTGATCTACACAGAAATGGTTCTGCTGGTATATTTGGAGAATTAACAGGAACACAGGTTTGGATTTCTTGTTTATATTAACTCCTCTCATCCCCAGTCTATACAGAGTCTTTCTTCATATGCTGACGGTTTTTTAAGGGTATCAGACCATCAAACTGAATAACTTTCTCTATGGGACCAACATCGAGATCGCCACAGAACATTATAAGAGGGGTTAGAAGTGCAAAGTAGGCGTGGAACGTGTCGCCACAGGTTATGCAATGATTTGCATAACACCATAAGGCGCGCGGCGTGGTGCGAGCGAGAGGACATGAGTAATTGTAGCAGCGTGAGCGCGAAAACAAGTGGTGACAGCCGTCTCCGAAGCAAAAGCGCTACTTTGCATTTCTAACCCCTCTTATATTGTTCTGTTATAATGTTCTGTGGACATCGCGAAATAAAATCAGCTATTTAAGAAAAAACTAACACCAACTGGATCCAAATATATGGGACATTAATATGCCATGGTGGTCCTGTGGCATGTAACTATGTCTGGCAGGAGGCGCTGGTTTGATCCCCGTCCAGGCCGACTCGTACCTATACTTCATTCCAAATAAGGACGACGAGATTTTCCGATTCCTATTTAACTTTCTGGCCCATTCTAATTACCAAATGTAATTAATTTATTGGATACATATACGATCCGACATATCTTGGACGTTACTAAAGCTGTTCTAAGAATAAGTGAGAGGAAGTGTTTCAAATCTCTGTTTCAGTAATGCACAATAGCCTTATAATTTCTTTGCTATTTTGAATAGAGTATAGAGTATTTCAGAATTTATGTACAATTTGTAACACCACTGGCTTTTCAGTGAATGAAAACATCGTGAGGAAACCTGCATGCTTCAATTTCAAGGCATATTTTGTACCCACTGTCCATTACAAGTGGCGACGGGCTCGCTCCCCGTCACACTGGACAGAGAAACGGTACTAGTGAAATGTGGATGTTCTGAGGTTTCAGAATATCTCTGACTACCCCCTCGGAGAATTTGCAATCCTTTTTTTTCCTCTTACTAAAGTCCGGCCGCTGAAAGATTGCGTTTGACAGTTACCATAAAATTGTAAAAAACTGAATGAAAACTATAAATGCCGATCATTATTTAGTAGCTTTTTGAACTTAAAAGGGCAGCTAGTGCCCTGTGTACTAGAGTGAGCACAGGTAAACAATATTTTCATTCAGTTTTTTACAATTTTATGGTAACTGTCAAACGCAATCTCTCAGCGGCCGGACTTTAATGCAATCTGTCCTGCATGGGACATTCTGCAATAATTGGTGTTATTTTCTTTAAGATGTCAAAGAAGGGAACCACTGTTCCACCCTTATACAATATTCTAATCTTTTAGAAGATCTGGAGGTGCATTTCTTTTAATCTTGTGAATGTCTTTTGATCTTTCATTAATTCCACAGCCTTTTGGTTTGCATAGCATATGCTCACGAGTATATTCCCCGAGGGGGTAGTCAGAGATATTCTGAAACCTCAGAACATCTACGTTTCACCAGTAGTATCGAAACTCTGTCCAGTGTGACGGGGGGTGAGCCCATCGCCACTTGTAATGGACAGTGGGTACTTTTTAGTTTGTATGTTGTTTAAGTCTGTCTCTATACGCAGCAGTTCTGATTTTGATATCTTCCTTCATTGCAGTTATGTTAAGATCGTCGTGAATTTGTTGCTACGAATGAATGCTATTTAACATAAGAATCTTATTTCTACAGGTTTTAAAAACGGATGGATTGCCGCAATATATATGCAGTATATGCTACGTACAGCTACGCAAGTCATCCGCATTCAGAGCGAAGTGCAGACAATCACATGTCCTGCTGCAGGACGCTAGGGTGCGACAACCGTTTGTAAGTGAATTAACCCATTTATTGAACACTATAATGCGTCCAAGATAGCACCGTGGTTATGACAGGCGGTTCTAGAGATTTTATTTTACTTTTTAAAGTTTCTTGAGCCATCTTTTTAATAGACTTAATATACAAGACTAGCTGTTGCCTGAGACTATGTATAACTTTAGCTTAAGAATTTATATTGTAATAGTTATTAAGTCGTGTTATGTTGTAGAGTTTCTGGCCGCATCTTCTCTACAGCGACAACACGTTCCGACGCGGTGGTAGCTTTAAAAAAGATTTGACGTTTGATAAGTGTGTTGCAAGCTCCTATATTGAATAAATTATATTGACTTTGACTTTGACTCCGTCAGCGTAGACCTTAAAAAGTATCCAATGTGTTAATCCAGATCATATTCTATCTGTGTGCCGAATTTCATTACAATCCATTCAGTAGTTTTTACGTGAAAGAGTAACAAACATCCATCCATACTTACAAACTTTCGCGTTTATAATATTAGTAGGATTAATTAACATTTAACATAATATTAAAGGTCGGCTCCAACGTTTACAGAAAGTAAAATAATTGCTCTAAAACAATCTGTCAAAATTACGGAGTTGACCAGTATCATGGGTACAATCACCCCTTAAAGTAATTCAACTGTTTACCCTTACATCCTGTACATGGTGTTACAAAAGTAAAAATAAATATTTAAAACTTTTGAGGGGGTTGTTTAGACCATCAAACTGAACAACTTTCACTATGGGACCAAAACCGAAAACCCAAAAACAAAAAACAGCTGTCCCATACTTTTAGCTCAAGTAGATTTGTAGTTTAGTATGGAACATCAGTTTTTTTTTTCGCGATTTCGATACTGTTCCCATAGTGAAAGTTGGTCAGTTTGATGGTCTTAAGGGGGTGGCCCTTAAATGTTTATTTGTATTTTTGTAACACCTTGTATACGTAAATTTTTTATATCTGTGATCTCTAAATGCAAAAATGGTTACGAGTAAATCATCCGAACTCTGTAGTATAGAGTCCGTATACCCTAACCTAAGAGGAAGGATCTCCATAGAGTCCGCATAAATTTGCGATTGTAGTTGGTCTCTTTTGTCTTATGACGGACCTTTAATAGTAGAAGGAGATGGAACTATAGATATTTGTTTATGCGTTCCACTTGTTTTTGAGCTAGTGTGTGTGAAAAGTGACCGTCAACATAAGGCCATATGTCACTTGGTGCCTTTTGTCCATACTACTTGACACCACACACTCAAACCTAAACGTCAAAAAAAGTGGACACTTTACAATTGGTATGGCTCACTCTAGTCTTAAAGAGAGATCCTTCCTCTTACACCCTAACACACTGTAACACTGTATAGGCTGATGATGATTAGAAGTTGACTGTGAACATTTCCTTTTGCAGATGACAACGTCGCACATAAGATCGTTGGATAGATCTAAATTTAAACATAAGTTTACTTTCACAAACGCACTAAAAATTAGTATTTCGGCTGAAAAAGATACAAATATAGAATTAGAAGGGACAAGTATAGAAAAAAATTATGAAGGAAGTCAATTAATTAAATGTGAATCATTGATATATAGCGGTGATGAAATATTTAATGATTTCGATGAATCGATAGATCATTTAGATACGTACATTAATGAAAAAGATTCAAATATAGAATTAGAAACGTCAAGTATAGAAATAATTCACGAACAAAATGAAAATCTGTTGATGAAGACAGAAGCATCAACATACTGTGGTGATGAAATATTAAACAATATCAATGAATCTATAGACCAATTAGGTACGGATATCAATTTAGAATATCCAGAAATTTGTCTAGAAAAACAGAAATTGGAGGCAATAACAAAAGTAAATGATAAAAAGAGAACAAAGAAAAAAACTCAAACGAAAAAAAAGGAACGAGAACCGAAACCAGAGAAAAAAGTCAGAGAGAAAAAACGGAAACGGCCGTGTAATATGAAGTTTATAGAAGACTTTGCAGAATTCAACGAGACATACAATTGTGAGGTGTTGTTCTTAACGAGGGAGCAACAGTTGAAGGAGGTGGAGGAACGGAAGGATACTGCATCGTTCAAAAAAGCACGGTTTCAGTGCATGATATGTTATAAAGGCTTCATGAATGATAATGCTCATGGAAAACATATGGTTATGCATGATAAGGTAAATGATATATATCTTAAAAGAATAAAGGGTGATTGCACTCATCACATCGAACAACTTTCTTACTGACCCTAAGCCACGGTTTATACAGAAGAGACGTGTGGCGGTGGCGGATAGTCAAATTAACACAATTATAAACCCTATAGTACGTAGCATAGCGTCGTTTTTGTCGTAAAGGAAAATCGGGCCCAGGCGACGTCACCTGGAGGCGGGGGCGTAATTCTCTTAACGTAGTACAAGGTAGTATAAGGTTTATAATTGTGTTACTTTGACTATCCGCCACCGCCACACGGTTTTCACAGCAAAAAATTAAAACTTTTCATACAAACATGCCTAAAAACCAACTGTCTGTACTGTCGTTGGATAGGTCTTGCTTACTTGTCTCTCCCCCCTCCCTTTAACTTCTAAAATACTGGAGTAAAAAGTCTTAAAATGTTATACAATATAGCTTTCGGTAAGTACTTTCAATGACAATGTACTTATGTTGCAAATTAAATCGCGCTATCGTTAGGTTTCAAATTTTTCTTTTAGTATAGATAATCAATTTTATTAACATACATATATACATAAGCTCACGCCATTATCCCATGGGGGTAGGTAGAGACCACGGACCGCCACACGCTACGACTGACATACCTCTTTAGCCTCATTCACATTCATACATCTTTTCATACACTTCCTTCGATTGAGGGTGCTACGCACTTGTCTTTTCGGAAAAGATTATTGATTTGATCATGGTATGTTTTCCTCGGATGTCCTCTCCTAACAATTTTATAAACTTTCTTCTAATTCTTCTTACACAATGGCTTCGGAATCTTATCATGAGCGAGTCCGGCCGCCGCCTTTTGTACCCTTCTTGTTCGCGTATATTGTTGTTGTTTTTTGTGTATTTTGGTGTGCAAATAAAGAATATTTATCTTATCTTATCTTATCCGACACGCTCTTGGCCGGTTTTTAATTGGGTTTACAATTCCACAGAGCAGTGGAGATCACATATGTGAGGTGTGCCAGGCGAGGTTCAACTCTAGGAAGAGATTGCTCTGTCATAACAGACAACACAAGTATAGATTTGTATGTAAAACTTGCGACCACGTCAGTAAGGATAGGTGAGTGTTTTACTATTATAAATACATTATACAACATATTAATAAATAAGCGCAAAACCTCATGCACCCCAACCTTTGACTATTTATATGTGGACTGGTTACGCGTGTAATTCTACTATCAAACATTTCTGCCACTTTAAGCGGGGGGAGAGGTAACATGAAATCCGCAACTTTGGATTTTACTCCCCTTAACTTTAGATTCTAATTTTGAATGTTAAAAATCATGAAAAGTAGTCTCGTGTGAACCCCAAACGTTCTAAGTTCTAAGTTATTATTTCGCAATTATAGGCTGTCTCGTTTAGTGATAAGGTGTCAAATTGAATGTAAATGCACAAAATCAATTGTGCTTATAATAAATTAGTCAAAGACCCCAACTGATTTATAACAAAATAATTAGATTGAAACAATAATTTCATTATTTTGATAGTTAAAATTTAAAGTTATTCGCGTTTTAAGTTTTGAGGCAAAAATTATCTGTTATACAGCTAGTACAAATTACAAATAAAAAAAACCCCCAACGCCAACTATTATTAATGTATGTTATACTTTTTAACTCTCTTTAAGATATTTCAGGACAATTAATGTGTCGGGGACCGTAAGTGATTGTAAAAAAATCAATGGTCATTTCATAGCGGTCCCCTCCGCAACCGTTCGAGAGCTACGATGCCACAGACAGACAGACACACAGCCATTGCCGTCAAACTTATAACACCCATCTTTTTGCGTCAGGGGTTAATTATGGTGCCTATCGTGGAGGTTAGATTAATGCCTACCCACTTAAAATTTTGTATACCTACTGTGTTTGTTGGATTCAACTATCTTATAAATAATATTGTATGCCTGACATAGGTAAAACTGTCGAAAATTTTTTTACGATAAGACCTATAAATGTACACCAGTTTGTGACAATAAATGATTTCTGATTTCTGGGGTTAATAAAACACAAGGCCAAGATACAATACAATTATATGGAACACACAAATTATAGTTAAACATTTTCAACTTTTAACAATGTCAACTTGTACAATATTTATATTTTCAGTTATCTCGCGAAAGCTCACTTCAAATGGCATGAGGGCGTCAAATATGAGTGTAAAGAATGCAACAAACAATTCAAGTTAGTTCTTTTCTTTTTCATAAAAAATCTTGGATATTGTCACACAAATTATCTAGTCACATTTAAAGTACCAGAATCTAGCCTGGACTTGTATTATGATGACTAGACAACGATATAGAATACATATACAACGTGTTAATGAATAAGCGCAAAACCTCATACACACCAACTGATTTATAACAAAATAATTAGATTAAAATTTTAAGTTATTCGCATTTTAAGTTTTCAGAGAAAAATGAATTGTTATCATTTCAGCAATGAATAAAAGCGCTAGTGTGCTCATGGATACATTTTAAGAATCTTGTTTTGGTAGTAAGTAGGGTAAATGTGCCCGTGCGGTAGGTTGAGATTGAGTTCAGAAAATTTTAAATTTTACTAACAAACTATTTAATATTTTGAAAATAATTACCTATGTTTAAAAACATGATAATTCGATTCTGCTCTCAATTCTAAACAAACTACTTTCTAGTTTTGCGTTTATTCATTAACACGTTGTATATCTGTAATTTTCAATCTGTTGCGTCTTAAGGGTATTTATTTCGTTCTCTGGGTAGTGGGATCGGTGGCGAAATTGGACAACGCAATTGATTTGGAAGAGTGCGGGTTCAAGTCCCGCCCGAGACTTAATTCTTCAATCTTTAATTTGATTTGATATGGCACAACATGGCTGTCAAAGTCAAAGTCAAAGTCAATATAGTTTATTCAATATAGGAGCTTGCAGCACACTTATCAAACGTCAAATCTTTTTTAAAGCTACCACCGCGTCGGAACGTGTTGTCGCTGTAGAGAAGATGCGGCCAGAAACTCTACAACATAACACGACTTAATAACTATTACAATATAAATTCTTAAGCTAAAGTTATGTATACAATAATACATAGTCTATTTAATAAAATAATTGATACTATACAGTAAAGTAAATAAACTATAAGCTAGTGACCTCAGACCCAAGCATTTTGATCATTTAAATAATCATCCAGTTTATAATCAACTAGCAGCCCGTCCCGGCTTCGCACGGGGTAGACAAATAAATTTTAAGACTCATTTTTCTACACCTTCGGTTACATTGTTCAAATTTTACCAAGGATCCCTATTTTTTTTCAAAATGAAATGTAGCCTATGTCAAATTGGAAGAATGTAGCATTCTATTGGTGAAAGAATTTTTTTAATCGGCCCAGTACTTTTTGAGCCTATTCATTACAAACATACAAACATACAAAAATAGGTACAAATCTTTCCTCTTTATAATATTAGTGTATCAATATAGGAGCTTGCAGCACACTTATCAAACGTCAAATCTTTTTTAAAGCTACCACCGCGTCGGAACGTGTTGTCGCTGTAGAGAAGATGCGGCCAGAAACTCTACAACATAACACGACTTAATAACTATTACAATATAAATTCTTAAGCTAAAGTTATGTATACAATAATACATAGTCTATTTAATAAAATAATTGATACTATACAGTAAAGTAAATAAACTATAAGCTAGTGACCTCAGACCCAAGCATTTTGATCATTTAAATAATCATCCAGTTTATAATCAACTAGCAGCCCGTCCCGGCTTCGCACGGGGTAGACAAATAAATTTTAAGACTCATTTTTCTACACCTTCGGTTACATTGTTCAAATTTTACCAAGGATCCCTATTTTTTTTCAAAATGAAATGTAGCCTATGTCAAATTGGAAGAATGTAGCATTCTATTGGTGAAAGAATTTTTTTAATCGGCCCAGTACTTTTTGAGCCTATTCATTACAAACATACAAACATACAAAAATAGGTACAAATCTTTCCTCTTTATAATATTAGTGTAGATAATATTTAAAATCTGTTACTATGTTTTTTTTTCAGTACGTTAAGCACGCATCTGAATCACAGACGGTCTTATCACGCGCCAGTGACTTGTGAAGTATGTAACGCGACAGTGTCTGGTACTAAGGGATTAGAAGAACATAATGAGAAGATGCATTCTGCTGCGGTAAGTAAATGATCACAGAATACAAGGTGCGGTTCAGACCATCAAACTGAACAACTTTCACTATGGAGCCAACATCGAAATCTCGAAAAGAAACACCAGTTTCATACAAAACTTCTTCTTCATACAGGAGCTTGAAGCACATTTATTAAACGCCAATTCTTTTTTGAAGCCACCACCGCGTCGGAACGTGTTGTCGCTGTAGAGAAGATGCGGCCAGAAACTCTACAACATGACACGACTTAAGAGGATATGTGAAAAAAATAGGATTCTTCAAAGCATCATATCTCATGAAGTACTAACTGTAGGAGTATGATTTGCGGATATGTGTAAATTGAACATATAATTTAGGTTTTGATTAGAGCCAAAACACGATTAAGAGACATTTTCTCGATAGAAAAACAAGCCAAAGTAGCCTCCGTCTTTATCGATAAACGCTTGGAAGTGCTAAACGGTGAATAATAGAAACACGAGACTGGATTTAAAAAAAAGAGATTAATATTTTATAAAGTTTGATTAGTGCAGAAATGAACTTACATAAATAGTACAATCATAATTAAATAAAGTTTGTTTTACGCAAGCGTCGTTGCAGACGCGCGCGCCGCCCCATCTCTTTCTCTCGCACCAGGCAGTAATATAAGCTATCACACGTTCATTTCGCTTCAATTATTTTTCGACATAGGCCCTTAAGGGGATATAATTCGGAGCGCGCTCCATACAAACGTACTATGGTGATATGTATTTTCAATACTAACCAATTAAAGTCAATGAAATTTTGCTGAAACAATCTTGAAACAAATATCTATGCTTGTATCAGATTTTCGTTAAAATATACAGTTTCAATGCTAGGATTAATTTAAGATTTGTATGGAAATCTTTGAGGCACTGTAACATTTAAACTATACATTTTAACGAAAATCTGACTCTATACATGCATAGAAATTAGTTTTCAGATTGATTCTGAAAAATTTCATTGAGTTTAATTGGTTAGTATTGAAAATATCACCATAGTACGTTTGTATGGAGCGCGCTCCGATTTATATCCTCTTAATGACAAAATTAGAATTTATGAGAAAGTGATGTTTTTTATAAAATGAGATTACTTTCAGAAATATCCGTGCGCGACGTGTAAATCCAAGTTCGAGAGTCAGGAAGCATTCGACAAGCATCTGAACCCTGACAACATCTGCATTAGATATTTGTAAGTATATACAGGGTGTAAGTTTAGACAGTTTCATTCATTTTGAGGGGAGATTGTACTCATGATAGCCCAATAGCACAGTCGGTAGTGAACCTGCCTGCTGTGCCGAGGGTCGCGGGTTTGAATCCCGTAAAGGACAAATGTGTGATGATTTTAAATATTTGTACATGAGTCATGGACTAGACAACGATATAGAATACATATACAACGTTTTAATGAATTAACGCAAAACTAGAAAGTAGTTTGTTTAGAATCGAGAGTAGATTCGAATTATCATGTTTACAACATAGGTATTTTTTTTCAAAATATTTAATAATTTGTTTGTAAATTTTAAAATTTACTGATCTCGATCTCGACCCAGCGCACGGGCACACTCACCCTACTTACTACCAAAACAAGATTCTTAAAATGTATTCACGAGCACGCTAGAGCGCTTTCATTCATTTCTGAAAAGATAACAAATAATTGTTGACCGAAAACTTAAAATGCGAATAACTATAAATTTTAACTATAAAAAATAATGAAATTATTTTTTCAATCTAATTATTTTGTTATAAATCAGTTGGGGTGTATGAGGTTTTGCGCTTATTCATTAACACGTTGTATAGGGTCCAACTTAATATGCTGACACTTTTTCAAGGGGATGATCAGACCAGATCTGTACAACTTTCTCTTTTCATCAAAATCGTGAAAAAAAAAATCTGCTGTCCCATACATCAAGTAGGTTTGCAGTTTTGTATGGAAGAGCAGATTTTTTTTCCCTAAATCGATGTTAGTGCCATAGAGAATGTTGTTCAGTTTGTAGGTGAAATGAAATGAAATATTTTTATTTGCCAAAATACTTTGGTCTAATCATCCCTTTGACTATTTATATGTGGACTGGTTACGCGTGTAATTCTACTAACAAACATTTCTGCCACTTTTTGCGGGGGGCGAGGTAACATGAAATCCGCAACTTTGTATTTTATTCCCCATAACTTTAGATTCTAATTTTGAATGTTAAAAATTATGAAAAGTAGTCTCGTGTGAACCCCAAACGTTCTAAGTTCGAAGTTATTATTTCGCAATTATAGGCTGTCTCGTTTAGTGATAAGGTGTAAAATTTAATGTAAATGCACAAGATCAATTGTGCTTATACCGTGGCAGAGGGGAAATGCTACCGCAAGGCTAGTCCTTATAATAATTAGTCAAAGGATCATCCCTTAAAAAAGTATCAGCATATTAAGAAGGACCTTATATTCTATGGCTTGCCATACAAAACGCTATAATAAGTTGTCAGTCTGCCGTTTATTATTTATAGTATCGCTTGTTCCCTCAGTCGACTTGTAGAAACAAATTCCTATATTTACATTTGCAGTCCCTGTACTAAATGCGGCGAGAACTTCTCTAACGAACAACTGTTGTACAAACACACCGAGTCCAACCACGGCGACACCTTGTTCAAATGCGAAGAGGTATGTAACGTTAAGGGCCTATGCCGAAAAATTATTGAAGCGAAATGAGCGTGTGATAGCTTATATTACTGTCTGATGCGAGAGAAAGAGATGGGGCGGCGTGCGCGCCTGAAACGTCGCAAGCATAAAACAAACTTTATTTAATTGTAATTGTACTATTTATGTAAGTTCAATTCTGCTCTAAGCAAAATTTATAAAAAATATATCTCTTTTTTTTAAATCAAGCCTCTTGTTTCTAATATTCACCGTTTAGCACTTCCAAGCGTTTATCGATAAAGACGGAGGCAACTTTGGCTTGTTTTTCTATCAAGAAAATGTGTCTTAATCGTGTTTTGGCTCTAATCAAAACTTCAATTATATGTTCAATTTACACATATCCGCAAACCATACTCCTACTGTTAGTACTTCATGAGATATGATGCTTTGAAGAATTCTATTTTTTCACATGGCAATTTTTGTTTTAGTGTCAGGCGGTGTTCACGTCGGGTCGTAGGCTCGCCGCACACTGGACGCTGAGGCACTCCAAGCTTACTTACATGTGCGAAGTGTGCGCTAGGACCTTCCCTGTGAGTATTAACAGACATAAACCCGCTGTATACAACTTGTATACACCAGTATCAACGGCGACCACTCAGCCGTGTGTTACACGGCGAGCAAGCGACCCACGAGAAGAACGTAATGCGCACTCTTTTTGGCATACGGTGGAGTCTTGCAATTGCATATATCTGGTTAATTGCAATATGGTATTTGACAGCATGTAAAATATAGGATCTATTGATGTCATCCGTATTTAAAAAAAAAAACATTTATTTCAGATTATTCATCCATATTGTGTTAGTAACAATTGTCTTATAAAGTCAAAGTCAAAGTCAATATAATTTATTCAATATAGGAGCTTACAGCACACTTATCAAAGTCAAATCTTTTTTAAAGCTACCACCGCGTCGGAACGTGTTGTCGCTGTAGAGAAGATGCGGCCAGAAACTCTACAACATAACACGACTTAATAACTATTACAATATCAATTCTTAAGCTAAAGTTATGTATACAATAATACATAGTCTATTTAATAAAATAATTGATACTATACAGTAAAGTAAATAAACTATAAGCTAGTGACCCAAGCATTTTGATCATTTAAATAATCATCCAGTTTATAATATGCTTTTTTACAGAGGACTTTTTTGATTTGAGTTTTAAACATGTTTTCGGAAAGATTCAAAATGGTCTCGGGGATTTTATTATAACAACGTATACAGTGACCCATGAAAGACGTGTTGACCCTACTAAGCCGAAAGTGTGGAGATATCAGTTTATTTTTGTTTCGAGTGTTGTAATTATGGACATCACAATTTCTTGGAAATAACGACAAATTTTTTCTTACATATAAAATGTTTTCATAAATAAACTGTCCATAAACTGTTAAAATATTAATTTCCTTAAAAAGGTCGCGAAGCGAATCACGACAGCGCAGACCATATATAGCTCGAATTGCCCGTTTCTGTAGGATAAAGACTATGTTAACTATGTTAGTTCCCAAATAAATACATTCATTAATAAAATTCAATAAATTACAATATCAATTACATTACATTACCTACTACTGTACAAATGGTGATGAGCTGGCATGCAGTAGCATCTACCTCTGCACCATGGGTATTGAATATGAATTTTGGAAACCAACTATTTAGTCAGTTAAGAAAAATACTGGTTATTTTAAGAGAAAATCGACAACGAAATTATTGTTTTTTGTCTACTTTAGTCACGTGATCGTAATATACTATGCTACGTACTATAAGGTTTATAATTGTATTAATTTGACTATACAGCGCCACGTCTCTTCTGTATAAACCGTGGCTAAGAGTTTTTTGATTACATAAATAAAACTATCCATGCCCATGTTGATCATTTTCCCGCCTCATTTGTAACGTTCATGATGTTTTACAGATTTGATTGAAATTTTTGAATTGGAAACGTCTTGAGAATGTAATGTAATAATAAAAAAAATATTTTCTCCACAAATTGTTAAGTACCAGTACACATCGATACATTTCGAGGCATGTATTGTACCATTACAAGTGGCGACGGGCTCATCCCCCGTCACACTGGACAGAGTTTCGGTACTACTGGTGAAACTTGGATGTTCTGAGGTTTCAGAATATCTCTGACTACCCCCTCGGGGAATATAATCGTGAGCATATGCTTATGCTTATGCTTATGCATATGCATATGCTATGCTATTTGGTTATTAATTACCAACGACCTTTAAAAAACGGATAGTCGGATATTGCACGAGTCTCAACTCTCCCTTGGACAGTATTTTCTCAAATAATATTTTTAATGTACAGATAGATAGATAAACAATTTATATATATTATTGTTGTACAGAGTGAATGCCTGTTACAAGAGCATCAGAGACTGCACACGGGAGAAAAGCCCCATCAGTGTCCCATGTGCCCCAAGCGGTTCAGGCAAAAGATACATCTGACGGTAAGTAGTTATTTCTTCGCAATTTCGATGTTCGTGCCATAGATAAAGTTGTTTAGTTTGACGGTCAGATCATCCCCTTAAAAAGTGTCATCATATTAAGAAGGACCATATACAACGAGTTAATGAATAAGCGCAAAACCCTAATTTAAAACAAAGTAATTAGATTGAATCAATAATGTTATTGTTTTGATAATTAAAATTTAAAGTTATTCGCATTTTAACTTTTCAGGCAAAAATGATTTGTTATCATTTCAGCAATGAATGAAAGCGCTAACGTGCTCATGGATACATTTTAAGAATCTTATTTTGGTAGTAAATAGGGTGAGTGTGCCCGTGCGGTGGGTTGGCATCGAGTTCAGAAAATTTTAAATTTATACGAACAAATAATTTAATATTTTGAAAAATGCAATCTATGTTGAAATCTTGATAATTCGGTTCTGCTCTCGTTTCTAAACAATTTTCTAGTTTTGCGTTAATTCATTAACACGTTGTATATTGTAGAGTTGATGCTACAAGAGTACAGGAGCGTCGTCGTTACAGTGCAGTTGCGATATCGCCCACGCTCAAAAATCATGTGTTAAATGGCTCTTACACTAGTTGGCCAATCTCTTCTCCACTATGACAAGTATAAAGGTTCAACGACGGCAACTTGTTCGTTTTTCACTCCCAAATAAATAAATAAATATCTTGGACATCGTCACACAAATTGTCTAGTCACATTTAAAGTACCAGAATCTAGCCTGGACTTGTGTTATGATGACTAGACAACGATATAGAATACACATATAGATACAAACATCCATGACTCGGGTACAAATATTCATATTCATCATACAAATATTTGCCTCTTACGGGATTCGAACCCGCGACCCTCGACACAGCAGGCAGGTTCACTGCAGACTGTGCTATCGGGCCGTCAGCAAATCAGCATGTAGGCGTTAATTCGAAGTTTTTCCGCAGGTACACATAAACACGCATACTGGGGAGCGTCCCTACAAATGCGCTCACTGTGAAGACACCTTCAAATCATACTCGCAGAGGCACAAACACATTCTGATGGTAAGACCTTACTTTCTCTGTTCAGTGAATAAAAGGCACAGCATTATAAGAGGGGTTAGAAGTGTAAAGTAGGCGTGGAACGTGTCGCCACAGGTTATGCAATGATTTGCATAACATCATAAGGCGCGCGGCTAGGTGCGAGCGAGAGGGCATGAGTAATTGTAGCAGCGTGAGCGGGAAGACAAGTGGCGACAGCCGTCTCCGAAGCAAAAGCGCTACTACCCTCTTATAATTTTCTGTGATAAAAGGAGTTTTAGGGCTGAGCCCCATCTAGCAGCACGGAAATGCATTTTTAGCCACTCCATCCTTTTCTGTCGCTCAGGAACGTCATTGGCTAGAGCGAGAAAGGTCTCAGCGCTGCCGGTGCTGCCGCGTGCGGACGCATTCCCGCTATCTTTCTGGCTCTAGCAAATGACGTTCCTGAGCGACAGAAGAGGAAAAATAGCGATTCCGTGCTGCTAGATGAGGTAAACCACAGAACATACAAGTTGTAAGTGACAGCCTAGCAAATACTGAAACGGTGAACTCAGACTATCAAACTGAACAACTTTCACTATGGAGCCTACCTCAGGAAACGCGAAAAAATATCAGCTGTCCCATACGAAACTGCTGTACCTACCCGACTCAAATGTAAGGGACCGCTGATTTTAATGTAACATTATTTAAGAACTTTTATGTACACTTAGAATGCAAAATAAATAATTGATTTGATTTGATTTCCTTCACCTAAAAGCTAGTAGTGTTATAAATCGTACATAAATTTCTAAAAACACATTGATAAGGCTGTACCTATCAAACTGAACAACTTTTACTTTAGGAACAAACCTGTTATTCGAAAAAAACAGCTGTTTCATACTAAACTGCATGAAACAGGTGATTTATTTGTACAGTGACAACACGTTCCGACGCGGTGGTAGCTTAAAAAAAGAATTAACGTTTAATAAGTGTGCTTCAAGCTCCTATATTGAACAAAGAGATTATACCTAATAGAGTGAGCCAAACCAATTGTAAAGTGTCCACTTTTTTTGACATTTAGGTTTGAGTGTGTGGTGTCAAGTAGTATGAGATATCTCAGAGGAAGGATCTCCATAGAGTCCGCATAAATTTACGATTGTAGTTGGTCTCTTTTGTCTTATGACGTACCTTTAATAGTAGAAGGAGATGGAACTATAGATATTTGTTTATGCGGCTGTCCACTTTTTTTTGAGCTAGTGTATGTGAAAAGTGACCTTAAACATAAGGCCATATGTCACTTGGTGCCTTTTGTCCAAACTACTGGACACCACACACTCAAACCTAAACGTCAAAAAAAGTGGACACTTTACAATTGGTATGGCTCACTCTATTAGGTATAATCTCTTTGGATATTGAATAAATTATGTTGACTTTGACTTTGACGTTTGATAAGTGTGCTTCAAGCTCCATATTGAATAAATTTTATAGCTTAAAAAAAGAATAGGGGAGTTGACTACATAAAATATATTTTAGTTTTAACTGCTCAGTAAATAAACCGTTTGAAAATAACGCTAAACTCACATTTTCAGTAATGCTGTTACTTGAATATAATTTTTAATAACTGGACAAACTATAAAAAGTATCAAAACGACAACAAAAAACAATGACGTCACTATTCAATTTTTAGTACAATATGTCATAGAAAGCACGCGTTTTGACGTTTGATAAAGAGTTGTTAATTTGACTAGTTGGAAACTCGCGGATTGACGTTTAATAAGTGTGCTCAAGCCTTTGACTATTTATATGTGGACTGGTTACGCGTGTAATTCTACTAACAAACATTTCTGCCACTTTTTTCGGGGGGCGAGGTAACATGAAATCCGCAACTTTGGATTTTATTCCCCATAACATTAGATTCTAATTTTGAATGTTAAAAATCATGAAAAGTAGTCTCGTGTGAACCCCAAACGTTCTAAGTTATTATGTCGCAATTATAGGCTGTCTCGTTTAGTGATAAGGTGTAAAATTGAATGTAAATGCACAAGATCAATTGTGCTTATATCGTGGCAGAGGGGAAATGCTACCGCAAGGCTAGTCCTTATAATAATTGGTCAAAGGCTCAAGCTCCTATATTGAATAAATTATTTTGACTTTGATTGACTTTGACTTTGTGGTTTTAGCAGAGTTTCTATCTACCCCAAACGCATGATGATGGTGTTCCCCACAGGTACACAAGAAGGAGCGCCGTCACAAGTGCCACATGTGTGACAAGACGTATGTGGTCTCCTTCGATCTCAAGATGCACATCAGAACCTATCATATGAAGATACCGCTGCCGCCGCCCAATAGAAGAAAAAGTAGAAATAAACAGCAATAAACTCTGTTGTTTATTATTTATTTGTTGTTTTTATTTATCC
Source organism: Agonopterix alstromeriana (assembly GCA_963924505.1). Taxonomy (NCBI): domain Eukaryota; kingdom Metazoa; phylum Arthropoda; class Insecta; order Lepidoptera; family Depressariidae; genus Agonopterix; species Agonopterix alstromeriana. The sequence continues at coordinate 1,343,421 of OZ004688.1, forward strand.
CTGCCGGCACCTAAATACACCACATCCTTACAACGGGCTCGAAATGAAAACATTACTTATGTACATATCGAATTTATTGATTCTACATGTAAGCCGTGGTGGTCCAGTGGCGAGTAACCTTGCCTGCCGTGCAGGAGGCGATGGTTCGATCCCCGTCCAGACCGACTCGTACCAATGAGTTTTTCGCAATTTATGTACGTTTTGTAACACCACTGGCTTTTCGGTGAAGGAAAACATCGTGAGGAAACCTGTATGCTTCAATTTCGAGGCATGTATTGTACCCACTGTCCATTATAAGTTGCGACGGGCTCACCCCCCGTCACACTGGACAGTTTCGGTACTACTGGTGAAACGTGGATGTTCTGAGGTTTCAGAATATCTCCGACTACCCCCTCGGGGAATATAGTCGTGAGCATATACATACATACATACATGTATGCCATGTTAGCTTAATCAAATTAAAGATTGAAAAAGTCGGGCGGCGAGCGGGATTCGAACCCACGACCTGCCTATCCGGGGCATGCTCCACTCCAACAGAGCTGTCGGCACCCCGCAGGCCACGACCAAATTTTCAATCTATATCATCGTCTTTAAGGGACGTCAGCGCCATCTACCAGAGTTTATGCAAACTACTGACTCACAAGTCTAATGTTGCAATTAGAATTCATGCGATATACATGCGATACACACCTTATTCCAATCGAATTTATTCTTTTCTTATTGCTTATTATAATTTTGGTGCAAGTTTCCCATTCATACAACGCATCGCGACAAAGTGTAGGTACTTATCACAGTTCAGAGCAGGAATAAAATACAAAATAAGTTGTATATAATAATTTATTTACAATATAACGTACTACATAATGTATTTATACAGAGTGTAAGGAAAAGTATCATTAACCTTTAAACCACATACTCTACCCATCAAACTGAACAACTTTTACTATTGGAGCAAACCTGTCAGAATAAAAAGAATATCAGCTGTCCCATACTAAACTGCAATGCCTACTCAATTTAAACGTATGGGACAGCAGATTTTAATAGCAAAATTTGTTCAGTTTGATGGGTAGAGTATGTGGTTTAAATGTCCTCTCATACAAACTTGCTAGCTGACGATGATCATCCAGTGTCCGCGAGGTGTTTGTTAAGCGCGTGCGCGTGGTAGAGGTCGGGCCGCGCGGGGGGGAGGGCGCCGGTGGGGGGCGCGGCGAGGGGGAGTGCGGCGGGGGGGAGGGGGAGGGGGCGGCGCGCGCGGGGGGGCGCGGGGATCTTCATGTGCACGGTGCGGATGTGTGTCTTCACACACGTCGACGTCTGGAACGTCTTGTCGCAGAGGTCGCAGCGGTACCGACGGATCTTTGTGTGCACCTGTTTCGGAAGATAAACTTTGATTAAATTAAAACAGGAAGATATGTGACTGGCCTAAAGCGTATGGACCGCATAAATTGTGTCCCTGTCGCCTAATTTCCTTAGTTGCAATACGAGCGACGTTGCGTGATTGAGTTACTTTTTTTTTATTTTAGGCGGAATAAAGGCTCCAAAATGCCTTCGTGTGATTTTAGATGATGGCGTTCGCGCATGCCCACTTGGTGCAAATTGTCTTTGACATATGTGCAGGGTTGACTTACCACGCATCGTATGCACATCATCTAAATTTCGGTACTTTTTATTGTTCTTTCTGTTATTATTGTTCTATCTGTTATTAAAAATAGTATTTAGGCTAAAGCATTGCTGAAAATGTGAATTTAGGGTAATTTTTAACGTTTTTTATGCACTGAAAAGACTCAATTTTATAAATTCAAATACTACGGCTGACTGCATTCCCTTGGTCGATTTCCCTCAAGTTTCCCAGAAAGTGTGATGTGAAGTGGGGATCTGAAGTCAGAGAGGGGCGGGGAGTGGCCGTTCTGTATATAGAACTATATACTATTACCTATTCTATGTAGTTGTACAAATCATTTAAAAAGGAAAAACAAATCACACGGCATTACTTTTCACTCGTAAGAGACATGAAAAGCAGGTCCATTTTTCGAGTATGTAATGCAAGAACAAACACAGAGGAAAACATCGTGAGGAAACCTGCATGCTTCAATTTCGAGGCATGTATTGTACCCACTGCCCATTATGTGGCGACGGGCTCACCCCCCGTCACACTGGACAGAGTTTCGGTACTACTGGTGAAACGTGGATGTTCTGAGGTTTCAGAATATCTCTGACTACCCCCTCGGGGAATATAGTCGTGAGCATATGTGTAATGCAAGAACGTCACCTATCTTCCTATTTTAATTTAGTCAAAGAAGATAAATAAAATATTTAAAAAATTCATATTTTTCCCAGTCCACAAACATATGCAGGTACAGATTATAAGCTCTTATAATTATTTATATGTTCATGTACTTCTTCTTATCATGTGGGCAGCAAGCCCTGGTGTCAGAGTTTTTTCAGACCGCCTTACGGCCTCTGACGTGGTTTTTATGTAACAACTACTACCACGAGAGAAAGTAGCCGGGACCAACGGCTTAACGTGCCATCCGAAGCACGGAATCATCTTTCTTTTCAGACAATCAGGTGATTCAGCCTGCAATGTCCTAACCAACTCAAGTACTTTGGGCTAACTAGTGCCCGTTTTGAGCGCGAACCCTACTAGTCTAGGAAAAATAAGGTTTGAGATTGCATTTAAGACACTTTAGTAAATTGAGTTTGAAATAATATTACTGTTATTTTATAACATTTTTGTCGAGATTTCGAGGTTTTATTGGCTCAGGAACCTGAGAAATAACTTAAAATCAATATTAAGTACAAATGGCAAGCTTATTTCTAAAAATATTTTGACCAGCATACCAGCAATAGAGACAGTTAATTATCAAAAGGCAAATTTAATGTGTAAAAACAAACAGTAAATATTTTAGTTTTGAGGTTATAATTTTTGAAGACTTACAAAATATTAAATATCTACCAAAATTAACGATATTAACCGTGGATTATTATTGTTATAAGTAAAACGTATTGAACAAAGCCATCCTGTACAAGATCACCAGTTTTCCATTTTTTGTTCATACCTAAATTTAATGTTTTGTAAATGTCTTAATTATTCAATAATAAAACATAAAAAATCGGGGATTATTGAGAATTTATGTTTTTCAGGTATGTATCTACTATATTCCAAATTTTCACCAAAAGTGCAATTAATGCAACCTTCTCCATACAAAAATCAGTAGATTTCCCCGACTATACGTCCAGTAGTTAGTGAGTCAATGGTTAGGGGTTATTGTTGGGTAAAAACTCACCAGCTGATGCTTATGGTTCTGAGTGCGCGATTTGAACGCCTTAGGGCAGTGCGGGCACTTGAACGGGCGCGCGCCCGTGTGGGTGTTCATGTGGATCTGTTGGCAAGACATTATTACTATATTATGTTTAGGTAGGTCGTACGACCAGGGCTGTCAGGGCATGTAAAGGAAGCTTTCATGTCTAATGACTCGGTTCATTGTTGTTTGCTCGCGCGCCGTTGTGACGGTTGGTAGGTTATTCGCGAATTGTACTATAGGATGGTTGCGAATAACTTTGCATCTTATTGCCGTGCAGAGAGTCGCTATTTAATTAAATCTGTTTCCGAAGTGATTCTTCTGTACAGGTAGTACTACTATTTATTCTGTGGCCTGGTCTCCAATCGCGGTAAATATTCGGTGATTGAGCCGTGACTGGACTACGTACGAACCATAACTTTTGACACATTTGGTATTGCGCTAATCGCGGTACAGCTCATGACAGCCGTTAGAGCCATTTTGACAGATCTCTGAGATGTTAAAGACTGTCAGATACATAGAGTTTAGCGCGATGCGGAATTCAGCACAGTTGAATAGTAATTGGATTGCAATGTGATCAGAACTGAAATTGAATAAGAATAGAAGCGCAATCGGTCTCCAGGAAAATAATTCCGATCGTCAATCTTCGTTTGCGCAGAGAAGGAGACTGATTGCGTTAATTTAAAACATCGAAGTACAGAATTTCAGTTCGAATCACATTGCAATCCAATTACTATTCAACTGTGCTGTTTCTACAGGCTATATCCATAACCTAACCGTTTGAGAGCAGTTGGTATTACATACATAATGTAGTACCGACTGCTCTCAAACGGTGAAGGAAAACATCGTCAGGAAACCTTCATACGTTGAAGAAGAAATTCTGATTCGCACCGCACCGCATTGCCAGGATAATGATTGAGGTACATTCGCTATCAGATATATCATAGCAAACAAGGTGGTCAAATATTTCTAAGCAGTTCTTATTTTCAATAATTTCTTTACACATAATCAATCAAAAATATCTAGAACACTTAGAACTTCAAATATATCTACGCAGCCAGGGTGATCATAAACATCTGAGCAGTTTAGGAAAAAAGACCTTACTCCGTTGTTATACATCTCAATTAGTAAAGAAACAATTGAAAATAAGTTGTTCCGATATTTATGATAAAATACACGTTTAGAGCCGTGGTAATCCAGTGGCGAGTAACCTTGCCTGCCGTGCAGGAGGCGATGGTTCGATCCCCGTCCAGGCCGACTCGTACCAATGAGTTTTTCGGAATTTATGTACGATTTGTAACACCACTGGCTTTTCGGTGAAGGAAAACATCGTGAGGAAACCTGCATGCTTCAATATCGAGGCATGTATTGTACCCACTGTCCATTAGGTGGCGACGGGCTCACCCCCCGTCACACTGGATAGAGTTTCGGTACTACTGGTGAAACGTGGATGTTCTGAGGTTTTAGAATATCTCTGACTACCCCCTCGGGGAATATAGTCGTGAGCATATGCATATGCTTATGCTTACACGTTTAGATATAATTGGTAACACTTACTGTAAAGGAAAATTAGCACTGCTCAGAAATATCTGAACAACTTGTATGCTACAATATATGTGATGGCGACTGTACAAACGGTACACTACCTGCAGGGAGTCCTGTATGCGGAAGCTCTTGGGGCAGACGGGGCACTGGTGGGGCTTCTCGCCCGTGTGTACTCTCTGGTGGTACTTCAGGGCGGCTGAGCTCTGCAATATTTATGATCAATTGTTAATCTTAACATATTAGTATAAGAGATAAGTGTACTATTTGCAATCATAAGCTGCAAGGCTCATTCAGTGTTTATGGGGTGTAGAGCATCTCTGTGATGGGGTTGACGTCGGTCTGCCTGCATATCGTCAGTCGGTCTAGGAGATACAGCCGTTCAAAGTTCCAAAAATTAAAGGTTACAAAAAAAATAATGATCTCCCGAAAGGATGATCATAGGGTATTATTGTAATATGCACTGCAGGCATGTGCACAGTATAAAAACTGAGATGATCCGTCAGTCGGTTTAGTAGGTACAGCCATACAAAGTTGCAAAAAGTCATGGCTCAAAAAAATAATCATCTCCCGAAGGGATTATCATTGGATATTATTGTAATATAGACTGTTCACATAGCTTCAGTGCATATTACAATAATATCTTATGATCAGCCTAGCAGCTGATCGTCCGTTTTTTGAAACCACAACCGACCTTTGAACGGCTGTATCTCCTAAACCGACTGATGAACCACTGCTCTACACCCCATAAACACTGAATCAGTCTTGCAGCTTATGCTTGCAAAAAGTACACTTATCTCTCGGATTATATAAAAAGCAAGAAAATTTACAGATTTCAAAAATCTGAAAAAAAAATCATCATCTCTGCGGATAGACGTCCACTGCTGGACATAGGCCTCTCCCAAGGATCGCCACAACGACCGGTCCTGCGCTGCCCTCATACAACGGGTTCCCGCCACCTTTTCCAGGTCGTCTATCCACCTTGTGGGAGCTCACTGCCTACCCACAAGAACTACACTACCTACGAGAACTCTTCAGCCCTATCGGCCATCGGTTCTGCGAGCAATATATGCCCCGACCATTGCCACTTTAGTTTAACAATTCTTTCGGCTATGTCAATATACCATCCACACATAGGGTCCTTCTTAATATGCTGACACTTTTTTAAGGAAATTATCGGACCGTCAAATTAAACAACTTTCTCTATGGCACCATCCATGACCGAACCAGGATTAGAACCCAAGACCCAGGTTCGGCAGTCCGGGATAGTAACCATTACACCAACCGGGTCGTCAAATAATAATATTCCCTTCTTTTTAAAGATTGAAAAATTTGTCTCGGGCGGGACTTGAACCCGCACTCTTCCAAACCAGGGAATCGCGTTATATCATACATGCATATGCTCACGACTATATTCCCCGAGGGGGTAGTCAGAGATATTCTGAAACTTCAGAACATCCACGTTTCACTAGTACCGAAACTCTGTCCAGTGTGACGGGTGAGCCCGTCGCCACTTGTAATGAACAGCGCGTTATATCGTTGTAAATATATTCTACTCACCCTCCAGGTAAGTCCGCACATCTCGCACATCCTCTTCTGTATTTTAGTAACTTTCTTAGTTTTAACTTTAGAAACTTTAGCTCCTTTAGGCAGTCTGTCCTTCTCGCTCCTCGGCTTCCGGTTCCGGAACTCCTTGTGTATGATGCGGTGCATTTTGTATAATTTCTCGTTTTCGAAGTTGGCGTTACACTGAAAGAAATTGTTTTTAATAATTTGCCATACTTAATGCGAGATCCGACCGTAGATTTATGCACCTATATGTTTGGTGAACGAAATGTGATTTAAGTGAAAGTTTATACAGGGGTCCATACAACGTATGTATGGAATCTGTTTTTTTTTCGCGATTCCGATGTCAGTCTCGGAGAGAAAGTTGTTCAGTTTGATGGTCTAAACATGTCCTTAAAATACCGTCAGCATATTAAGACCTGTGGGTACATAGGTTCTTAATGACTTAAAATAGTTCCAGACATGAAATTCCCACATTTTCGACTTAGTAAGGTCAACACATTTTTCATGGGGCACTGTATACGTTATTATAATAAGATACCAGAGAATATTCTAAACTTGCCAGACAAGATAAGTCCTCTGTAAAAAAGGTTACTATAAACTCGATGATTATTTGAATTTGAATGGTCTTGACAATGTTACACTATGTAATTTAATGTTGGATTTTTGTAATTGTACTTTGTATATTTTGTTTTGTTTAAAAGAAGTGTGTTGTAGAGTTTCTGGCCGCATCTTCTCTACAACGGAACACCTTCCGACGCGTAGTAGATTCAAAAACATGACGTCAGAAAGATATCTATGTGATATTATTTTGAATAAACAAGTTGGACTTGACTTGATTTGAAATCCTACAAGTAAGATGTATTACCTTGTCACATTTGATCTCTTTCCAGTGGTTTTCTTTCATGTGTTCATTCAGTAACTCTTCACTTATAAAGTTGTCACCGCATTCTGCGCAAGCTCTGGAAAACACAAACAAAATGTTGGTACAAAGGTACAGATACACATGCTCATTAGTAGCACGAGAGCATGCTAATTTCGAGCAAGTGCTACCTAGTAGCATGTGTGAACAGACGTGCTAGAAATTAGCATGCTTACGTCAAAATCGATCAGCTGTTGATTTTCGAGCATGCTACCTGGCGTGCGGGGTGGTGGGACGCACTCTTTTAGCAAGTGTAGACGTGTTTGCTTATTAGCATGCTTCTTTTGAGCATGCTTCTGTCAGTTGACGGCCCGATAGCACAGTCGGTAGTGAACCTGCCTGCTGTGCCGAGGGTCGCGGGTTCGAATCCCGTAAGGGACAAAATATTTGTATGATGAATACGAATATTTGTACTCGAGTCATGGACGTTTGTATCTATATATTCTGTCTCTTGTCTAGTCATCATAATACAAGTCCAGGCTAGATTCTGGTACTCTAAATGTGACTAGATAATTTGTGTGACAATGTCCAAGATATTTATTTATTTAATTATAGTTCAGTATAGATTTCACGCCGTTTATTACTATTTTCATTAGTTTTTAAATTTTGTTTGTTTGAATAGTTTATAGAATGAGTTGTTCGTGAAAAATGGCACGTTGGGGAGACGAAAAGACAAAGACATTATTTAGATAGGTAAGTCACCTAGGATTTTAGGACGTCTTAATTATTGTCGTTGCTGCTTATTAGCCGGAAGGGGGAGCCACACCGGAAAATAAATTGAAAAAGACGGCCGGCCGACACGAGGCTCGAACCATAAGCACCCGGAATTGTGAGCCGGTTGTCTAGACCACTAGACCAACAAGACAGTGATTGATATGGGCGAAATCTCTGACTACTATCAATAAAATCAACTTTTTATTCTAATTTATTCATTGAAATTAATTAAAACAGTAACACTGCAACAAACCAGGACGCTGAACACAAAGCTTCGGCTTCGTCCAAAACTTCGACCGATTCGGTCGTACACTAATAGGGTATTTGACAGGTTTTTAAAAACTAATCTCCGTTGATCACTGATGTCTAAGGGCTCTATAGAAAATGTATATTTTACGTTCCATTACATATAGTGAAGAAAAAACGAAAACAAAAAATGTTATTTAAATATCCCGCGGAAACGCTTTTCCTGACAACATACGTGGCAACAAGCAAATGACGTCACGATGACGTAAACTTTGTACGACACTCACACTCTACACGCAACTGTTTATAAGCAGTTGACGTCATCCACCATTCGGCCAATCACAGCCGTTTACGATCACGTGACTAAAGTAGACAAAAATAATCTCTTATAATATTTTTCTTAACTGACTAAATAGTTGGTTTCCAAAATTCATATTCAATACGGATGCCATCAATAGATCCCATATTTTACATGCTGTCAAATACCCTAATTCTATGGCATTGTATATCATCAGTCGCTATCCTGTATAATGAATATAATGATTACCTGACAGTAGAATCGCACACGTTGCCAGGCAAAGTCTCGATGTGTCTATTTAGAGCGGCCTCCGTGTAGAACTGTACGCCGCATGGCTCGCAACGAGACTTGACTGCCTGCAATAATTATTTGATTGTAAACGTTTGTGTAGAGAGTCGACTAACGGTGCGTTCCGATTCATAAAAACAGTGATGTGAGCGATTACAGCGCTAACACCCGTTTCATTTGCGTTAGCGCGCCGACAGCGCTGATAGCGTTCTATCAATTCGGAACGCTAGATATCGCGCTCACACCGTTCACACCACAACATCCAAATATTTACATTATTTTCTTCATCACTAATCGTTATTAAACTTTTATTCGTCTTTTTTAGAACATAATCAAACCCAGTACTACTAAAGAAACCTAAATCGAGACCTAAACAAACCAAAAATATAGGACAGCAAAACTGTCAAGCGTCACTTTTGAAAATTCGCTCAAAAATTTACTAGAACAAAACTATCAAACGTCACTTTTGACAACTCGCTCACAGTGCTAACGCCACGAACCGTGAGCACTGTTATTTCAAGATGGCGTCGGTAGTGACGTCATGAATGACGTCACGTTTTCGATTGTGGACGCGCTCACGTCAAATCGGAACGACATTTATCGCGCTCACAGCGCTGTCGACGTAATTTGGGACGCAGCGTAAGCAGTAATGCTGTGGCGTAGATCGAGTCGATGTTAACAATATCCCCCTAGACAAAGTGACATTCTATTGGCTTTTACGCTATATCTATCTATCTATCTATAACGTCACGCCTCTTTCCCAGTGGGGTAGGCAGAGACCAGAGCGCGCCATATACTACGATCCTTACATACCTCTTTTGCCTCATTCACATCCATACATCTCTTCATACATGCTCGTCGGTTTCGAGTACTCCGCACCTCCCCTTTTTTTAGGACGCAACCGATTTGATCAGAATACGTCCTACGAGGGCGCCCTCTGCCGACACTTCCACTCACTTCAGCTCCATATATCTTTTTCGTACATCTGCTATCACTCATCCTCTCCACATGCCCAAACCAACGAAGCATACCCTTCTCTATTCTTGTCACAACATCTTCTTTCAATTGACATCGATCTCTAATCACACAATTTCTCACTCTATACTTCATTCCAAATAAGGACGACAAGATTTTCCGATTCCTATTTAGCTTTCTGGCCAATTCTGATAAGCAAATATAATTTATTTATCAGAAAGATGTACTATCCGACATATCTTGGACGTTACTAAAGCTGTTCTAAGAATAAATGAGAGTAAGTATTTCAAATCTATGTTTCTGTTATTAAAAATAGCCTTACATTTTCGTTGCTATTTTGAATGGAGTATAGGTAGTAGAAAATGACAGAATGTATCGATTTGACATTAGCGATAGAAACATTTTGACGTTTGCTTTCGTCACCACACGTCAAGTCAATACATTTTTATCAAAGAGATTATACCTAATAGAGTGAGCCATACCAATTGTAAAGTGTCCACTTTTTTGACGTTTACGTTTGAGTGTGGGGTGTCAAGTAGTATGGACAAAAGGCACCGAGTGACATATGGCCTTATGTTTACGGTCACTTTTCACACACACTAGCTCAAAAAAAAGTGGACAGCCGCATAAACAAATCTCTATAGTTCCATCTCCTTCTACTATTAAAGGTACGTCATAAAACAAAAGAGACTAACTACAATCGTAAATTTATGCGGACTCTATGGAGATCCTTCCTCTGAGATATTACCTCTCTGTGAGCCTTCTGCATGTGAGCGGAGAGTCCTCTCTCTCCGCTGAATATCTCCTGGCATATGTCGCATGCTGTGGACCCGTGTCGGTTACGCATGTGGTTGAACTGGGATGTTCTCTTACTGCAACCAACAAATATAGGATCCATAAGAGGATAGGCGGACTGAAATGCTAATTTGGAGAATAGGTCACTTTTCCTACTGTATGCATATTTGTCCGATCCGCCCTTTGACTAATTATTATAAGGACTGGCCTTGCGGTAGCATTTCCCCTCTGCCGCGGTAGAAGCACAATTGATCTTGTGCATTTACATCAAATTTTACACCTTATCACTAAACGAAACAGCCTATAATTGCGAAATAATAACTTCGAACTTAGAACGTTTGGGGTTCACACGAGACTACTTTTCATGATTTTTAACATTCAAAATTAGAATCTAAAGTTATGGGGAATAAAATCCAAAGTGGCGGATTTCATGTTACCTCGCCCCCCGCAAAAAGTGGCCGAAATGTTTGTTAGTAGAATTACACGCGTAACCAGTCCACATATAAATAGTCAAAGGATCCGCCCCACCCCACCGACTAGAGTGCGAAAGAGACAACTGCAGCTCAGACTAATTTTATCTACATAAAATCGACGAAAACAGCATTTCGTATTCCCCTGTTTCCTCCTCCAAAACTAAACCGATTTTAATAATTCTTTCAAGAATAATATGAGAAAGACTTTGGCTATGTCTGTATGTTTTGCTTTTTTTGTTTTTATTCTTCAAATTTGTTTGCTGGATGTCTGAAAACGTGCGGTAAAATTTGACATTTTCGAAGTTCCCTAGTTCATACAGTAATTAATTAATGCAAAAAAGCAAAACATTAGGACATAGCAGAGGTAACATACATTGTAGGGTAAACAATGTTTTGCTCAAGTATCATTATCCATGCCAATCCTCTTAATTTGCTGCCGATTTTTAAAGAAGATGATCAGACAATCATATTGAACAACTTTCTCTAAGGAACCAACATAGAAATCGGAGGTAACTTTTTTAGATGAGAAAAAGAATCATCCAAATTGTAACGTTAAAATATTAAATTTATTCGATTTAGTAGTTTATAGGTTCACAATACTAATACTATGAGTTTTTTGCATTAAAGTAACATGTAAATATTTTATTTTTCAAAAATGAATTAGAGTTTTTTATCTGTGGATTACAAAAATTGAAACTTGGGCGGCCATGATTGAGCATCGTGTGACGTCACATTTCAAACAATAAAACGTCATGTGAGTTGAAGCGTCGTAGTTAGCTTTACTTTGTTTATTGAAATATGACGTCACAGTGTCAAGTGTCAAGAAAAGCATTGTTTTTTTTTTTCGAATAAATAACGCTTTTTTACGAAAAAGATAATTGAAACAGGTATAAAATAAACCTACGTATAATTTAAAATATCTTTCCGTAAACTGGCAAATAGCCAATTGTAGCGAATTGATAACCTCATTTTTGAAGTCTGTTAAAAGGACGGTAAAATATCTACAAATATTATTGAACTAAACTTACATAAAGGACTTCTCGCAGTAATGACATGGATATTTAACTCCGTTGTGCCATTTGAAGTGCTCTTTCGCTTTTGATCTGAAAAACAAAATTATAGTTATAGCATAGCATATGACTATATTCCCCGAGGGGGTAGTCAGAGATATTCTGAAACCTCAGAACATCCACGTTTCACTAGTAGTACCGAAACTCTGTCCAGTGTGATGGGGAGTGAGCCCGTCGCCACTTGTAATGGACAGTGGGTACAATACATGCCTCGAAATTGAAGCATGCAGGTTTCCTCACGATGTTTTCCTTCACCGAAAAGATAGAGGTGTTACAAGTCGTACATAAATTCCGAAAAACTCATTGGCACATGGCCTGGATGGGGATCGAACCATCGCCTCCTGCACAGGCAAGGTTACTCGTCACTGGAACACCAAGGCTTATAGTTAGAAGTTAAAGTTATACAGGGTGGAAACTTAAATTCGTTACAATAATTATTTTACGGGTTGCTTCAAACTGAACTACTTTTATTATGGAGACATCAAAATCGCGAAAAAAAAAAACAGCTGTACCGTATTTGGTTACTAAATGATTTGTTAAACACAGGCTAATTAAACAATTAAAAGTCATTTAGTAAACAAAATGCTATAAGTTTATACATTTTTAAATTTTAACTGTATTTGTGTCTACTCTGAGTACACGACGTAAAACCGTGGTGGTCCAGAGGCGAGTAACCTTGCCTGCTGTACAGGAGGCAATGGTTCTATCCCCGTCCAGGCCGACTCGTATCAATGAGTTTTTCGGATTTTATGTACGATTTAAGATAAGATAAGATAAATATTCTTTATTTGCACACCAAAATACACAAAAAACAATAACAATATACGCGAACACGAAGGGTACAAAAGGCGGCCTTATCACTAAAAGTGATTTCTTCCAGACAACCAGTAACACCACTGGCTTTTTGGTGAAGGAAAACATCGTGAGGAAACCTGCATGCTTCAATTTCGAGGCATGTATTGTACCCACTGTCCATTATGTGGGCACTGGTGAATCGTGGATGTTCTGAGGTTTCAGAATATCTCTGACTACCCCCTCGGGGAATATAGTTGTGAGCATATGCTATGCTATGCTGAGTACACGCTACTGTTCGGTACTCACAGTAGCTTGGTGACGTGGTTACACAGCTTGCAGACTAAGTTCATCTTGTGCTGGGTGAGGTGATGCAGCAGCTGCCTTCGCTTGCTGAACCTGGACCCACATGGTTCGCAGACGTGGCTGCCTGAACTCTGCAAGAGTGAAGTCTGTTAGCGAGTCGATCATCACCACAGGCGCGGATCCAGCCCTCAAAAAGGGATGTCGTCCAAGTGCAAGTCGGGTTGCGGACTCGCTCAATCGATACATTGCATTCCTACATAGGAGACGGGTCTTCTACTCGAAGCTCAGAGACGGCAAGCGTAAAAGAGAGCGCCAGTTTCTTCGCTACAAGGACGTGCTGAAGAGGCACATGAATAGTTGGTCCATAGACCCGGAAACCTGGGAGGAACGCGCAGCTAAGCGCCGGGAATGGAGGCATCTTGTCCAGACAAATGTTTCCACGTTTGAGGAAAAGAGAAGAGAGGATCTCGATACCAAACGGGACCAACTCAAAGCCCGACCACCTGCGGCTATAAGATGCAATTACCAAAATGGCACGCTCAAGTGTGAGATATGCTACTTATAGAATGTATAGGGTCCTTCTTTGTTGCTATGTATATATATGTTTGTGTGAAAATGTTCTCGTGAACGGCTGCACATAATTTTGTAGCGGTTTTTTGGAATTAGATCGTTTTTTTTTCATAGAGTACATAAACTTACCGGATCGTGTATTGCTAGATGATTTTTGAACGCGCCCTCCCCTGTGAACCCCTTGAAGCACTTCTCACATTTAAACCTGGAGTTCTTATAGTTATCTGACTCCCTCCTCCCCTGCACCTCCGCTATCTGCTCCTCTCTACTCAAAAACATGATATCCACATTGTACATTTTTGAAAAATTCTCATAATCCGCATCCGTTTTCCTAGGCTTAGTCTTTCGAACGTCCGACTTTTTAATCTGTGGCACTGGTATTTCTTTTTTAATCTTTTTAGTTTTTTTCTTCAATTCCGATTTACGCTTTTTCGATTCGCTTTTATGTTTTGGTATTTCGACGAAAATTTCGTGTTTCGCTTCTTCGTCTTCAGCGTATACGTCTGTTTCTACCGCGTCTTCTTCTTTGACCTCGTTATCGATCATCATCAGCTTCTGATCGTTGTTTTCGTCGAATATATCGAAGTCGTCTTGATCGTCGTTAATGTTGTCATCTTCTAGAGGTACAGTGAAGTCCAAATGTTCCTGTTTTATAACAACTTCTGTAAGGTCTATTATTCTTTGTTTTTTTATTGTTAATGGTAGTGTGAGTTGGTTGATATTTCGGTCTATTTTGCGGATTAATTCTGTTGTTAACTGTAAATGAAAATCGAAATTAATGACGAAATTAATGGAAGGAGGTCATAAAAAAAAAGATTTAGCATTAAGAGTCATTTTACCGTTCAATAGCACCCTCAACATTAAATTTAAGATGATATCGGTGGTAGCTTTAAAAAGATTTGACATTTGATAAGTGTGTTTCAAGCTCCTATATTGAATAAATTATTTTGACTTTGACGCCTTAAACAAAAAATTAAATTAAAAAAAACGGCCAAGTGCGAGCCGGACTCGCCACACAATATCCAGTTTATGCTTTTTACAGAGGACTTTTTTGATCAAACTCAAAGTCAACATTGTTTTTTCAAAATAATATCACATAAATAACTTTCTGACGTCACGTTTTTGAATCTACCACCGCGTCGGAAGGTGTTCCATTGCAGAAAAGATGCGGCCAGAAACTCAACAAAATCTGAGTTTTAAACATGTTTTCAAAGGAAAGATTCAAAATGGTCTCGGGGATTTTCTACAGAAACCTAAAAACGTGATAATACTAACTTGCTGTCGACCCCTCGCCTCGTCCAACAGGTCGTGTGCGGTGTGACATCTAGTCCTAAACGCCTCGTACTTTTGTAACAACGCTGTGCAAATACCGCATACATACTGCGGTAGACCGTCCGCTGCTGATACCTGTAACACAAAGTGTAAAATAATAGTACATTATGATACAAGTGAGCATTGGTCATTACAGCCTAGGCTAGTATGCAGCACTCGCCGGCGGCTCGTGCTGCAATCCCGCCTCGTTTGTACGACCAACGCTCACGCGTTTCGTACGAAGTTTTTCAACATACTTGCAAGGAAAAAGTAATAAAACTTCGTAATACTACAATTTTAGACAAATATTTGTGGAAAATGGCGCTGGGCTTCTTTTTTTTTTGCCTGCCGTGCCTTTTTTTGAGATAGCTATGCGCTCGCAGGTCGACGAAGAGGCAATGACTTTAGCCGACATTCAACCAACGACATTTTGTTGCAAACAACCTAATATTAAAAACTTTATAAACTTAATATTTATGTATTTATAACACAAATTAATGTTAATTTGTTAACTAAAATAAATTGTTTTATGAAATGAAGCGTTTATTCATCATATTTTAACTAAAACCTTCGACTATTTATATGTGGACTGGTTACTCGTGTAATTCTACTAACAAACATGTATGCCACTTTTTGCGGGGGGCGAGGTAACATGAAATCCGCAACTTTGGATTTTATTCCCCATAACTTTAGATTCTAATTTTGAATGTAGTATCGTGTGAACCCCAAACGTTCGAAGTTATTATTTCGCAATTATAGTCTGTCTCGTTTAGTGATAAGGTGTAAAATTGAATGTAAATGCACAAGATCAATTGTGCTTATACCGTGGCAGAGGGGAAATACTACCGCAAGGCTAGTTCTTAAATAGTACTTTAGTCAAAGACTAAAACAGATTAATTTATTCAGAAAAAAGTCTTTTTTTACATAAAATCTCTTTTCAACACACTAGCTCATAAAATGGCTCTACAATAATTTCACATATATGTAATCAAACTGTGACTTTTTCATTACTATTATTCACTAGTGTGTTATAGGTTTTTTTATTGGTTGAGTTGCTTTGTTCTTAAAAAAGTGTATGATACACGTTTGTATTGATGATTACCGTCCTCGGCTCTCTTAAGACCGGCGCCTCGGCGGTAATCACCAACCTTACACACTTGTACCATAATGTACTATTGCTGAGATTTAAAAACAAACTATAGAAAAAAAAAGTTGTAACATTACCGCACTAAAGCGATAATATGATCATTTTCGCAAGCGTGTTCTATAATTAGGGAACGTTGTGGTTTGAATGAAGATGTAGTGGTTAAAGTAGAGAAGGGAATGCTTCGATGGTTTGGACATATTGAAAGGATGAATGAAAGTCGACTTACGAAACAGATATATATGGCGTGTGTGGAAGGAAACATTGGTAGAGGCAGACCTAGGAGAGGATACCTAGACCAGATCAGGGACGTCATCAAAAAATGCCAGGTTAAAAGTAGCCGAAATCGAAGGGAATGTATGAAAAGATGTATGGACTTAGAGGAAGCAAGAGAGGTGTGTCAGAACCGCCCAAAGTGGAGATCTATAGTTTCTGCCTACCCCTCTGGGGAAAAGGCGTGAGTTTATGTATGTATGTATGTATGTATGTTCTATAAGCCGCATTATGTACCTAAAAGCGGTACAATAAGAGCCACTTTACGAGCAAGTATGTTGAATAATTCGTTTCATATCTTAAGGGATGCTGATGAAAGAAAATACAGTGCTCAATTAAAAGAAATACTATAATTTATGGTTTTTCATTCGGTCCCCGCCGAAAGGTTTCGAAAAGGGTTCTGTGTCTGTTACCCTCAAAATTTTAACATTAAAAGTATACGAGAGGCTCAGTATTAGAAAGTGCCATGGGCCGCAAATTACCTCAATAGGTATTAGTGAAACCCTCGACTACCTCCGTGGTCCAATGGTTTAGAGCACTGGGCTCTTGACACGGAGGTCGTGGGTTCGATTCCCACGGGAAACACCTAGTGATATGTCACTTTGTGCGTTTTTCTCCACTTGATTAGGACATTAAAGGCCGAATCACCTGATTGTCTGAAAAGATAGATGATTCCGTGCTTCGGATGGCACGTTAAGCCGTTGGTCCCGGCTACTATCTCTCGTGGTAGTAGTCGTTACATGAAAACCACGACAGAGGCCATAAGGCATTCTGAAAAAACTCTGACACCAGGACTTGCCCACACGATAAGAAGAAGAGTCAAATCCTCGATGGTCTGTGCCAGCTCCGTGCAAGTTCTGAAGTATAACATCGGCGGTGCGGCAGATTCTGCAAGCTTGCTGGAGTGCGATTTTTGAAAGTCATTCCTCGAACTCAGCAGTTGAAAATATCAAAATTACTATGGATACATCATCTTTCTACTGCTGATTTGACTGTAAAGAATCACACTTCAGGAGTGTGATTTTTGAAAGTAAAATCAGCAGTAAAAAGATGAGCATAGCATAGTAATATTGACATTTTCAACTTATGAGTTTCAAAAATCGCACTCAAGGTCCTCAGTTGACGGGAGCTTCCTCACTGTATGTTCAACCTACCTCAATGTTAGTCAAATCCTCGATGGTGTGTGCCAGGCCCTTGTCCTGCAAGTCGTGAAGAGTCACATCTGTAGCGAGGCACACCCTGCAAGCTTGAAGGTCCTCAGTCGACGTATTTGTGTTTGAAGATTGTCTGGTTTTGGGACGAGCTGGGTATGACATTTAATGTTTTACTGTTTTGTGTCTTATTAAAAACTTTTCATGAAAATTATAGCAGATGTTGTAGCACAATATGCATGCATATGCTCACGACTATATTCCCCGTGGGGGTAGTCAGAGATATTCTGAAACCTCAGAACACCCACGTTTCACTAGTACCGATACACAAAAAATAAATCATCTGTTTCAAACAGTAGAGACAATAAAAATTGCAATTTAGTATGGAACAGCAGCATTTTTTTTGCTACGTTTTGTTTGCTCCCATAGTAAAAAGTTGTTCAGTTTGATGGGTAGACTCTTTGTTTAAAGGATGCCAATGATATCAATGGCATCCTCTATAAATACATACATACATAAACTCACGGCTATAATCCATTTAATCCATTCAATTTCGAGGCATGTATTGTAGCTACTGTCCATTACAAGTGGTGACGGGCTCACCCCCCGTCACACTGGACAGTCGGTACTACTGGTAAAACGTGTATGTTCCGTGGTTTCAGAATATCTCGGACTTCCCCCTTGGGGAATATAGTCGTGAGCATATGCTTATGCTTATAATCCATTTCGGGGCTGTCAGAAACATTGCTGCAACTGACAGCTGTCTTGCATGCCGAAGAGTGTTTGACACGTTCGTTCGTTCGTTGTTTCTTAGTTTAAAGTATGCCAATGAAATTAATTTCACCCTGTATTATCAATCTACTTACTCTTTCTAACAACTCTCTTCCCCGTATCTTGCCTCTCCTCCTGATAAAGGTTCTTGGTCGGCACAGCATCTTTGTGCAGTATCCGGCGTCCAGTCTCAGATATCTTAAAGTCAGTGTTGTCGAAGTGCACAGAGCAAACTCGGCAGTGAGTGCCGGGCGTCCAGTCAGCTGCTCGCCGTATCGCCTGCATCCACTCCTGCTTCTGATCTGGGTCCGTTGGGAATCTGAAAAAGTATTGGTTTTTCGAATTAGTTATCATCCTCACTGTCCCGTAAGACGAGACTGCTCAAATGGAGATGGACGGGCCACATGATGCGATCCAAAAAGGAAAAATGGAGGGAAATAACAGAATGGTATCCAAGAGATGGCATACGCAATAGAGGCAGACCGGTACGACGGTGAGAGGATGATTTCCCAAAGGGTTGGAGATTAAGTACAAAGGAAAGAACAGAGTGGAGAAGGTTGGAGGAGGCCGGTCTCAGGACAACCCGACCAAATGCATGATTTAACTTAGTTAAGTAAAGTGTACAATAAGGAAAATATTGTGTCAGTGAATAAAGGCTATTTTATTTATTTATTTATTTATCATCGTCTACATTTCAGCAATCACAAATGGATTTGTATAAGAGATAAGAGGAATTTTGGTGACCATCAGCTGCAAGGCTGATTCAGTATTCATAGGGTGTAGAGTATCTCTGTAACGGGGATGGACCAGGTCTGCCTGCATAACTCCAGTCGGTTTAGGAGTTCTGTTCAAAGGTCTGTATCAAATGAACGATCAGCTGCAAGCCTGATCATAGGAATTATAAACACTTAAATTTCGGTCACTTTTAAAGATTTTAAAAATGCCGAATTCGTAAATGTGCGCTGCATACAAACGAAGGCTGGTGATAATTAAAGTTGATGAAATATTTCAGAATTTATTTACGATTTGTAACACCACTGGCTTTTCGGTGAAGGAAAACATCGTGAAGAAATGCATGCTTCAATTTCCAGGCATGAATTGTACCCACTGTCCATTATAAGTAGGGACGGGCTCACACCCGTCACACCGGACAGAGTTTCGGTACTACTGGTGAAACATGGATATTCTGAGGTTTCAGAATATCTCTGACTACCCCCTCGGGGAATATAGTCGTGAGCATTTGCTTATGCATATTTAATCATGAATGAAAGAGTTTCTCCGGAAACCGAATAAAAAAAGTTTTTTAATCTTTTTTAGTTTTTTAATTCAGTATAGGAATATGATATGATATAGATAATAAATGCATGTATTCTACCTTTTTTTTTTTATAATTATTAATGGACTTGCTTGTGCGTTAGCACCGCATTTCCGCCAGTGTCAAGTGGTTTGAGGGAGTATCTATCCAATCTCGAGGATTGTTTTTAAGTAAGAACTCAACTGAGAAGGATTGCGGAGCCTCGTGGCAGGCTGAGACGCGAACCGCGCGAACACCACGCGAAAGACAAGTGTTCGTGGCAAACCCTGCAACATGACTCTCTACCTATTTTATTTTTACTTATGCATATATTTCTAACAACTTTTAACGCTAAAATAGCACAAATCAACTCACCTATGAAACGAAATACCCTCCGGCGGCTTTATATTCTTCCCCGTATAATTACGACACAATTTCACAGCACAAACAACCATTTTAATAATCTAAAATTTCACCAATTAACATTTACGAAGCTGCTTATCAATGTTTAAGAAGTAGAATAAGATCATAACAGGTAGCTATCAATATTCCCTGTCGACCCTGATTTGACAACGGCGTCAGTATTTGTAAGTATGCAAAAATTAACACCTTTCACAGAAAACACCATAGAAATTCATAATGGACGCACCTAACGCGATCGATTAGAATCGTGTGAAATATAGGTTTAATACCACTTTTAGTTCGATGCTTTTCGTGGTATAGATAGATATTTTGATTTAAGATGGAAAATATTAGGTTTAGATACAGTTTTTATTTATAAAATGCGATTTAATACAAATAGGAAACGAAATAAATTCTCTGTAATGGGTAGAAAGTATTGTATGGATGTATCTGTCAAGTGGTGTGTTTTTTTTGGACGATTTTTCTTCTTTTGTTGAGTCGATCGATGGCATTTCATTGAGTGTGACCTTCAATCGATCGTGGTGAATAGATTTACCAACGGGACGATAAGTTATTAACTTACAATAACTTCGTGAATATCATGAAAAATAGAAATGAAATAAAAAGATTCGAACTCATAATAACCAAACACGGCACGTTAAATAAAAACTTGTAAAAATAACTACAGATATTACTATAGAATATTATTAATATTATCGATTCTAGAGCATTTATTTAAACACAAATCATTTAAAAGCAAGAATAAAATCAGTATTAATAAAATTACCGATTCAACGCGTTATTTGTGCACAGGTGGTTTCTATCACAGATTACTGATATGTAGCAAGCTACTGATCCTACTGATGCGACATTGAAATTTGCACTTAGTTCCAACATTTCCGTTTTAGCGCTGCTTTCGGCAAGCTAGTTTGTATAGAACATGTAGTTTTAGGTATGTATACAGTAATTCCCTCACCGAAGATCATAGAGAGAAACTGGCCAGATGTCAACGGGCAATGGAGAGAAGTATGCTTGGAGTCAAACTAAGTGATAAAATTAGGAATGTTGATATAAGAAATAAAACCAAAGTCGCAGACATACTTACTCGAATCGACCACCAAAAATGGGGCTGGACAGGACACATGCTACGTTGCACAGAAAATAAATGGAGCAAGCAAGTCACACTATGGTACCCAAGGGATAGCACCAGAAGACAGGGACGCCCAATAAGACGATGGGAAGACGATATTCGTCTGACCCTGGGGCCGTATTGGACAAGGGTTGCAGCTGACAGAGTTCAGTGGAAACAGTTGGAGGAGGCCTATGCCGAAAGGCACACCGAACTGAGAGACATTTTATAAATGCATGATAAAATTTTCTTTAAACTCTTACTAGTGTTAGATATTACTTAAAATTAGATTAATTAAAATTAGATTGTAAGAAAATTATGTAAACAAATCTTTCGGAAATAAATGGCTATTATTATTATTATACAGTAATTCCGGAATGCAAAAATAGGGATATTTGACCAAGGAACAAAGTAATCAACGATATTATTATGTCAGTATCAACGATATTGATACAACGGAGAAGAAATAGGGCTTCTCAAGGATTCTCAACTCAAACGAAAATATCAGGAAAAACACAAGATATAAACTTCTGACGCAACAACACGGCATAACGCTGCTTTTGCTGTAAGTTCAATATGGCGTCCTATCATCGTCCAATGATGACGTTTCATGAGGGAAAATGTAACTTCAGCGCCAAAACGGCTACATCAGAACTAAAGCTGTCATAGGCCTGATGTCAATTGTCATGTCATCTGTCAAAACATGCCATACTTTTGAAAAGTTGGCGAAAAGCTCGGGAATTTTATTTTAAAATGTAAATGAAATGGAGTCGTACAAAATGCAATGGATTCCATTTGTGAAGGTAGAAAACAGCATAATATCTGAGTTGCTGGCGTGTCGAGTCTGCCTCGCTACAGACTCGAAACTGTTTGATTTGCATACAAATAAATTAACTAACATCTTTGGTGATCTTACAGGCACTCAGGTAAGCTTAGGTTTTTTTAAATTAAGTACTATCCTTAGAGAATATAGCCATAGATTAATATGTATATTGGATATACAACGTGTTAATGAATAAGCGCAAAACCTCATACACCCCAACTGATTTATCACAAAATAATTAGATTGAAACAATAATTTCATTATTTTGATAGTTAAAATTTAAAGTTATTCACATTTTAAGTTTTCAAGCCAAAATGATTTGTTATCATTTCAGTAATGACTGAAAGCGCTAACATGCTCATGGATACATTTTACGAATCGTGTTTTGGTAGTCAGTAGGGTGAAAGTGCCCGAGCGGTGGGTTGAGATCAAGTTTAGTAAATTTTAAATTTTACAAACAAATTATTTAATATTTTGAAAAAAAGTCCTATGTTGAAAACATGATATTTCGATTCTGCTCTCGATTCTAAACAAACTACTTTCTAGTTTTGCGTTAATTCATTAACACATTGTAGATAGGTAAGTCGCCTGGGATTTTAGGACGTCTTAATTGTTGTCGTTGCCGCTTATTAGCAGAAGGCGGAGCCACATTGGAAAATAAATTGAAAAAGACGGCCGGTCGACACGAGGCTCGAACCATAAGCACCCGAATCGTGAGCCGGTTGTCTAGACCACTAGACCAACAAGACAGTGATTGATATGGACGAAATCTCTCACTACTACAGCGCAGCGGTGAGGTGTAGCGCGCTATCGCTCCAGTTTAGATACGAACCCAAATTTCAACACATAGTGCTTCGAAACGTCACCGATAGATGTCAGAAGCTGTCTATCAGCGTTCCACTTAGTTTGTACTAAAATAATCAGTCACATTGCAGGTTCTGACCCGAGAACTTGTCTCGCGTGTTGTCCGCGCGTCGCGTCTTTGCCTGCCACGAGGCTCCGCATTCCTTAATCTCTTCTTGTTCTTTATCAAAAACAATCCCTGAGATTGGGATAGATCCTCCCACAAACTACTTGACATTGGCGGAAATGTGGTGCTAACGCACAAGCAAAAAGTCCATTAAATATAAATAAAAAAAAAAAAAAAAATACTAAAATAATATAGCAATGAAGCTGTTAATGACGGGCATACCCCTCTGCCAAAGTATGTGGCCATTTTTGTCTATGCGCGTTTTATAAAATTAGTTCACGCTCGTCCGCTACCATTCGGTTCATGTTGCTGGCTGATCAACAAAAAAAATGTCAATTTTTCTCATACCCATTTATAATAAACATGAATTTTTATATTTTTTCTTACTTGGTGTAAATACCCAATTTACAGGTGTCTAAAAGTGATGGATTGCCTCAACATATATGTCACATCTGCTACGTGATGCTGGTCAAGTCCTCCGCATTCAGAGCCAAGTGTCGCAAAGTGCACGTGCTACTGCAGGACGCGAGGGTTAAAACACCAATGGTAAGTCTCTTGTAAAGATAAATTATCTTAATAATTCAATTATAATAGTTGTGAATAGACCATTACCACAGAATAGGTAATATAGTTCTACA
The DNA here is from genome assembly GCA_963924505.1 of Agonopterix alstromeriana. Classification (NCBI taxonomy): domain Eukaryota; kingdom Metazoa; phylum Arthropoda; class Insecta; order Lepidoptera; family Depressariidae; genus Agonopterix; species Agonopterix alstromeriana. Next base: position 1,367,186 of record OZ004688.1, read on the forward strand.
TACAGAAAGGCCACTCCCCGCCCCCCTCTGAAATAGAAATATCATTTATTTGCCTTGAAACAGGTATACAAAAGATGGTAAAATATAATAAAATAAGCTTCTTCTGTTCAGCTGTGGCAACAGCATGCAAATGTGTAACAACTTAAAAAAACTAAAACCTATAATACTACATATATTCTGTAATTATTTAACATCTACTATTTAAAATTTAAAAACTCTTCAACGCTATAAAAACTATGTTGCACTAGCCATCTGTATAAATTATTTAACATTAATTTAGTGTTTTGTTGTTTAAAGCTTTCGGGAATTTTATTATATATTTTGATACTCATATAGTAACAATTCTTCTGGTTTAAAGTTAGTCTGGGATAATAATCTATAGCAAGTCTATTGGGATACCGAGTGCGCTTAGGGCAGACATCAGATACAGTTTTAAAAAGATGTGAGTGTTGCTTAACAAATTTCAAAAATATAAATACAAGGCAACGTTAAGATACCGAGTTGTTTGAAAAAAGGTTTACATGATTCAAGTGGGCTAATATTACATATTGCTCTGATACATTTTTTTTGTGCTATAAATGCCTTTTGGACGTATGTGCCATTACCCCAAATTATGATATTATATCTAACTTCCGATACCTCACCTCACCTCACACTTGAGGGGAGCCGAGCAAGGGAATGCAGTCAGGCGCGTGTTGGATTTAACTACATAAAATATATTTTATTTTTATCCTCTCAATAGAAATAAATGTTGGAAAATAATGCTAAATTCACATTTTCAGTGATTATTTAGCTTAAATACTATTTTTAATAACAGAATGAACTATTAAAAGTAACGAAATGTATAATGATGTTCATACAATGCGTGGTAAGTCAACCCTACACATATGTCATGCACAATTTGCGCAAAGTGCGCATGTGCGAACGTCATCATGTCAAATCTAAAACGTTTGAAGTGCCGGACCTGTGACTTTATATTCTGTTTTTATTTTTTACGAAATATATCAATTATAAGTTACGTGGATCGGAACGTAATTTCAAACACCAATCAGCGCAAAGTGACTAAGCGATTAGCCTTCCTGGTCTATCCAGCGATACCTGGGCCTGCCCACCGGGCGACGCCCAGAGGGTCGCCCCAGATCCACGCTCTTCACCGCACGATGTTCCCCCATCCGTTCTATTTGTCCGAGCCAGCGTAGAAAAAAAAAGAATTCTTAAAATTACCTTACCTTATGGTTTACCTACATTAGGCTCCAGTCTCCCTCAAATTGTTGTTTGTATAAAAATGCGTGTATTTTCTGTGTATCGATGTGTACTGGTAAACTGGTTTGTGGAGTAAATAAATATTATTATACAACTTGTTAATGAATAAACGCAAAACTAAGAAAGAAATTTGTTTATAATCGAATTACCAATATTATATAATTTGTTTGTAAAATTAAAATTTACTGAATTCGATCTCAACCCACCGCACAGGCACACTCACCCTACTTACTACCAAAAACAAGATTCTTAAAATGTATCCAAGACCACGTTAGCGGTTTCATTCATTGCTGAAATGATAACAAATAATTTTTGCCTGAAAACTTAAAATGCGAATAACTTTAAATTTTAACTAATAATGAAATTATTGTTTCAATCTAATTATATTGTTATAAACCAGTTGGGGTGTATGAGGTTTTGCGCTCATTCATTAACATGTTGTATTTATAAATAATGTTTTCAGAGGTTGATTGAGTATTATATAGATTTGCTGACCGCTTATACTGGAAAGGGACGGAGATATGACAAAAATGTATGAGAAATCGTGCCTTTGTTTGACTTAGTTGTAAGATTTTGTATGCAATTTCAAGTAAGTCAGACAAAAATATCGCATACGCAGAAAGGGACAATCAATAAAGATTTTCTCTCGCTCACTCTGTGTTATTGGCGAATAAGCCTGTCTCGTTTTCGCGACTATTATTATTTTAATGCCCGTTCTATGCTAAATGCCCGTTTAATGCTATTCTCTTTCTACGTTTTCAGATGACAACAGAGTACATACAAACAGTAGACCGATCTCAACTAAAACTACAGTTAACTTTCACAAACGCATTGACGTTAGATTTTCCACCGACTGAAGAACCAATAATACCGGAACCAGTTATTTTAACAAACGAACAAAACCCCTTAGTTAAAGCTGAACCTCTAACAGGATTCACCGATGACACAACCAATGATTGGAACGAACCAACCGACAACTATGAATTCACTGAAACAAAATCACAATTGAGAGAGGCTTTAGAAAAGGAAACCGTAAAAAATGAAACAGATAATGATACGTTAATAGAAATTTACTCGACTCAGAAAAAAGAAAAAGTAACAGAAGAAAAATGTAATAAGAAACCTCCACAGAGAAAAAAGAGAGAACCAGCAAAACCGAAAGTTGAAAAAGTGAAAAAGGTTAGAGAAAAGAAACGTAAACGGCCGTTCAATATGAAGTTCATAGAAGACTTTGCTGGTTTTGCTGAGACATATAATTGTGAAGTGTTGTTTCTAACGAGGGAGCAACAGTTGAGGGAGGTTGAGGAACGGAAAGAATCTGAATCGTTCAAGAAGTCGAGGTTTAAATGTACTATCTGTTACAAGGGTTTTATGAATGTTAGTGCTCATAAGAATCATATGGCTACTCATGATAAGGTGTGTTGTGATTATAATAATTTGAATTTATACTTTAGCATAGCATATGCTCACGACTATATTCCCCGAGGGGGTAGACAGAGATATTCTGAAACCACAGAACATCCACGTTTCACCAGTAGTACCGAAACTCTGTCCAGTGTAACGGGGAGTGAGCCCGTCGCCACTTTTAATGGACAGTGGGTACAATACATACCTTGAAATTGAAGCATGCAGGTTTCCTCACGATGTTTTCCTTCACCGAAAAGCCTGTGGTGTTACAAATCGTACATAAATTCAGAAAAACTCATTGATACGAGTCAGTCTGGACGGGGATCGAACCAACGCCTCCTACACGGCAGGCAAGGATACTCGCCACTGGTCCACCACGGCTTTTTTATCTTATTTTTATTATCTATCTATCAACGCAATATGTGGAGAGTGCACATTGTCACAGGTCCGGCACTCTAAAGAACGTTTTTGAATTTCCAAATGGCGTCTGCACATGCGCACTTTGTGCAAACCGTCCATGACATTGCGTGTAGGGTTGAAAGCCACGCTTTGCATTTAATGAAGGAAAACATCGTGAGGAAACCTGCAGTTTCCTCACGATGTTTTCCTTCACCGAAAAGTCAGTGGTGTTACAAATCTTTCCTCAAATCAAATCAATAAATAAAACAATTTTTACTTTAAAATGGAATAAACATCTACAAGTATTGGTTCAAAACGCGCATCATAACGTCCGCAGGCCAGTGGTGACAACGTGTGTGACGTATGCCTCGCTCGGTTCAACATCAGAGAGCATCTTTTGAACCATCAGCGTCGCTGTCACAAGTATAACTTCATCTGTAAGATCTGCGAGCACGTCAGTAAAGTTGTGTAAGTAGATCATTATTAGTCAGACATGTGCCGCGCTCGGTTCAACATCTGTTGAACCATTAGCGTCGCTGCCACAAGCACAGCTTCACATGTAAGATCTGCGAGCACGTCAGTAAAGTTATGTAAGTTGATCATTATTAGTCAGACGTGTGCCTCGCTTGGTTCAACATCTGTTAAACCATTAGCGTCGCTGCAACAAGCACAGCTTCACCTGTAAGATCTGCGAGTAAAGTTGTGTAAGTTAACCATCATCAGTCAGACGTGTGTCTCGCTCGGTTCAACATCTGTTGAACCATGAGCGTCGCTGTCACAAGTATAACTTCATCTGTAAGATCTGCGAGCACGTCAGTAAAGTTGTGTAAGTTGATCATTATTAGTCAGACATGTGCCGCGCTCGGTTCAACATCTGTTAAACCATTAGCGTCGCTGCAACAAGCACAGCTTCACCTGTAAGATCTGCGAGCACTTCAGTAAAGTTGTGTAAGTTAACCATCATCAGTCAGACGTGTGTCTCGCTCGGTTCAACATCTGTTGAACCATGAGCGTCGCTGTCACAAGTACAACTTCTTCTGTAAGATCTGCGAGCACGTCAGTAAAGTTGTGTAAGTAGATCATTATTAGTCAGACATGTGCCGCGCTCGGTTCAACATCTGTTGAACCATTAGCGTCGCTGCCACAAGCACAGCTTCACATGTAAGATCTGCGAGCACTTCAGTAAAGTTGTGTAAGTTGATCATTATTAGTCAGACATGTGCCGCGCTCGGTTCAACATCTGTTGAACCATTAGCGTCGCTGCCACAAGCACAGCTTCACATGTAAGATCTGCGAGCACGTCAGTAAAGTTATGTAAGTTGATCATTATTAGTCAGACGTGTGCCTCGCTTGGTTCAACATCTGTTAAACCATTAGCGTCGCTGCAACAAGCACAGCTTCACCTGTAAGATCTGCGAGTAAAGTTGTGTAAGTTAACCATCATCAGTCAGACGTGTGTCTCGCTCGGTTCAACATCTGTTGAACCATGAGCGTCGCTGTCACAAGTATAACTTCATCTGTAAGATCTGCGAGCACGTCAGTAAAGTTGTGTAAGTTGATCATTATTAGTCAGACATGTGCCGCGCTCGGTTCAACATCTGTTAAACCATTAGCGTCGCTGCAACAAGCACAGCTTCACCTGTAAGATCTGCGAGCACTTCAGTAAAGTTGTGTAAGTTAACCATCATCAGTCAGACGTGTGTCTCGCTCGGTTCAACATCTGTTGAACCATGAGCGTCGCTGTCACAAGTACAACTTCTTCTGTAAGATCTGCGAGCACGTCAGTAAAGTTGTGTAAGTCAATCATTATAATCAGCATTATTGGCTACGTGTGAAGTGGATGGTGGTAAGAGGCAAATCGATTGCAGCGCAGGCTGTGGCAGAAATGTGAACCAATTTTGGTCAAGCCGTGTTAAATTTTCTTTAATCTACGTTTCTATTTTAAAAGTTAACAAAAAATGTTCTATTTCAGCACAAACGCAAAGAATCATTTCAAAAAGCACGAGGGCGTCAAATATGAATGTAAACCCTGCGAGAAACAGTTCAAGTAAGTTTATATTTAGCTGTCTAATGTCGTAGCATTGGCACTAATTCAAACACGAAAACTTTTATTTGGATTTCGACAAAAACATAGCACCATAGAATAAGTATACAGATTGGTAGAAAAAATGTATTATACCTTTGAGAAAAAGTATATACCGTTGTCTCTGCCCACCCCAGTGGGAGACAGGTGTGAGAATATATATGTATGTAGAAAAAGGAATACTGTCCAGTGGCGAGTAACCTTGCCTGCCGCGCAGGAGGCGATGGTTCGATCCCCGTCCGAGCCGACTCGCACCAATGAGTTTTTCGGAATTTATATACGATTTGTAACACCACTGGCTTTTCGGTGAAGGAAAACACCGTGAGGAAACCTGCATGCTTCAATTTTCGAGGCATGTATTGTACCTAGTACAGAGTTTTGGTACTAGTGAAACGTGGATGTTCTGTGGTTACAGAATATCTCTGACTACCCCCTCAGGGAATATAGTCGTGAGCATATGCTATGCTATGTTCTGATCTATTCTTGGACATATCTCAGGCCTTTGACCGTGTTTGGCACCAAGGTTTGTTAGCCAAAATTAAAACTCTGCTACATACAGATTACTATCTGTTTCTTAGAGCACATATAAATAATAGACCTTTCTTTAGTGAAGCAAGGAGAGGAAATTACTACATTTTATCAAGATTCAAGCTGGCGTACCGCAAGGTAGCGTCCTTGGCCCTACCTTTTATATCCTATTCACTACTGACTTAACAGTTAGCGATGAAGGAGTTGTTTTTAATCTCTGCTCTCATCGTATTTAGCGATGTCTATAATATGAATATAATGTTGTCTTCCAGTACAATGAGTACGTATCTGAATCACAAGCGGCAGTACCACCACTCTGTGACGTGTGATGTTTGTAAGGAGACTGTCACCGGAGGCTCCAAGGGGCTGGAGGAACACAACCAGCAGAGACATCTCACTGTGGTCTGTATTATACAGGGTGTAAGTGACAGCCTACCAAATACTGAAACGGTACAAAACTGCTGTACCTACCCGACTCAAATGTATGGATGGAACAGCAGATTTTTTTTCGCGTTTCCTGAGGTAGGCTCCATAGTGAAAGTTGTTCAGTTTGATGGTCTAAGTTCACCGTTTCAGTATTTGCTAGGCTGTCACTTACACCCTGTATACAACGTGTTAATTAATAAGCGCAAAACCTCATACACCCCAACTGATTTATAACAAAATAATTAGATTGAAACAATAATTGTGATAATTAAAATTTAAAGTTATTCACATTTTAAGTTTTCAGGCAAAAATGATTTGTTATCATTTCAGCATTGAATGAAAGCGCTAACGTGCTCATGGATACATTTTAAGAATCTTGTTTTGGTAGTAAGTAGGGTGAGTGTGCCTACTTACTACTAAAAAAAAATCCTATATTTAAACCATGATAACTCAATTCTGCTCTCGATTCTAAACAAACTACTTTCTAGTTTTACATACAACATGTAATCAAAAGCGGCAGTACCACCACTCTGTGACGTGTGATGTTTGTCATAAGCTTTATTACACAGAACTTGTTTAATATGGGACTTCAAACTTTTTGTCGTTGATTATTCTGAATATACATCTCATGAAAAGATATAAATATCAGTATAATGTTACAGAAGTTCCCGTGCGAGGCGTGTAGGAAGCAGTTTGAGAGCCAGGAGGCATACAACAGACATCTGTCGCCGGACGGCTTCTGCAATATTGATTTGTAAGTACATAGCAAAAGGGTTCCTTTCACAATGTGCACTCTTCACATATCACGTTGATAGATAGATAATAAATCTTATAATAGACAACATAAAATTTTTTTAACCACCTGTTTTAAAAATAGTATTTTTCCGATTTTATTTTTGACCGATATTTCTATATTTAATTTACTTTTGAATTTTCTGAAAAACAGGATTTATGGCTAAGATACCTTGTCCGCAATAACATTAAAAATAAAAACTGTCAATTACAATAGAAAAGTCAAGCAGGCAAAGGAATAAAATCTCATTCAACCTCTATTATATTTTACAGTATTTTTCAAATAACTCGAGAAATAATGGATAGAAAAATCTGATAATTTTGATATAAGCTTTGAATCACATAATCTCCAAATGGTTTTCTTATTTTGGTACCTTTCTTAAAATGTAATGTTGTCAATTGTTGTATTTCAGTCCGTGTATAAAGTGCGGAGAGAACTTCACAAGTAAACCGTCGCTGCACGATCACAGAGAGTCCGTACACAATGAAACTCTGTTCAGATGTGAGGAGGTCAGTCAATTTTTTTTTGTTAAGAGGATATAATTCGTTGCGCGCTCCATACAAACGTACTATGGTGATATTTTTAACACTAACCAATTAAACTCAATGAAATTTTTCAGAATCAATCTATAAACAAATTTCTATGCTTTTATAGAGTCAGAAATTCGTTAAAATGTACAGTTTTAAAGTTACAGTGCCTCAAAGATTTATATACAAATCTTAAATTAATCCTAGCATTGAAACTGTATATTTTAACGAAAATCTGACTCCATACAAGCATAGATATTTGTTTCAAGATTGTTTCAGCAAAGGACAATGCTAAAAAAAAACCCAGGCCCGGCGCAAACGGAATGTAACTCAAATTATAGATAAAAATGAATAGTTAAATACTGCATAGGGGGCATCATTAAAATCGATGGCCAAGTGTTTGAAATTGCTATTCGAATTTTAACAGGGATCATATGAACGTATTATTAAAAGGAGCATTAAATAGTTACAGTTCCGGTTTTTAATTGTATAATATGAAAAGAATAAAGTAGCCCTTTTATATTTACAAAGAGATATTGAATATACTCGTGACTCGGTCCGTCGTAATGTTTCGTGATAGCTCGCATTTGCGGCCAATCGCAACAGCGCGGTGGCTTTCTGTTTCACTCACACGTAGTCGGGCTAGACATCAGGAGCAGTTTGATCGTCCCGCATCATTTTTGGATCATGTAGTGTTAGACCTGGAAAATCGCTAACTTGTAAGCAAACGAATATTCAAATAAACGTACTTTTTTTTAATCAAAGGATTGTTTTTTGTACCTGATATTATTTTAAGTGGTAATCTTGTAAATGTAAAAGGGCTACTTTATGCTTGTCATATTATACGCTTTTAAACCGCAACTGTAACTATTAAATGCTCCTTTTACTAATACATTCATATGATCCCTGTGAAAATTCGAATAGCAATTTCATACACTTGGCCATCGATTTTAATGATGCCCCTATGCAGTATTTAAGTATTCATTTTTATCTATAATTTGAGTTACATTCGGTTTGCGCCGGGCCTGGGTTTTTTGTCCATACTTCATGAGCATTGTCCTTTCATTGACTTTCATTGGGTAGTATTGAAAATATCACCATAGTACGTTTGTGTGCAGCGCGCTCCGAATATAGCCCCTTAAGGGCCTATGTCGAATAATAGTTGAAGCAAAATGGGCGTATGATAGCTTAAGTATGGCCCACTCTCTCTCTCCGTTATTCGTGAGAGGAAGCCTTTGCCCAGCAGTGGGATTCTACAGGCTATAACTTGCTAATTTGATTCGAAACAGCACAACATAGCTGTAACATGTTTATAATCATTTTTGAAATAAAAAGTTGTGTTGGTGTAAGTTGAAGGATGATATACGGTGCGTCCCGAATTACGCCGACAGCGCTGTGAGCGCGATAAATGTCGTTCCGATTTGACGTGAGCGCGTCCACAATCGAAAACGTGACGTCATTCATGACGTCACTACCGACGCCATCTTGCAATAACAGTGCTCACAGGGCTGCGTTCAGAACCTACGGGTGCGGTTGTTTGATTGTTTTTCAATCTAAGGTACGGAACGAACAGTTGTTTTTCAACTCGCAATAAGGTACGGAACGATCCCGGTTGTTTTATAACCTAAAATTTTGACATTGACAGTAATATGGGCTTCCAGATCTTCCAGGGCTTCCATCATTTCCAAATACAATAAAAACTCATCTTCCATGCTAGAGAATCAGAAAGTACATAAAAATAAATAAAATACAAACTTTTATTCAAAATTAGCAAAAAGTCAAGTAACCACAGATAATCAAAACGTCAGAGTGTTTTTTAACCGTCGAATTTGATGGTTAAAAGTTGCAACCTGTCAGAGGTTCGGAATGGTTGAGTTGTGACAACCGAGTTGCAAAGGGCGTTTTTTCACCGAGGCTCGGAACGGCGTTAGTGCGAAAAGTTGCACCCAGAGTGCACTCTGGGCGTAGGTTCTGAACGCACCCCTGTGCTCACGGCTCGTAGCGTTAGCACTGTGAGCGAGTTGTCAAAAGTGACGTCTGACAGTTTTGTTCTAGTACATTTTTGAGCGAATTTTCAAAAGTGACGCTTGACAGTTTTGCTGTCGTATATTTTTGGTTTGTTTAGGTCTCGATTTAGGTTTCTTTAGTAGTACTGGGTTTGATTATGTTCTAAAAAAGACGAATAAAAGTTTAATAAGGATTAGCGATGAAGAAAATAATGTGAATATTTGAATGTTGTGGTGTGAACGGTGTGAGCGCGATATCTAGCGTTCCGAATTGGTAGAACGCTATCAGCGCTGTCGGCGCGCTGACGCAAATGGAACGGGTGTTAGCGCTGTAATCGCTCACAGCACTGTTTTTATGAATCGGAACACACCGATAGTAACATGGATTGAGAGGGGTATGCTTAGATGTTTCGGTCACGTAGAGATAATGAATGAAAGAAGACTTACGAATGAAATATATCAAGCAAAGGTGAGCGGAAGTGTTGGGAGAGGCCGTCCGAGGAAAACATACTATGATCAAATCAATTATCTTTTCCGAAAAGGACAAGTGCGTAGCACCCTCAATCGAAGATGTATGAATGTGAATGAGGCTAAACAGGTGTGTCAGAGTCGTAGCGTGTGGCGGTCCGTGGTCTCTGCCTACCCCCATGGGACAATGGCGTGAGCTTATGTATGTAAACAACGTGTTATAATTTATAACAAAATAATTAGATTGAAACAATTATTTAATTATTTTGATACTTAAAATTTTAAGTTATTCGCATATTAAGTTTTCAGGCAAAAATTATTTGTTATCATTTTAGCAATTAATGAAAGCGCTAACGTGCTCGTGGATACATTTTAAGAATTTTGGTTTTGTAGAAATTAGGGTGAGTGTGACTGTGCGGTGGGTTGAGATCGAGTTCAGTAAATTTTTAATGTTACAAACAAATTATTTATATTTCGAAAAAAATTACCTAGGTTGAAAACATGATAATTCGATTCTGCTCTCGATTCTAAACAAACTACTTTCTAGTTTTGCGCTAATTCATTAACACGTTGTATATGTAAAAGTTTTGTTTGTAACTTTATTCAAGTTTGATTGATGGCGACGCTAAAAAAAAGACGAAAAGAAAAAAGCATTGGTTTTACCTCAGAGGAAGGATCTCCATAGAGTCCGCATAAATTTACGATTATAGTTAGTCTTTTTTGTCTTATGACGTACCTTTAATAGTAGAAGGAGATGGAACTATACAACGTGTTAATGAATAAGCGCAAAACCTCATGCACCCCAACTGATTTATAACAAAATAATTGGATTGAAACAATTATTTTATTATTTTGATAGTTACCATTTAAAGTTATTCACATTTTAAGTTTTGAGGCAAAAATGATTTGTTATCATTTCAGCAATGAATGAAAGTGCTCATGTCTACATTTTAAGAATCTTGTTTTGGTAGTAAGTAGGATGAGAGTGCCCGAGCGGTGGGTTGAGATCGAGTTCAGTAAATTTAAAATTTTGCAAACAAATTATTTAATATTTTGAAAAAAATTACCTATGTTGAAACCATGATAATTCGATTCTGCTCTCGATTCCAAACAAACTACTTTCTAGTTTTGTGTTAATTCATTAACACATTGTAGATATTTGTTTATGCGGCTGTCCACTTTTTTTTGAGCTAGTGTGTGTGAAAAGTGACCGTAAACATAAGGCCATATGTCACTTGGTGCCTTTTGTCCATACTACTTGACACCACACACTCAAACCTAAACGTCAAAAAAAGTGGACACTTTACAATTGGTATCGCTCACTCTATTAGGTATAATCTCTTTGGTTTTTACAGTGTCCGGCAGCATTGCCGACGGGTCGCAGACTGGCAGCGCACTGGCTCGCGAAACATTCAGAGATTTCATACATGTGCGAGATATGCGCCAAGAGATACAAGGTACGTGCACTGTTTTGGTTTTAATTTTATACAGGGTGTAAGGAAAGATATAATTAACCTTTGATCCATATACTCTACCTATCAAACTGAACGATTTGTAACACCACTGGCTTTTCGGTGAAGGAAAACATCGTGAGGAAACCTGCATCAATTTCGAGACATTTATTTTACCCACTGTCATTACAAGTGGCGACGGGCTCACTCCCCGTCACACTGGACAGAGTTTCGGTACTACTAGTGAAATTACTACTACTAGGGATGGGAAGAGTTTTCAGAATTATATCTCTGACCCCATCTTAGCCTCTATCGACATATATAAATAAATAAATATCTTGGACATTGTCACACAAATTCTCTAGTCACATTTAAAGTACCAGAATCTAGCCTGGACTTGTATTATGATGACTAGACAACGATATAGAATACACATATAGATACAAACATCCATGACTCGGGTACAAATATTCATATTCATCACACAAATATTTGTCCCTTACGGGATTCGAACCCGCGACCTCGGCACAGCAGGCAGGTTCACTACAGACTGTGCTATCGGGCCGTCAAAAGATCTTAAGTCATTGTCACTAACACCTCTATGGATCTATGATCTGACACAGAATAAATGAATTGAATTGTAGTACCCACTGTCCATTACAAATGACTACGGACTCACTCTCCGTCACACTGGACAGAGTTTCGGTACTACGATTGAAACGTGGGTGTTCCGAGATTTCAGAATAATATCTCTGACTACCCCCACGGGAATATAGTCGTGAGCATATGCTTATCCTACATTATTATTATTTCGGAAGAATTGTCTCATGATCTTTTGCTATTTTAAATACCACAAAAAAATGGTCTTAAGGGGATATAATTCGGAGCGCGCTCCATACAAACGTACTATGGTGATATTTTCAATACTATCCAATTAAAGTCAATGAAATTTTGCTGAAAAAATCTTGAAACAAATATCTATGCTTGTATGGAGTCAGATTTTCGTTAAAATATACAGTTTCAATGCTAGGATTAATTTAAGATTAGTATGGAAATCTTTGAGGCACTGTAACTTTAAAACTATACATTTTAACGAAAATCTGGCTCTATACAAGCATAGAAATTTGTTTTTATATTGATTCTGAAAAATTTCATTGAGTTTAATTGGTTAGTATTGAAAATATCACAATAGTACGTTTGTATGGAGCGCGCTCCGAATTATATCGTCTTAAAATCCCGCTATTATTATTAATTCCTTTACTCTCCTCGAGATTATGACTGACTACCCCACGGGGAATATAGTCGTGAGCATATGCAATAATACAGTGTTATTTATTGCAGACTAAACTACAGTTGCGAAGACATCAACGTAAGCATACGGGGGAGAAGCCGTTCGCGTGCACGACTTGCCCAAAGCGGTTCACACAGAAATTCTTCTTAAAGGTATGTGGAGGATCAACTGGGAAGGTTCCTCCAGCGAAAAGGGAAGGTCTTCCGTTTGCCGGACCTGCCGTGGTCCAACAGTTCATAGTTGGACCTTGTATACAAGGTGTTACATAAATACAAATAAAGCTTAGACCATCAAACTGAACAACTTTCACTATGGACCAATAACGAAATCGCGTAAAAAATTCTGATATTCCATACTAAACTACAAATCTATTCGTGCTATATAGGTACAACGTTTTAATGAATAAGCGCAAAACCTCATACACCCCAACTGATTTATAACAAAATAATTAGATTGAAACAATAATTAATTTTTATAGTAAAATTTAAAGTTATTCGCATTTTAAGTTTTCAGGCAAAAATGATTTGTTATCATTTCAGCAATTAATGAAACCGCTAGCATGCTCGTCGATACATTTGAAGAATCTTGTTTTGGTAGTAAGTAGGGTGAGTGTGCCTTTGCGGTGGGTTGAGATAGAGTTCATCAAATTTTTAAATTTTACAAACAAATAATTTAATATTTTGATAAAAATTACCTATGTTGAAACCATGATAATTTGATTCTGCTCTCGATTCTAAACAAACTACTTTCTAGTTTTGCGTTAATTCATTAACACGTATATGGGACAGCTGTTTTTTTTTCGCGGTTTCGATATTGGTTCCATAGTGAAAGTTGTTCAGTTTCATGGTCTAAGCAATCCCCTTAAAAAAAAATTAAATATTTATTTTTACTTTTGTAACACCTTGTATACAACGTCTTAAGAGGATAGGCGGACTGAAATGCTAATTTGTAGAATAGGTCACTTTTCCGACTGTATACATATTTTTCCGATCCGCCCCTACACCCCACCGACTACAGTGCGAAAGAGACAACTGCACCTCGGACCAATATTATCTACAAAAAATCGACGAAAACAGCATTTCGTATTCCCCTGTTTCCTCCTCCAAAACTAAACCGATTTTAATAATTCTTTCAAGAATAATTTGAGAAAGACTTTGGCTATGTCTGTGTGTTTTGCGTTTTTTGTTTTTATTCGTCAAACTTGTTTGCTGGATGTCTGAAAACGGGCGGTAAAATTTGTCATTTTCAAAGTTCCCTAGTTCATACAGTAATTACTTAATGCAAAAAAGCAAAACATAGGGACATAGGAGAGGTAACATAGATTGTATGGTAAAATTTTTTTTTTTCTAGTTTCATTATCTAGGGAGGAAACAGGGGAATACGTTTGTATGGAAAAAACGGTACTCGCCTATCCTCTTAATGAATTAACGCAAAACTAGAAAGTAGTTTGTTTAGAATCGAGAGCAGAATCGAATTATCATGGTTTCAACATGAGTAATTCTTTTCATTAAATAATTTGATTGTAAAATTTAAAATTTACTGAACTTGATCTCAACCCACCGCTCGGGCACTCTCACCCTACTAACTACCAAAACAAGGGTCTTAAAATGTATCCATGAGCACGTTAGCGCTTTCATTCATTGCGGAAATGATAACAAATCAACTTTGCCTGAAAACTTAAAATACGAATAACTTTAAATTTTAATGAAATTATTGTTTCGATCGAATTATTTTGTTATAAATCAAAGTCAAAGTCAAAATTGTTTATTCAAAATAATATCACATAGATAACTTTTTGACGTCATGTTTTTGAATCTACCACCGCGTTGGAAGGTGTTCCGTTGTAGAGAAGATGCGGCCAGAAACTCTACAACACACTTCTCTTAAACAAAATAAAATATACAAAGTACAATTACATAAAATCAGTTGGAGTGTATGAGGTTTTGCGCCTATTCATTAAGGGCCTATGTCGAAAAATAATTGAAGCGAAATGGGCGTGTGATAGCTTATAATTATTACTGCCTGATGCGAGAGAAAGAGACAGGGCGGCGCGCGCGATTGAAACTACGCAAGCGTAAAACAAACTTGAATTGTAATTGTACTATTTATGTAAGTTCAATTCTGCTCTAATCAAAATTTATAAAAAATCAATATCTTTTTTTTAAATCAAGCCTCTTGTTTCTAATATTCACCGTTTAGCACTTCCAAGCGTTTATCGATAAAGACGGAGGCTACTTTGGCTTGTTTTTCTATCGAGAAAATGTGTCTTAATCGTGTTTTGGCTCTAATCAAAACTTCAATTATATGTTCAATTTACACATATCCGCAAATCATACTCCTACTGTTAGTACTTCATGAGATATGATGCTTTGAAGAATCCTATTTTTTCACATAGCCTCTTAACACGTTGTATTATTAACATACTTAACTAACAGCAACTAACATTCGTATTTCGATGTCATGTTGACTGACCAGTATTCTAGAGATTTGGTCAGTAAATTGTCAGTATTTTAGAGGGTAAAGTTTTAGTTAGTAAAATCTGCATTTTTGGCCATGGAATCAGTTTCCACCCCTGAATTATCAAGAACATATTACCTATTTCACCTTTTACATCTAAATGTACACACGGCGACAAATCAAGCTACGCAAAACCAAAATAAGCTAGCCGCGCGTAGGTAGAGTGATGTATAACGTCGCGCGGCCAGCTTATGTTTGTTTTGCGTAGCTCGATGTGTCGCTGTGTGTACTAGATGTTACAAAAATACAAATAAACATGTAAGGGGGTGGTTCAGACCATCAAACTGAACAACTTTCATATGGGACCAACATCGAAATCGCGAAAAAAAATCGGATTTTCAAAATCTACTCGAGGTAGATGTATGGGATAGCAGATTATTTTTTTCTCGATTTCGACGTTGGTCTCATAGTGAAATTTGTTCAGTTTGGTCTAAACAACCCCCTTAAAAGTTATAAATATTTATTTTTACTTTTGTAACACCTTGTATTGTCACCAGGAGCACATGAACACACATACTGGAGAGCGTCCGTACAAGTGTGCACACTGCGACGAAACATTTCGGTCGTACGCTGTCAGATACAAACATATCCTACTGGTGAGTTGTATCACAATAATAACATAATTTTTAACAACAAAAAATGGTTTATTCCCCCTCTCTTTTTTAATTCGCAGACGCCATCTTGAAATAATATACCCTATGTCACTCTCACGATTTTTACAAATCCAAAGACACCTCAAACGTTAAAATCCATCAAGCCGTTTAGGCTGTTGGCCGTGCCAAAGAAATAGACACACAAACAAACACATACATACATACATACACACACACACACATACACACATACGCTCGAAAAACATAACCCTCCTTCTGGCGCAGTCGGGTAATAATCTCCAAATGGTTCTCGAATTTTGATACCTTTACTAAAATGAGCGCATAGTGAGTAGGCTCCCAGAAAGTTGGCCGGCGACCTGGTGAAGGCGGCTGGAACACGTTGGATGAGGCCAGCGCTGGACCAGTCGTTGTGGCGTTCTTTGGGGGAAGCCTGTCACAGGTCCAGCACTTCAACCAACGTTTTAGATTTGACATGATGACGTTCGACATGCGCACTTTGCGCTAATTGTGCGTGACATATGTGTAGGGTTGACTTACCACGCATCGTATGAATATCATTATACATTTCGTTACTTTTAATCGTTATTTCTGTTATTAAAAATAGTATTTAAGGTAAAAAATCACTGAAAATGTTAATTTAGCGTTATTTTCCAACGTTTATTTTTACTGAGAGGATAAAAATTAAATGTACAGGGTCCTTCTTAATATGCTGACACTTTTTAAGGGGATGATCAGACCATCAAACTGAACAACTTTCTCTATGGCACCAATATTGAAATTGCGAAAAAAAATCAACTGTTCCATACAAAACTGCAAACCTACTCGAGAAAATGTATGGGACAGCAGATTTTTTTTTTCGGGATTTCGATGTTGGTCCCATAGAGAAAGTTGTTCAGTTTGATGGTATGATCATCCTCCTAAAAAACTGTCAGCATATTAAGTTGGATCCTGTATTTTATGTCGTTAAATCCAACGGATGCTCGCGCCTGACTGCATTCCCTTGCTCCGCTCCCCTCAAGTTTGAGGAGAGGTGGGGTATCGGGGAGTGGCCGTTCTGGATGTAGAACTATATACTATTACCTATTCTGTACCTATGTCCAGCAGTGGATGTCCATCGGCTGAGAGGATGATTATAATCTGGAATGCTTCCCTTACGTGTGTTGTATGCACAGGCTCATCGCAAGGAGCGCCCCTACTCGTGCCACCTCTGCGAGAAGTCGTACGTGATCGCGTCGGACCTCAAGATGCACGTGCGCACCATCCACATGAAGATACCGCGCCCGCCCCGCAACCCGCCCAACAGGCGCCCCAGGACCAAGAACAATATATTATAAACATATTTATTACATGCTGTTTTATTTCGTAACATCACACAACATCTTGACAACCTGCATGCTTCGATTTCGAGGCATGTATTGTACCCACTGTCCATTATAAGTGGCGACGGGCTCACTCCCCGTCACACTGGACAGAGTTTCCGTACTACTGGTGAAACGTGGATGTTCTGAGGATTCAGAATATCTCTGACTACCCCCTCGGGGAATATAGTCGTGAGCATATCCTTATGCAGTTTTATTTCAATTACTAGAGTTTACCCGCGAGTTCGTCCGCACAAATTATATACCAGATTTTAAGTCAGATCATAAGCTATCAAACAAAAAAAGTTTTATCAAAATCGAACATCGGTTCAGTTGTTTTTGCGTGATGCTGTTGCAAACGTACAGACAGAGAAAAATTCTAAAAAAGGTTGATTTGGAGTCCAGGATACCTAAAAACCATATCGTTATCTTTTTCATGTGAATATCTTCAATGTACAGACACGCTTCTGTTACAGTTTTATAATACTTAAGATTACCATCATCAAACCCAAGATGCAGGAGGCGATGGTTCAATCTCCGTCCAGGCCGACTCCTACCAAAGCTTAGCAGTGAAGAACGCTCTCCGTTGCGCTTTGCCACGTGCCATCATCGTCATCAGCCTTTGACTATTTATATGTGGACTGGTTACGCGTGTAATTCTACTAACAAACATTTCTGCCACTTTTTGCGGGGGGCGAGGTAACATGAAATCCGCAACTTTGGATTTTATTCGCCATAACTTTAGATTCTAATTTTGAATGTTAAAAATCATGAAAAGTAGTCTCGTGTGAACCCCAAACGTTCTAAGTTCGAAGTTATTATTTCGCAATTATAGGCTGTCTCGTTTAGTGATAAGGTGTAAAATTGAATGTAAATGCACAAGATCAATTGTGCTTATACCGTGGCAGAGGGGAAATGGTACCGCAAGGCTAGTCCTTATAATAATTAGTCAAAGTCATCAGCCTATCATCGTTCACTGCTAAACATAGGCCTCGCCCAAGGCGCGCCACAAAACTCTGTCCTCAGCATTCCTCATCCAGTCGCTCCCACACTACGCATACCAGATCGCGGTCTCCACTCTAGAACACTGACACCCCATCAGTTTTCAGTTCTTCGGCAGATATTGTAGGGAACGTGGCCTACCGGTGTTTTATTCGGCTCCGATGGAGAGGTTTTTGTGGACTGTAGTTTTTCTTCTGGTGGCAGGAGTGGTTCGATGTAAAGGAAAGTCTTGTTTGCAGCACTGGAGTGATTTTTACACCAGAGTTAGTTACACGCACAAGCACCGTCCCAATTAAAATGTAGTAATTCAAAAAGATACAACTTTTTAATTACTACATTTTATGTTGGCGTTGCCAACAGATATGACCAGCCCATTACCACTTCAGCTTGCTAATTTTCTGAGCTATGTCAACCACTTTAGTTCTCTGACGTATCACTTCATTTCGGATGTGATCTCTCAGAGAAACACCGAGCATAGCTCTATCCATAGCTTGTAGAGCGACCTTGAATTGAGTGCCACGTGTGCGTCGGCCTTTTAGGGTGCCTGTCCACTTAAGCGGAGCGAGGCTGGGGGGCGGAGAAACGAAGAAATATTAACCAATGCGATTGCGTAAACGCGCATAAAATCTCGTGCGGTCGCCCACGCCTTTCACCGCTTCTGATAGTAGGTCATTAAAACCGGCCAAGTGCGTGTCGGGTCACACGCCGGTTAGGGTTCCAGAGTTTCCCATCACAATATACGGACTTTTTGTTGTATACTACGGTTCAACAACTAATAAAGTCTAAAAAGTACATTTTACAAGTGGGTCGTCTATTACTCGTTAACTTGGAAAGCCTACTTAGCGGTGATAGTTTTCAATTTTTAATTCATTATATATACTACTGGCATGCATTTTTTCACGTATCCAGAAACAGCCGTTAAGCTGGCAGGGGGGGTCAAAAAAATGTCAGTATATGCTGACACTTTTTTAAGGGGATGATCAGACCGTCAAACTGAACAACTTTTTACATGGCACGAACGTCGAAATCGCGAAAAAAAATCTGATGTTGTATACAAATCTGCAAACCTACTCGAGCCTTATGTATGGGACAGAAGTTTTATTTTCGCGATTTCGATGTTGGTCCCATAGAGAAAGTTGTTTATTTTGATGGTCTGATCATCTTCTTAAAAAACTGTCAGAATATTAAGTTGGTCCCTGTATACAAGGTTTTACAAAAATACAAATAAACCTTTAAGGGGGTGGTTTAGACCATCAAACTGAACAACTTTCACTATGGCACCAATATCGAAATCGCGAAAAAAAAAAAGATGTTCCATACTAAACTACAAATCTACTCGATCTAAATGTATGGGACAGCAGATTTATTTTTCTCGATTTCGATGTTGGTCCCATAGTGAAAGTTGTTCAGTTTGATGGTCTAAACAACCCCCTTAACAGTTTAAAATTTTTATTTTAACTTTTGTAACACCTTGTACCTATATACTATTACTTATGACGGCCCGATAGCACAGTCGGTAGTGAACCTGCCTGCTGTGCTGAGGGTTCGCGGGTTCGAATCCCGTAAGGGACAAATATTTGTATGATGAAGTCATGGACGTTTGTATCTATTTACGTATTCTATATCGTTATCTAGTCATCATAATACAAGTCCAGGCTAGATTCTGGTACTTTAAATGTGACTAGATAATTTGTGTGACAATGTCCAAGATATTTATTATTATTTATTTACCTATTCTGTGACTATGTGCCCGACACCACGAGATTCATTCAAGGGTAAAATAAAACAGCATGTAATAAATATGTTTATAATATATTGTTCTTGGTCCTGGGGCGCCTGTTGGGCGGGTTGCGGGGCGGGCGCGGTATCTTCATGTGGATGGTGCGCACGTGCATCTTGAGGTCCGACGCGATCACGTACGACTTCTCGCAGAGGTGGCACGAGTAGGGGCGCTCCTTGCGATGAGCCTGTGTATCATAGATTAATATGTATATTGGATATAGATAAGTAAGTCGCTTGGGATTTTAGGACGTCTTAATTATTGTCGTTGTCGCTTATTAGCAGAAGGGGGAGCCACATTGGAAAATAAATTGAAAAAGACGGCCGGCCGACACGAGGCTCGAACCATAAGCACCCGAATCGTGAGACGGTTATATAGACCACTAGACCAACAAGACAGTGATTGATATGGGCGAAATCTCTCACTACTACAGCGCAGCGGGGAAGTGTGGCGCGTAGTTAGCGCGCGCTATCGCTCCAGTTTAGATACGAACCCAAATTTCAACACATAGTGCTTCGAAACGTCACCGATAGATGTCGGAAGCTGTCTATCAGCGTTCCACTTAGTTTGTACTAAGATAACATAGCATGCTGTGTATAGAATACACTCAATCAGAGACCATAATTCGGAGTTTTTCGAAGTTTTTTTTTGGATGGCTAAATCGGACCCGAGTAAAGTTATGATGCGCTTTTATGGCGAAAGTAAATAATTTATAACAGCCGTTTCTTTTTATACTTTAAGATTATTATTCCAGATATCGTTTAGATTGAAAATCCTAATATAAAGTTCCTTAAATAATTAAACTTAGTAAAAAAAATGTAAAATTGGCAAATAATAGTATATAGGGTCCAACTTAATATGCTGACAGTTTTTTAAGGGGATGATCAGACCATCAAACTGAACAACTTCCTCTATGGGACCAATGTCGAAATCACGAGAAGAAATCAGCTGTCCCATACAATTAGGTCCAGTAAGATTTCAGTTTAGTAAGAAAGATTTTTTTTTCGCGATTTCACCATTGGTCCCATAGGCCCGACCGCGTAGGTACATTTTTATACCTAAAGTGAGGAGTGAACCAGGCCTGGTTAGATCTGGAGTCTAAAAACTCAAAACCGGTTAAAACCACTTTTGACTGCAAAAATCAGGCAAAAGTGGTTTTGACTATTATAGTTACAAAGTTACTCAGTTTTACATTATTTTATGGAGGCGCCTTACGTGATATAACTCACCAGTAGGACGTGCTTGTGTCTGTTAGAGTGCGACCGGAATGTTCCGTCGCAGTGTGCACACTTGTACGGACGCTCTTAGTGTGCGTGTTCATGCTCCTGATAATATTAATATAACTCACCAGTAGGACATGCTTGTGTCTGTTACAGTGCGACCGGAATGTTCCGTCGCAGTGTGCACACTTGTACGGACGCTCTTAGTGTGCGTGTTCATGCTCCTGATAATATTAATATAACTCACCAGTAGGACATGCTTGTGTCTGTTACAGTGCGACCGGAATGTTCCGTCGCAGTGTGCACACTTGTACGGACGCTCTTAGTGTGCGTGTTCATGCTCCTGATAATATTAATATAACTCACCAGTAGGACATGCTTGTGTCTGTTACAGTGCGACCGGAATGTTCCGTCGCAGTGTGCACACTTGTACGGACGCTCTTAGTGTGCGTGTTCATGCTCCTGATAATATTAATATAACTCACCAGTAGGACATGCTTGTGTCTGTTAGAGTGCGACCGGAATGTTCCGTCGCAGTGTGCACACTTGTACGGACGCTCTTAGTGTGCGTGTTCATGCTCCTGATAATATTAATATAACTCACCAGTAGGACATGCTTGTGTCTGTTAGAGTGCGACCGGAATGTTCCGTCGCAGTGTGCACACTTGTACGGACGCTCTTAGTGTGCGTGTTCATGCTCCTGATAATATTAATATAACTCACCAGTAGGACATGCTTGTGTCTGTTACAGTGCGACCGGAATGTTCCGTCGCAGTGTGCACACTTGTACGGACGCTCTTAGTGTGCGTGTTCATGCTCCTGATAATATTAATATAACTCACCAGTAGGACATGCTTGTGTCTGTTACAGTGCGACCGGAATGTTCCGTCGCAGTGTGCACACTTGTACGGACGCTCTTAGTGTGCGTGTTCATGCTCCTGATAATATTAATATAACTCACCAGTAGGACATGCTTGTGTCTGTTACAGTGCGACCGGAATGTTCCGTCGCAGTGTGCACACTTGTACGGACGCTCTTAGTGTGCGTGTTCATGCTCCTGATAATATTAATATAACTCACCAGTAGGACATGCTTGTGTCTGTTAGAGTGCGACCGGAATGTTCCGTCGCAGTGTGCACACTTGTACGGACGCTCTCCAGTGTGCGTGTTCATGTGCTCCTGATTAAAATAATAATACACACTTTTAAATGCAAAAAGTATACAAATTGTTAGTAAGTTATAGCCTGTAGAATCCCACTGTAGGGCAAAGGACTCACGAATAAGGGTGAGAGGGAGTGGGCCATTCTCCACCACGCGGGCCCAGTGCGTGTTGGTGGAGGCAAGTTAGTGGTCAACTTGCTGTCAGATATTTTCCAAGTCGCCTTAATAGGCCTCTGACCTGGCTTAACGAATAGTTACAACGCCATCTGACGGAACTATCTGAGACCAACTGCCTAGCGTACCTTCCGAAGCACGGAAACGCTCAAGATGAAATATCACTAAACGGTAACCCATCCAAAGACTGACCGGGCCTGACGTTGCTTAACTTCGGCGATCGTTTCGAATACCGAAGGTCCACTACGCCAACGAGTGCTTCCATAGCAGCCCCCCTTGACAAAGTGACATTCTATTGGCGTTGACGCTAGTAGAAAATGACAGAATGTAGGGGCCCAGAGCCTATAGACAAAGTATCTTACACTATACAAAAGTGAGGCACAGCCGATAAATTTTCTATGGATGGGACAAAATACATCATCGGATTTGGTCCAAAAGGTGAAAGTGCCGGCCAAAAAAATATATATCGCTATTCTATTAGGACTTGTCCGTCTAAACATTTATAATTGTGGCAACAAAGCTGTAGGTACATTGTCCTTGGTTTTATATGGCTTCGAAAATCCTACCTTTTCATACATTTTCGATTAAATTAGCTAAGGCTATATTCTGTTAGAACTAGTCCGTCGTACCATTTTTTAGTATGGCACCAAAGCTTTAGAGCCATTTTCCTTGGTTTCAGTAAGGATTGTATATGTATTGATGGTCTAAATTCACCGTTTCAGTATTTGCTAGTCTGTCACACTCTGTATACCACTATTTTTTTATTACTAGAATTTTTTTAAAGTAATTATTCAGATAATGAAACTAAACAACTTTGCCTGAGGAACATGGGATGGGGTGACATGTAATTTACGTATTTACCTTCAAGACGAGTTTCTGTCCAAAGCGCTTGGGGCAGATCGGGCAGGCGAAGGGCTTCTCTCCGGTGTGGTTGCGTTGATGATACCGAAGCAATACTTTACTCTGCAATAAAACAAAAATAAACTGATATCTCCACACTTTCGGCTTAGTAGGGTAAACACGTCTTTCATGGGTTTCGTTGTTATAATAAAATCCACGAGACCATTTTGAATCTTTCCGAAAACATGTTTAAAATCAGATCAAAAAAGTCCTCTGTAAAAAAGCATATTATAAACTGGATGATCATTTAAATGATCAAAATGCTTGGGTCTGAGGTCACTAGCTTATAGTTTATTTACTTTACTGTATAGTATCAATTATTTTATTAAATAGACTATGTATTATTGTATGCATAACTTTAGCTTAAGAATTTATATTGTAATAGTTATTAAGTCGTGTTATGTTGTAGAGTTTCTGGCCGCATCTTCTCTACAGCGACAACACGTTCCGACGCGGTGGTAGCTTTACGTTTGACGTTTGAGCTGAAAATATGGGGTAGCAGATTTTTTTCTTCGCAATTTCGATGTTGGTCCCATATTAAAAGTTGATCAGTTTGATGGTCTAAACAACTCCCTTCAAAGTTTTTAATGTCTATTTTTACTTTTGTAAATAATAAAAACACCTTGTTTTATTATTTAGGGCTGTAACTTTTGAACCGTAATAGACAGTTGAAGTTTTCACAAAATATGTGTTATTACGGCGGATTTGTTAAAAAATTATAAAAATTTCAAAAAGATTAAATTAGAGGGGGTCCTCATACAAGAAACTAGTTATTATCAACGTTTTTTCTTCTCGCTCTATCGTAAAAACGGTAATACATACAAGCGTCAAACTTGGTGTGATTATAGAGCAAACTCTACAGTATAACAAAAATGTGTGTTCTAGAGTTTCTGTCCGCATCTTCTCTACAACGGAACACCTTCCGACGCGGTGGTAGATTCAAAAACATGACGTTAGAAAGTTATCTATGTGATATTATTTTGAATAAACAATTTTGACTTTGACTTTGAAAAATAATAAAAACCGGCCAAGTGTGAGTCGGTCTCGCGATAAAGGTCTAAGAGAACACAATTTTTTTTTTTGTATATTCTTATATCGTGTTGTGTAACGGTATGGTACGGAACCCTCGGTGCGCGAGTAGCCCGACTCGCACTTGACCGGTTTTATTTTTAAATATCT
Source organism: Agonopterix alstromeriana (assembly GCA_963924505.1). Lineage (NCBI taxonomy): Eukaryota > Metazoa > Arthropoda > Insecta > Lepidoptera > Depressariidae > Agonopterix > Agonopterix alstromeriana. Next base: position 1,391,733 of record OZ004688.1, read on the forward strand.
TCAATATATTACAGCCCCCCTACACAAAGTGACATTCTATTAAAGTCGACGCTAGTAGAAACGTACAAAATGTATGGATTTGACATTGGCGATCGAAACATTTTGACGTTTGTTTTCGTCACCATACGTCAAGCCCATACATTTTTATGGTTTCTACTATCGTTAACGCTAACCGAAAGTACTTCGTCTAGGGGCCCAGTTTTATAATAGTTAAGATTTACAACCAAAATAGATCACGTACCGTGTATCTCTTGGCGCAAATCTCGCACATGTACGTAGTCTCAGAATGTCTCAAGCCCCAGTGCGCGGCCAGCTTGCGACCCGTCGGGAACGCGGATGGACACTGTGGAAGAGTTCACTATTATCATTGACTTACCACTACTGGACGGAGGGTCCGTGCTCCAAAGTGTCCGATTAAAAAGAGAACGAAAACGTAAAAAAGAGAAAGTCACAATGGCTTCCAAGATTTGGTATCGAATTCTTATAGCCAATTCCGACTCATCACCAACTCAGCCGATAGACGTCCACTGCTGGACATAGGCCTCCCCCAAGGATCGCCAGAACGACCGGTCCTGCGCTGCCCTCATCCAACGGGTTCCCGCCGCCTTCACGAACCGGTACCGGAGTAATAATGTAAGTTTGTCAAATTAACAAAAGAGACTGACCTTTTCGCATCTGAACAGAGTTTCATTGTGTACGGACTCTCTGTGATCGTGCAGCGACGGTTTACTTGTGAAGTTCTCTCCGCACTTTATACACGGACTGAAATACAACAATTGACAACATTTAATTTTTTTAACCACCTGTTTTAATACAAAATATAAAAATAGGTTAAAAACCAAGAAATACGTATTTTTCCCATATTATTTTTGACAGATATTTCTATTTTTAATTTACTTTTGAATTTTCCGAAAAACGTAGGATTTATGGCTAAGATACCTTGGCCGCAATAACATTAAAAATAAAAACTGTCAAATACAATAGAAAAGCCAAGCAGGCAAAGGAATAAAATCTCATTCAACCTCTGTTATATTTATCAGTATTTTTCAAATAACTCGAGAAATAATGGATAGAAAAATCTAATAATTTTGATATAAGCTTTGAATCACATAATCTTCAAATGGTTTTCTTATTTTGGTACCTTCCTTAAATTTTATGTTGTCAATTATAAGATTTATTTTATATCTATCAACGCGATATGTGAAGAGTGCACATTGTGTAAGGAACCCTGATGCTATGTACTTACAAATCAATATTGCAGAAGCCGTCCGGTGACAGATGTCTGTTGTATGCCTCCTGGCTCTCAAACTGCTTCCTACACGCCTCGCACGGGAACTTCTATAACATTATACTGATATTTATATCTTTTCATGAGATGTATATTCAGAATAATGAACGACAAAAAGTTTGAAGTCCCATATTAAACAAGTTCTGTGTAATAAAGCTTATGACAAACATCACACGTCACAGAGTGGTGGTACTGCCGCTTTTGATTACATGTTGTATATAAAACTAGAAAGTAGTTTGTTTAGAATCGAGAGCAGAATCGAGTTATCATGGTTTCAATATAGGAATATTTTCAAAATTTAAATAATTTGAAATGATAACAAATCATTTTTGCCTGAAAACATAAAATGCGAATAACTTTAAATTTTAATTGTCAAAATTATTGTTTCAATCTAATTATTTTGTTATAAATCAGTTGGGGTGTATGAGGTTTTGCGCTTATTAATTAACACGTTGTATACATGGTCTAAGTGACAGCCTAGCAAATACTGAAACGGTGAACGCAGACCATCAACCTGAACAACTTTCACAATGGAGCCTACCCCAGGAAACGCGAAAAAAAAATCTGCTGTTCCACAAATTTGAGTCGGGTAGGTACAGCAGTTTTGTATGGGACAGCTAATTTTTTTCGCGTTTCTTGAGGTAGGCTCCATAGTGAAAGTTGTTCAGTTTGATGGTCTGAGTTCACCGTTTCAGTATTTGCTAGGCTGTCACTTACACCCTGTATAATACAGACCACAGTGAGATGTCTCTGCTGGTTGTGTTCCTCCAGCCCCTTGGAGCCTCCGGTGACAGTCTCCTTACAAACATCACACGTCACAGAGTGGTGGTACTGCCGCTTGTGATTCAGATACGTACTCATTGTACTGGAAGACAACATTATATTCATATTATAGACATCGGTAAATCCGATGAGAGCAGAAATTAAAACCAATTCCTTCATCGCCAACTGTTAAGTCAGTAGTGAATAGGATATAAAAGGTAGGGCCAAGGACGCTACCTTGCGGTACGCCAGCTTGAATGTTGATAAAATTTAGTTATTTCCTTTCCTTGCTTTACTAAGAAAAGCCTATCATTTAGGGGCATGCTCTAAGAAACAGATAGTAATTTGTAGGTAGCATCATTTTAATTGTGGATAACAAACCTTGGTGTCAAACACGATCAAATGCCTGAGATATGTCCAGGAATACAGTATTACAGTATTCCTTTTTCTCAAAGATAACATTATTTTGAAAAATTACTACTCCATCACAAATCGTGTCAGCTTGATCTATATAGGGTCCTTCTTAATATGCTGACACTTTTTTAAGTGGATGATCAGACCATCATACTGAACAACATTCTCTATGGGAGCAATGTCGAAATCGCGAAACAAAAATCTGCTGTTCCATACTAAACCGATATCTTACTCGACCCAATTGTATGGGACAGCAGATTTTTGTTTCGCGATTTCAAAATTGGTCCCATAGAGAAAGTTGTTCAGTTTGATAGTCTGATCATCATCTTAAAAAACTGTCAGCATATTAAGTTGGACCCTGTTTAGCATGACAATCACTAACTGGTAGGTCAGCAGTGAATAAGATATACAAGGTATGACCAAGGACGCTACCTTGCGGTACGCCAGCTTGAATCTTGATAAAATTTAGTAATTTCCTCTCCTTGCTTTACTAAAAGTATATCATTTAGGTATGCTCTAAGTCAGAAACAGATAGTAATTTGTAGGTAGCACAGTTTACATTAGAAAGCTAAATATACACTTACTTGAACTGTTTATCGCAGGGCTTACATTCATATTTGAAGCCCTCGTGCCATTTGAAATGATTCTTTGCGTTTGTGCTGAAATCATAGAATAGGTAATAGTATACAACGTGTTAATGAATAAACGCAAAACTAGAAAGTAGTTTGTTTAGAATCGAGAGCAGAATCGAATTATCATGGTTTCAACATAGGTAATTTTTTTCCAATTAAATAATATGTTCGTAAAATTTAAAATTCACTGAACTCCATCTCAACCCACCCCGCCTGAAAACTTAAATCAGTGGGGGTGTATGAGGTTTTGCGCTTATTCATTAACACGCGTAGTTCTACACACAGAACGGCCACTTCCCGCCCCCCTCTGACTTTAGATACCTCACCTCACCTCACACTTTCTGGGCAAACTTCAGTGGAGCCGAGGAACGGAATGCAGTCAGGCGCGAGTACTCGTTGGAATTAACTACATAAAATGTATTATTATTTTTATCCTCTCAGTCTTCCTATCGTGTGGGCAGCAAGCCCTGGTGTCTGAGTTTTTTCAGACCGCCTTAAGGCCTCTGACGTGGTTTTTATGAAACGACTACTACCACTAGAGATAGTAGCCGGGACCAACGGCTTAACGTGCCATCCGAAGCATAGAATCATCTTTCTTTCAGACAATCAGGTGATTCGGCCTGCAATGTCCTAACCAACTGGGAAAAAACGAACAAAGTGACATATCAAATCCTCTTAGTAAAAATAAAAGTTGGAAAATAACGCTAAATTCACATTTTCAGTGATTCTGTAGCTTAAGGCCACCCCATGAAGCTACAGAATCCCCTGCTCCGCCCCCCCCCCCCCCCTCAAGTTTCCCCAGAAAGTGTGAGGTAAAAAGGGTTCCCCTTAAAAGTTTATTTGTATTTTTGTAACACATTGTGCAGGCTGATGATGATTAACTTACCTGACTTTACTGACATGCTCGCAGGTCTTACAGATGAAACTGAACTTGTGGCAGCGATGGTGGTGTTTCAAGAGCTGCTTTCTGACGGGGAACCGAGCTAGGCATATGTCACATATGTGGTCCCCGCTGACCTGCGAATTAAATGCTGTATTAGGCGCGGTTTATAGAGGAGAGACGTGTGGCGATGGTTGATTGTCAAAGTAACACAATTATAAACCTTACAGTACGTAGCATAGCGTCGTTTGGAGAATTACGCCCGCGCCTCCAGGCGACGTCACCTGGAGGCGCGGGCGCGATTCTCCTTTACGACAAAAACGACGCTATGCTACGTTCTATAAGGTTTATATTGTGTTGCTTAGAGTATCTGCCACCGCCACACGCCTCTTCTGTATAAACCGTTATGTTTCCCGTCAAAGATTTGTTTATTGGAATTGAGATCACAAATAGCAAATGCATAGGGATCCGACCAAACAGTTTTGTTTCGCACTGTAGTACGTAGTAACTTAATATTTAACCTGTGGCATATGCCCATTTGCGCTTGTACTTTGGCAGAGGGGAAAGTATGCTATACGTATTACTGTTGGTGCGCTCCATACAAACGAAGTCTGGTGATATTTGTAATACTAACCAATTAAACACAATGACATTTTGCAGAAACAATCTAGAAGCAAATGTCTATGCTTGTATCTTGTCAAATTTTCCTTGTGGTCAAAGTGCCCCAAAGATTTCCATACAAATCTTAAATTAATCCTAGCATTTAAACTGCTTGTATCGTGTCCGATTTTCGTTTAAATATATATACGAAAATCGGACACGATACAAGCATAGAGATTGTTTCTGCAAAATTTAATTGATTTTAATTGATTAGTATTGAAAATATCACCAGACTTCGTTTGTATGCAGCGCGCATTTACGCATCCGGAATAAACTTCTCTTAAGGTCTTATGTATACAATGTCATTAGTGTAATCACAACATACCTTGTCATGAGTAGCCATATGATTCTTATGAGCACTAACATTCATAAAACCCTTGTAACAGATAGTACATTTAAACCTCGACTTCTTGAACGATTCAGATTCTTTCCGTTCCTCAACCTCCCTCAACTGTTGCTCCCTCGTTAGAAACAACACTTCACAATTATATGTCTCAGCAAAACCAGCAAAGTCTTCTATGAACTTTATGTTGCACGGCCTTTTCCGTTTCTTTTCTTTCACCTTTTTCACTTTTTCTACCTTCGGTTTTGCCGGTTCTTTCTTTTTCCTCGTTGGCAGTTTTCTTTTACTTTTATCCTCCGTTACTTTTTCGTTTTTCTCCGTTGAGTAAATTTCTACGAAGGTATCGTCTGCATCTTTTTTTACGTCCGTTTCTAAGTCCTCTTTCAATTTTGGTTGTATTTCGATGAATTCATAGTTTGAATCGCTTGGTTCGTTCCAATCCTCGGATATGTCATCGGTGAATTCTATAAGAGGTTCGGCTTTGACTAACGGGTTTTGTTCGTTTGTTATAATTATTGGTTCTAGTATGGGAGTTTCTTCTGTTGTAGGTGGAAAGTCTAACATCAATGCATTTGTTACAGTGAAGTGTAGTTTTAGTTGAGATCGGTCTAATGTTCTTATGTATGCTGTTGTCATCTGAAACCGTATTTTATAACAATAGAATATCTACACTAATATTATAAAGAGGAAAGATTTGTACCTATTTTTGTATGTTTGTATGTTTGTAATGAATAGGCTCAAAAAGTACTGGGCCGATTTAAAAAATTCTTTCACCAATAGAATGCTACATTCTTCCAATTTGACATAGGCTACATTTCATTTTGAAAAAAATTAGGGATCCTTGGTAAAATTTGAACAATGTAACCGAAGGTGTAGAAAAATGAGCCTTTGTCTACCCCGTGCGAAGCCGGGACGGGCTGCTAGTAGGTACATAAAGACAAGGGCTAATGAGCGTTTCTGCAACTGAGTGCAAGTAAACACAATGCTTTTAGTCTAGTAATTATTAGGTGTGTCAGAGTCATAGCGTGTGGCGGTCCGTGGTCTCTGCCTACCCCCGTGGGACAATGGCGTGAGGTTATGTATGTATGTATTATTAGGGTTTCTGCATTCCTTGTAGGCTAAAAGACAGTGAACCCAATAATTTCTAAACTAAAAGCATTTTGTTTACTTGCACTCAGTTGCAGAAACACTCATTAGAGTTAATCAATTCAATTCAATTTTTGTTTAGTGGCATCCGATGTGTTATCACAATTCAGCCAATGTCACGTTATGTGGATAGTATATGAAGGAAAATGATCAGTAGTATTTATTAAGTCTAGAGTGGCAGTTTTGCCAATGTAAGTAGTTTATAATCTCAAGTAATTGTTTTAGTCCGCCAGAATTGCAGCGCGACTCCATTAGAGTTAATCCTCCATTAAATCTCTTCAAAAGTGACAGCAAGAGATTTAATGGAGGATTAACTTTAATGAGCGTTTCTGCAACGTAGTGTAAATGAGTTTAATTTGTTTAAAAACAGGACAAAATACTTGTGTCTGAGTGTCACTAAGTTATAGTTTATTTACTTTACTGTATAGCATCAATTGTAAATTTTTCCCAAGAATACAATTATCTTGATAATTTCGAACCCTGCTACTAGTGACTTACCAATGGTTGTTTAACCCTCGCGTCCTGCAGTAGCACGTGCACTTTGCGACACTTTGCTCTGAACGCGGAGGACTTGACCAGCATCACGTAGCAGATGTGACAAATATGTTGCGGCAAGCCATCTCTTTTAGACACCTGTTATAGTTCAAACATTTTCAGCATCAGCATATGCTCACGAGTATATTCCCCGAGGGGGTAGTCAGAGACATGCCAAAAACTCAGAATATCATTTCACTAGTACCGAAACTGGAAAGGGAGTGAGCCCATCGGCACTTGTAATGGACAGTGGGTACAATACATGCCTCGAAATTGAAGCATGCAGGTTTCCAAACGATGTTTTCCTTCACCGAAAAGCCAGTGTTGTTACAAATCGTACTTAAATTCCGAAAAACTCATTGGTATGAGTCGGCTTGGACGGGGATCGAACCATCGCCTCCTGCACGGCAGGCAAGGTTGCTCGCGACTGGACCACCACGGCTTTCAAACATTTTCATATACAAAATATTGTATACTCTGGGGCACGAAACATCCTAAAAACTCATTGTTACAAGTCTGATCCAGATAACTGACACCCATTGCAATAAAAGCCACTGCTAGTTGAGTTAATAAACTAAGTAAATACACCAAAAGCTTACCTGCGTTCCCGTAAGATCACCAAACATAAGAGTTAATCGATTTTTATGTAAATCAAACAATTTCGAGTCCGTAGCGAGGCAGACTCGGCACGCGAGCAACTCAGATATGTTGCTGTTCTCTAACTTCACAAATGGATTCCATTGGACTTTGTAGGACTCCATTTTTTCACATTTTAATTTAAAATCAACAAAAATTCCGAGCTTTTCGCAAAACTAGCGATCGAATTCGAAAGTTTGACAAATCAAAGTGACACTGACATCATTTTTTTTTTTAATAGTTTATCCTTTCGGAAAGGCAATGGGATCTAGCCCTTACAGCCGTGGTCTTTAGTTATATTTTTCTTTGTACTTAAACCTAACCTTAATACCTAACTCTTGAAATACGAGGGTGGTACACACATTCCAATGTTTAGGGGAGTTTTACGCGAGGATCCATCCGAATCAAACGGGAGCGCCTTCTTTATTTCTCACTTTCACTATATTGTTCTCCATTAGCACATTATTAAACAAATCCACCACATTAACAAAATAATTGCCACGAAAAACTAATTTTGAAAATTAAGAAACAAAGCCCGTCCTTTTCTTCACGATTCCCGTGCAAAACTCTCCTGATGATGATGGGATGATAGATGAAAGATGACGATGAAATTGTGGTCGATTTTGTAAGCTCGCGCGTTGCCGCCAAAATCACCATGAACGAGTAAACTTGCACCAAAACTTTTGTTCTTTCTTCGTATATATTTGAGATTCCTGTTATGTTGGTCGATTTACGCAACTTTTTGGTTCACAATCCGCACGAAATTATGTCACAAAAACCACTAAAACCAATTTTTGACGAATATCAAATACAACACCGACCGACAAGATTAATGGCGGCAAGCCTCCAGGTACGTTTTGTTTTCAACGAATGTTAGAGGACCACCAATACACAAATAACGCGTTGAATCGATAATTTTATTGATATCGATTCTATGTCGACTGTTGATTTTGTTTTGTTCCGACTTCCCATATTCTGTAAAAGTAGGTACTAGGTAGGTACTACTATTTCAATCTCCTATAAGCTGCCCCTTTTTATATTAATTATGATTTAGGATCTAGTTAATAATGGCTAGTTTACTGCGAAAAAAAATTTACTGAGGCCATTATCTTCATTAAAAAAGTTGTGTTTATTCATAAATCACTATTGGTATTTAATTTTTTCTCTAAATTCCAGAAAGCATTAAGCACCAAAAATTTTGTTATAATTGATTTAGCAAATTTATCAGTGTGACCATTTTTTTGATAACTTATGAGATTTTTAGCAGCTTTTTTTCTCCGTTATTTCGCATCTTTTACAGTTTAAGATAAACATCACTGTGCCGAGCACGGAGCAGTAGTACCTCTTTGAGTAGTACGTAGCCACAGTATAAGAAAGAGTATATAGTATGCTACATAACGCCACAACTTAGTACTAGACTATTACCTATTTCCAGCTTCTTGCGCAGCACTCTTGTTCTACACTGGGTCCTAACTTAATGACTCACTGAGAACAAAAGCAGTGTAATGGCTACCTACGAAGCTACCTGTACCACTAGTTCGTTCGCATTAGATCTATTGCCTAGTTTCATGATGGTACTTCGGCGAGTTTACACCTAAGAGGAAGGATCTCCATAGAGTCCGCATAAATTTACGATTGTAGTTGGTCTCTTTTGTCTTATGACGTACCTTTAATAGTAGAAGGAGATGGAACTATAGATATTTGTTTATGCGGCTGTCCACTTTTTTTTGAGCTAGTGTGTGTGAAAAGTGACCGTAAACATAAGGCCATATGTCACTCGGTGCCTTTTGTCCATACTACTTGACACCACACACTTAAACCTAAACGTCAAAAAAGTGGACACTTTACAATTGGTATAGCTCACTCTAGTCTTAAAGAGAGATCCTTCCTCTTAGGTTTACACCTATACTCCATTCCAAATAGCAACGAAATTTTAAGGCTATTTTGCATCACAGAAACAGAGATTTAAAACACTTCCTCTCACTTATTCTTCGAACAGCTTTAGTAACGTCCAAGATATGTCGGATAGTATATCTTTCTCATAAATAAATCATATTTGCTAATCAGAATTGGCCAGAAAGCGGTACAGGAATCGGAAATCTTTTCGTCCGTATTTGGAATGAAGTTTAGCTATCTCAGATATTATATATTTTTTGTACTATTATCAGATTTTTAGTCATTTTCTCAGTTTTTTAGTAGCTTTCTCAGTTTTTTAGTAGCTTTCTCAGTTTTTTAGTAACCTTTTCAGTTTTTAGAATCTTGTACGGTTTGTTAAATGTAGGGACACACGTACTGAACGTTCGGTTGAATACGCGTCTACTAGGCAAAATGGGGCATATTGGTGTGTCGCCGGTATAGGGAACAGCATTGCACGGGAACGTACAACAGCGCCGAACCTTCAGCAGGTGTGTCCCTACACTCCATTCAAAATAGCTAAGGCCATTTTGCATAACAGAGATTTGAAACACTTCCTCTCACTTATTCTTAGAACAGCTTTAGTAACGTCCAAGATATGTCAGATAGTATATGTATCCAATAAATTAATTACATGTGGTAATCAGAATTGGCCAGAAAGCTAAATAGGAATCGGAAAATCTCGTCGTCCTTATTTGGAAATAAGTATAGGTATCTTTTTACGTTTTAGTATCTTTTACTGTTTGTTTAGTATCTTTCTCAGTTTTAGTATCATTTACAGTTTGTTTAGTCTTTCTCAGTTTTTAGTAACCTTTTCAGTTTGTTAAGTGCCTTTCTCAGTTTTTTAGTAACCTTTTCAGTTTTTTAAGTGTCGTTCTCAGTTTTTTAGTAACCGTTTCAGTTTGTTAAGTGTCTTTCTCAGTTTTTTTAGTAACCTTTTCAGTTTGTTAAGTGTCGTTCTCAGTTTTTTAGTAACCTTTTCAGTTTGTTAGGTATCTTTCTAAGTTTTTAAATAAATAAAACGCCATTAAAAGTTTATAAGACAGTAATTATATTGTAGACAGGGTCGGGCAGGCTCGTATCTGGTCCCTGGCGTCGCTCGGCAGGGAGGGCAGCTTGCTCGCTATGAAGAAGCGCAGCGTGTCGCGCAGCGCGGCCGGGAAGTACTGCGCGTTGATCACTGCGCCGAGCACCGAGTAGCAGGAGGGGATGTGCCATCTGATCTTGTATTCTTTGTTTTCAGACTGTAAGGAGAGAAATAATATTGACACCATGAGAAGAGTAAGTAATAGTCTGTAGAATACCACAAGCATTACCTGCCGTGCAGGAGGCGATGGATGGAGGAGGAATGAGATTTTCGGAATTTATGTACGATTTGTAACACTGGTTTTTCGGTGAATGAAACGTCGTGAGGAAACCTGCATGCTTCAATTTCGAGGCATGTATTGTATTCAATGTCCATTACAAGTGGCGACGGGCTCACCCCCCGTCACACTGGACAGAGTTTCGGTACTACTGGTGAAACGTGGATGTTCTGAGGTTTCAGAATATCTCTCTGACTACCCCCTCAGGAATATAGTCGTGAGCGTATGCTATTAATCCCACAAGCAGGGCAAAGGCCTCCTCTCACGAATAACGGTGAGAGGGAGTGGGCCATACTCCACCACGCGGGCCCAGGGCCTGTTGGTGGAAGCAAGTTAGTGGTCAACTTGCTGTCAGAGAATTTTCAAGCCGCCATAATAGGTCTCCGACCTGGCTTAACGAATGGTTACAACGCCATCTGACGGAACTATCCGAGACCAACTGCTTAGCGTGCCTTCCGAAGCAAGGAAACGCTCGAGATAAAATACCACTAAACCACGGTCACCCATCGAAAGACTGACCGGCCCTGTCGTTGCTTAACTTCGGTGATCGTTTCCAATACCGCTCCACTACAAATTATTATAAATTGCAAATGTTATTTGATACGCGTCATCTATATTTTCTAAACTATTTTTCCATATACAGGGTGTTAGGGTGTGAAAAATAAACATTTAAATTTTTTAAGGGGGTCGTTGAGACCATCAAACTGAACAATATATGGGACATTTAGCTCGAGTAGATTTGTAGTTTAATATGGATCATCAGATTTTTTTTTCGCGATTTCGATGTTGGTCCCATAGTGAAAGTTGTTTAGTTTGATGGTCTAAACCACCTTAAATGTTTATTTGTATTTTTGTAACACCTTGTATAAAATATTACTGTTAAATGTTAATAATACCGTCTACGCGTATTACGCGTCAAACTTTTGTATGAAATTGACAACTCTGCAACCACCTTAAGATTATTGATTTTTATTAAAGTAAGACGAAGTCGCGACTAAAAGCTAATATAAAAATTTTAATAATTGTCACTGTTGCGGGTCTGCTAGAAGAAATCTCTTAAGAGATAAGCTCGCTCTTTATACATGTCTTTTCTATTGTTTGTATCAATGTGTCTGTGTGTACAATTAAGTGTTATAATATAATATATCAAACAATCAATCAATTCTATTCAATATAGGAGCTTACAGCACACTTATCAAACGTCGAATCTTTTTTAAAGCTACCACCGCGTCGGAACGTGTTGTCGCTGTAGAGAAGATGCGGCCAGAAACTCTACAACATAACACGACTTAATAACTATTACAATATAAATTCTTAAGCTAAAGTTATGTATACAATAATACATAGTCTATTTAATAAAATAATTGATACTATACAGTAAAGTAAATAAACTATAAGCTAGTGACCTCAGACCCAAGCATTTTGATCATTTAAATAATCATCCAGTTTATAATATGCTTTTTTACAGAGGACTTTTTGATTTGAGTTTTAAACATGTTTTCGGAAAGATTCAAAATGGTCTCGGGGATTTTATTATAACAACGTATACAGTGACCCATGAAAGACGTGTTGACCCTACTAAGCCGAAAGTGTGGAGATATCAGTTTATTTTTGTTTCGAGTGTTGTAATTATGGACATCACAATTTTTTGGAAATAACGACAAATTTTTTCTTACATATAAAATGTTTTCATACAAACCTTAATCAATCCAAGACCTCTGAGCATAGTGTTGGTAAGTAGCCACGCGGCGGCGTGTTGTTGTCCCGCTCTGGCGCACAGGCGCGGGTACATGTCGCGCGCGACGGAAGACGCTGAGGGGTGCGCAGAGAGTCCTGACACTAGGAACGTCGCTTCTACGTACGCGTTGATCAGATCTGTCGGGTCCTTTATTGACTGTGGAGGTTAATTGAGTTTTGGTTAGTGTTGTCCTTTGACTAATAAGGACTAGCCTTGCGGTAGCATTTCCCCTCTGCCACGGTATAAGCACAATTGATCTTGTGCATTTACATTCAATTTTACACCTTATCACTAAACGAGACAGCCTATAATTGCGAAATAATAACTTCGAACTTCGAACGTTTGGGGTTCACACGAGACTACTTTTCATGATTTTTAACATTGAAAATTAAAATCTAAAGTTATGGGGAATAAAATCCAAAGTTGCGGATTTCATGTTACCTCGCCCCCCGCAAAAAGTGGCAGAAATGTTTGTTAGTAGAATTACACGCGTAACCAGTCCACATATAAATAGTCAAAGGTGTTGTCGCTCGTTTCTACTACTACTTATACAGAGTCCAACTTAATATGCTGAGACTTTTTTAGAGGATGATCAGACCATCAAACTGAACAACTTTCTCTATGGTGCTAACATCAAAATCGCGAAAAAAAATCTGCTATTCCATACAAAACTGAAAACCTACTCAAGCCAAATGTATGGAACAGCAGATTTTGTTTCGCGATTTCGATGTTGGTGCCATAGAGAAAGTTGTTCAGTATGATGGTCTGGTCATCAGCAGATTTTTTGTTTTCTGATATGTTGGCTCCCATGGTAGAAGTTGTTCAGTTTGATGGGTACAGTATGTGGTTTAAAGGTTAATTATACTTTGCCTTACACCCTGTTACCAAAACACCCTAGTAATACTTAAGAGGGTGGTTCAAACCATCAAACTGAACAACTTTCACTACAGCGCCAACTTCGAAATCGCGAAAAAAAAAATCTGCTGTCCCATATAGAATAGGTTTGCCATTTTGTATAGAACAGCTGATTTTTTTTCACGATTACGATGTTGGTGCCAGAGAGAAAGTTGTTCAGTTTGACGGTCTGATCATCCCCTTAAAAACGTATCAGTATATTAAGAAGGACCCAATAGAAAAATAATGTGTAATTTCCATACTAAATGCAATTAGCTTATCGAGTGACCGTTTTTAAGGAAAATAGTAATAGGGTCCCATAATATTGGCCACAGAACCCTAAAAATAAAAAAAAATTGTGGTATACCTGTAAGTGTACATCGATGATATCAGCGGCGTTGGGTCCCAATCTGATGAGGTTATCTATCGTGGGGTCCTTCAGGAACCTGCCCACCTCCGTCTCCACTTCCTCCACTCCTGACAAATGAATTACAATCAAATTAAAGATTGAAAAATTAGGTCTCGGGCGGGACTTGAACCCGCACTCTTCCAAACCGGGGAATTGCGTTATCCAATTTCGCCACCGAGCCCACTACCCAGAGAAAAAAATTTCGTTCTCTGGGTAGTGGGCTCGGAAATTGGATAATAATAATATTTTTCAAAATATTAAATATTTTGTTTGTAAAATTTATAATTTACTGAACTCGATCTCAACCCACCGCTCGGGCACTCTCATCCTACTTACTACCAAAACAAGATACTTAAAATGTATACATGAGCACGTTAGCACTGTCATTCATTGCTAATGATAACAAATCATTCTTCCTCAACACTTAAAATGTAAATAACTTTAAATTTTAACTATCAAATTAATGAAATTATTATTTCAATCTATTTATTTTGTTATAAATCAGTTGGAGTGTATGAGGTTTTGCGCTTATTCATTAACACGTTGTATAAACGCTCGCGGGCGAATCTTAACAGCGCGATGCAGGACTTACGTTAGAACATGGAGGCAGTAGATAGCAGCGGCTGAGAGCTTAATGTCCTTGCCCACTAGTCCTAGAAAAGTGATGATGATGATGATGATGATGATGGCGGTCTCACTTACACTCCATTCAAATTAGCAACGAAATTTTAAGGCTATTTTGCATCACAGAAACAGAGATTTGAAACACTTCATCTCACTTATTATTAGAACAGCTTTAGTAACGTCCAAGATATGTCGGATAGTATATGTATCCAATAAATTAATTACATTTGGTAATCAGAATTAGTCAGAAAGCTAAATAGGAATCGGAAAATCTCGTCGTCCTTATTTGGAATTAAGTATAGTGAGATTGGCTGGATATAGCCTCAGCTACAGACATATCACTGACCCTAGTGTAATGCGTCGATCCAACGCACCAACAGTCCACCACCTCGCTGCCTATATATACCCTCGCGGGCGAATCTTAATAGCGCGATGCAGGTCACATTATTCACACATTACCTGAGGTATCTAGCACGATATCTTGTATCTTGGTGTCGGTAAGAGTGTCGTGTCGCGCGTCTTCCGTCGCGCTGTCCTCTGACCTGTCACTCTGTGTCCCATCCTCTTCCTCTTCTTCTTCTTCCTCTGAATCTGTCACATCTGTTGACAATATAACATAGAATTCTATGAATAATTTAAATATTTACTAAGCCATCAGTCGCCTAGTACAGTAAGTAAGAATAAAGTGTAGAATTCCACTGCAGGGCAAAGGCCTCCTCTCACGAATAAGGGTGAGAGGGGGAGTAGGCCATAGTCCACCACGCGGGCACAGAGCGGGAGGAGGTTGGTGGAGGCAAGTTAGTGATCAACCTGCTGTCAGAGCATTTTTAAGCCGCCTTAATAGGCCGGTTAATAGTGACGGAACTATCCGAGACCAGCTGCTTAACGTGCCCGAAGCACAGAAACGCTTGAGATGAAATACCACTAAACGGTCACCCATCCAAAGACTGACCGGACCTGACGTTGCATTACTTCGGTGATCGTTTCCAACACTGAAGCTCCACAACGCCAACGAGCGCTTCCTACAGTCACCATCAGATATTTGTTGCATACAAAATGGTCAAATATTTCTGAGCAGTGTTGATTTTCAATTAATTCACGACAGAAAATGTTACCAATTATATACAACGTGTTAATGAATAAGCGCAAAACATCATACACCCCAACTGATTTATAACAGAATTATTAGATTGAAACAACAATTTCATTATTTTGATAGTTAAAATTTAAAGTTATTCACATTTTAAGTTTTGAGGCAAAAATTATTTGATATCATTTCAGCAATTAATGAAAGCGGTAACGTGCTCATGGGTACATTTTAAGAATCTTGTTTTGGTAGTAAGTAGGGTGAGAGTGCCCGAGTGGTGGTTTGAGATCGAGTTCAGTAAATTTTAAATTTTACAAACAAATTATTTAATAATTTGAAAAAAATTACCTATGTTAAAACCATGATAATTCGATTCTGCTCTCAATTCTAAACAAACTAATTTCTAGTTTTGCGTTAATTCATTAACACGTTGTATAAACGTGTATTGTGTCATAAATATCTGAACAGCCAACATTCAATAATTTCTTTATAATGCAATGTATTTTGCGATGGTTCGATCCCCGTCCAGACCGACTCGTACCAATGAGTTTTTCGCAATTGACAACATTAAATTTTTTAACCACCTGTTTTTAATAAAAAATATAAAAATAGGTTAAAGAATAAGAGATACGTATTTTTCCGATTTTATTTTTGACCGATATTTCTATTTTTAATTTACTTTTGAATTTTCTGAAAAACGTAGGATTTATGGCTAAGATACCTTGGCCGCAATAACATTAAAAATAAAAACTGTCAACTACAATAGAAAAGCCAAGCAGGCAAAGGAATAAAATCTCATTCAACCTCTATTATATTTTACAGTATTTTTCAAATAACTCGAGAAATAATGGATAGAAAAATCTGATAATTTTGATATAAGCTTTGAATCACATAATCTCCAAACGGTTTTCTTATTTTGGTACCTTTCTTAAATTGAAATGTTGTCAATTATGTACGATTTGTAACACCACTGGCTTTTTGGTTAAGGAAAACATCGTGAGGAAACCTGCATGCTTCAATTTCGAGGCATGTATTGTACCCACTGTTCATTATGTGGCGACGGGCTCAAATAATAAAAGCTAGTAATAAATGTAGGCGTACACTCATCGTCGCTGCCTTCCCCATCGCTGAGTTCTGCGCACGCGCCGAGCTTCTGTTTCATAGACTTCTTGTTTGACGCACCGCCTAGACTGTTACCTGTAATATACAAGGTGGATTTTATTCCATTGATATCTTATACAGGGTCCTTCTTAATATGATGACACTTTTTTGAGGGGATGATCAGACCATCAGATTGAACAACTTTCTCTATGGCACCAACATCGAAATCGCGAAAAAAAAACAGCTGCTCCATATAAACCTGCAAACCTACTTGAGGCAAATGTATGGGACCGCAGATTTTTTTTTCGCGATTTCGATGTTGGCCCCATAGAGAAAGTTGTCCAGTTTGATGGTCTGATCATCCCCTTAAAAAAGTGTCAGCATATAAAGAAGGATACTGTATACAACGTGTTAATGAATTAACGCAAAACTAAAAAGTAGTATGTTTAGAATCGAGAGCAGAATCGAATTATCATGTTTTCAACATAAGTAATTTGTTTCAAAATATTAAATAATTTGTTTGTAAAATTTACTGAACTTGATCTCAACCTGCTCGAGCACTCTCACCCTACTTACTAACGAAACAAGAATCTTAAAATGTATCCACGAGCACGTTAGCTCTTTCATTCATTGCTGAATAACAAATCATTTTTGCCTGAAAACTTAAAATGCGAATAACTTTAAATTTTAAATATCAAAATAATGAAATTATTGTTTCAATCGAATTATTTTGTTATAAATCAGTTGGGGTGTATGAGGTTTTGTGCTTATTCATTAACACGTTGTAAAACAGAATTATAGGTTAAATTCACAATAAACGTCCAAAAAATGGCAGAATTAAAAGAGCTCATAAGAGCTCTTTTTTATACCGGCTGACAGCAAACAAACCAAATACGACTAAGTTTATGAATTCAAAGCAACATATTCGTGGCACCCAACAGCATCTTTGACTATTTATATGTGGACTGGTTACGCGTGTAATTCTACTAACAAACATTTCTGCCACTTTTTGCGGGGGGCGAGGTAACATGAAATCCGCAACTTTGGATTTTATTCCCCATAATTTTAGATTCTAATTTTGAATGTCAAAAATCATGAAAAGTTGTCTCGTGTTCCAAACGTTCTAAGTTCGAAGTTATTATTTCGCAATTATAGGCTGTCTCGTTTAGTGATAAGGTGTAAAGTTGAATGTAAATGCACAAGATCAATTGTGCTTATACCGTGGCAGAGGGGAAATGCTACCGCAAGGCTAGACCTTATAATAATTTGTCAAAGAACAGCATGCATACTTTACGCCTTATTTTCCAACCCTAATAAAAAGGGTCTGAACAACAAAGTGATCCTATAAGGGTTGAGGTAAGAAACCCTAATGAACGATTTAATAACTCACCTGCTAGCACAACCCTGCTGAGTCTATCCCCACTGTTGGGCAACGCTGTGATGCTGTCCACTACCTCCATACACGCCTCCCGGCCGATCTCGTTGTGGCCCAGGTCTAAAGACTGAATACAAAGAAAGTTAAGACCAGTTTGAGAGTTATTAATCTAACCTCATCGTCATTCTCTTGCTCATTTCCCATTATTTTGGGTCGGCACAATATGTCATCCTCTTCCATTCATCTCTCTTAGACGTCATTTCAGCACTCACTCCTTTCTTACGCACATCATCTTTCACACAATCCATCCATCTTTTCTTCGGCCTTCCTCCTACCGCAGCCATTCACATTCATACTTAACACTCGTCTCGTAATATGACACTCGTCTCTTCGCATTACATGACCATACCACGATAATCTATTACCCTGCAATTTTTCCGTCATAGATGCTACTTTCAAACTTCCTCTAATATACTCATTCCTTATCTTATCAATTCTAGTTACACCACATATCCATCTCAACATTCTCATCTCAGCTGCATGCAATCGTTTCTTATCCGTCCCTTTTGTGACAGGTCTTATTATGGTTTTAGATGAATATAAAACCATAATCCCCACCACCACCGGCTAACCAGTAGCCGTGGTGGTCCAGTGGCGAGTAACCTTGCCTGCCGTGCAGGAGGCGATGGTTCAATCCCCGTCCTGACCGACTCGTACCAATGAGTTTTTCGGAATTTATGTACGATTTGTAACACCACTGGCTTTTCGGTGAAGGAAAACATCGTGAGGAAACCTGCATGCTTCAATTTCGAGGCATGTATTGTACCCACTGTCCACTATAAGTGGCGACGGGCTCACCCCCCGTCACACTGGACAGAGTTTCGGTTCAGAGTTCTACTGGTGAAACGTGGATGTTCTGAGGTTTCAGAATATCTCTGACTACCCCCTCGGGGAATATAGTCGTGAGCATATGCTATGCTATGCTAAAACCATAATAAGACCTTTCTATTCATCAATTACTAAAGCTAGTAATTCGTTAATTACCCGACGGCGCCAGAAGTAGGGTTATGTTTTTCGATCGTATGTATGTATGTAAGTATGTATGTTTGTATGTCTATTTCTTTGTCACTCCCTAGCTAAACGGCTTGATGGATTTTACCATTTTACTGTATGAGGTGTCTATAGATTTGAAAAAATTGTGAGAGTGGAGTGGGATGATCAGACCGTCAAACTCAACAGCTTTCTCTAAGGCACCAACATCGAAATCGGGAAAAAAATCAGCTGTTCCATACAAAACTGAAAACCTACTCGAGCCAAATGTATGGGACGGCAGATTTTTTTTTAGCGATTTAGTTGTTGGTCCCATAGAGAAAGTTGTTCAGTTTGACGGTCTGATCATTAGGGGACCCGCATTATCATGGATACAATCATATTTAGAAGGCAGACAGCAATGTGTTGAAATAAATAGACTCAATATAGATAATGTCATGACTAAATATCCATCCACATACATGAATAATAACTCCGGTGTACCCCAAGGTAGTGTGTTAGGACCCCTACTGTTTATTCTTTACATAAATGATCTACCTGATACCATAAAACACAAATGTACCATGTTTGCAGATGATATTTCAATAGTAGTACCAACCAAGGAAGATAATTTAAGTAAGTTTGAACATGATATTAATAATACTTTGGAAACTGTAATTAACTGGCTCGAAAATAACAATCTTTGTGTAAATCTGACTAAAACTAATTACATACAATTTGTCACAAAGGGACGTAAGAAAATAAATTTGAATATTGAATATAAAGGGGAAATTCTTAAGGAGATTGACACTGTTACGTTCTTGGGAACGGTTTTAGATAAAAATGTGAGTCACACGTATCACATTGAGAAGGTGTGCTCTAAATTAAATAGATTTGTTTATGTTCTTCACAGGTTAAGCAAAATTTCATGTAAAAAAGTAGCTTTGACTGCATATCATGGGTACGTAGGATCTGTTCTTAGATATAATATCATAATTTGGGGTAATGGCACATACGTCCAAAAGGCATTTATAGCACAAAAAAAATGTATCAGAGCAATATGTAATATTAGCCCACTTGAATCATGTAAACCTTTTTTCAAACAACTCGGTATCTTAACGTTGCCTTGTATTTATATTTTTGAAATCTGTAAATTTGTTAAGCAACACTCACATCTTTTTAAAACTGTATCTGATGTCTGCCCTAAGCGCACTCGGTATCCCAATAGACTTGCTATAGATTATTATCCCAGACTAACTTTAACCCAGAAGAATTGTTACTATATGAGTATCAAAATATATAATAAAATTCCCGAAAGCTTTAAACAACAAAACACTAAATTAATGTTAAATAATTTATACAGATGGCTAGTGCAACATAGTTTTTATAGCGTTGAAGAGTTTTTAAATTTTAAATAGTAGATGTTAAATAATTACAGAATGTTAGTATTATAGGTTTTAGTTTTTTTTAAGTTGTTACACATTTGCATGCTGTTGCTACAGCTGAACAGAAGAAGCTTATTTTATTATGTTTTACCATCTTTTGTATACCTGTTTCAAGGCAAATAAATGATATTTCTATTTCTATTCTATTTCTAAAAATGTGTCAGCATATTAAGAACCCTGTACACAATTTTTTGCCAATTTTACATGATTTTTTTTACTTTGATAAATTATTTAAGAAAATGTTTAGTTGGATTTTCAATCAAAATTATAATCGGAACTATAAAAGAAAAAAAAAACGTCTGTTAAAAATTATTTACTTTCGCCATACAAGCACACCGTAACTTTACTGGGCTATAAAACAAAAAAGCGTGTGACAGACGGGCGGATGGACCAACCGAAACCGAGTTGATTATTTTTTTTTTTAATTTTATTTTATTGTGAATGAAAAGCTGCGCGGTAATCGGTTATCGTGGTATGGACATGTGATGAGAAGAGATGAGTGGCATATTACAAGACGAATATTAAATCTGAATGTGGATGGCTGCATGAAGAGAGGACGACCAAAGAAAAGATGGATGGATTGTGTGAAAGATGACATGTGTAAAAATGGTGTGTGCGCTGAAATGACGGCTAAAAGAGATGAATGGAGGAAGACGACATATTGCGCCGACCCCAAATAACGGGATAAGGGCAGGAAGAAGAGATCAACAGTTGTTACACTAATACATGGCGTACTTAAATACTAGGGAAACAACGTAGCTAAATGCACAACTAATTACAGACGAACACAGCATGCACAAAAAAAATGTTGCCAAGTAGCCATATTAGATTTAGATTGATGTAGTAATATTGTGACATAATTATCATAGTAACGTTACCTCTATAAGAACAGAGTTATCTCTGAGCCCCTTCGCGAGTGCCTTAGCTCCTTTACTCTTCAGCAGACAGTCGCCGAAGTTTATTGACTTTAGATTCTTTAACCTGCAATCAAACAATTAGAAATTAATTCATGGTGATGTTTACACACACACACACGCCCACGCACGCACGCACACACCCACGCACGCACGCGCACGCACACACACGCACGCTCGCACACGCACGCACACGCACGCACGCACGCACGTACACACACACACACACACACACACACTACAACAACAACAAAATGATTAATCTTAGTTTCATCTCCCATCACATTTAAGGTGGTTGCAGAGTTGACGCATAATACGCGTAGACGTAATAACAGTTATATTTTATATATGAAAAAATAGTTTAAGAAAGCTAGATTTATGTATCAAATAACATTTGCAATTTATAATATAATCTAAAAATAAATTTTTCTATGGATAAGTTCAAAGCTTTATATCTTCGTAATTATATTATAAATTGCAAATGTTATTTGTTACGCGGCATCTACATTATCTAACCTACTTTTCCATATACAGGGTCCTTCTAAATATGGTGACACTTTTTTTAAGGGGATGGTCAGACCGTCAATCTGAACAACTTTCTATATGGGACCAACATCGAAATCGCGAAATCAAGCTAGCAAGCCAGAAAAATCAGCTGTCCCATACATTTGGCTCGAGTCGGTTTGCAGTTTTGTATGGACTAGCTGATTTTTTTGTCGCGATTTCGATGTTGGTCCCACTAAGAAAGTTGTTCAGTTTGATGGTCTGATCATCCCCTTAAAAAAGTGTCAGCATATTAAGAAGAACCCTGTATAAAATATTACTTTTAATTGTACCGTCTACGCGTCGTATGCGTCAAACTTTTGTATGAAATTGACAACTCTGCAACTACCTTAATTATTATTATTATCTGATGCCTAGGCCCTACAGTCGGAACAATTTAAAAAGCCACATTTGACATCTATTGATACTTCATCAATCATAACCTTGTAACGGCGGGCATAGAATAATATAATTTTTTTAGAAGTTAGAACTGTACAATTGCTTTACTTTTTTTATTACGATTACGTATTTATTGTAATAATGACCAAAAAAGGTAATTTTACGATTTACTATCAATAATAAACCATTCTAAACATAATAAACAATTTCTGTTCCAAAGAACTGAACGTCGTTACAATGTTGCGTCTGTGAACCCTTTTTCTTTTTTAACACTAGGGATGTAACCCAAAAAAATCGATGTAAAACGTAGTTCCAACAAATCGCGATATTCACATATAATTCGATTCACGTATGTTTGAAATCCGTATCGATTCATTCGCTTTAATCGATGTTTTTAAGCAGGTCACCTCACTATGAAGCTTAAACTGACAGATGTCAAATGTGGCTTATTACATTGTCCCGATTTTAGGCAGATATCCGTCTGTATGCAGTCTAGGGAGGCTGACGATGACTCACCTAGGCAGTGCGTCTGCGAAGGCGGCGGCACCCCTAGGTCCTATAGTATTGTCATTCAAGTTGACACAAGACAGTCTAGGGTTGTGCTTGAACGCTTCCGAGAGGGCTGATATACCGACGTGGTAGATACCGTTTTGGGGCATCGCTAACTCTTCTAGGGTACCCATTTGCTGCAATTAAAATGTTAAAATTAGTCATAGCCTGCAAAATCAAAATTGTAAATTACGATACGTGTGACTTTAGTCCATTATTGCACGGCGTGAAATTGACAACATTATTTTAACCACCTGTTTTTAATAAAAAATAAGAGATACATATTTTTCCGATTTTATTTTTGACCGATATTTCTATTTTTAATTTACTTTTGAATTTTCTGAAAAACGTAGGATTTATGGCTAAGATACCTTGGCCGCAATAACATTAAAAATAAAAACTGTCAAATACAATAGAAAAGCCAAGCAGGCAAAGGAATAAAATCTCATTCAACCTCTATTAAATTTTACATTATTTTTCAAATAACTCGAGTAATAATGGATAGAAAAATCTGATAATTTTGATATAAGCTTTGAATCACATAATCTCCAAATGGAAGGAAATGTTGTCAATTAGCGCCCGAGCCTATAGTCCTACATAGTCCCCCGTTAGAACAATTATGGCTTTAAAAGTTTAGTCAATATATCGCAATCACACACAATCATAATATCAATGCACGCCGCAGGTAGTTATGGGGTGTATCGAAACAAAATTTGACAGTGTTGTAGAGTTTCTGGCCGCATCTCGTCTACAGCGACAACACGTTCCGACGCGGTGGTAGCTTTAAAAAAGATTTGACGTTTGATAAGTGTGATGTAAGCTCCTATATTGAATAAATTATATTGACTTTGACTTTGACATGAAGACCGATAATAATAATTCGAAAATAGAAATGTGATACTTAAAAAAACATCATTTTTTACCCCCTCAAAGCATGCATATGCTCACGACTAAATTCCCCGAAGGGGTAGTCAGAGATATTCTGAAACCTCAGAACATCCACGTTTCACCAGTAGTACCGAAAATCTGTCCAGTGTGACGGGGGGTGAGCCCGTCGCCACTTATAATGGACAGTGGGTACAATACATGCCTCGAAATTGAAGCATGCAGGTTTCCTCACGATGTTTTCCTTCACCGACAAGCCAGTGGTGATACAAATCCCACATAAATTCCGAAAAATTCATTGGTACGAGTCGGCCTGGACGGGGATCGAACCATCGTCTCCTGGACGGCAGGCAAGGTTACTCGCCACTGGACCACCACGGCTAATACAACACAAAATACGGCCACGGCTAATACGGCACAAAGAACAAGGGTTTAAAATATCGTTCTTCTTATCGTGTGGGCAAGCCCTGGTTTTCAGACCTCCTTACGGCCTCGGACGTGGTTTTTATGTAACGACTACTACCACCAGAGACAGTACCCGAGGCACGAATCATCTTTCTTTTCAGACAATCAGGTGATTCAGTCTGCAATGTCCTAACCAACTGGGGAAAATGCACAAATTGAAAATATCGTTAATGTACAGATACACTTCTGTAACAGTCAAAAAAACTCAAAATGTTTTATTCAAAATAATATCACATGGATAGCTTTCTGACGTCATTTTTGACTCTTATCACCGCGTCGGAAGGTGTTCCGTTGTAGAGAAGATGCGGCCAGAAACTCTACAACACACATCTTTAAAAGAAAACTAAATATAACGTCTAACAAAATTAGGTGAAACTATTTTAAGAGGATGATCAGACCATCAAACTGAACAACTTTTTCTATGGGACCAATATCGAAATCGCGAAAAAAAAATCTGTGGTCCCATACATTTAGGTCGAGTCAGTTTTTTTTTCGCGAATTCGATATTGGTCCCATAGAGAAAGTTGTTCAGTTTGATGGTCTGATCATCCCCTTAAAATAGTTTCAGCTTATTTTGTTAGACCTTATACAACGTGTTAATGAATAAGCGCAAAACCTCATACACCCCAACTGATTTATAACAAAATAATTAGATTGAAACAATAATTTCATTATTTTGATAGTTAAAATTTAAAGTTATTCGAATTTTAAGTTTTGAGGCAAAAATGATTTGTTATCATTTCAGCAATGAATGAAAGCGTTAACGTGCTCATGGACACATTTTAAGAATCTTGTTTTGTTATTAAGGTGAGAGTGCCCGAGCGGTGGGTTGAGATCAAGTTCAGTAATAATAATAATAATTTATTTATGTAAACAACTTAGCCTAGGGTACAGTTTTATGACAAAGATAACACATAACAGTAAGGTTATATAACAAGTCTTTAGAAAAAATATCGAGACAACGAATAACCTGTTACTTTATAATCATAGGCTAACTACGAATCAGATTTACACTACCCTCCGTAATCGCATAAAGAGCTGTTTGACGGTAGGTTAGTATTCCTCGTCCCCGAGCAGCGCGCAGTAACCAGGTACTTGTTACTGCAGCCAATGCATAGTATATGCACAACCAACAGATAAAACATTTATACATGCAATATATGACATAGCATGAAAATATTACATTTAAAAAAAATGAGAAAAGTAACTTTACAAAATCAAATTAAGCATGTTGATTTAGAAATTACAACTTATGGTTTCTGTAAATTTAAAAGTGACTTATAAAGATTTAACATGAAATGAAATAGATAATAACTAGTAGCAATTGAAGATCATGCACTGGAACTACAGTTAATTCAACAAAATAAAGAAACAAAATGTTTTTGCTGAAATAAAAATTAATAATAGCATTTCAAGTAAGTACCAACTTTTTTTTTTTTTTTTTTAATTTTTTTTTTACCTTACTAACATTGTTTAGGGGTCTTCATTATCAATCTGTGTATTATACAATTTCTTTGTGTTTTATTTATATAATTGTGTAGTGTATTTGTATTATTCTGATTTGTGTGTATGTGCGCTTGCCGGATTATTACTTAATTGGTTTTAAGATTTTTTCTGATTCTTCATATGTTTGCGATTTTAGGTAGCCATTAAGGAGGTTTTTACAATTGAAAACGTTAAGGTCCCTGATGGTAATACACGATGAAATTTTATTATACAGATATGGTCCAAGGAACGCAATGAAACTCTGTCCGAAGGATGTCCTATAGTATGGTATCTCATACACTATGTCCTTCCTACGTTTGTGATAGTTACTAGAAGGTGTCTTATGTTGCATTAATATAATTTGTTTAATGAACAGTTGCCTTACAGATAAAACAGGGGTCTCGCTGTACAAAGTGGATGTGGGGTACAGGAACTTCTTAAACATCATCACTTTTAGTACAGTGCGCTGTGCTCTCTCTAATGTGATGAGAGTAGACTTTGCTGTTCCTCCCCAGGCACTGATCCCATATGTTAATATGGATTGACAAAGAGCGTAGTAAACGGAAAACAGTAGTTTACTGTCGCACACATACCTGAGTGTTCTAAAAATGTATACAAGTCTCTTAACTCGTCCTGTCAGTACCAACACATGTTCCTGCCAGTTTAAGTTTTTGTCAATGATAACTCCCAAGTATCGTATGTGACTAACCTCTTGGAGTTTAGTACAGTCACACTGTACATCTTTTCTAGAGCAGTAGTGAGCCTTAATACATATAGAATTCGGTGGAGGCTGAGTATTGCTTCGAATGCTAAAGCTAATGAATTTGGTTTTGGTGGCATTAAGTGTCAAGAGGTTGTTATCTAACCACTTCGTAACAAGTCTAAACCCCTCGTCTGCCAATTCGTTGACGTTTCTCCAGGATTTCCCATGAAAGAGCAACACTGTGTCGTCAGCAAAAGTCACTATTTGTCCGTTTAGTAAGGTAAGCCGACACAAGTCGTTGATGTAAATCAAGAAAAGGGTCGGCCCCAAAACACTTCCTTGTGGAACGCCGTAGTGCACAAGTTCCTCATTGCTGACAGTATCGTTCACTTTGAGTGACTGTTTTCTATCAGTCATGTAGTCGGCTAGAAGTCTAAGGGGTTGCCCTCGTATTCCAATACTATCCAGTTTTTTCAAAAGTATAGGAACTGAGACAGTATCGAAAGCCTTGGCTAGGTCAAGGAATATTCCAAGACACTTTTTGCTTTTATCTAAAGAATTAACAATAAATGAGGTTACTTGTTCAATAGCATCCGAAGTCGACTTGCCGTTTCTGAAGCCGTACTGATTAGGTTGTAAGATATTATATTTCTCAAGGAAGTTCATTAGGCGTTTGTTTATAAGTTTTTCCAAAACCTTTGCTAGTGTTGGCAACAAGGATATCGGCCTGTAGTTTGAGACATTGTCCCTGTCACCAGCCTTATGTATAGGAATGACTATAGACTTTTTAAGTGCTTTAGGAAAAATACCCCGCTCAAAACTCAGGTTGCATATAAGGGAGATAGGCTTAGCAAGGACATTAGAGGTTCTTTTAAGAAATATTGATGATATACAATCCCACCCAGATGACCAATTTGATCTTAATGAGTTAATTACGCGTTTAATTTCATCTTCATCCGTTGGTAGGAGTACAAAGGAGTTAGAGTTTTTGTGTCTGGAATCTACCATTTTTATGAGATCTGCTTCAGATAACTGACTTCGATCCAATATACCTTTAGCCAAACCTTTGCCAACTTGAACAAAATATTTATTTGCATAATTGACAGAAACCTGAGGACTTGACTTTAAATTTAAAATTTCGGAAGCATTGTTACCAGATTTATCCATATAGCATATTTTCTTAATGGTTCGCCACTGATTTTTTGCGTTATTTTCATATTTATGTAATTCATTCCTAAAGTAAGAGTTCTTCAAGTTTTTCAAAATTTTGTTACAAGTTCGTCGATATCGTATATAACTGATCTGAAGTATTAGATTGTTTGGGTCTTTTTTGAGCTTAAGATGTAATCTATCCCTATGTTGCAAGCATCGGATAAGCCCCGGTGTAATCCATGGCTTAAGGTTCGTTTTTCTACGCGACAGGAAGCAACTATTGGAATGTTTCGACGTTGTTTCTTTAATGATTTTTAGTAACAAATTAGTGGCTTCCTCCGGGTCATTCCCAGTAATAATTTCCTTCCATTTAATCTTACCTAGATCTTGAATAACCGCGTTATAGTCAGTCTTAGTCAGAGTTGTTGGCTTTTGTATTTCCTTTTTTATACTTCTATCCAATGCTGTTAATACACTAGCGTGATCAGTAACTGTAGAGTAACAGACTATAGTAGTTACAGGGAGTGTTGTTTTAATAAAACAATGGTCCATACAACTCTTACTT
This sequence comes from Agonopterix alstromeriana, assembly GCA_963924505.1. Classification (NCBI taxonomy): domain Eukaryota; kingdom Metazoa; phylum Arthropoda; class Insecta; order Lepidoptera; family Depressariidae; genus Agonopterix; species Agonopterix alstromeriana. The sequence goes on from OZ004688.1 coordinate 1,419,668, forward strand.
GTGGTTAGAAATGTATGTGTTGGAAGTAGACCTTGCATAGCCAGGAACTCTGTGTAGTCAGAGGATTTACTGGTGTCATTGCCATGTTTAATATCAATGTTCATGTCTCCAATTAACACTATATTTGGTTGCTTAAAGGTAGTTATAATCTTATCAATAGATTTTGTAAACTTTTGGGTTTTTGTGAATTCATGCGGTCTATATACGCCAATAATAGCACAATCAGCTATAGTAACAACGAGGCAATTAATTTCTTCCGTGTTTTCAGGTTCAACAACTCTTGCATTAATGTCGTCTTTTACATATATAATAATGCCATCATTCTGATTATAGTTGCGTTTAGTTAAGTAAACTCTAAAACTTGGGAGATTTGGTATTTTACTGACTTTGGATAGCCAGCATTCCGTTAAGACAATAATATCTAAATCGATTGCCAACCTATCTAACAATAATTGAAGACCATCAAAATTCTTATTAACGCTTCGAATATTTTGCGTTAAAATACGAAGTTGACTTTTGGAATTCATGCTCAAAATACCTTTACATTGTTCAGGCGTGTCTATCGTTGTAGCATTGCCGATCTTGATATTTCTATCAATTTCAGCACAGATATCTTGCAAATCAGCCATCATCCTATTTCATTTAAGGAAAGTAATTGTTGCACAACGACAACGCTGCAGTAAAAACATTTTGAGCACATATGTAATTGGCTAGCGTAGGAGTATGTATGAATGTGTGTGTGAGAAGTGAGTTTATGTGGTTTGAGAAGCTGTGACAGATAGTTAGGTTGACTAAAACAGTTATAATAATAAAGCCCTTTTAACTTACTAAAAAGTACAAAAATATGATGAACAGTGATTTGGTGAGCACGGAAACTTCCATTAGATAGTCATTCTTTTATATTGCGTTCTTCCATCATCAGATTTTCGACCTGGGCAGCAGATTTTATCAAAATAGCAGGCGATCCTTCAGATTTCCGAATAAAAACTCTCCCCGATGAAATCCAGCAAAAAGCGTATCCTTGACCTCTCTGTAGATTCCTAGCAAGGAAATGTAGTTTCCTTGCATTTGCGGTTAAGGATTCAGAAAAATATAACTGGTCATCTTTCCAGTCAATATTGACATCATTAGCACAATATCTTCTTTGATGTGATTTGTTATATTTTCGGATGGCTTTGATGACATCATTACGAGAACGAGTACTACGGTATTGCACTATTACCGGTTTCTTTTTGATACTGTTTACTCTGTGTATATCGACAATATCATCTTTCTTGGTATTCAATCCTAGGGATGAATGTATCTTATCCAGTACATGATACAAACTCTCATTATCTTCTTTTGGTAGATTCGATATTTCTAACGACGTTATAAGCTGACTTCTTTGTACTTGTTCCAGTTGTTCTTCCAACGAAGCGATTTTCTGTATTGCTTCATGTTCTGCTGATATTTTTGCTACAGTAATTCTCAAGTCTTCATAGAGCTTTGATGTTTGCTCTAATACTTGTTCCATCTTCTTGTTTGATCTTAAAATTTCCTCATTGTGGGTCTTCATTCCATCAATAGCCTCATTTAGCTTTTTGAATTTTAAGTCTTGGTCTTTCTTGAGATTCGCAAACATGTTTTTTAGATCAGCTCGAAGGCATGACAATTCTTCCAGATCTGGGTTTTGCTTACGTTTCCTGCCACAAGGGTTGTCCGAGTTCTCCTTGTGACTAAGGTCTGGACTTGACGCATGTTTGAATAGAGGAGATGCATCATTATCTTGTACCGATGGAGGTGTCCTTTGTGTACTCATGTTTTATCTGAAGTTGTTACGTTTACTATGCAACGATTTAACAGGTTCTAAAAAACTGAGGTGCAACAATACACGACTACTTCTAACTGCCGACGAACGATGAAATGATTTAAAATTTTACAAACCAATTATTTAATATCTTGGAAAAAATACCTATGTTGAAACCATGATAATTAGAGTCTGCTTTCAATTCTAAACAAACTACTTTCTAGTTTTGCGTTAATTCATTAACACCTTTGACTATTAACCTATATGTGGACTGGTTACGCGTGTAATTCTACTAACAAACATTTCTGCCACTTTTTGCGGGGGGCGAGGTAACATGAAATCCGCATCTTTGGATTTTATTCCCCATAACTTTAGATTCTAATTTTGAATGTTAAAAATCATGAAAAGTAGTCTCGTGTGAACCCCAAACGTTCTAAGTTCGAAGTTATTATTTCGCAATTATAGGCTGTCTCGTTTAGTGATAAGGTGTAAAATTGAATGTAAATGCACAAGATCAATTGTGCTTATACCGTGGCAGAGGGGAAATGCTACCGCCAGGCTAGTCCTTCTAATAATTAGTCAAAGATTAACACGTTGTATACAAAGTACATTTACAAAACAGTTTTATAACAGTGTATGTAGACATACCTGGAAAACCCTGGCCAAAGCTTTAGCGCCTTCATTCTCCAACCTATTGCGTCCCGCTATGAACACCTTCAGCTGCCGAGGCCTGGCTGATAGCGCTGTGGCTAACAGCTTACCTCCCGTTATACCAAGACCGTTGTTGTTCAAACGTAGCTCCTGTAAAAATGACACAAAATGTAAAAGGTATTTGACAGGTTTTAAAAAACTGTTCTACGTTAATCACTGATGTCTAAGGACTCTATAGAAAATGTATATTTTACGTACAGTGCAAGAAAAGACGAAAACAAAAATTGTTATTTAAATATTCCGCGAAAACGCTTTTACTGACAGTATACGTGATTACAAGGTGGTGACGTCACGATGACGTAATCGTTGTACGACACTCGCACTCTTCACGCAACTGTTTACAAGCAATTGACGTCATCAACCATTCGGCCAATCACAGTCGTTTACGATCACGTGACTAATGTAGACAAACAAAATATTTTCTTTGTCAATTTTCTCTTAAAATCACAGTATTTTTCTTAACAGACGAAATAATTGGTTTCCGAAATTCACATTCAATACGGATGCCATCAATAGATCCTTTATTTTACATGCTGTCAAATACCCTATTGCGTCACAAATAAATGACGAAAGTATAAGGGTTCCTTGTTTGACTACGGAACTCTAAAAAGAGTGGTTAGGCCTCCAGGATCCCCTAGCCCGAGACACGCACACACACATACAATTAGGGCACTGCTAGTGAAATGTGTATATTTCGAAATTTGTAGTATTATTATTTTGAATACCTCTGACAGGTTGTTAGTTCGCCTTTGTGATAGCGCATTTACTCACTTTTATCTAAAGGGGATCCTGGTGAACTGATGCGGTTCACCGGGATCCCCTGGGGGATCCTGGTGGCCTAAACCAAAAACAGGTCTTCTATTTGCTATGATATGGGAACGTACCTGTAACTCAGAGCAGACGTCGCTCTGCAACAGCTTAGCGAGCCCTTCAACACCGATGGGACCAAATGCGTTGTCACTCAACTCTAATACTGAAAGGCGAGCGCCCGCCTTTATCATACCATCTCCTAGTGCACTCTGTTGACAAAGAAGGTATGGTTAGTCTATCTTAACTAGTGTTGTGTCTGTACATTGAAGATATTTACTCAAACGTTTTTTAGAATTCTTGTCTGTCTGTATGTGTTTGATTGTGCGAGCATCACGCAAAAACTACTGAACGGATTTGGATGAAACTTTTTTTGTTTGATAGCTTATGATCTGACTTCAAATCTGGTAAGTATATAATTTGTGCGAAGTCGCGGATTAACTCTATTATACTTTTTGAGTCAAGTCAAAAAGTACATTACAAGTCTATTAATGCACGGCACCGGTATTTAGCACCCTCGCTGCGTTCGGGCGCTAACTTCACGCCGTGCAATAATGGACTACTTACGTCACGAGTACTGATCGTATACTATAAAGCTCGTGTGATTAATCTATTGAAAAAATCTAATTAAAAACCCCCAACGCCAAAAACAAACATTTAAAAAGTGAAAAATAATTCGGTCACCTATTATTTTTGATTTAAGCAAATTTATGTTTTACTTTTTAACTCTCTTTAAGATCTTTTAGGTCAATTAATTTGTAGGGGACCGCTATGAAATTACCATTGATTTTTTACAATCGCATTTGCTTACATCAACAATAATAAGTGACGGAATTATTTTTGGCTTTTAAAATTTTTGTTTTTGGCCATGTGGGTTTTATAAATTTGTAATTTAATGTTATTTCATAATTTTTAAAGTTACATGAAACTGCTGAATCGATTTTTACCAAATATAGCTAAGAACTACCGCAAGGAAACTAAATCGGTCAATCCGTTCGAGAGCTACGATGCCACAGACAGACAGACAGACAGACAGACAGACACACAGACATTGGCGTCAAACTTATAACACCCCTCTTTTTGCGTCGGGGGTTAAACAAGTGTTAATAATGATTCTATATAATATACCAGAGCAGGTGCTATCTCGATCTTCATCCTGCCGGTGAACAAGTCAGACCAGCGACATATCTTAAGCTCGACGCGACTTCGACGCCGCGCACACTAGCGTCTTTCGAGCGCCACGTCGACCTAAACTACGCAAATCACCCCCACACAATCAATCACGACCCTGCTGCGACGCGGCGCTAGCGCTGGCCAGCTGCAGTAGGGCTAGTATGCCACCCACGACAAAGCGACAAAACGAGAAAACAGTCTTGCGCGCTCGGTTTCGCATACGCAAAGTAACAAAGACAGAGGTAGTCTCGATTTTTGTCGTTTTCTCGGGGGTGGCATGCTAGGGTGAACGCCGGGCTTACGCTGGCGTCGCTTTACTGCGGCGCCTGTCAACCTCATTACATTCTCTATTATGGCTGACGAGACATGGTAACGGCCCGGCGTTCGGTAGCCGACCAGCGCTGGATGCTGGCATGACGACGACGCTGCTCGAAAGACGTTAGTGTGGAGACTCTTAGATGCTTAGGATTTTTTTTTTGTTATGTTATAACATGCTATCGGTCTGAGGACCATGAGCAGTTATTTTGCATGTATCGATGGTTTCCTTCGCCTTCATTTAGTTACTACAGTTCAATAATCTGGTGAGTGAATGTCTGGTCTTGACAATGTTACTCTATGTAATTTAATATTGCATTTATGTAATTGTACTTTGTATATTTTGTTTTGTTTAAAAGAAGTGTGTTGTAGAGTTTCTGGCCGCATCTTCTCTACAACGGAACACCTTCCGACGCGGTGGTAGATTCAAAAACATCACGTCAAAAAGTTATCTAAGTGATATTATTTTGAATAAACAATTTTGACTTTTGAACCTCTCAGCATAAGACGGCTAAAACGACGACACATTTGGAATAACTTATGACCTTTAGTAACTAAATGCTAAGGATTTGAGAATATAATAAGTAATATCGTACCAGAGCAGGTGGTATCTCGGTCTTCATCCTGCCGGTGAACATGTCCGACCAGCGACATATCTTGAGCTCCGGCCGGCTGTCCAGAGCCCTGGCTATAGCCTGCGCTGCGGCCACACCCAGCGTGTTACCAGTCAGGGTCAGATAGTGGAGGTTCGGGCACGCATTGATGGCATCTACTATTGGCTGCGCTGAAATTGATTTAAGACAATTTTTGATAGTAGTTCGTGATACGTTCTTTTTTTTTAAATTTATTTTTAACAAAACAGATACAATAATATAATTTAGATATAGACAGCGAACGAAAACCGTGTACGATTTATCTGCCGCCGCTTATTCGCAATAACATAATACTATACTCCATTCCAAACAGCAACGAAATTTTAAGTCTAATAATACTCTCGCTTATTCCCAGGACAGCTCCATTAATGTCCATGATTTATGTGAAAATTATACTCGTGTCCAATCGAAAGGAAACATGATACAGAGAGAGCACTGACTTTATAATCTAGATTGAGTCATGTTGCAAGTTCAGCAACAAACGGTTGCATCATTCGTATGGTGTTTGTGCCGTTCGCGTTTGAGCTTGCCACGGGTCAGTCCAATCTTTTCTCAAACATGTTTTTGATCAAAATGAAAAAAAATTATAGAAGGACATGTACGAAAGAAGGAACATTAGCGCTGTGGTCAATTTTCGTGTTTCCATGCTTGTAAGGAGGTTATGGATCCATTAGTTACAAATCCATGCCGTACTATAATTATTCAGTACCATACCACAGTATAAGAAAGAGTATCTAGTACTATATACAGTACTAGCAGCCCGTCCCGGCTTCGCACGGGGTAGACAATTGTCTATTTTACCAAGGATCCCTAATTTTTTTCAAAATGAAATGTAGCCTATGTCAAATTGGAAGAATGTAGCATTCTATTGGTGAAAGAATTTTTTAAATCGGCCCAGTACTTTTTGAGCCTATTCATTAGAAACATACAAACATACAAAAATAGGTACAAATCTTTCCTCTTTATAATATTAGTGTAGATGAACACTTCCTGCCTCCCACCAACATTTTACCTCACCCCCTCTATTGCCCTCTGTTTACCTGTAGCATAGAATAGGTAATAGTATATAGTTCTATACAACGTGTTAATAAATATGCGCAAAACCCCATACACCCCACCTGATTTATAACGAAATAATTACATTGAAACAATAAATTTATTCTTTATTAATTAAAATTGAAATTTATTCACATTTTAAATTTGCATGGAAAAATGATTTGTTAATATTTCAGCAATGAATGAAAGTGCTAACGTGCTCGTGGATACATTTTGAGAATCTTGTTTTGGCAGTAAGTAGGTTAAGTGTGCCTGTGCGTTGGGTTGGCATCGAGTTCAGAAAATTTTTAATTATATGATCAAATTATTTATTATTTTGAAAAATGTAACCTATATTGAAACTTTGATAATTCAATTCTGCTATCGATTCTAAACAAACTACTTTCTAGTTTTGCGTTAATTCATTAATACGCTGTATATAGAACGGCCACTCCCTGCCTCCCTCTGACTTCAGATGCACACACACTGCGACACACACTTTCTGGGTAACTTGAGGGAAACCGAGCAAGGGAATGCAGTCAGGCGCGCGCCTGTTGGATTTGACTACATAAAATTGAATGAAAATGAAATTCAATTGTCTAGAACATTCTAAGGGGTACATAAACCGGCGAGTTTGCGGCCACTGAGGAGTATTGAGTTTTACAATGAAAAGTGAGAAACAAAAGGAAGAAAAGTAAAAGTGAAAAAGTGAATAGTGAGAAGTGAAAAGTGAACAGTTAAGTGACAGTGTAGTGCGTTTTAGTAGTGACGTAGTGAACAGTGAAAAGTGGTGTGATCCGGGAAATCCCTGCGCGGAGAACTGTGAGTAAGAGAAACCCAAATGAACTCTGTAAATTTGGACTTGGCGTTTCACTCCAATCCCGGAACCCTACAGCGGAATATTACAGCTTTAAAATGCAGGGACAGTGGTTGCGGCGGTACCGGCCGGGGCCGGCGGAGCGTGCCTATAAATAGCGCGTCGAAGGCCGCGCTTCGCCCTATAGCACCTTATTATTAACAGCGATCGCACGCATTTATCGGAGCTCTCTAGCGAGGATAGCAATTATTACCTACTTAATAAAAACATGAAAGTTTTCCACTTTGATGAGTAGAAATTGACCCTATATTATTTTTTGGTTTTTATATACAGACTTATTTCGCTCCATTTCCGAAACACCTCACCCTTATTCCCTTTGTTATATTCCAGCTTTGCATTGAAGGCAGATATCTCCAGAGGCACATCTGTGATCGAAATTCCCTTCTCAGATTTATTATTGCACCCGTGCGAAGCCGGCGGTTAACTAATTCTTCAGCTCAAATACTATTTTTAATAACAGAATGAACAATTAAAAGTATTGAAATGTCGATGATGTTAAATGCAAAGTATGGCTTTCAACCCTACACTCAATGTCATGGACGGTGTGCACAAAGTGCTCATATGCAGACACCATTTCTAAATTCAAAAATGTTCTTTAGAGTGCCAGACCTGTGCCTGTAGCCTAGACTGACACCACAATTGACACAGTAGAATTTATGTTTTCAAAACAAAGAGAATATAATCTCAGGTTGAAGGATAAAAACTCAATTTGAATAGACGGGTGTCAACGCGTTTTATTTACGAAATAGTCATGTACTGCACACAGCTAAAGTTGTGTAGCCCTAGGCTATGTTTCGCATGTGCTGACGTCAACTTGTTAATGTATATTGTATAATGTCTTTAATGGCTCTGGATACTAGTCCTTTTGAACCATCACTCATTATGTGAATGTGGGATGGAAGAAGGAACTTTAGAGCATTTATTTTTTTATTGTCCCCTACTATCCTCTTCTCTGTATGATTTATTACCTCCTAATATTCCTCGTCCCTCTAATATTCCTTCTTTACTAACCCTAGTCTATTCCCCATTTGTAAATATTCTATATAAATTTATAAAATCTAACAATATTAAATTATAAAAATATGCTTGTCCATCCTTATATGTTTGTGTTGTCCTTTTTCTAGTATACTCAATTGAAGCGGAAGAAGATTTTAATAACCGGTCAATCAACAAATTGAAATGCGTATCTCCCAACTTTGACATTGGCAGAATCATCGACAAACCGATGGAGCCATAATCTCCTAAAAAATAGAATAAAGATGACGAGAAATCGGTGGTCGATTTCGTAAGCTCACGCGTTGCCGCCAAAATGACCATGTACAAGTTAACTTGAACCAAAACTTATGTTCTGTTATCGTATTTGAGATTCCTGTTACGTCGGTCGCTTTACGCAACTGTTTGGTACACAATCAGCACGAAATTATGTCACAAATATCACTAAAACCAATTTTTTACGAATCAAATACGACGAAACACTGCAAGAGCAATGGCGCCAAGCAAACTCCTGCCCATACTCTTTCTTACAGTGTGCCAATGGCATAAAATATAAAATTAATTCTTCTTGGTCGAGATCGTAGGCATTTTAAAAAAATTAATGTATCCATGGCAACAGATGCCAACGACTTAAGTAAATAAACACGAAAATATCGAGAAATGTATATTAAATTCACGCTTTGGCTGAACTTGAGAAGTTGAAAACATGAAAATAACACGAATAAAGCTATTATTTGCGGCAGTAAAAAGAAAAACTCGATTTTTTTTCATGACTGTTTTCGAAAGAGGTTATATTTTGAAAATAGTATTATATCATTACTAATTAGGCTTTTATGTAGTAGAATTCGTATTTTTAGAACGCAAATTTCATTTAGTTTTACGGGAAATTAATTAACATGTAAAATAGAGTAGAAAAACATCGTAACTTACCATCTTTCTCCGTATCAAGTTTTAGCGACTTTCCAGTAAAATCTACGCCAGTCAAAGTCCCACTTGAGTCACTTAAAGCACTTTTAATCACATCTAGATCGAGAGAACTCATTTTTTTGTTTATAATTTACGTATAAATTGATAAAAAGCTAAAAATACATGAAAACAATCGGCTCACAACGGATATTTTTTAATTTTTTTTGACAGCCAAGCGTGACCGTGACACCTGCCAGAATAAATGCGTTCATGAAAAATTTTATAATATGAAAAAACGGCACGGCTAGCGTGCAAGATTTAGGCTCTTTTTCCACTACTCCGGTCCGGTACACGATAATTTCCAATCCGATTTAGAAATGTATTACACTACTATACTCGCTTTTCCACTACGTTGACCGGTTTTCGATATTTTTCTGAAGGTTATTTCCGACATCCGACGCCGGACCGGAGTAGTGGAAAAAGAGCCTTAGGCCGAGATTCAGAGACGATTTTTTTTGTCGAGTTCGAACTATGACTTAAAAATCGTCGCTGAATCTCGGTCTCAGGCATGTGGCGGTGCCGGGGTGGTAGCTTTAAAAAAGATTTGACTTTTGATAAGTGTGCTTCAAGCTCACACTAGCTTCAAGCTAAATTATATTTACGAGTCACGTTGCAGGGTTGGCCCCGAACACTTGTCTTTCGCGTGTTGTTCGCGCGATTAGCGTCTCAGTCTGCCACGAGGCTCCGCAATCCTTCTCAGTTGTGTTCTTACTCAAAAACAATCCTCGAGATTGGATAGATACTCCCTCAAACAACTTGACACTGGCGGAAATGCGATGCTAACGCACAAGCAAGAAGTCCATTAATAATAAACTTTGACTTTCCAACACGACCCCCAATGAGGCGTTTTCCAGGACTAGTAAATCGAAAAATCACTCGATAGCAATGTTAAAATTATAGATAAACCTGTCACATTGACAGTAAAAAGGGCTGTTTTTCTATGGTTTGCATCAAGTCTGACAGATGGTGCTGCCAATGGATAAATATAGCAACGAAAATGTTAGTTTGTTTTATGTAAAATGAACATAAACTGCACAAAAAGTCGATTAATTCAAAGTATCAAAACGTTTTTAACATTATAACCATCATAATCATTTTAACGAATAAACAAATTGCTCCCTAAAATTAGGGAATCCATAAAAGCACTTAAAACTTTCGATCTGACAGCTAAATTGGCACGATTGTAACTCCATCCTTCCGTGTCTTTGAAACTATATTTTGAGTCGCGCTGCAAGTCTGGCGGAGTCTGGACGCGTGCGTATCGGCGCGTTGGGCTTGCACGTGGCTCCGCCATTTTGTGAACTCTTTTGTGTTTTAACCTTAAAACAATCACTTGAGATGATAAACTACTTACATTAATACTACTGATCATTTTCCTACGTATACTCTCCACATAACGAGACATTGGCTGAATTGTTATAACACATCGGATGCCAATAAACAATAAAAATTAATTGAAACTATATTTTTTTTAATGAAAACGCCTCATTACAATCTTCAATTATGATTTTCCTTGGTTAAAATAGATAAAATAAATCATGATGAACGCGACTGTATAAACCTTTTTAAAATAATACCAGTTTCTAAAAAATCGACTAGCTTATTTAATTATAATTATACTTCAAATCGTAGAAATAGCTAGATCGAATGGGCATAAAATAATAATATTTGCGAAAACGAGACAAGCTTATACGCTAATTACATAGAGTGAACGAGAGAAAATCGAATTTGTTCGTATGCGATTTTTTTGGTTGACTTAGTTGAATTGCATACAAATTCTTGCAACTAACATCACAAGAAATCAACATCAATCATCATTTTCTCATACATTTTTGTCACATCTCCATCCCTTTACAGTATATGTGGTCAGCGAATCTATAAAATACTCAAACAACGCTTCAAATAAAATTCTGTAACTTAAAGTCCGGCCGCTGAAAGATTGCGTTTACCATAAACCATAAAATTACCATAAAATTGTAAAAAACTTAATGAAAACTATAAATGCCGATCATTATTTAGTAGCTTTTTGAACTTAAAAGGGCAGCTAGTGCCCTGTGTACTAGAGTGAGCACAGGTAAACAATATTTTCATTCAGTTTTTTACAATTTTATGGTAACTGTCAAAGCTGTTCTAAGAATAAGTGAGAGGAAGTGTTTCAAATCTCTGTTCCTGTAATGCAAAATAGCCTTAACATTTCGTTGCTATTTTGATTGGAGTGTTAATGGAGAATGAGAATTATAGTTCAGATTTCTACGGATTTTTTAACCTCACCCTAGAGATTTCTAAATATCGTATCTGGCAGCACTGAAGCTATCTGCCATCAGATTTCTGTCACTTTGACAAATTTCTCGGTCGGCTGTGTTCGTGAGTGGCGTAGATTCTTCGTGGAATTATTCTAATTATTCCCGTAGTCTCGATTTTGTTCTGAATCGGAGACAATACGAGCTCTTGAAGCCACTAGCGCTACGTGACTTTTCAGCTCTACATCATGGCGGGTACGTATTCCACGAGTTCCAAATTCAAATTTAAGATACTTTCACATACCCTAACTTGACCCCAGCAGTAATTTACACTATAATCAAAACCACGTTAAAACTGTATTTAAAAACAATCAATTTAAATTTATTTGTTAATTAAATCTGCGTATTTAAAGAAAAAACGTGTTTGTAAGCATTGTGCGGTCACTTCGGCGTACTTGAAATTGTTTATTTTACATTTTCTCGCTAACTACATAACCTTTGCACCTGGTTTCAATTTAATTTATTGACGTTAACTCGCCGCTGGTACCGTAAATTACCTCACCTATTTATGAGGTCAATTTGTTTGCCAATGGGTACTTTATAGTGCTCCTAAGCTACTTTGTTACAATATAATTAATGTTTATTCATGACTAGTCAATTTACTGATAAGTTATCATTTGATATCTTATTTGTGTCATGACATGAGAACACTAGGATCTAGAAATCTTACAAGATAGTAATCTTGGCACTGGTTAGATAGATATAGAATATTTCATGTCATTTTCTTTAGAAATAAATTGTAGTCTGCCAAAAAAATTATACAAGGAGATACAAAAATATAAATAAACTTATTAAGGGTGTGGTTTAGACTATCAAACTGAACAACTTTCAATATGGGACCAATATAGAAATAGCGAAAAAAAAATCTGATTTTCCATACCAAACTGCAAATCTACTTGAGCTAAATGTATGGGACAGCAGATTTTTTTTTTCGCGATTTCGATGTTGGTCCCATAGTGAATGTTGTTCAGTTTGCTAGTCTAAACAACCCCCTTAAAAGTTCTAAATATTTATTTTTACTTTTGTAACACTTGTATTTTATTCTAAGTTAGATGTTTAAAATATGAAATTTCTAAACAATTTTATTTTCTCATTTTCTAGGTAAAAAGTAGATCTAATCTAACTACTTTTTATTTCATTTTTAATTTATTTGTGGAATTACGGTCATGAGTTTATGTATTTGTTTTAATTTAAATTAAAAACAAAATTATTATTTACTTATTCAATAAATTAATCTTATGAATTGCCAAACAATTTAATATCTTAACTGTTATAAAACTTTAACAAAAGTGTGTCAGTACATTGAAGATATTTACATGAAAAAGATTATGATATGGTTTTTAGGTTTCCCAGACTGCAAATCAACCTTTTTTAGAATTTTTGTCTGTCTTTTTGTTTGTATGTTTGTAACAGCATCATGCAAAAACTACTGAACCGATTTTGATGAAACTTTTTTGTTTGATAGCTGACTGACTTAAAATCTGGTATATAATTAGTGCGGACGAAGTCGCGGGTTAACTATAGTGTTTTCTATTTTTGAAATGATTCTACAAAAAAATTCAATAGTGACACAATCTTTTACTATTATCTTTTACAAATTTGATTTGTAAGAGCTCCAATCTAAAAGAATGCCATTAATCAGATAGTTAAAGTAATTATCATATGAATGAATATGGACTTTAAAATACCTTAAAATGACATTGCAACTTTTTTTTTCTTTAAGAGGTTAGTTAGTTATAATGTCTTCAACGGCTCTGGATACTAGTCTTTTTGAGCCATTCAATATTTTTTTTCTTTATATTCTTTATTTTGATGATGGGATGATAAATGACGATGAATCTGTGGTCGATTTCGTAAGCTCGCGCGTTGCCGCCAAAATGACCATGTACGAGTTAACTTGAACCAAAACTTATGTTCTGTTATCGTATTTATTTGAGATTCCTGTTACGTCCGTCGCTTTACGCAACTGTTTGGTACACAATCCGCACGAAATTATGTCACAAATATCACTAAAACCATTTTTTACGAATTTCAAATAACACGAAACACAGCAAGAGCAATGGCGCCAAGCAAACTCCTCTTTAAGAGGTTAATGGCCACCAAATGGCCACAGATTTTTAATGAACAACCTTGATGAAAAACAGACATTTACAAAGTGAAAAATAATATGGTCACATATATTTTTTTATGTAAACAAACGTCGACGCGGCTCCAGCGCATGCCGGCTGCCGAACGCCGGGTTTACTCAGCGCTGGCCTCGCGTTACCGCGTCTCGTCAGCCATAACAGAGAATGTAAGAAGGTTGACAGGCGCCGCAGTAAAGCGACGCCAGCGCTGTGTATGACTATGACTATGCGTAAGCCCTGCTGGCCTTTGACTATTTATATGTGGACTGGTTACGCGTGTAATTCTACTAACTAACATTTCTACCACTTTTTGCGGGGGGCGAGGTAACATGAAATCCGCAACTTTGGATTTTATTCCCCATAACTTAAGATTCTAATTTTGAATGTTAAAAATCATGAAAAGTAGTCTCGCGTGAACCCCAAACGTTCTAAGTTCGAAGTTACTCGTAATGTTTCGCAATTATAGGCTGTCTCGTTTAGTGATAAGGTGTAAAATTGAATGTAAATGCTACCGCAAGGCTAGTCCTTATAATAATAAGTCAAAGCTGCTGGCACGACGACGACGCTCGAAAGACGCTAGTGTGTCTCTAACCTAGCAAGAACACTATAAAAAAATAAAGAGTGATTTTCTGAGTTACCGTTCAGTGGCGCCCTCATCACAGCCTAAATACAATTTTTTTCGAGCGAACATCGCGCATAAACTACTGAACCGATTTTGATGAATCTTTTTTTCTTTGATAGCTTATGATCTGACTTAAAATCTGGTATATAATTTGTACGAAGTCGCGGGCAAACTCTAGTGACCTAATAGGGACAGACCTAACACCTCCGCTCCTCTGTGGCCTGTGCCCAGCAGTGGGAAATATACAGGCTGATGTTCAAACAAATACATATGCAAATGTGATATAATAATAACCGGCCAAGTGCGCGTCGGGCCACGCGCAGGGTAGGGTTCCGTAGCTGCCCGTCACAATATACGGACTTAGAAGGGGCCTTTTGGTTTTATACTACTGTTTATCGGCTAATAAAGTCTAAAAAGTACATTTAACAAGTTGGTCGACTATTACTCGTTAACTTGTAAAGCTTACTTAGCGGTGATAGTTTTCCTTTTAAATCCGTTATATAAACTACTATAATTGTGTTTTATTTTCATTGCAGCCTCCAACAATCCGTACAGCAAATTGCTGAAAAACATAGAGATCAATGGAACGACGTACAAATACTATGATGTTTCCGCCCTTGGACCCAAATATGGTAAGTTACCTTTTTCATACACTACTTAATAGGTTCGGCGTCCAAAAGATGTCGCCAGTGAGACGAGACGAGTAAGCGTTGAACCTTAGATCAAGTGTAGAGTCGCGCTGCAATTCTGGCGGAGTACGGACGCGTGCGTATCGGCGCGTTGGGATTGCACGTGGCTCCACCATTTTGTGAACTCTTTTGTGTTTTAACCTTAAAACAATCACTTGAGATTATAAACTACTTACATTGGCAAAACTGCCACTCTAGACTTAATAAATACTACTGATCATTTTCCTTCATATACTATCCACATAACGAGACATTGGCTGAATTGTGATAACACATCGGATGCCACTAAACAAAAATTGGATTGAATTAGATCAAGTGTATGTCTACAGGGTGAAATTTATATTATTAGCATCCTTTTAAACTAAGAGTCTACCTATTAGTATGGGAGCAAACCGAGATCGGTTCGGATCGGCATGGCAGTGACATTTCTCAAAACAAATTTCACCCAACGCCCAAAAGCCGTGGTGGTCCAGTGGCGAATAACCTTGCCTGCCGTGCAGGAGGCGATGGTTCGATCCCCGTCCAGCCGACTCGTCCGATGAGTTTTTCGGAATTTATGTACGATTTGTAACACCACTGGCTTTTCGGTGAAGGAAAACATCGCGAGGCAACCTGCATGCTTCAATTTCGAGGCATATTTTGTACCCACTGTCCATTACAAGTGGCAAAGGGCTTACTCCCCGTCACACTAGACAGAGTTTCGGTACTACCGGTGAAACGTGGATGTTCTGAGGTTTCAGAATATCTCTGACTAACCCTCGGGGAAAATAGTCGTATATATGCTATCTATTCTGTGGCATACTATTTTAAGAAATAAAAAAAAATTCTGAAAAAACCAGCCAGATTCCTGATAAGTCGATGATTATTCCAGACACTTATTTTATAAATATAATATACCTACTAAATGTTACAGAATTACATAACACAATGTTATCTAAACGTAACCAAACAATAACAAAGTCACATTATGTATTACGGTCAAATAATGATATTGAATAGGTCAAAGTACAATACTACCAGATTTATAAGTTCCCCCGATGCACAGAATAGGTAATAGTATATAGTTCTACGGCCACTCCCCGCCCCCCTCTGACTTCAGATACCCCACCTCACCTCACACTTTCTGTTAAACTTGAGGGAAGCCGCAAGGGAATGCAGTCAGGCGCGCGCACCCGTTGGATTTGACTACATAAAATTGTGTCTTTTCAGTGCATAAAAAACGTTGAACCGTTAAATACACATTTTCAATAATTCTTTAGCTCAAATACTATTTTTAATAATAGAACGAACAATTAAAAGTATAGAAATGTCGATGACGTTAAATGCAAAGCGCGGCTTTCAACCCTACACGCAATGTCATGGACGGTTTGCACATAGTGCGCATGTGCAGACGCCATTTCGAAATTCAAAATCGTTCTTTAGAGTGCCGGACCTGTGATGGAAGAGACGTGTGGCGGTGGCGGATAATCTAATTAACACAATATAAACCTTATAGTCCATAGCAGAGCGTCGTTTTTGTCGTAAAAGAGAATCGCACCCGCGCCTCCAGGTGACGTCGGCTGGAGGCGCGGGCGTAATTCTCCAAACAACGCTATGCTACGTACTATAAGGTTTATAATTGTGTAACTTTGATTATCCGCCAGCGCCACACGTCTCTTCTGTATAGACCACGCATTAGGTCTGTACCGAATAAACAATAAACTCTACTTATAAAATGAACGTTGTTCACAGATCGTCTACCATACAGCATCAGGGTACTGCTGGAGTCATGCGCTCGCAACTGCGACAACTTCCAGGTCTTAGAGAAGGACGTGCAGAATGTGCTGGAGTGGGAACAGAACCAGGGCGTCGAGGGCGGCGTGGAAATAGCTTTCAAACCCGCCAGGGTTATATTGCAGGTACCTACTGATTTCAATCGACTTGACAAAATGAGGTACTGCGTTTGAAATTCTGATGCATAAATGTTGTACACGCGTCGTAAATAGAAATTCTTTATTGTGAATCATACAGTAACGTAGCGAGAGGGGGGGGGGGGGGGGGGGGATGCCGACGGGAATGGGACGGCACTTTACTAGGGGCGGCAAATTCGGGAAAAATATAGATTGATTGAGCTCTGTCTATAGCCAGAGGAGAGAAAAGTCGAGCTCGCTTCGATCGCTCTAGATTTCTGTTTTAATTATAGTCTAGGAAAAATAAGGTTTGAGAATGCATTAAAGACACTTTAGTAAATTGTGTTTGAAACAATAATACGGTTAGTTTATAACACTTTAGCCGAGATTTCGTGGTTATATTGGCTCAGGAACCTGAGAAATACCTTAAAATCGATATAAATGTACAAAGGGCAAGCTTATTTCGAAAGATATTTCTTCCAGCATATTAGCAAAAGAGACAGTTAATTATCACAAGGCAAATTTAATGTGTACAAACAAACAGTAAATAATTAAGTTTTGAGGTTATAATTTTTGAAGACTTACAAGATATTAAATATCTACTCAAATTTACGATATTAACCGGGATTATTATTGTTATAAGTAAAACTAATAAAAAATCTAATGAAATAAATGAATAGGATAGTAAAACTTATTGAATGAAGCCATCCTGTACGAAATCACCAGTTTGCCATTTTTTGTTCATACCTAAATTTAATGTTTTGTAAATGTCTTAATTATTCAATAATACACAATAAAAAATCGGAGATTATTGAGAATTTATGTTTTTCGGGTATGTATCTACTATATTCCAAATTATCACCAAAAGTGCAATTAATGCAACCTTCTCCATACAAAAATCCGTAGATTTCCCCGACTATTACTGTACCTACACATAATCCTAAAGAGTTCTGACCACAGCTGAGACGTGATGATCAAAATTTCGAGCTTCGCTCCATCCATAGCTTTTACTTTGGTTACTGTGCACATGTTTCTGGCAAGCTCTGGCTCTAACCGATTCGTATTGAGGAGAAAAGTCGAGCTCGCTCTAAGTTTCTATTTTTACATGGATAAACCAAAAGATGTCTGACCACAACCGGAATAGATGCGCAAAAAAATTTCGAGCTCGCTTCGCTCGGTGTGTGCCCTGGCGGTAGAAACCCACGCTACGCCACTGGAACCATAGGTATACATAATTTATGAGATTATTACTTATGTTACAGTTGAGCTATGCCATTGAAAAATTAATTACGAATAATTGAACAAAATAATCAAAGTCAAACACAATTATTGCTTAATTACTGAACAACAAAATGTACTTCTAGAAATTCATACAGACTGTAAAGATAAAGATAAAGATGCATTAGCATTGTAGTAGCATTTAGCGTTCCTTTGACGAAGCCTGTTGTGGATGTAAGTGATGTATTACCTTTGACGAAGCGTGTTGCGGATGTGAGTATTGTATTACCTTGGACGAAGCCTGTTGTGGATGTGAGTGATGTATTACCTTTGACGAAGCGTGTTGCGGATGTGAGTATTGTATTACCTTTGACGAAGCCTGTTGTGGATGTGAGTGATGTATTACCTTTGACGAAGCGTGTTGCGGATGTGAGTATTGTATTACCTTTGACGAAGCCTGTTGTGGATGTGAGTGATGTATTACCTTTGACGAAGCGTGTTGCGGATGTGAGTATTGTATTACCTTTGACGAAGCCTGTTGTGGATGTGAGTGATGTATTACCATTGACAAAGCCTGTTTTGGATGTGAGTATTGTATTACCTTTGACGAAGCCTGTTGTGGATGTGAGTGATGTATTACCATTGACAAAGCCTGTTGCGGATGTGAGTATTGTATTACCTTTGACGAAGTCTGTTGTGGATGTGAGTGATGTATTACCTTTGACGAAGCCTGTTGCGGATGTGAGTATTGTATTACCTGTGACGAAGCCTGTTGTGGATGTGAGTGATGTATTACCATTGACAAAGCCTGTTGCGGATGTGAGTGATGTATTACCTTTGACGAAGCCTGTTGTGGATGTGAGTGATGTATTACCATTGACAAAGCCTGTTGCGGATGTGAGTATTGTATTACCTGTGACGAAGCCTGTTGTGGATGTGAGTGATGTATTACCATTGACGA
This sequence comes from Agonopterix alstromeriana, assembly GCA_963924505.1. Taxonomy (NCBI): domain Eukaryota; kingdom Metazoa; phylum Arthropoda; class Insecta; order Lepidoptera; family Depressariidae; genus Agonopterix; species Agonopterix alstromeriana. The sequence goes on from OZ004688.1 coordinate 1,438,789, forward strand.
AGCCTGTTGTGGATATTGTATTTTTTCTATAATTTTTGAATTCAATAAGTTGTAATTTCAGTAGCATTTAGAATTAAGCAGATCAAAGAGTTTTTTCTTAAAAATATTGATTTCAGTTATATCTCTTATGGGCTTGGGAATTTTATTGTAAATATGAGGTGTCCTACAGAACAGAATGTTATGTAGTAAAGCTGTCCTTGAAGGTACCACTGCCAACTTGTCTTGATGCCGCAGACGAGTTCTAAAATTAAATAAGTGGATATTTGTTTTACAAATACGACACATTCGTACATTAAGAATTTTAAATTCAGTCCAATAGTTATCGAATAATGATCGCAATATACAAACACATCATCATCAGCCTATAATACTTTCCACTGCAGGACACCGTGAAAATTTCAACTATCTAGCTATCACGGTTCAAAAGTTATAGCCCTAAATAGGTAGGACAGACGGACGGACAACGTAGGCTTAGTAATACGTTCCCGTTTTCAGCCTTTGGATACGGAACCCTAAAAAAAAAAGTGTCTAGAAAAAGTAGCTAAATTAACGTGTTCAAAAATGTTGCTAGATCTAGCCAAGAAGTGGCTAAAGTGGCAACACTGCTCCTGGATGCAATGGGGTGGCTTGGCGCCATTACTCTTGCTGTGTTTCATCGTATTTGAAATTCGTAAAAAATTGGTTTTAATGATATTTGTGACATAATTTCGTGCGGATTGTGTACCAAACAGTTGCGTAAAGCGACCGACGTAACAGGAATCTCAAATAAATACGATAACAGAACATAAGTTTTGGTTCAAGTTAACTCGTACATGGTCATTTTGGCGGCAACGCGCGAGCTTACGAAATCGACCACAGATTCATCGTCATCTATCATCCCATCATCAAAATAAAGAATATAAAGAAAAAAAAATGCGAATGGCTCAAAAGGATTAGTATCCAGAGCCGTTATAAGCGTATACTTCATTCCAAATAAGGACGACGAGATTTTCCGATTCCTGTTTAGCTTTCTGGCCAATTCTGATTACCAAATGTAATTAATTTATTGGATACATATACTCTCCGACATATCTTGGACGTTACTAAAGGTGTTCTAAGAATAAGTGAGAGGAAGTGTTTCAAATCTCTGTTTCTGTAATGCAAAATAGCCTTAAAATTTCGTTGCTATTTTGAATGGAGCATAAGTCATACGACTATTCGATTTGAATACGTGACTACATTAAAAAAGAGTGTCCCAATATTACATAGTATTATATAGTATTAGTGTTAAAAAGCCGTGGTGGTCCAGTGGCGAGTAACTTTGCCTGCCGTGCAGGAGGCGATGGTTCGATCCCTGTCCAGGCCGACTCGTACCAATGAGTTTTGCGGAATTTATGTACGATTTGTAACTCCACTGGCTTTTCGGTGACGGAAAACATCGTGAGGAAACCTGCATGCTTCAATTTCGAGGCATGTATTGTACACACTGTCCATTATAAGTGGCGACGGGCTCACCCCCCGTCACACTGGACAGAGTTTCGCTACTACTGGTGAAACGTGGATGTTCTGAGGTTTCTAAATATCTCTGACTACCCCCTCGGGGAAAATAGTCGTGAGCATATGCTATGCCCATATTACGTACGCTCTAATTATGTATAATCAATTATGCGTTTATCAATGAATAATAAAACTTTACTGTACTCGTATTTTAATTTACGTCAATTGACCTTGCCAGTGACATCTTTTAAACAAAGTAAAATGAATGAATGAATGAATGAAATATACTTTATTTGCACCAAACAAAACACAATGCACAATAGGAAACAAAACTGATTATGGTACAAATAAGGCGGTCTTATAGCTAAAAAGCGAAAAATTTCTTCCAGACAACCTTAGGGTAGAGGAAATGTAACAAAGAACGGGTCGGTGTTAATAAAAAAATAAAATTATAGATGTAAAAGAAGTGAATATAACAGAATATATAAATATATACAAAGTGTTAATGAATAAGCGCAAAACCTCATACACCCCAACTGATTTATAACAAAACAATTAGATTGAAGCAATAATTTCATTACTTTGATAGTTAAAATTTAAAATTTACATTTTAAGTTTTCAGGCAAAAATGATTTGTTATCATTTCAGCAATGAATGAAAGCGCTAGCTTGCTCATGGATACATTTTAAGAATCTTGTTTTGTTAGTAAGTAGGGTGAGTGCGCCAGTTCGTTGGGTCGAGATCGAGTTCAGTAAATTTTAAATTTTAAAAGCAAATTATTTAACATTTTGATAAAAATTACCTATGTTGAAAATATGAGATCAACACCAAATGATACAAGATCAATTTTGCTTATACCGTGGCAGAGGGGAAATGCTACCAATGCAAGGCAAGTCCTTATAATAATTAGTCAAAGTTCAGGCTACATATACCGTTAACTTTTCTGTATACAAAGTACAATTACGAATACAATATTAAATTACATAGTGTAACATTGTTACACCACTGGCTTTTTAGTGAAGGAGACTGCCTCCTTGGTCTAATGGTTAAGAGCATTGGGCTCTTGAGACTGAGGTCGTGAGTTCGATTCCTCACACCTAGTGATATGTCACTTTGTGCGTTTTCCCCCAGTTGGTTAGGACATTGCAGGCCGAATCAACTGATTGTCTGAAAAGAAAGATGATTCCATGCTTCGGATGGCACGTTAAGCCGTTGGTCCCGGCTAGTAGTCATCATCTCTCGTGCTAGTAGTCGTTACATAAATACCACGTCAGAGGCCGTAAGGAGGTCTGAAAAACTGTGACACTAGGGCTTGCCCACACGATAAGAAGCGAAAGAAAACATCGTGAGGAAACCTGCATGCTTCAATTTCGAAGCGTGTATTGTACCCACTGTCCATCACAAGTAGCGACGGGCTCATTCCCCGTCACACTGGACAGAGTTTCGTTAATAGTGAAACGTGGATGTTCTGAGGTTTTAGAATATCTCTGACTACCTCCTTGGGTAATATAGTCGTGAGCATATGCTCCAAAATATAATCTTAACTATTATAAAACTGTAACAGAAGTGTGTCTGTACATTGAAGATATTTACATGAAAAAGATTACGATATGGTTTTTAGGTATCCCGGACTCCAAATCAACCTTTTTTAGAATTTTTGTCCGTCTGTTTGTTTGTTTGTCAGTTTGTTTGTTTGTATGTTTGTAACAGCATCACGCAAAAACTATTGAACCGATTTTAATGAACCTTTTTTGTTTAATAGCTTATGATCTGACTTAAAATCTGATATATTTGTGCGGACGAAGTCGCGGGTTATCTCTAGTTATAACTATAATAATAAACTAACCACAATAATCTTTAAGGGTATATTACTGTTGGCGCGCTCCATACAAACGAAGTCTGGCGATATTTTCGATGCTAACCAACTAAAGTCAATGAAATATTGCAAAAAAAATCTAGAAAGTAATCTCTATGCTTGTATCTTGTCAGAATTTCGTTAAAATGTATAATTTTAAAGTTACAGTGCCTCAAAGATTTCTATACAAATCTTAAATTAATCCTAGCATTGAAACTGTATATTTTAACGAAAATCGGACACGATACAGGAATAGAGATTTGTTTCTAGATTGTTTCTGCAAAATTTCATTGAGTTTAATTGGTTAGTATTGAAAATATCATTTGTATGCAGCGCGCATTTACGCATTCGGAATAAACTTCTCTTAACAGGATCTGACGGGCGTCCCAGCGGTGGTAGACTTCGCGGCAATGCGCGACGCTGTCAAGAACCTGGGTGGCAACCCTGACAAGATCAACCCAATATGTCCAGCCGACCTGGTCATCGACCACTCTGTGCAGGTCGACTTCGCTAGGACGTGAGTATATTGGTTACTATCTCAGAGGAAGGATCCATGGAGTCCGCATAAATTTACGATTGTAGTTAGTCTCTTTTGTCTTATGAGGTACCTTTAATAGTAGGAGATGGAACTATAGATATTTATTTATGCGGCTGTCCACTCTTTTTTGAGCTAGTGTGTGTGAAAAGTGACCGTAAACCTAAGAGGAAGGATCTCTCTTTAAGACTAGAGTGAGCCATACCAATTGTAAAGTGTCCACTTTTTTTGACGTTTAGGTTTGAGTGTGTGGTGTCAAGTAGTATGGAAAAAAGGCACCAAGTGACATATGGCCTTATGTTTACGGTCACTTTTCACACACACTAGCTCAAATAAAAGTGGACAGCCGCATAAACAAATATCTATAGTTCCATTTCCTTCTACTATTAAAAGGTACGTCATAAGACAAAAGAGACCAACTACAATCGTAAATTTATGCGGACTCTATAGAGATCCTTCCTCGTAGCCGTAAACATAAGGCCATATGTCACTTGGTGCCTTTTGTCCATACTACTTGACACCACACACTCAAACCTAAACGTCAAAAAAAGTGGACACTTTACAATTGGTATGGCTCACTCTATGCCTTTAGGTATAATCTCTTTGGTTACTATTGAGTCCTGCATCGCGCTAATAAGATTCGCCCGCGAGCGTGTATATAGGTAGCGAGGTGGTGGACTGTTGGTGCGTTGGATCGACGTATTACACTAAGGTTAATGATATTATGATCTCTCTTATACATCAGTCTTCACGAGAGCTTACAATTAATGCCATAAATTATCCTTACAGTCCGGACGCGTTAAACAAAAACCAGGAACTGGAATTCGAGAGGAATAAGGAACGATTCCAGTTTTTGAAGGTAAATAACTTAAAAAGTTACATAATGATAATATGTTTGATCGTCAAAGGTTATTGTCATGCTTAAAGCTATTTAAGACATTTTTATGAACACTCTCAACCATAAATAGATGTTACGAGCGACGGGTTCCGGGTTGGAGTGAAACGCCAAGTCCAAATTTACAGAGTTTATTTAGGTTTCTCTTACTTACGGTTCTCCGCGCAGGAATTCCCCTTACACCACTTTTCACTGTTCACTATGTCACTACTAAAAACGCACACACTGTCACTTAACTTGTTCACTTGAACTTTTCTTCCTTTGGTTTCGCACTTTTCACTGTTTAACTCAATACTGCCCTGTGGCCGCAAACTCGCCGGTTATAATACCCCTTAGAATGTTCTAGACAATTTAATTTCGATCGTCTTTTCGTTATTCCTTTGTTCCCTTCCAAACGCTTCTACTCCCTCCCCGAACATTCCTAAACAACGTTAAAATCTAAAAATGTTTTCATCGGGGTGAGGTCTCGAACCCAGGACTTCTCGATTTAAGGGACCGCACCTTATCGATTGCGCCACGGAGACTGTTAATAAACCGTCCGAATTTTTGAATGCCTTTTTACGTTCGACGTTTGGTAGCATCCGTGACATAGACAAAAGGAAAATATACAAAATATGAACCACTTCATCAAACACGATTTCCACTCATTATAAGCTTTTGAGTTCATCATGAGCCTATCATCGTCCAATGCTGAACACTGGCCTATCCCAAGGTTCCGCTATAAAGGTGGACTTCCGATGCTAGCGGCCGATGCGTCTAACCTCATCCTTCCTCAATCGACGATAATCTATGGTGACCAACAGCGTTTATGACGAGCCGCTTTTATGACAAGGTGCGTTTGTGACATGCTGTGTTTGTGATTAAGTGCGTTTGTTGCAAACTGCGTTTGTGACGAGGTGCGAGTGTGGATGACAAACTGCGTACGCGTACGTGACGAACATCGTTTGGTACCTGCAGCGTGTAATCCTTTTTTAGCTGGTTGAGGATACTCTTATAGTTTTACTGTATTATCGTTTGATGTATTTTCAAGGTTAAATTCTTTTCCGCAGTGGGGTGCCCAGTCGTTTGATAACATGTTGATTGTGCCACCAGGCTCTGGCATCGTTCATCAGGTGAGTCACTCAGTGATATTATATTTACCTGCGACTTCGTTCGTACAAATTATATACCAGATTTTAAGTCAGATCATAAGCTATCACACTAAAAAAGTTTCATCAAAATCCGTTCAGTACTTTTTGCGTGATGCTGTTACAAACAAACAAACAGACAGACAAAAATTCTACAAAAGGTTGATTTAGAGTCCGGGATACCCTTTGACTACTTATATATGGACTGGTTACGCGTGTAATTCTACTAACAAACATTTCTGCCACTTTTTGCGGGGGGCGAGGTAACATGAAATCCGCTACTTTGGATTTTATTCCCCATAACTTTAGATTCTAATTTTGAATGTTAAAAATCATGAAAAGTAGTCTCGTGTGAACCCCAAACGTTCTAAGTTCGAAGTTATTATTTCGCAATTATAGGCTGTCTCGTTTAGTGATAAGGTGTAAAATTGAATGTAAATGCACAAGATCAATTGTGCTTATACCGTGGCAGAGGGGAAATGCTACCGCAAGGCTAGTCCTTATAATAATTAGTCAAAGGGGATACCAAAAAACCATATCGTAATCTTTTTCATGTAAATATCTTCAATGTACAGACACACTTTTGTTACAGTTTTATAATTGTTTAGATTTAAAACAGAAATAACCAGGAACAATAATAGACTAGTATGAACAAAAATTCGAGTCGAGAACTAGTATGAAAAACGTATGTACACACTGCGACACCGTGTCTACGCAAATTAATCAAATCAAGTATTTTTCTTTACATTGGTAATCTGTAGGCCATGAGTTTTCACTTGATACTTAAAATTTTAAGTTATTGGTTTTTTAAACTACTTTCTAGTTTTGCGTTAATTCGTTAACACGTTGTATATGTGATATCACAAACTTTCTGTTATGTTTTTGTGATATTATCTATGTACTTTAACATAATACTTTATCTTATTTTTTTTTATTTATTTACTAAACTGGGTGTGGGTAAGATTATATACCTATTGTTTTAACTAGAGTGTAATGTCTTTCGCCAACAAACTGTACTGCAGTTTGGCGAAATGTAACGTAATTCCCTCTGTAATGGTTGAAAATTTAAAAAAAATTAAAAAAAAAAAAAAATTGCACGTTACTTCCGTAGTTGCGGTGCCAATTTTGTATGACAGAATTAGTTCTCAACGTAACCACTTGGAGCGCTGTAAGAAATTCAATACAAACAAATGTAATAATCTGCAGTAAAACTAATGTAAACTAACTTCGGTGATAACCAGAGGTCGGATTCTACCGGTCTTTGACTAATTATTATAAGGACTAGCCTTGCGGTAGCATTTCCCCTCTGCCACGGTATAAGCACAATTGATCTTGTGCATTTACATTCAATTTTATACCTTATCACTAAACGAGACAGCCTATAATTGCGAAATAGTAACTTCGAACTTAGAACGTTTGGGGTTCACACGAGACTAATTTTCATGATTTTTAACATTCAAAATTAGAATCTAAAGTTATGGGGAATAAAATCCAAAGTTGCGGATTTCATGTTACCTCGCCCCCCGCAAAAAGTGGCAGAAATGTTTGTTAGTAGAATTACACGCGTAACCAGTCCGCATATAAATAGTCAAAGCTGCCGGTCATTCCAGGGCCGCATTGTTGTTATGTTGACATGGACTCTATTATAAATATGTGAAACAATGCGACAAATTATGCAAAATTTACAATGCTAGTAAATATTACGCACAGTAGTGGATGTTAGAGTAACGTCATCATTTTTGAGGTCTCGGTAGTCCTGGAGTCATTTTGCTAAACGTAATTAAAGCAATATTGGAAATGACTTGCCGTAAATTGTAATGTCAATCGGCCATAATATTACAAATCCAAATACAAAATACAGTTTTTGAGAGTTACGCGGTTATTATTTAATCTAGAATTAAACATTTTAACGGGTTCTTACCTCGTCATGCATATACTCACGACTATATTCCCCGAGGGGGTAGTCAGAGATATTCTGAAACCACAGAACATCCACGTTTCACCAGAGGTACCGAAACTCTGTCCAGTGTGACGGGGGATGAGCCCGTCGTCACTTATAATGGACAGTGAGTACAATACATGCCTCGAAATTGAAGCATGCAGGTTTCCTCACGATGTTTTCCTTCACCGAAAAGCCAGTATGGTGTTACAAATCGCACATAAATTCCGAAAAACTCATTGGTACGAGTCGGCCTGGACGGGGATCGAACCATCGCCTCCTGCATGGCATATACCTATACCTAAACGCGGTAAGAACCCGTTAAAATATTTAATTCTAGATTACAAATACAAAATTCATTTATTTGTGATACACAGGTATAAATTATTAACCATAAGTCATACATCTCTCATAAATTTATTGGGAATGAGGTTGAAGGTTTATTTTGTTGAAGAGTACGTTTATTTGCTATTTTTAGAGATTTGAAGCCAAGGCTATTAGTTTTCTGTCTTTCATTATAATTTTTAATAGAAGGTCCATATTAAGATTTCAATACGGCCCTGGAATGACCGGCAGAATCCGAACTCTGGTGATAAAACACACATCGGTCTAACACATAAATTCCACTACGCCGAGAGCGTCTCTAATAAAGTTTTCGTCCATTTCCAGGTCAACTTAGAATACCTAGCTCGTGTAGTGTTCACTGGAGATCTGCTGCATCCAGACTCTGTGGTGGGGACAGACAGTCACACGACTATGATCAACGGGCTCGGAGTTGTCGGGTGGGGAGTGGGCGGTGAGTGCATGTTCCTGCATCGCGCTATTAAGATTCGCCCGCGAGGGTATATATAGGCAGCGAGGTGGCGGACTGTTGGTGCGTTGGATCGACGCACTACACTGTGGTCAATGATATCTCTATAGCTTAGGCCAACTATGACTTCACTAGGTGATATCATCATAATCACACTTCTAGGACTAGTGGGCTCATTATTGCCTCTGAACAGACTAGAACAGCTAGCTCTCAGCCGCTGCTATCTGCTGCCTCCACATGTACTGAAGTGAGTCCTGCATCGCGCTATTAAGATTCGCCCGCGAGGGTATATATAGACAGCGAGGTGGTGGACTGTTGGTGCGTTGGATCGACGCATTACACTAGGGTCAATGACATCTATATCTTAGGCTATAGCCAGCTATAACTCACTAGATGAGGCTCAGTACTGGCTCTTATTTGACAGACCGTTGACATTTTTTCATACAAAATATGTCAAATGAGCTGTCAGATAAGCTAACAAGAATATATCCAAAAGTGGTGAAACATGCCCAATCTCATTTCGCTCACTTTTTCAGATAGAAAAACACCTTTTGACTTGACTTTTTCTCTACCCCAGGTATCGAAGCTGAAGCCGTGATGTTATCGCAACCGATTAGTATGCTGCTGCCCAAAGTAGTAGGATACAAGTTAATCGGGGAGTTGAACCCGCTTACCACTTCCACCGACCTGGTCCTCACTATCACTAAGGTGAGTCCTGCATCGCGCTATTAAGAGTTGCTCGCGAGCGTGTATATAGGTGGCGAGGTGGTGGACTGTTGGTGCGTTGGATCGACGCACTACACTAGGCTCAATGATATTTCTCATTAGGTAGTAGGTAGAAACTATCCTTAGAAAGTTACCCTACATGACGACGCGTGTCAGCTTATTGGTGAGTCCTGAATCGCGCTATTAATACAAGGTGTTACAAAAATACAAATAAACATTTATGGGGGTGGTTTAGACCATCACACTGAACAACTTTCACTATGGGACCAATATCGAAATCGCGAAAAAAATTCTGATGTTCCATACTAAACTACAAATCTACTCGAGCTAAATGTATGAGACAGCAGATTTTTTTTTTCGCGATTTCGATGTTGGTCCCATAGTAAAAAATTGTTCAGTTTGATGGTCTAAACAACCCCCTTAAAAGTTTTAAATATTTATTTTACTTTTGAAACACCTTGTATAGGTAGCGAGGAGGTGGACTGTTGGTGCGTTGGATCGACGCATTACACTAGGGCCAATGATTATGAAGATGACTTTATTATAAAGTACAAGACAATGAAGCTTCATTATGAAGTACGAGACAATGAAGTTTCATTATGAAGTACGAGACAATGAAGCTTCATTATGAAGTACGAGACAATGAAGCTTCATTATGAAGTACGAGACAATGAAGCTTCATTATGAAGTACGAGACAATGAAGCTTCATTATGAAGTACGAGACAATGAAGCTTCATTATGAAGTACTAGACAATGAAGCTTCATTATGAAGTACGAGACAATGAAGCTTCATTATGAAGTACGAGACAATGAAGCTTCATTATGAAGTAGAAGACAACTTAAATACTGATGCAACACTCGTAATCAGTATCGCGTCGTAAGCTACGTGGTACGTAAGCTGAGACGGGCTACGTATACGTAGCATTTTTTCTCAGTGTATTATTTTTTATAATGTCTTTAACTCTCTAGGGCTCTGGATACTAGTCCTTTTGAGACATTCGTTATTTTTTTTCTTTATATTCTTTATTTTGATGATGGGATGATAGATGATGATGAATCGGTGGTCTAATTCGCAAGCTCGCGCGTTGCCGCCAAAATGACCATGTACGAATTAACTTGTACCAAAATTATTTATGTTCTGTTATCGTATTTATTTGAGATTCCTGTTATATGTTGTACACAATCCGCACGAAATTAAGTCACAAATATCACTTAAACCAATTTTTTATTATTTCAAATACGACGAAACACAGCAAGAGCAATGGCGCCAAGCAAACCTCTTTCTCAGTGTATCAGTTTCTAACTGTGTTGCAAACATCGAATCAAATACATGACAGCCCTTAGATAAACTACTGTGCCACAACAAACTGGCTTATCCATTTCTGTTCATTAATAAACTGTAATTTCCACCAGCATCTCCGCTCGCTGGGCGTGGTGGGCAAGTTCGTGGAATTCTTCGGCCCCGGCGTGTCGGCTCTCAGTATCGCGGACCGCGCGACCGTCGCCAACATGTGCCCGGAGTTCGGCGCCACCGTCGCGCACTTCCCCGTCGACTACCGCTCGCTGCAGTACCTCAGTCAGACCAGTGAGTCCTGCATCGCGCTGTTAAGATTCGCCCGCGAGTGTTTATACAACGTGTTAATGAATAAGTGCAAAACCTCATACACCCCAACTGATTTATGACAAAATAATTCTATTGAAACAATAATTTCATTATTTTGTTACTTAAAATTTAAAGTTATTCGCATTTTAAGTTTTCAGACAAAAATGATTTGTTATCATTTCAGCAATGAATGAAAGCGCTAACCTGCTCAATAGATACATTTTAAGAATCTTGTTTTGGTAGTAAGTAAGGTGAGAGTGCCCGAGCGGTGGGTTAAGATCGAGTTCAGAAAATTTAAAATTTTACAAACTAAATTTTTAATACTTTGAAAAAAATTACCTATGTTGAAACCATGATAATTCGATTCTGCTCTCGATTCCAAACAAACTACTTTCTAGTTTTGCGTTAATTCATTAACACGTTGTATAGGTGGCGAGGTGGTGGACTGTTGGTGCGTTGGATCGACGCACTACACCAGGGTCAATGACATCTCTGTAGCTAGCTACAGATAGCCAGAGAGCTACTTAGTAGAGTTCTTCATCATCATCACCACTACCGCGCCTTAGTTCCCAAGAGAGACTCGGATACGATACTGCTCGAATGAACTATGCGAGTTCTTGGTCGCATCGGCTTCAGCCAGCTATACCACCACTAGGGTAGTCCTACATCGCGCTATTAAGATTCGCCCGCAAGTGTTTATATAGGTGGCGAGGTGGTGGACTGTTGGTGCGTTGGATCGACGCATTACACTAGGGACAAATACATATCTGTAGCTAGCTACAGATAGCCAGCTACAGAGCTACTTAGCAGAGTTCTTCATCATCATCACCACTACCGCGCCTTAGTTCCCAAGAGAGACTCGGATACGCTACTGCTCGAATGAACTTTGCGAGTTCATTGTCGCATAGGCTTCAGCCTGTTATACCACCACTAGGGTAGTCCTACATCGCGCTATTAAGATTCGCCCGCGAGCGTGTATATAGGCAGCGAGGTGGTGGACTGTTGGTGCGTTGGATCGACGCACTACACTAGGGTCAGTGATATCTCGATACACTGGTACTAGGTGAGTCCGTCATCGTCATCTCATCACTAACAACTCAAATGGTTTCTCCAGAACAACCAACCAGAATTGAAGGTGAAGGTAAGCACGATAGTGCACAATGCGGATTGGTAGACTTCACATACGCATCAAAATTTCTTCTTCAGCTTATGCAGGTTTCCTCACGATGTTTGTTCTCAAATAGATATCTGAGTGTAACATTAGCCGTGGCGAGTAACCTTGCCTGCCGTGCAGGAGGCGATGGTTCGTTCCCGGTCCAGGCCGACTCGTACCAATGAGATTTGTAACACCACTGGCTTTTCGGTGAAGGAAAACATCGTGAGGAAACCTGCATGCTTCAATTTCGAGGCATGTATTGTACCCACTGTCCATTTAAAGTTGCGACGGGCTCACTTCCCGTCACACTGGACAGAGATTCGGTACTACTAGTGACTACCCCCTCGGGGAATATACTCGTGAGCATATGCTTTATGATTATGTAGTAGTTTTTATTATACTCTCATTGTAACTAGTCGTATCGTAATTTCATACTGGTATTCCTGCCCGCCACATGGCCAGGCTTAGCCTAGTGTGGGGGTACCGTTAAATTGTAGTACTTGATAAAGTCCTGAGTTGTCAAGCCTATACCTAGATTGTTGTGAACTAATTTTTAAATTATTATCATTATTATTATTTATATTACAGTAGCAGCTTAGAGCTGATGCGTGTATATCACTGCACTTGTTTAGTTTCTTAAATATTGGTCAAGTCTTTTTAAATGAGTTCACTGAAGGCACACTTATTATAGTCTCAGGCAATTTGTTCCACTCGCAAACCATACGATAAGGCAAAAAATGTTTCCGGGGTTGCTTGTACACAGCGAGCCATCAATTTTATGGGAGTGACCTCTGAGATTGTAGCTCTGGTTCATCCTGTATAGATGTTCAATTCCTTGGACATCATAATGTCCATTAAGTCAAAGTCAAAGTCAATATAATTTATTCAATATAGGAGCTTACAGCACACTTATCAAACGTCAAATCTTTTTTAAAGCTACCACCGCGTCGGAACGTGTTGTCGCTGTAGAGAAGATGCGGCCAGAAACTCTACAACATAACACGACTTAATAACTATTACAATATAAATTCTTAAGCTAAAGTTATATATACAATAATACATAGTCTATTTAATAAAATAATTGATACTATACAGTAAAGTAAATAAACTATAAGCTAGTGACCTCAGACCCAAGCAGTTTGATCATTTAAATAATCATCCAGTTTATAATATGCTTTCTTACAGAGGACTTTTTTGATTTGAGTTTTAAACTTGTCTTCGGAAAGATTGAAAATGGTCTCGGGGATTTTATTATAACAACGTATACAGTGACCCATGAAAGACGTGTTGACCCTACTAAGCCGAAAGTGTGGAGAGAGAAAGTATCTTGTAGGTCTCTATGAGGTCACCACGTTGTCGCCGTTGTTCAAGTGTCGTTAACCCAAGCTCTTCTAATCGTCTCTCGTATGGCTTGTCACGCAGCCCAACAACCATTTTTGTTGCTCTTCTCTGGACCTTTTCTACCAGATCAATGTCTTTTTTGAAGTATGGATTCCAAATTTGGAAGCCTTCTTGGTCATTGCTAGTATGTGAGCATCCCACTTTAAATTCTCTGTAATTGTAACACCAAAATCTTTTTGTGATGAAATGATATGTAAAGCTAGTGCTCATTGAAATAAATATTTTTGTAATTTGCTATGCAAATGTAAACCCTATTCTTTCCAGATCGTTCTAAGGCCAAGATCGACATTATAGAAGCTTACCTCCGCGCCACCAAACAGTTCAGGGACTATAACAACCCACAGGAAGATCCCGTATTCTCGGAGGTACATACTTTACTAAGATATATTTTTAGTCATGCAACTACAAAATCACGATAAAAATCTGCTTTGGGGCCGTCCATAGATTTTAACGGCTACTACCACGAGAGATAGTTGCCGGGACCAACGGCTTAACGTGCCATCCAAAGCAAGGAATCATCTTTCTTTTTCAGACAATCAGGTGATTCAGCCTGCAATGTCCTAGCCATATGAACGCACAAAGTGACATATCACTAGGTGTCCCCCTGTGGGAATCGAACCCACGACCTCCGTGTCAAGAGTCCAATACTCTTACCATTAGACCACGGAGGCAGTTATATTACACCCTTTAATTGTAGCAATGTCTCTAATCACGTCTAATGTTATTGGCTATGTGCACGACACTAGCGCCCCTAGCGGTGTCGGACCGCCGTGAATTATTTCAAGTAACATGTTAGATAAACGTTTGTTATTTTTATAATAATATAATGTAAAAACCAAAAAAAATAAGCAACATTATCGATATACAAATTTTTAAAATACCTATTTGCTACAATCCACGATATTTGCAGTGCCAATTTCCGTACAAACTTTTATCCCGGTTTTCACACCTTTGGAGATAAAATTTCAAAAAACCCTTTTTAGCGAGCACCTAGATGCCAATAGAAACTTCCATGCCAAATTTTGAGTTTGTAGTCTTTACAGTTTTGGAGATTTCGTGTTGAGTTAGTGTGTGGATTTGCATAGATTCAAGCATATTTTACACAGCTTGACCAACAAAAGTACACATTTCTGCCACCCCGGGCGCTGCGATCGATTTGTCAGTTCCCATCACCACTTCGCAAATAGCTAATATTATAAATAATTTGCAGGTAGTAGAGCTAGATCTGTCGACGGTGGTGACATCTGTGAGCGGACCGAAGAGGCCGCAGGACAGAGTTTCCGTTTCCGTTATGAAGAAGGACTTCCAGGAGTGTCTTACCAATAAGGTCAGTTGAATATTATGAAAAAAAAAACCGGTCAAGTGCGAGTCGGGCGCAAGGAGAGTTCCGTACTACCATAAATATTAACAAACAATTTTGTTTCCTCCGGGATCTTTCAAAGTCAAAGTCAATATAATTTATTCAATATAGGAGCTTACAGCACACTAATCAAACGTCAAATCTTTTTTAAAGCTACCACCGCGTCGGAACGTGTTTTCGCTGTAGAGAAGATGCGGCCAGAAACTCTACAACATAACACGACTTAATAACTATTACAATATAAATTCTTAAGCTAAAGTTATGTATACAATAATACATAAAGTAAATAAACTATAAGCTAGTGACCTCAGACCCAAGCATTTTGATCATTTAAATAATCATCCAGTTTATAATATAACTGTTTTGCATTACAACAAAACAGATATTATGAGTGAGAGAATACATGCAGCATTGATTGAAGAAGCATCCATAGATTCCACCTTAAATTTAGCTAAATAAACGGACTTACCATCAATTCTCTATACTTTCCTCTATATCTGTCTCTTTCACTCTGCTAGATTGGCGCCTCGAATCTATTCGACAAGGCGCGCTCATTTGACATTTACTTCATAGTCTTCATCAATCACCAGCAAGCACCTTGCTGCAATGCTGCATGTATTCTCTCACTCATAATATCTGTTTTGTTGTAATGCAAAACAGTTATATTATAAGTTATTCGAATACATGCAGCATTGATTGAAGACCTGTTTGCTATCTGCTGGTGAAAGAGTACAAACGCTATGTGAAAATAAATGAAAAAGTACATGTCATCATCATCAACAATGGGTACATTAACACATAAATCCTGTATAAAAGGGAAAAATACACCATATAATAACTTTCATAATAATAATAGAACATAATAGTCTTGATAATGACTAAATGTCATCTCACTAAATGTTCAATAACTAGGTATTTAAAATCAACAGATTGCTGCTGAAAGAGAAAAAACATTTAAGATTAAATTTCTACCCTATTGAGGCATAATCTTAACCATCATAGGGAAACAATCCTCAGAGATCATTATAATTAATTCAAACCACTGAACTTATTAGGTAGATGTATGAAAAATTATCTAATAGTAGGTCCTCATACTTAACAGTATTAGGTACTGTTTATTTGAAAACAATACAATTTCCGAAATACAATTTTCCAGGAAGCTTTTTCTATGATTCTCTCCATGGGCCGTTTTGAGTTCTGGTTGCTGGCCTAATAACATCCTTATAAGATAAGAAAAAGATTAATTACATCATTCTCAAAACAACTCTTCTCTTAGACCCAAGCTTCATTACATGTTGCACTGAGCATAAAAACTCCACAGTATGTTGTCACATTAGCTAGTCAGCTGGATTGTTAACATTTTCTGTGTCTGGAGCCGAGGTCTAGGTTATAATGTTTATTTATAATTATCAGGTTTATCTCACTACTCCTACTCCTACTCTATTTGGTACTCTCGGATCTATCAATCCAAGAGTCAGGTTCTAAAATCTATGACCATAATTAAAAAAAATTTTTTTTTTTTTTTAATAACTGTATTGGGTTAATTTTCTAGCCAATCATATACTAAACTAGTGACACATATTGGCATCCTTCTCTCCTGGTATTTAGTTAACAGGATAGTTTATATAATGGTCCAGCTGCACGGCAGGTCAACAAAATCCTGCTCACATTATTTGAATTATGTAATTCCCATATGGAGCTTTAGAATCTACACCAAACGAAGTTACTCAGACCTTATTTTATAATGTACAGTGTCTGGTAGATGTGTTATTGCAGGTTCAGACAGATTCTCTTTAGCAGGAGTTTCTTTCGTTTAATGACCAGTCAGTGCACTGCCTGATTACTCTCCCCCCCCCCCCCTTTTTTAGGGCTAAGGGCTCTAGTTTCTCCACTCGTGGTAGGCTCCTGCTCAAGTCTTTACCCCAAGAACTGTCAGTTGGCAGCACTTGTGTGTCCAAGTTGTGGTACTATCAAAATGTATTATGCCATGTGAAGTGAAGGTGGTACAGTTATTGTGGATCTATATTGGGTGGTGGGAGCACCCATGCCAACCGGAAGAGCCAGTGTGAAATAAATGCCTTGCAACATTCACAATAGATTGTTGGACCATCTCTGAAATACCAACCTACATCACTATGTATGATTGTCTTTTTCTAAGTGAACAAATCAACTAAATCAAAGCCAATGGTCTACGCGACCGGGGGGTAATGAGTGCCAATCCAGCAATGGATTTTAGGTAATTGGTTGGTATTGTACTTTTGTATAATACTCAAGTACTATATAGGGCGTCCGCGGCCCAAGGTGACGAGTGCCATTCCGGCACTGGTGTTTAGCTAAGCAGTCAGCAACTCTGTTATATATGCCCATGATCTATGTTCGACCTCCGTGGCCAGGGGTGGCAACGATGCCGCCATTCAGGTACTGCGTCCTAGATACGAGGTCGGTAATGCCAACTGCGTTTGCCCGATGTTCTGAATGCGACCTCCGAGGCCGGGGGCGACGAGTGCCATTCCGGCACTGGGTTCTATATGTTTATCTTCGACTGTTTAGTTGGTAACGCTATTGTATATGCCATATGATCTATATTCGACCTCCGCGGTCGTGGGCGGCGACGAGCGCCCTTCCGACACTGCGTCCTAGATAAGCGGTCGGTAATGCCACTGCACATGCCCCCATATTCTGTACGACCTCTGCGGCCGGGGGCGACGAGTGCCATTCCGGCACTGGATTCTAGATAAACAGTCGGCAACGCTATTGTATATGCCCTATGATCTATATACGACCTCCGCGGTCGTGGGCGTTGACGGGCGCCATTCCGCACTGTGTCCTCGAAAACCGGTCGCTAATGCTATCGTATAAGCCCCATGTTCTGTATACGACCTCCGAGGTCGGGGGCGGGGACGAGCGCCCTTCCAGCACTGCGTCCTAGATAACCGGTCGGTAATGCCATTGCATAAGCCCCATGTTCTGTATACGACCTCCGAGGTCGGGGGCGCGGACGAGCGCCCTTCCAGCACTGCGTCCTAGATAACCGGTCGGTAATGCCATTGCATAAGCCCCATGTTCTGTATACGACCTCCGAGGTCGGGGGCGGGTACGAGTGCCATTCCAGCACTGCGTCCTAGATAACAGGTCGGTAAAGCCATTGCATAAGCCCGATGTTCTGTATACGACCTCCGAGGTCGGGGGCGACAAGTGTCGTGTCATTCCGACACTAGAAACAAGATTTGATAGATTTGTACCTGAAGTGAGCACCCCAGACCACATCCGCTGTGTCTGATTAAAATGTGCGTCACCTTATGTGCAGAACCACCGAACTGTGGTATAATGGCCTTCCGCCATCAGTAAAATTCCTGCTGCACAGGGACAGAGAAAAAGTCCCTCATGCCTTCTTGAAAGAGGCACCCTAGAGAACTGACACGGTCGATATTGCAATATTCGCTATCTGGCAAAGCATAGGAGACCTAACTAGCACTAGGTTTTTTCATCCTGCCTATTATTCTTGTTACCTTCTCTGTAGATAACTAGTGCATGCTAATGTAGCTCATGGTATTGTTATACAATACAAAACAGTTTGAATACTACAGTTCCGGACAAAGTGCAAGCGCAGCCTACTGAGTATTGATATGCCAGTATTGTTAACTTAAACTCAGTAAATGGTTGTGTGACCAGGAAGAAATTATCTACATAAACCAAGACACCAATCTCTGTGGGTCAAAGGAACTCTTTGGGTCTAATACGATAAAGCTGTATAACAGTACAACAGTCCAGGAGGCCTAAAAGGAGGGCTGGGTGCAGTTTCCGATCATTATTATAAGACAGCAATTAAAAATGATTTTGTCCTTCCTTATCAAGAACATCTTGAAAAAGAGAAACATATTCAATAGGCACATCTAGAGTTTCCTTCTCTAAGTTTTTAACCATCTTTGATACATAAAATTCTTGCAAAAGAAGTTTGAATAGGTATGTGATCATAGTTATACCAATCATAGTTATAGTGATTTGTATAAAACTCCTTTAATCTTTAATATATCTTTATTGGTCATCAAACAGCAAATGACTGCTACTGCTGCTGCTGTTACCTACTGCTTATTATTAGCTTCAAATGTATATTATCTACAGTATGCCTAGTAAATAATAAGTTTCTAACTGTAAGTATGTAATAAGACTAATACGGTATAACGTACTAGAGACACTTAATGATTTAAAATGTACCAAGTAGAATGCCACTTGGCTGAATAAGCCGATTTCAATGCTCGGTGGGGTTGTATTAAGGGTTGTTTAACACATGCCGCAACCACATCACGTGAGCGGATGCATATATTATATTGAAAATGAATAGTAGAATTTAACAGGGTACCACATTCTGCTGTCATTATCGACCACATGGGTTATATCGACCACATCACAACCACAACGCAACCACCAGCGACACCACGAAAAAGTGGCCGGCCACATCGCAGACACAACGTTGCAACAACATAATGACAATGCGCGCACACCTGCGCCAGAGTCGATCTGTCTGTCTGCACACGATGTAACCACATCGCAACTACTAGTGACAATGTAACCACATTCGCATAAAATCACTGCTTGACCGCTTTCTCTTCTTACTGGGGGTGGTTATAACGTCCTTTTGGCCAATATTAGAACATAATTCACGAGCTTATGATTCCCATTAACGTCACAGGGATTGACTAAATATTGGTTCAGACATCTAATCTGTTGTTTAAAGTTCCTAGGAACAAGAGTATACATGTTTTGAGTGTTTTGTTTTGTCATAAATAGCCGAAATACAATCGGATCATACTAGATCTTGTAAATTGGTTGTCAATTGGCTTAGTTGTCAACAAAGTCATGGGTCACAAAATTGTTGGAAAGCAATAAAAAGCCATCCTCCTCTTGATTGAACTGAGATGGGGTAACTCACCCTTGTCCTGTAGGGCCAAAAGCGTCAAAAGACCCTTCGTAGAGGCCGCTCTTTACCGAAAACATCGGCATTCGAGAGCGGACGTTCATTAGTGCTTCTACTAATAATCTGCAAGCCGTAAGTGCACATCTTTGACAAAACACACACAGATCACTCACAAAACAACCTTTCCGTGTAATTTACACGGCAAAAACATTACAATTTCACTGTTTTGAAACAAAGTTTTAAGGTTAAGAAAAATTTTACAAGCATTCGCGGTAAAATCTATAAACGCTATGAAGTAAATGTCAAATGAGCGCGCCTTGTCGAATAGATTCGAGGCGCCAATCTAGCAGAGTGAAAGAGACAGATATAGAGGAAAGTATAGAGAATTGATGGTAAGTCCGTTTATTTAGCTAAATTTAAGGTGGAATCTATGGATGCTTCTTCAATCAATGCTGCATGTATTCGAATAACTTATAATATGCTTTTTTACAGAGGACTTTTTTGATTTGAGTTTTAAACATGTTTTCGGAAAGATTCAAAATGGTCTCGGGGATTTTATTATAACAACGTATACTTTAGCGTAACTTTAGCGTGACGACTCACACTTGGCCGGTTTTTATTATTTGTTGTTATACTAGAGTTTGCTCTATAATCACACCAAGTTTGACGCTTTCAACTATTATTGATTATAAACATGTTACAGCAATGTTGTGCTATTTCGAATCAAATTAAAGATTGAAAAAATTGTCTCGGGCGGGACTTGAACCCGCACTCTTCCAAACCGGGGAATTGCGTTATCCAATTTCGCTACCGGGCCCACTAGCCAGACAACGAAATTTTCAATTAGACTATGTATTATTGTATACATAACTTTAGCTTAAGAATTTATATTGTAATAGTTATTAAGTCGTGTTATGTTGTAGAGTTTCTGGCCGCATCTTCTCTACAGCGACAACACGTTCCGACGCGGTGGTAGCTTTAAAAAAGATTTGACGTTTGATAAGTGTGCTGCAAGCTCCTATATTGAATAAATTATATTGACTTTGACTTTTTTGACCATCTATTGCGTCTTAAACTTTGACGCTTGTATACAGGGTGTTACAAAAGTAAAAATAAATATTTAAAACTTTTAAGGGGGTTATTTAGACCATCAAACTGAACAACTTTCACTATGGGACCGACATCGAAATCGCGAAAAGAAATATCAGCTGTCCCATACATTTAGCTTGAGTACATTTGTAGTTTAGTATGGAACTTCAGATTTTTTTTTCGCTATTTCGATATTGGTGCCATAGTGAAAGTTGTTCAGTTTGATGGTCTAAACTACCCCCTTAAATGTTTATTTGTATTTTTGTAACACCTTGTATATTACCGTTTTTACGCTAGAGTGAGAAGAAAAAACGCCCTTTATTTTTAACTAGTTGACATTTGTATTATTTGTTAGTGTATGCGCCATAACACGGAGAGATGAGGACTAAATATCTCAGTGGCAGCTATCAGACACCCAGTGACAGAATTATAAACATGTCTATTGAGCAACTAATCGCTACCTCTTTGACATATTGACTCTATTTGAAATTTTGATTTTTTGACACATTTCATACTTTTTCATTGGTATCATAGACATATGATGACTTAATATCTCGGCAGTAACTATCAGACACCCAGTGACAGAATTAGAAACATGTCTACTGAGCAACCAATCGCTACCACTTTGACACATTGACTTGATTTGGAATGTTGATTGTTCTTGTAACTTTTTTCATTATTATGAAGAGGGGAGAATTATCCTGTAATAAAATAACATACACACAAACAAATCAGCGTAATAAATTTTGAAAATTGTGGCCGTGACAGTCATGAGAACAATCTGTATCACTTTCCCAGTGATACAACTAGAAACGTATCTACTGAGGAGAGTGAACACGAGTGTTCACAGACAGTAAAATGTTGGCGATGATGATGACAACGCTGGTGGTAGAATGCCTCAGCGGCAGCTATCAGACACCCAGTGACAGAATCATAAACATGTCTACTGAGCGGATGATATCTACTTCTATCAGACAAATTCTTGAGATCCCAGCAAATTTATGGAAAACCGGTAAATTATTATTAACAACAAGCTGACATCATACTCCCAGTGATAGAATAAACTGACCTGTCTGCTGAGAGAATGGTTTCCGGTAATTTGTAGACATATTTCCTAAAACAAAATTATACCAAAATAAATAAAAGCAATGCATTATAACATGTCTTGATTTTAGTGACAGTCATGAAAACAATCCGTATCACTTTCCCAGTGATAGATTTAGAATCGTATCTACTGAGGAAAGTGAACACGAGTGTTCACCGATTTGGAGTTGAAACGACGATGAAGATGATGATTGTAGCAATCTATCGGCAGCAGTAATCAGATACCCAGTGACAGAATAAAAAACGTGTCTACTGAGCAAATGATATCTACTTCTACAAGACAGTGTTTTGAATTTTCTGCTAAATCAAGGAGAATAATTATGTTTATTAATTAGTCGTGCAACTAGCTGACTTCATACTCCCAGTGATAGAATGAACTAACATTTCTACTTAAAGAATGGTTGCACTAATTGTAGATATATTATCCTGTATTAAAATAACATACACACACAATCAAATAAGAGTAATCAATTTTGAAAATTGTGGCCGTGACAGTCATGAAAACAATCTGTATCACTTTCCCAATGATACAACTAGAAACGTATCTACTGAGGGAAGTGAACACGAGTGTTCACCGATTTGGAGTTGAAACGACGATGATGATGATGATTGTAGCAATCTATCGGCAGCAGTAATCAGATACCCAGTGACAGAATATTAAACATGTCTTCTGAGAATATGATCGCTATTGCAAACAGATAAAGTCCCGAGTTCTCTGCAAAGATATGGTTGCCAATGATTTAGTCATAACAACTAGCTAGCATCATACTCCCAGTGATAGAATAAACTTACATATCTATTGAGAGAATGGTTGCCACTAATTGTAGACATATTTCCTATAATGAAATGCATTATTAAATGTAGTTCTCGTGACAGTCATGAAAACGATCCGTATCACTTTCCCAGTGATAGAATCAGAAACGTATCTACTGAGGAAAGTGAACACGAGTGTTCACAGAATTATGATGATGTTGATAACTATTTAGATGATGAAAGGAATCAATCAGCTGCAGTAATCAGATACCCAGTGACAACATTCAACATGTCTTCTGAGAAAATGATCGCTACAGCAAACAGACAAATTCTTGGTATCTCTGCAAGTGGAATGCCGATGATTTAGTCACCCAACTAGCTAGCATCATACTCCCAGTGATAGAATGAACTAACATATCTACTGAGAGAATGGTTGCCGCTAATTGTAGACATGTATGACATGTTTCCTGTAATATTACGGAGTTGTTGATGATGATTGTATCTTAAAGCATAACGTAGCGGATAACCTCTAGCAGAATTTGAACATGCTAGTGGTTGTCCGGCACGTCTGCAAGTTAGAGATTTGAGATGATTGTGATGCTGCTCGTGGTAGAATGTCTCAGCGACAGCTATCAGACACCCAGTGACAGAATTATAAACATGTCTACTGAGCCACTAATCGCTTCCTCTTTGACATATTGACTTGATTTGAAATGTTGCTGTTTTTGTCACTTTTGATACTTTTTCATTATCACGGAGAGATGAGGACTTAGTATCTCGGCAGCAGCTATCAGACACTCAGTGACAGAACTATAAACATGTCTACTGAGCTACTAATCATAGCTCAGAAAATTAGCAAGCTGAAGTCGCAATGGGCTGGTCATATCTGCCCAAGAACTGACAACCGGTGGGGTGTCAGAGTTCTAGAGTGGGGACCGCGAACTGGTAGGTGTAGTGTGGGACGCCCTGTTTCCCGCTGGACACACGACCTAAAAAAAGTTGCGGGGATTGATTGGATGAGGAAGGCCGAGGACAGAGTTTAGTGGCGCGCCTTGGGAGAGACCCATGTTCAGCAGTGGACGATGATGGGCTGATGATGAGCTACTAATCGCTACCTCTTTGACATATTGACTTGATTTGTAATTTTAATGTTGATTGTTCTTGTCACTTTTTTCATTATTATGGAGAGGTAGGATTATCCTGTAATATAATAACATACACACAAACAAATAAGCGTAATACATTTTGAAATTGTGGCCGTGTCAGTCATAAAAACAATCCGTATCACTTTCCCAGTGATAAATTTAGAAACGTATCTACTGAGGAAAGTGAACACGAGTGTTCACCGATTTGGAGTTGAAACGACGATGATGATGATGATTGTAGCAATCTATCGGCAGCAGTAATCAGATACCCAGTGACATAACATTAAACATGCCTTCTGAGAATATAATCGCTATTGCAAACAGATAAAGTCCTGAGTTCTCTGCAAAGATATGGTTGCCAATGATTTAGTCATAACAACTCGCTGGCATCATACTCCCAGTGATAGAATGAACTAACATATCTACTGAGAGAATGGTTGCCGCTAATTGTAGACATGTTTCCTGTAATATTACGGAGTTGTTGATTATGATAGTATCTTAAAGCATAACGTAGTGGATAACCTCTAGCAGAATTTGAACATGCTAGTGGTTGTTCGGCACGTCTGCAAGTTAGAGATTTGAGATGATTGTGATGCTGCTGGTGGTAGAATGTCTCAGCGGCAGCTATCAGACACCCAGTGACAGAATTAGAAACATGTCTACTGAGCAACTAATCGCTTCCTCTTTGACATATTGACTTGATTTGAAATGTTGCTGTTTTTGTCACTTTTCGTACTTTTTCATTATCACGGAGAGATGAGGACTAAATTAGACACCCAGTGACAGAATTAGAAACATGTCTACTGAGCAACTAATCGCTTCCTCTTTGACATATTGACTTGATTTGAAATGTTGCTGTTTTTGTCACTTTTCATACTTTTTCATTATCACGGAGCGATGAGGACTAAATTTCTCAGCGGCAGCTATCAGACACCCAGTGACAGAATTAGAAACATGTCTACTGGGCGGATGAAGCTACATCTAGAGACAGTTCTTCAATCTTTTATTTCTTTTATTATAATCTGCAAAGAAAATAGAGAATTCATCATGTTGAAATGGGGTGCTTCATCATCATCATTATAATTTTTAGCCCGTATCCACCCACTGCAGGGCATAAGCCTCCTCCCTATTTTGCCATGCTTCTCAGTCCTGTGCCAGTCGTATCCAGTTCTTGCCGATACTTTTCCAGATGTCGTCAACCCACCTGGCTGCCGGACGACCCACTCCTCTTTTGTCCTTGCGTTATAGCAAGCTATAGCTGGGGTCGTCGTTTAGCAGCTGGATCTTACCCAGGGATTATTAGCACCGTGAGCAAAATAAAGATAGAACAATTTCTGACAAGTAAATAATACATAAATGTGCACTGAGGAGATTAAGGATGATTTGGTCATACAACTAGCTGGCATCATACTGCCAGGGATAGAATGAACTAACATAATTATCTACTGAGAGAATGCTTAGCACTTATTGCACATATTTCTATTCACAATAAAAGGAAGAAATGACTTTCAATGATGATAATGGTGTAATAGTCAAGATAACAAACAGTTATGAGGTAGTACTGCGAACAATCCGTATCACTTTCCCAGTGATAGAATCAGAAACTGATCTGATTAGGAAAGTGACCACAAGTGTTCACAGAGTTATTGTGATGATGATATTATCGATATTGGTGACATAGTACTACAAAAAATTCGTATCACTTTCCCAGTGATAGAATCAGAAACATATCTACTGAGGAAAGTGAACACGAGTGTTCACAGACTTACAATGATAGTGATGATTATGGAGATGATGATAGAAATCTATCGGCAGCAGTAATCAGATACCCAGTGACAGAACATTAAACCTGTCTTCTGAGAAAATGATCGCTATTGCAAACAGATAAAGTCTTGAGTTCTCTGCAAAGATATGGTTGCCAATGTTTTAGTCATAACAACTCGCTGGCATCATACTCCCAGTGATAAAATGAACTAACATATCTACTGAGAGAATGGTTGCCGCTAATTGTAGACATGTTTCCTGTAATAAAATAACACAAAGAGATATGACAATTTTATTTTTAGCTGTGTCAGTTATGAACAAAATCCGTATTACTTTCCCAGTGATAGAATCAGAAACTCATCTGCTGAGGAAAGAGAATACGTGTGTTCACAGACATAAGCTGATGGTGTGTATGATGATAGAATGCTTTAGTGGCAGCTATCAGTCACCCAGTGACAGAATTATACACATGTCTACTGAGCGGACGATATCTACTTCTATCAGACAAATTCTTGAGATCCCAGCTAAGTTATGGAAAACCGATAAATTAGGATTAACAACTAGCTAGCATCATACTCCCAGTGATAGAATGAACTAACTTATCTACTGAGAGAATGGTTGCCACTAATTGTGTACATTTTTCCTGTAAAAAAATAACAAAACACAAACTAATAAAGAGCAATGCATGATTACATGTCGTGACAGTCATGAAAACATTCCGTATCAATTTCCCAGTGATAGAACCAGAAACTTATCTGCTGAGGAAAGTGAACACGAGTGTTCACAGACTTATTGTGATTATGAGGATATTATTGACATTGGTGAGATATTACTACAAACAATTCGTATCACTTTCCCAGTGATAGAATCAGAAACATATCTACTGAGGGAAGTGAACACGAGTGTTCACAGACATAAGATGATGGTGATTATGATTATGATTCCAATGGAGTGTAGAATGCCTCAGCGGCAGCTATCAGACACCCAGTGACAGAATTATAAACATGTCTACCGAGCGGATGATATCTACTTCTATCAGACAAATTCTTAAGATCCTTGCAAGTTATGGAGAACCGATGAATTAGTCATAACAACTAGCTAGCATCATACTCCCAGTGATAGAATGAACTATCATATCTACTGAGAGAATGGTTGCCGCTAATTTGTAGACATATTTCCTGTAAAATAATAATACAGCCTTACATTGTTGAGACAGTCGTGAGAACAATCCGTATCACTTTCCCAGTGATAGAATTAGAAACTTATCTTCTGATGAAAGTGAACACGAGTGTTCACATACTTATCGCGCTATGTGATGATAATATTATAAACATTTTGTAAAACAAAGATGTTATAGTACTACAAACAATCCGTATCACTTTCCCAGTGATAGAATTAGAAACGTATCTACTGAGGGAAGTGAACACGAGTGTTCACATACCTGTAGTGACAATGATGGCGATAATGTTATAAACATGATGACAAACAGTGATGTGATAGTACTAAGATCAATCCGTATAACTTTCCCAGTGATAGAATCAGAAACATATCTACTGTGGGAAGTGAACACGAGTGTTCACAGACTTAACATGGTGATGACTATGGAAATGATGATAGCAATCTATCAGCTGCAGTAATCAGATACCCAGTGACAACATTAAACATGTCTGCTGAGAAAATGATCGCTCCAGAAAACAGACAAATTTTGATCTCTGCAAATGGAATGCCGATGAATTAGTCACCCAACTAGCTGGCATCATACTCCCAGTGATAGAATAAACTAACATATCTACTGAGAGAATGGTTGCCGCTAATTGTAGACATATTACAATATCCTGTAATCAAATAACATACACACACATAAATAAGAAAATTTTAATACTAAAAGCCGAGAAAGTCTTGAATACAATCCGTATCACTTTCCCAGTGATAGATTTCGAACTATCTACTGAGGAAAGTGAACACGAGTGTTCGCATGCAGTAAAATGACGATGATGATGATGGTTCTAGTGGTAGAATTTCTCAGCGGCAGCTATCAGTCACCCAGTGACAGAATTATGAACATGTCTACTGAGCGGATGATATCTACTTCCATCAGACAAATTCTTATGATCCCAGCTTATTTGTGGAAAACCGATGAATTAGTCATAACAAATAGCTGGCATCATACTCCCAGTGATAGAATGAACTAACATATCTACTGAGAGAATGGTTGCCACTAATTGTAGACATGTTTCCTATACTAAAATAACACACATCAACACAAAAGTAAGAGCTATTTAGCATTAAATGTTGAGACAGTCATGCAAACAATCCGTATCACTTTCCCAGTGATAGAATCAGAAACATATCTACTGAGAAAAGTGAACACGAGTGTTCACAGACCTAAGATGATGGTGATGACTATAGAGATGATGATAGCTGTCTATCGGCAGCAGTAATCAGATACCCAGTGACAGAACATTAAACATGCCTTCTGAGGAAATGATCGCTATTGCAAACAGACAAATTCTCGAGTTCTCTGTAAATATTGTTCACAGAGAGTGAAATGACGGCGCCTATGATGCTGAGCGTGGTAGAATGTCTAAGTGGCAGCTATCAGACACCCAGTGACAGAATTACAAACATGTCTACTGAGCGGATGATATCTACTTCTATCAGACAAATTCTTAAGATCCTTGCAAGTTATGGAGAACCGATGAATTA
Organism: Agonopterix alstromeriana; assembly: GCA_963924505.1. Lineage (NCBI taxonomy): Eukaryota > Metazoa > Arthropoda > Insecta > Lepidoptera > Depressariidae > Agonopterix > Agonopterix alstromeriana. Next base: position 1,467,150 of record OZ004688.1, read on the forward strand.
GTCACACAACTAGCTAGCATCATACTCCCAGTGATAGAATGAACTAACATATCTACTGAGAGAATGGTTGCCACTAATTGTAGACATTTATCCTGTAATAAAATAAAATAATACACGAACAAATAAAGAGCAATGTATGATTCAATGTCGTGACGTGATAGTCATGCAAACAAGACGTAACACTTTCCCAGTGATAGAATCAGAATCATATCTACTGAAGGAAGTGAACACAAGAGTTCACAGACCTAAGATAATGGTGATGACTATGGAGATGATGATAGCTATCTATCAGCAGCAGTAATCAGATACCCAGTGACAGAACATTAAACGTGCCTTCTGAGGAAATGATCGCTATTGCAAACGGATAAATTCTCGAGTTCTCTGCAAAAAGTGTTCACAGACTGGGAAATGATGATGCCTATGATGCTGAGTGTGGTAGAATATCTCAGTGGCAGCTATCAGACACCCAGTGACAGAATTATAAACATGTCTACTGAGCGAATGATATCTACTTCTATCAGACAAATTCTTGAGTTATCAGCTTAGTTGTGGAAAACCGATGTATTAGTCATGCAACTAGCTGGCATCATACTCCCAGTGATAGAATGAAATAACCTATCTACTGAGAGAATGGTTGCCGCTAATTGTTAACATTTATCCTGTAATAAAATAACTTTACACGCAAATAAATAAGAAATGTATTATTAAATGTCTTGATTCTAGTGACAGTCATGAAAACAACCGTATCACTTTCCCAGTGATAGAATTAAAAACGTATCTACTGAGGGAAGTGAACACGAGTGTTCACAGACTTATGATGATTGTGAAGACTATGGAGATGATGATAGATGACGACTCTAGTGGTAAAATTTCTCATCGGCAGCTATCAGACACCCAGTGACAGAATTATAAAAATGTCTAATGAGCGAATGATATCTACTTCTATCAGACAAATTCTTGAGTGTGCTATCTTCGTTGTGGGAAACTGATGAATTAGTCATAACGAGTAGCTGGCATCATACTCCCAGTTATCACTGGGAGTGACATGAAGTAAAATATCTACTGAGATAATGTTTGCCGCTGATTGTAGATACATTTCTTGTAAAATAATAATATAGCCTAGCATTTGTTGAGATAGTCGTGAGAACAATCCGTATCAATTTCCCAGTGATAGACAGAGAAACATATCTACTGAGGAAAGTGAACACGAGTGTTCACATACTTATCGCGCTATATGTGATGATAATATTATAGACATGATGAAAAACAGTGATGTGATAGTACTACGAACAATCCGTATCACTTTCCCAGTGATAGAATAAGAAACGTATCTACTGAGGAAAGTGAACACGAGTGTTCACATACTTATCGCGCTATATGTGATGATAATATTATAGACATGATGAAAAACAGTTATGTGATAGTACTACGAACAATCCGTATCACTTTCCCAGTGATAGAATCAGAAACGTATCTACTGAGGAAAGTGAACACGAGTGTTCAGACTTGTAGTGACGATGATGGCGATATTGTTATAGAAATGATGACAAACAGTGATGTAATAGTACTACAAAAAAACCGTATCACTTTATCAGTGATAGAATGAGAAACGTATCTACTGAGAAAAGTGAACACGAGTGCTCACAGACTTATGATGATGTTGATGAATATGTAGATGATGAAATCAATCGATCAGCTGCAGTAATCAGATACCCAGTGACAGCATTAAACATGTCTTCTGAGAAAATGATCGCTACAGCAAACAGACAAATTCTTGATATCTCTGCAAATGGAATGACGATGAATTTTACTAGTTACACAACTAGCTAGCATCATACTCCCAGTGATAGAATGAACTAACATATCTACTGAGAACATGGTTGCCGCTAATTGAAGACATTTTTCCTGTAAAATAATAATATAGCCTATCATTTGTTGAGAAAGCCGTGAGAAAAATCCGTATCACTTTCCCAGTGATAGAAAAAGAAACATATCTACTGAGAAAAGTGAACACGAGTGTTCACAGACTTATCGCGCTATATGTGATGATAATATTATAGACTTGATGAAAAACAGTGATGTGATAGTACTACAAACAATCCGTATCACTTTCCCAGTGATAGAATCAGAAACGTATCTACTGAGGAAAGTGAACACGAGTGTTCACAGTCTTATCGCGCTATATTATGTGATGATAATATTATAGACATGATGAAAAATAGTGATGTGATAGTACTACAATTTGTACCACATTCCCAGTGATATAATTTCATTCGCGTTTCGTTTGCGTTCATTACTCGTTTTTAAAAGACAACCTCCAAAACAGGCCATTTTTGCCAATGTTATGTACGGCGTCAAAAAATATGTTAATAGTTTGCATAATCATGTTACTAAAACTTTATATTTCAACGATATATTTTGTCGTACAAACGAGATTTCTTAAATTTCATGATGGATATTTTTGTTGAAATTGTGCAAAAATGGCGGAAAGAAATCGGATCGGATTTAGTGAAAAGATCTGTTTTTTATATCGCTAACTGCGCTATTTGTAATTACTTCGAGTTGTCATAAACTGTCAAACGCAATCTTTCAGCGGCCGGACTTTAGCGGCCGCTGAAAGATTGCGTTTGACAGTTACCATAAAATTGTAAAAAAATGAATGAAAACTATAAATGCCGATCATTATTTAGTAGCTTTTTGAACTTAAAAGGGCAGCTGCCCTGTGTACTAGAGTGAGCACAGGTAAACAATATTTTCATTCAGTTTTTTACAATTGTATGGTAACTGTCAAACGCAATCTTTCAGCGGCCGGACTTTACTTTGAATATTTTGTAACACAAAGCTACTTTATTTGGGGCTATTTTTGCAATTGGATTGTATTTGTATCATATTCGTCTATATTATAATGCGTTTACCAAAGCTATCACATGCATATCACAATTTAGCCGAACGCTATACATGGACGCATGTTGTCATTTACTTTTGTATTTTTTTTTAATTTATAATTAATGGACTTTTTGCTTGTGCGTTAGCACCGCATTTCCGCCAATGTCAAGTAGTTTGTGGGAGTATCTATCCCAATCTCAGGGATTGTTCTTGATAAAGAACAAGAAGAGATTAAGGAATGCGGAGTCCCGTGGCAGGCAAAGACGCGACGCGCGGACAACACGCGAGACAAGTTCTCGGGTCAGAACCTGCAACGTGACTCCATTTTTGTAGTTTAAAAAAAAAGAAAACCTACCTTAAGTGACAATCCAATTTGTCCTGTTCCACACACTTCACAATTCATCTATATTTGTTTCCTGGACTAAAAAGGGAAACCACTTCTAAAACCACAGATAAGTTATCGTTCCTTTTCACTAGAGAATTCACAAACACTTCTTTCGTCATTTTAATGTTTTTATTCGATTGTAATTTGAATTCCCTATTAATTCGTCACTGTTTTGCGTAACTTTCTTGTTAATTAATTGAATTTAAACGTTTTGCGTATTACGGCATGATATAAGCATAGTTATCCTAAAGTCGAGGTTGTACTAAATACTTTGTACTTTTCTAACGCACGCAAAATTATATAAGCTCGTCTCTTTCTTGTATGAGTAGAATATATTATATATAGGGTCCAACTTAGTATGCTGACACTTTTTTAAGGGGATGATGAGACCATCAAACTGAACAACTTTCTCTTTTGAACCAACAAAGAAATCGCGAAAATTAAAATCAGCTGTCCCATACATTTGGCTCGAGTAAGTTTGCAGTTTTGTATGGAAGAGCAGATTTGTTTTTAGCGATGGTGATGAAAAGTGTCAGCATATTAAGAAAGACCCTGTATATATCTCAATCTTGTCATGAGACAAGCTTATGTCATTTTGCGTGCGTTAGAAAAGTTCAACCTCGACTTTGCGATATCGAGTTATACAGGGTCTAAGTGAGGACAGTATAGTTAAGGTGATTGATATTGAACAACTCCCAAATGAACCTAAGCCACGATTTATACAGAAGTGACGTGTGGCGGTGCCGGATAATCTAAGCAACACAATATAAACCTCATAGTACGTAGCATAGCGTCGTTTTTGTCGTAAAAGAGTATCGCGTAATTCTCCAAACGACGCTATGCTACGTACTATAAGGTTTATAATTGTGTTACTTTGACTACCAGCCACCGCCACACGTCTCTTCTGTATAAACCGCGCCTAAGAAAAAATACGGTAACCTTGAAAATTTAAAATTACAGACAATATTTTTTTCTTACGGTGGCTTGTGATCTATAAGACCTTTTTGGTAATTAAAAACTCCCGGGTCTACAGTGATATAGTGGATGCTGAATAAGAAAGCACTTTATTTAGGATAGTAATGTCACCCAATCACCGTAACACACTTTTGAAAATTCGTCACTTTTCAAACGAGTAACCACGACAAAAGTTAAAGTGATACTGATTTATTCCACACCCTTACTGTCCTATTTAAACTATGCAGTCGATGATTAGCTAATCACCAATAACATATTTCGAAAATGGGTTTAATTAAAGGGTAGTTAGAAAGTGCAAGAGGATATTGTTCAATTGAAATAGTGTTGATTGGAATTTGCTTGTAATTAGATAGCTAATGATATGTCAATATTGTGAGATATTTTTATTTATCGTTGCGATGATGATAAACCCTTATTTGGGGACAATATTGTCTACACTATTATAAAACTTGTGTTTGTACATTGAATATATAACGTGTTAATGAATAAGCGCAAAACCTTATACACCCCAACTGATTTATACCCCAAAATAATTCGGTTGAATAAATAATTTCATTATTTTTAATAATTAAAATTTAAAGTTATTCGCTTTTTAAGTTTTCAGGCTAAAATTATTTGATATCATTTTAGCAATGAATGGAAGCGCTAACGTGCTCATAGATACATTTTAAGAATCTTGTTTTGGTAGTAAGTAGGGTGAGAGTGGCCGAGTGGTGGGTTGTGATCAAGTTCAGTAAATTTTAAATTTTACAAACAAATTATTTAATATTTTGAAAAAAAAAATACCTATGTTGAAAACATGATAATTCGATTCTGCTCTCGATTCTAAACAAACTACATTCTTGTTTTGCGTTAATTCATTAACACGTTGTATAAGGTCCTTCTTAATATGCTTAAAGCCGTGGTGGTCCAGTGGCGAGTAACCTTGCCTGCCGTGCAGGAGGCGATGGTTCGATCCTCGTCCAGGCCGACTCGTGCCAATGAGTTTTTCGGAATTTATGTACGATTTGTAACACCACTGGCTTTTCGATGAAGGAAAACATCGTCCGGAAACCTGCATGCTTCAATTTCGAGGCATGTATTATACCCACTGTCCATTATAATTGGCGACGGGCTCACCCCCCGTCACACTGGACAGAGTTTCGGTACTACTGGTGAAACGTGGATATTCTGAGGTTTCAGTATATCTCTGACTACCCCCTCGGGGAATATAGTCGTGAGCATTCCTGACTCTCCCCAATCACACATTTTTTATGTTTTGTCTGTTCGCGCAACACGCAAAAACTACTATAATATTATACAGACTGTAAGTGACAGCCTAGCAAATACTGAAACGATGAACTCAGACCATCAAACTGAACAACTTTCACTATGGAGCCTACCTCTCGCAAAAAAAAATCTGCTGTCCCAAACATTTGAGTTTGGTCGGTGCAACAGTTTTGTATGGGACAGCTGATTTTTTTTGGCGTTTCCTGAGGTAGGCTCCATAGTGAAAGTTGTTCAGTTTGATGGTCTGAGTTCATCGTTTCAGTATTTGCTAGGCTGTCACTTACACCCTCTATAAAGTCTAACAAAATTAGCTGAAACTATTTTAAGGGGATGATCAGACCATCAAACTGAACAACTTTTACTATGGAGCCAACATCGAAATCGCGACAAAAAAACAGCTGTCCCATAAATTTGAGTCGAATAGGTACTGCAGTTTTGTATGGGACAGCAGATTTTTTTTTCGCTATTTCAAAGTTGGCTCCATATTGAATCTCCGTATCCGTCAGCATATTAATTTGGACCCTGTATGTAGAATGTACTCGTATATTATTCTAAGCACAGTGTGCCAAAGCTTGTCCAAATCCATTCAGAATTTCAGACGTTTATGATTTTTTAGAGAAACGCAACAAACAAAGCTTGTTTGTTCGTGTAATTGACAACATTACATTTTTTTAACCACCTGCTTTTAATAAAAAATATAAAAATAGGTTGAAAAATAAGAGATACGTATTATTCCGATTTTATTTTTGACCGATATTTCTAATTTTAATTTACTTTTGAATTTTCTGAAAAACATAGGTTTTATGGCTAAGATACCTTGGCCGCAATAACATTAAAAATAAAAACTGTCAAATACAAAAGAAAAGCCAAGCAGGCAAAGGAATAAAATCTCATTCAACCTCTATAACATTTTTAGTATTTTTCAAATAACTCTAGAAATAATGGATAGAAAAATCTGATAATTTTGATATAAGCTTTGAATGACATAATCTCCAAATGGTTTTCTTATTTTGGTACCTTTCTTAAAATGAAATGTTGTCAATTATTGTTTGTGTGTACAACTGTTAAAAGACACAAACAAGTTGTGTTATTGTGCATAGTAAACAATGAAATAAATTTTTAAATGAAGTAAAAACAAACGTAGTTTAAAATTTATATTTAATTATTTAAAAAGAACTACATTAGATATAAGTAGTACATGTATAGAGATTACACACAAAATAAAGGACACAATTCTTGTATTAAAAGTACCTATTGTAAAAATAAACATTTAAAATCATGTTTTGTTATACCTTGTATAGGCTGATGATTGTAATTTTTACAATACTTTTAATCACTAAAAATATTTATTTAATTCAAAAATTATAGAAAAAATACAATATGCGTATCCACAACAGGCTTCGTCAAAGGAAATACACCACTCTGATCCACAACACGTTTCGTCAATAAATACATCGCGTATACTTTTAATAAAAATTACAAATTAACAAAAACCCCCAACACCAAAAACAAATATTTAAGTAAAAAATAATTCGGTCACCTATTATTTTTGATGTAAGGAAATCTTTGACTATTTATATGTGGACTGGTTACGCGTGTAATTCTACTAACAAACATTTCTGCCACTTTTTGCGGGGGGCGAGGTAACATGAAATCCGCAACTTTGGATTTTATTCCCCATAACTTTAGATTCTAATTTTGAATGTTAAAAATCATGAAAAGTTGTCTTGTGTGAACCCCAAACGTTCTAAGTTCGAAGTTATTATTTCGCAATTATAGGCTGTCTCGTTTAGTGATAAGGTGTAAAATTGAATGTAAATGCACAAGATCAATTGTGTTTATACCGTGGCAGAGGGGAAATGCTACCGCAAGGCTAGTCCTTATAATAATTAGTCAAAGAAGCAAATGCATGTTTTTCTTCTTAACTCTATTTAAGATATTTTAGGTCAATTAAAGTGTCGGGAGCCGCAAGTGATTGTAAAAATCCATACTTTTCTATTAAAATTTCCTAGCGGTCCCCTACGCATTAATTGATCTAAAATATCTTAAAGAGAGTTAAGAAGTGAAACATACATTTGCTTACATCCCCAAAATAGTTGACCGAATTATTTTTTACTTTTTAAATGTTTTTTTTTGGCGTTGAGGGTTTTTGTTAATTTGTAATTTTTATTAAAAGTATTGTAAAAATAACAATCATCAGCCTATATAAGGTATAACAAAACATGCCAGTAATGTTTTCAGGGGTGGTTCAGACCATCAAACTAAACAACTTTCACTATGGAGCCAACATCAAAAAAAATTCTGCTGTCCCATACATTGACTCCATAGTGAGTTCAGCTAATACAGGGTGTAAGGGAAAGTATCATTAACCTTTAAACCGCATACTCTACCCATCAAACTGAACAACTTTCACTATGGGAGCAAACCAGGCAGAACAACAAACCAAACCAGTCAGCTGTCTCATACATTTAAGTCGAGTAGGTAATGCAGTTTAGTAACAGCTGATTCTGTTTTTGTTTGACAGGTTTGCTCCCATAGTAAAAGTTGTTCAGTTTGATGGGTAGAGTATGTGGTTTTACTTTTCCTTACACCCTCTATAGTATCATGGTCCAAATAATGTCGTTATTTAAAATACTACCTGCAGTAACAATTTTTTACGGAAACCTAAAAAAAAAATTCAATAAATTCTTGTCGTGTATAACCAAAGAGATTATACCTAATAGAGTGAGCCATACCAATTGTAAAGTGTCCACTTTTTTTGACGTTTAGGTTTGAGTGTGTGATGTCAAGTAGTATGGACAAAAGGCACCAAGTGACATATGGCCTTATGTTTACGGTCACTTTTCACACACACTAGCTCAAAAAAAAGTGGACAGCCGCATAAACAAATATCTATAGTTCCATCTCCTTCTACTATTAAAGGTACGTCATAAGACAAAAGAGACTAACTACAATCGTAAATTTATGCGGACTCTATGGAGATTCTTCCTCTGAGTGTATAACATAGCACATCCTCTTCTCCGCAGTCGGTTGACAGTAGAACAGAACCCAATGAAACTATTTAGTGAGATAGCTTTATGATAATACGCTCGACTCATAAGCTATGTCACCAAATAGTACTTTTTAGGTATTATTTTGACTTCTTTCTTGAGGTTTTCTTTGCAGTTCATATTAGGCTTCCTTGATAAGTAGGGTATCTATAGGGCGCGGTTTATACAGAAGAGGCGGCTTCGATGTTGGTCCCATACTGAAAGTTGTTTAGTTTGATGGTCTTAACAACCTCTTTAAAAGTTTTAAATGTTTATTTTTACACCTTGTTTGTATACAGGGTGTAACAAAACACCCTAGTAATACTTAAGGGGGTGCTTCAAACTAACAAACTGAACAACTATGGAGCCTACATCGAGAAAAAAAAATCTGCTGTCCCATACAAAACTGCAGTACCGACTCGATTAAAATGTATAGGGCAGCAGACTTTTTTATTTTTTTTCTATGTTGGCTCCATAGTAATAGTTGTTCAGTTTGATGGTCTAAACTACCCCCTTAAGTATTACTAGGGTGTTTTGTTACATCCTGTATATGATGATTCTGAGTTGCTTCCTCGAACTCTACCTCGATTCAACCTCTTCCTCACGTGGCGGTGGCGGATAGTCAAAGTAACACAATTATAAACCTTATAGTACGTAGTATAGCGTCGTTTGGAGAATTACGCCCGCGCCTCCAGGCGACGTCACCTGGAGGCGCGGGCGCGATTCTCCTTTACGACAAAAACGACGCTATGCTGCGTACAGTCACCATCAGATATATCATAGCAAACAAAGTGGTCAAATATTTCTAAGCAGTTCTAATTTTCAATAAATTCTTTACACATAACCTTTGACTATTTATATGTGAACTGGTTACGCGTGTAATTCTACTAACAAACATTTCTGCCACTTTTTGCGGGGGGCGAGGTAACATGAAATCCGCAACTTTGGATTTTATTCCCCATAACTTTAGATTCTAATTTTGAATGTTAAAAATCATGAAAAGTAGTCTCGTGTGAACCCCAAACGTTCTAAGTTCGAAGTTATTATTTCGCAATTATAGACTGTCTCATTTAGTGATAAGGTGTAAAATTGAATGTAAATGCGCAAGATCAATTGTGCTTATACCGTGGCAGAGGGGAAATGCTACCGCAAGGCTAGTACTTATAATAATCAGTCAAAGCACATAACCAATTGAAAATATCTGAACGCCTAGAACATCAAATTTATCTACGCAGCCAGAGTGATCATAAATATCTGAGCTGTTTATAAAAAAAGACCTTACTCCGTTGTTATACACTTCAATTTTAAATAACATGGTAAAGAAATAATTGAAATAAGTTGTTCAGATATTTATGACACAATACACGTTTAGATATTTTTTGAAAATTTTGTAAATGTTTATTTACTGTACAGAATTTATTGAAAATTAGCACTTCTCTGAAATATTTTTATACCTTGTATGCTACAATATATCTGATGGCGACTGTACTATAAGGTTTATATTGTGTTACTTAGATTATCCGCCACCGCCACACGTCTCTTCTGTATAAACCGTGGCTAAGGAGGTTATAGATCCATTGGTTATAAATCCTTGCTTAAAACTGTTATAAAGTATATTTTATCTCGCTACGATGACGAGATACGGTGCGGAATAAGGCGCGGTTTATACAGAAGAGACGTGTGGCGGTGGCAGATACTCTAAGGACCACAATATAAACCTTATAGTACGTAGTATAGCGTCGTTTTTGTCGTAAAGGAGAATCGCGCCCGCGCCTCCAGGTGACGTCGCCTGGAGGCGCGGGCGTAATTCTCCAAACGACGCTATGCTACGTACTATAAGGTTTATAATTGTGTTACTTTGACTATCCGCCACCGCCACACGTCTCTTCTGTATAAACCGTAGCGTACCGAAGTCGCGGGCAAAAGACAAGACTTATCACAAGCCCGTTCAAAACTGTAATTTCGAATGAATCTAAAATAACTTCGCTTATATTTTGTTTTATTAATTACTAAAACTATTCCGCGGTCAGGTCGTAATAGATCGATAGTTTAGTGGTCAGATAGTGACTGTCGCACCGGATACTGTGGTTGATAAGTTCTATCAAGTAAGATTCAGTACTTTAAAAGCCGTGGTGGTCAAGTGGCGAGTAACCTTGCCTGCCGTGCAGGAGGCGATGGTTCGATCCCCGTCCAGGCCGACTCGTACAAATGAGTTTTTCGGAATTTATGTACGATTTGTAAAATCGAAATGTGGAAAATTTTTATGAAACAGCTGATTTTATTTCGCAATTTCGAATTTGATCCCATAGTGAAAGTTGTTCAGTTTGGTCACGATTGAATATCTAACGCATTTATTTTGACCCATAGAATTCGGTATGTCAAGTTTTTTTAGGAGGGCTGAATCGAAAACCATTTCGAGATAATAGGCCCAATAATAATATTTTCTATGTTAGAGATTTTAAAATGAAAGGATTACAGATATTTGTAATAAAATAACGTCGTTTTTCGGTCCGTCCAGTGACGTCACTGGATAACCTGTGAACTCCTTGGTAAACTTAAAATCAACTTAAAATAACTGGCCATTAAGAAAAAAAATATATTCACAATGCCAGAATTTGACATTTGATGTTGCCGTTTCTGCTTCCAGCATAGAGTTAGAAAGAGAAGGCAGGATTATTTTTAATAAAGGAGTAAGTCGTTTTTCTCCATGGAGTTCGAATTATTTTCCCTCCACCATTTTTGCATTTAGAGAAAAGTAATTCAAAAATTAAATTTGTATCGATAAACTCGATGAATCGCAGTAAAAATTAAATTGGTTTCTTCAAATTATGTCTTCTATCCGTAAAAAAATATAAAATGAAGACCAAAAGAAATTTCACATACCGAATTGAAACATTTAATTTTAAGAAAGGTACCAAAATATGAAAACCATTTGAAGATGATGTGATTCAAAGCTAATATCAAAATTATCAGATTTTTCGATCCATTATTTCTCGAGTTATTTGAAAAATACTGAAAAATATAATAGAGGTTGAATGAGATTTTATTCCTTTGCCTGCTTGGCTTTTCTATTGTATTTGACAGTTTTTATTTTTAATGTTATTGCGGCCAAGGTATTTTAGCCATAAATCCTACGTTTTTCAGAAAATTCAAAAGTAAATTAAAAATAGAAATATCGGTCAAAAATAAAATCGGAAAAATACGTATCTCTTATTTTTTAACCTATTTTTATATTTTTTTATTAAAACTGGTGGTTAAAAAAATGTTATGTTGTCAATTGGTAGGAAATTTGTGTCCTTTCACTTACAAAAACAATATTCCGTTCATTACAATATCATACTTAGGAATAAAGATAACAAACCTGCCTAATTTATTTCGAAAGAATTAATTAAATAATGATTTTAACTACAATTATAATTAGTTAATCACTATCGACGAGTCAGGTACGCTGGCACCTTAATTAAGGCTCCACCAGCCGAATGGCGTAAACACATTTAGCAAAATATCTTTATTTTTATTTTTAAAGGTTCCGTAATTACATTAAATGTAAATGATTACGTGAATAACTTTAATCCTAATTATCGGAAACAATTGTGACATTAAAGGAATATAATTCGGAGCGCGCTCCATACAAACGAAGTCTATTGACATTATCAATAATAACCAATTAAAGTCAATGAAATTTTTCAGAAACAGTTAGATACTAATCTCTATGCTTGTATGACGTCAGATTTTCGTTTAAATATATATTTTTAAAATTATAGTGCCTTAAAGATTTCCATACAAATCTTATATTAATCCTAGCACTAAAACTGTATATTTTAACGAAAATCTGACTTCATACAAGCATAAAGATTAGTTTTTAGACTGTTTCTGAAAATTTTTATTGACTTTAATTGGTTAGTATTGAAAATATCACCAGACTTGGAAAAAATCATCATTAGCTCATTATACGCCCCACTGCAGGAATAGTCTAGGAAAAATAAGGTTTGAGATTGCATTAAAGACACTTTAGTAAATTGTGTTTGAAATAATATTATTGTTAGTTTATAACACTTTTGTCGAGATTTCGTGGTTATATCGGCTCAGGAACCTGAGAAATACCTTAAAATCGATATTAATGTACAAATGGCAAGCTTATTTCTAAAAATATTTCGACCAGCATACCAGCAATAGAGACAGTTAATTATCAAAACTCAAATTTAATGTGTAAAAACAAACAGTAAATAATTTACGTTTGAGGCTATAATTTTTGAAGACTTACAAAATATTAAATATCTACCCAAATTAACGATATTAACCGGGGATTATTATTGTTATAAGTAAAACGTATTGAACGAAGCCATCCTGTACAAAATCACCAGTTTTCCCTTTTTTGTTGATACCTAAATTTAATGTTTTGTAAATGTCTTAATTATTCAATAATACACAATAGAACATCGGGGATTATTGAGAATTTATGTTTTTCAGGTATTTATCTACTATATTCCAAATTATCACCAAAAGTGCAATTAATGCAACCTTCTCCATACAAAAATCCGTAGATTTCCCCGACTAGAATGCTGTTTTTGAATGTCACATCCTAATTCATACTCGAAATTGATACAAGTTCCATAAAATCTGGCAACACTTTGTTAATCGAATTCGGTATGTCAAGTTTTTTTTGGTCTTCAATTTATATTTTTTACGGATAGAAGACATAATTTTAAGAAACCAATTTTATTTTTATTGCGATTCATCGAGCTTATCAATAGCTTAGGCAATGAATAATTGTGGATGGAAAAGTCGAAAGCAGAAAATTTGACTTAGGAACTTTGTTTGGACTAGTTAGGAGATAGACATACAAAAAGTCCTTACCCCTCCGAGGTGCGCTCGAGGGGGGGGGAGGGCAAAGAAGGTCCCGTTTTTTTGTTTTTTGTATACATCTCGAAAACGGTGCGTTGTACGAAATTTTGTTGTACTACATAATGGAAACTGATAAAATTCTCTACAACTTTGGCTCTTACACTTTTTATCTATCTCGAATCGTTGCCTAGCTATGAGCTCTGAAAAACAGCCAATTTTCAAAAATGTGCTAAATTATCTGTAGCACTTTGTACATTTGTCAATATCATTTGTTATGCCACAATTGCAATGGAATAACGACAATGACGACGATGGTGGGTATGATGTAGAAGAAGCCTGCGTTCCATCATTTGATAATGATTCGACAGATGAGGAAGAAGTAGAGGCAAACAATGAGGAACCACAACCAGGCCCGTCACGCTCGAAGAGGCGGCGAGTGATTACATAATCGTGTAGTTGTGGGTGTTTTTAATTGGGTGACAAATGATTATGGCAAATTTTACAATGTGCTACAGAGAATTTAACACATTTTTGAAAATCGGCCATTTTTTAGAGCTCATAGCTAGGCAACGATTGGAGATAGATAAAAAGTGTAACAGCCAAAGTTGTAGAGAATTTTATCAGTTTCCATTATGTAGTACATCAAAATTTCGTACAACGCACCGTTTTCGAGATGTAAGCAAAAACGGGACCTTCTTTGCCCTCCCCCCCCTCGAGCGCACCTCGGAGGGGTAAGGACTTTTAGTATGTTTATCTCCTAACTAGTCCAAACAAAGTTCCTAAGTCAAATTTTCTGCTTTCGACTTTTCCATCCACATCCTTTTTTGAGCATTCATTGACCAAACTACAATATAAATTTAATTTTTAAATTACTTTGATCTGTAATCTCTAAATACAAAAATGGTGGAGAGAAAATAATTCGAACTCTATTACGGTTTACAGCCCTTTAATGTTAGGACGGACGAACGGACGGACAGTGTAGCGTAATAGGCACCGTTTGAATAATTGTGTACGGAACCCTAAAAAACCTAGTTGGTAAAAATATTAATTCAAAGCGGCTAAAATATTATAAGAATAAGCATGCATAAGCATATGCTCACGACTATATTCCCCGTGGGGGTAGTCAGAGATATTCTGAAACCTCAAAACATCCACGTTTCACCAGTAGTACCGAAACTGTGTCCAGTGTGACGGGGGGTGAGCCCGTCGCCACTTATAATGGACAGTGGGTACAATACATGCCTCGAAATTTGAGTATGCAGGTTTCCTCACGATTTTTTCCTTCACCGAAAAGCCTGTGGTGTTACAAATCGTACTTAAAATCCGAAAAAGTCATTGGTACGAGTTGGCTTGGACGGGGATCGAACCATCGCCTCCTGCAAGGCAGGCAAGGTTACTCGCTGGACCACCACGGCTCAATTATTATTTCAAAAAGGCTAAAATATTACATACCTTATTCTGTAAACACTTTTTTCAGATTAAATAACACCTCTTAAAACACTAAACACATTATAATAAAACTTTCAAACTAAAAGAGTTGGACTGTTGATATCGATTTATAAATAAACGTGTATTTTAAAACGTCCACTCAGCATTTCTCTTTTAGTTCCTTGTTCAATAATACATGTGTAAAATGAGGTTAGTATGTTTGTTTGTTGAGTTGAATATTTAAATTAATTCTTAAAAATTAGCTACCATCAAATTAAACAACTTTTTCTATTGGACCAATATCGAATTAGCGAAAAAAAAATCTGCTGGCCAATACATTTCAGTGCGGATATGTGTAAATTGAACATATAATTGAAGTTTTGATTAGAGCCAAAACACGATTAAGAGACATTTTCTCGATAGAAAAATAAGCCAAAGTAGCCTCCGTCTTTATCGATAAACGCTTGGAACTGCTAAACGGTGAATAATAGAAACACGAGACTTGATTTAAAAAAAAGAGGTTGATATTTTATAAAGTTTGATTAGAGCAGAAATGAACTTACATAAATAGTACAATAACAATAAATAAAGTTTGTTTTACGCTTGCGTCGTTTCAGGCGCGCGCGCCGCCCCATCTCTTTCTCTCGCATCAGGCAGTAATATAAGCTATCACACGCCCATTTCGCTTCAATTATTTTTCGACTTAGGCCCTTAAGGGGATATAATTCGGAGCACGGCCCATATAAACGTACTATGGTGATATTTTCAATACTAACCAATTAAACTCGATGAAATTTTGCTGAAACAATCTTGAAACAAATATCTATGCTTGTATGGAGTCAGATTTTTGTTTAAATATACAGTTTCAATGCTAGGATTAATTTAAGATTTGTATGGAAATCTTTGAGGCACTGTAACTTTAAAACTATACATTTGAACGAAAATCTGACTCTATACAAGCATAGAAAATTGTTTTTAGATTGATTCTGCAAAATTTCATTGAGTTTAATTGGTTAGTATTGAAAATATTACCATAGTACGTTTGTGTGGAGCGCGCTCCGAATTATATCCTCTTAAGCAAATCAAAATAAAAAAAACATAGCTAGCATTATCTGCAACGTAAACAAGGTCTGCACATTGACATCAATTATATGAAAACGCTGTCATAAGCGGAACTAAAATCTGCCGTACAAATTGTTTGTTTCTTACTAATAGAGTCAAGGACGATACCTGCTATTGTTAGGTGATTAGACAGTTTTTGTAGGTAAATTGTTTTTACTTTACTAATGACTAGCAGCCCGTCCCGGCTTCGCACGGGGTAGACAAATAAATTTTAAGACTCAATTTTCTACACCTTCGGTTACATTGTTCAAATTTTACCAAGGAACTTAGTGGTAGGTCTGGATGTGAAGTAGCCCGTCCAGTACGCGGTCGGGTCACTCGCGTATGGGAAGAAATCATCTTGTTTTGTTGGTAATGTTGGGCTGTAATGAGAAACAAATTTCTTGTCGACTTAGACGGTCCGATAGCTTATAGTCCGTCCAACATAGGATCGTGGTTATAACAGACTAGCAGCCCGTCCCGGCTTCGCACGGGGTAGACAATTATTTATTTTTGGAAATTTGGATATTAAAACACTTTTTTTCACAAATATTTTTATTTTCAAATTTTACCAAGGATCTCTAATTTTTTTCAAAATGAAATGTAGCCTATGTCAAATTGGAAGAATGTAGTATTCTATTGGTGAAAGAATTTTTTAAATCGGCCCAGTACTTTTTGAGCCTATTCATTACAAACATACAAAAATAGGTACAAATCTTTCCTCTTTATAATATTAGTGTAGATTTATAATATTAGTGTAGATTAGCTCTCTATTAGATTAAGATCCCATTGCAAGTTTTCTACAGTATTTGTTTAGACAATGATATACAGGGTGTAACAGAACACCACGGGTGGTTTAGACCATCAAACTGAACAACTTTCACTATGGAGCCAACACCAAGAAAAAATAAAAAAATCTGCTATCCCATGCAAAACTGCAGTATCGACTCGACTAAAATGTATGGGACAGCAAATTTTTTTTATTTTTTCTCGATGTTGGCTTCGTTGTGAAAGTTGTTCAGTTTGATGGTCTGAAGCATCCCCTTAAGTATTATACAGGATCCTTCTTAATATGCTAACACTTTTTAAGGGGATTGTTAATGATTCTTGCGATGTGGAAATAAATAGATTAGTTGATATCCAAAAATCGCTGTTTAATTTCTTCCTTTGGTTTACAACAATAGTGACTTATAGTAACATTTTAGGTTAGAATAAAAATTATATTTTGACAGACGTCAAAGGTTGTGAGTGCCACAGATAAAGTGCACGAACAATCTCCGCCTCCTTGAAAAGTAGCAGCCTTCATTCTTCATCAAGTAGTGGGCAGATCTTGTTTATTGCTCTCTTCACAATTCCTTTGCTAGTCCTTATCTCGGCTACCCTGCAGGCTCCATCGGACCCAGGATGTACCGCAGTTACTCGTCCTAGTGGCCACTTAAGCGGTGGACTGTTTTCGTCCCGGATCAATACCATATCGTTTGGCTTAATGTCTGGTCGTCGGTCTTGCCATTTGGATCTTTGTTGGAGTTCGCATATGTATTCACGGCTCCAACGTGCCCAAAAATGCTGTCGCGCTTGTTCGATGCGAGCGTATCTGTGCAGCCGGTTTGGATTAGCATCTTGTAAATCTGGTGCTGGCAGTGAGGTAAGTGGTCTCCCTACGAGGAAATGCCCAGGAGTGAGGGGACAAAGGTCATTCGGATCGGTAGACATGGGAGACAGAGGTCTAGAATTGAGTATTGCCTCAATTTGAGAAAATAACGTTGCCAGCTCTTCAAATGTGAGATGGGTGTTACCTAGCGCCCTTTTCATATGAAATTTTGCCGATTTTACAGCTGCCTCATATAAACCCCCAAAATGAGGTGAGTACACAGGAGAAAACCGAAAGTTTATGCCCTCATTTGCAATGTCTGACACGGAGTTAGAAGCCTTGACAATCCTAGCAATTTCCCTACTAGCACCAACAAAATTGGTGCCATTGTCACAGAATATTTCTCGAGGTTTACCTCGGCGAGACATGAAACGGCGCAAAGCCAATATAAACGCCTCCGTGGTTAAATCACTCACCAATTCTAGGTGCACCGCTTTCACCTTAAAACAAATAAAAACACAGAGATAGCATTTAACTAGCTTTGCCCCGCGACCCTTCCTATTTAGTATGTGAAATGGACCGGCATAATCAGTACCTGTAACTTCAAATGGAAAGCCCGGTGTTAGTCTTTGCGGTGGTAGTCTTCCCATTATTTGTTTCGCTGTTTCTGCCTTCATTCGTCTGCACATCACACATTGGTTACACACCTTTTTTGCTAATATTCTGCCATTTACCGCCCAATAGTGTTCTCTGACGATTGAAAGCAGTAGCTGCGGCCCTGCATGCAATAACTTCGTATGATAGTACTCAAAAATAAGCTTAGAATAATGATGCTTTCCATCAATAAGCATGGGGTGTTTTTTGTCATAACTATACTCGGAATTGTCTATCCTTCCTCCTACACGAATTAAACCATTTTCGTCAGTTATTGGAGTCAATTTATGTATAGATGGCACTGATTTAAAATCGAGTTTGCACTTTGAAAAACATTCTTGTTGTGCAATAAAGGTCAACCTTTGTTCCGCCCGCTCCAGCTCAGCCACGTTAAGAGCTCCGGTAGACCTATTATTCTTATTATTGATTTTACAATTACTTATGAATCTACACACGTACGCAAATATGCGACGTAGTTTTGCGAAACTTGAATATCTTTCAAATTCAATGAGATTTGTTTTTGGTACATCGACATGTATAGCATATGCACGTATTTCAGGCAAGTTCGCCTGCATGTCACCGCTCTGTTGAGTTGGCCATTGCTCTACAGCGTATTTTAAGAAAGTAGGTCCTTCCCACCACAACGACAAAGATGGAACTTCATCAGGATACACACCACGCGATGCGAGGTCTGCGGGATTCAACGAAGAAGGTACGTACTTCCATTCTCTATCGGCACTTAAATCAACAATCTCAACAACACGGTGAGACACAAACGTGCTTAGCTTGTTCGGAGGCGTATTTAACCAACCCAAGACGACCTTGGAGTCGCACCAAAAATGCTTCACATCAATTCTACATCGTAACGCATTGGAAACTTTGTAACATAGTCGAGAAGCTAATACAGCTCCACACAACTCGAGCCTAGGTATTGTAGTGGTCTTTATTGGAGCGACCTTTGACTTTGCACATAAAAGACGCACGGTGACATTTTCCAACTCATCAATCGAACGAATATAAACACAAGCAGCATAAGCCTTTAGAGACGCATCTGAGAACGTATGCAATTCAATTGTGACCGGGTTTGAACATACCGCATGACGCGGAATCTTTAAATTTTCCAAATGCTTCAAATTGTGGATAAACTTAAGCCACATTTCATTGATGAATTGGGGAATGTCTTCATCCCACCCTGTCTTCTGTTGCCACAAAAGCTGCAATATCATTTTACATGTTATTATACACACACTTAGTAAACCCAATGGATCAAAAATACTGGAAGTGACGGATAAAACCATGCGTTTAGTAAACGTTTCACATTTCTCAAACATCTTTGACTTTGAAATGGACATGAGTACCGAATCAGAATTTGGATCCCATTCAATTCCTAACGTGTTTGTTGCAGCTGAAAACTGCAGAATTTCTTGATTTGTTGATTTATCAGTTTCACTAGAAATGTCACGTAATAGTCCTTGAGAGTTACTCTTTACCTTTCGCAAATTAAATCCTGCTGTTTTCAACTGTTCACTTACACCTTTATATATTTCTTTCAGAGTTGTTTCATCGGAATATCCTGAAATTATATCGTCAATGTAAAAATCGTGTAATATAGCCTGTTTGATTAAGGCGTCTTCACACTCGAGTGCTAATTGCACCAGACACCTCGTGCTGAGAAAAGGAGCCGCTGAAGTACCATATGTTACCGTATTTAATTGCATATATTTTATCGGCTCTTTTTCCTCAGCACGCCATAAAATTGTTTGTAAATGCCTTTGACTTGAATCAACGAATATTTGGCGGAACATCTTCTCCAGATCTCCCGTAAATATGAATTCATGCTGTCTAAAACGCGTGAGTATGGAGAAGATGTCATCTTGTACAGTTGGTCCCACCATCATGATTTCATTCAGCGAAACACCAGTAGAAGTTTTTGCAGACGCGTCAAATACTACTCGACACTTGGTCGACTCACTCTGTTGTTTTAAAACAGGATGGTGAGGTAAAAATACCGTTTTAGCTTGATCTGGCCTTTCAATGAATGATGCATGACCTAAGGCCTCGTATTCTTCAATAAACTCGACGTATTGTTTCTTTATGTTCGGCTGCCTTTGAAAACGTCTTTCTAGTGAATCAAATCTTTTGCGTGATATGTTATATGAATCGCCTAAATTTTCTGGCTCAATTTTCAAAGGTAACTTAACACAGAACCTTCCATCTGCAAGTCGGCGGGTGTGCTGCACGAAGTGCTGTTCACATGCTTCCTCCTCTTGCGACATCACTGGGTTACTTGGAACTTCCTCCAATTCCCAAAACTTGTTTAGTTGAGTGTTAATCTCATGACTGAAATTACATACAATTTTGTTTTCCGGATGACTGTTCTTACAACACATGACGGGTCCTGCGACTAGCCAGCCAAACATAGAATTTTGTAATATAGGTTTGTTATGTCCTAGTTTAATTTGTTCAGTGGAAATAATGTTCCAAAATACATCCGCTCCCAACAACAAATCTATTTTGGCTGGGCGGTAGTAACCTGGATCTGCGAGGGTGACATTATTCGGCAAATTAAAATTCGAAACGTCTACTTCATAGCTAGGCAATGTACTGGTAATTTGTTCGATAACAAATGCATTTACTGGGATATTGCATGAAGTGGTGCGTGATTGTATTTTCACCGTACAACGTTGTAATGCTTCGAAAGACATTTTATTCACACCTGTGACACAAACTGATTGTACGGGTTCACATTTTAATGTCATTTTATCCTTCAAATCCTGGCTTACAAAAGAAGATTGACTACCACAATCCAGTAAACAGCGTGCTTCAAATACTTGCTCAGAATTACTACATGTTACATTAACAAGAGCAGTTGATAACAGTACTTGATTTGAAATGCATGTTGACAATGATACCCTTTTTACAGGGGCCTCAACGGGCTTATCAAAATGTAACAGTGAATTATGTTTTTTGCCACAAATCTTACATGGACCTGATCTACATTGTTGAGCAAAGTGTCCGCTTCGCAAACATTTCTTCGTCAAAAATCGTAGAAATCTTCTAACCTTGGTTGCTTAGGAAAATTATTTTTATGTTCCTCCCATTTAGCACATGTAACACTGTCCAATTTTGCAGCGAACATAAAAATAATCAACGTATCCCAGTTATCTGTCTTTTCGTCTAGACTATTTAATGCTCGGAGATTCTTAGAAATGTGATCGATAAGAAATCTTAATGACTGTTCACACTCCTTGTTCATATTCGGTATGTTAAATAAATTCTTAAGATGCGTATACACTAGCTGGCGTTCATTATTAAAACGTTCACAAATAAGTTTCCATGCGACATCATAGTTACTATTAGAAAGCTCTAAAGATTCAATTACAGAAGCAGCAGTGCCAGTTAAGGAACCCTTTAAATACTGATACTTAATAATATTTGTCAGTGCCTCGTTGTTGTGGATTAAAGATGTATAAATATCCCGGAATTCTAGCCATTTGTTCGAATCACCATCAAAATTTGGCAACTTTATGGTTGGTAACTTGACATTGGTAGGTATCATATCGTTCACAGATTTAGAGGAAGAAGAATCATCGCAATTGCTTTTCTCATTTTGTTCAATTATTTCCTGTGCTTGCGATATAACCATGAACAATATATCCTCCGTTTCCCTTCTTTCTTCATTATTAAGATCAGATACACTGTCCAATTTGCATTCTTTCACTTCAATACTTGTTTGAATTAAGTTATAGTCATCAAACATTTCCTCTATTCTTTTCAACCTTGTCTTAAGTTCTTTTAATTGAGTTCCGGATAACCTACTTTGCTCGTCAAATTTTGCAATATAGTTTTTAAATGTTGTTAATCTACCTTTTATTGAACCCCTTTTAATCCTAAGTTCCTTCAACTCCATGCTCTCTGTGTCAGTCATTGCAACTAAGGACTCTTTACCTCAAACACCGCAAAATGTGAGTAAAATAACAATGTGTAAATACCTTTATATCGAAGCAAACCAGTGAATAAGTTTTGAAGGTGGCGCAGACAAAGGCAGATAGTGGTAGCCCCAAGCAACGCTACCGCAGTAAGCGGTACTCGCAGAGGTACTGGTACAGGTAACTGGGCCTGGAATGTACGGCCGGTGCAATAAGAATCTAGGTTCAAATTGATGTTCAATATTGTTTAGTTAGTGCGCAATGCAAAGATAGGATAGCTTTTAGTGCCTTGTATGAATTATAGGTATGTGCTAGCTTGTACAAGCGTTCCGCACACCCCTTTTTAGCAAAATGGTCTTGTATAGCTAGTTTGAATGAATTCTTGACCCAAAAAAAATTGTTTAGGTAGTAACTAATTAGCTTTAACTTAGGCAAATGAGTCATCAATTTCCAAAGACAGTTTGACAGATTTCCTTTGTAAAACACTGACTTACGTCAATTGAAATGCTGTGAAACGGAACACGAATATCCACAAACCTTGGCAAACGCAAAACTGACCAGTAGAATTGACTTTAAAACAAAGGTTTTGATAATAAACAATTTGCAAATTGTGTAGCAAGCTACGGGATTCGGGACAAGTTTAGGTAAGGAACGAACAAACTTCCTTTTCAGGAGCCAGCAAACCGCCACGCCCTCGATTCCAAAGTCCAAACAGATTAGCTGAAGTCCACCAAACGCCGCTGTTGCTACCGCTTAAAATGCCGCCGCCTTGCCGGTGCCGGCTTCGTTTCCGAAGATCGCAATTTCGAGAACTACACCTCCGTGCAGTTATTTGACGGTCGCCAACAAATGTTAATGATTCTTGCGATGTGGAAATAAATAGATTAGTTGATATCCAAAAATCGCTGTTTAATTTCTTCCTTTGGTTTACAACAATAGTGACTTATAGTAACATTTTAGGTTAGAATAAAAATTATATTTTGACAGACGTCAAAGGTTGTGAGTGCCACAGATAAAGTGCACGAACAGGGATGATCAGACCATCAAACTGATCAACTTTCTCTATGGGACAACATCGAAATCGCTAAAAAAAATCGGGTGTTCCACACAAAACTACAATCCTATTCGATCAAGCAGATTTTTTTCGCAATATAGTTTAGTTGGTCCAATAGAGAAAGATGTTCAGTTTAAGGATCGGAAAAATTTAATTGACTTTAATTGGTTATTATTGAAAATATCACCAAACTTCGTTTGTAGGCAGCGCGCATTTTTGCGAGAAAAAAATCCCTATGAGAATGGTGTTCAGTTTGATGGTCTGATCATTCCCTTAAAAAACCGTCACTATATTAAGCCTCCATAATGATTTATGATAGCATATTTTCCTAAATGCTACCATAAATCATCATGGTAAAGGCAATTGCGGCAAGATTTTGCTAGGCAACCCGGCGGCGTTGTATGAACCTCTGTATAAACATTCACTTAAATCCCATTTCGTTCACCAAACAATTAGGTGCATAATTTTGCGGTCGGATCTCGTACCATCTATGCTGTGTACTGATTCTTCTGATCTTTAACACAGTCTCTTTTATCCACAGGTTGGCTTCAAAGGCTACGGCCTAACCCCAGCTCAGCTGACGGCATCAGGGTCATTCACTTACAGCGACGGGAAAGAGTACTCCATCACTCACGGGTCAGTCATCATAGCGGCTATAACGTCGTGCACCAACACCTCCAACCCTAGTGTCATGCTGGGAGCCGGTAAGTCCTAAACCGCGCTATTAAGATTCGCCCGCGAGGGTATATATAGGCAGCGAGGTGGTGGACTGTTGGTGCGTTGGATCGACGCATTACACTAGGGTCAGTGATATATCTGTAGTTTAGAAGCAAGGTATCTATGTGATACCACCATCATCATCATCACTATCACTCTTCTAGAATTATTGCGATCAGTACTGGCCCTGAACAGACTAGAACACAGCTCTCAGCCGTTGCTATCTGCTGCCTCCACATGTGCTGACATGAGTCCTGCATCGCGCTATTAAGATTCGCCCGCGAGGGTATATATAGGCAGCGAGGTGGTGGACTGTTGGTGTGTTGGATCGACGCATTACACTAGGGTCAGTGATATGTCTGTAGCTGAGGATATATCCAGCTAGTCTCACTGGGTGAGACCGTCATCATCAACACTCTTCTAGAACTATACACCATTCAAAATAGCAACGAAATTGTAAGGCTATCTTGCGTTACAGAAACAGATATTTGAAACACTTTCTGACTTATGTTGGATAGTATATGACTGTATTCAATAAACGAATTACATTTGGTAATCAGAATTGGCCAGAAAGCTAAATAGGAATCGAAAAATCTTATCGTCCTTATTTGGAATGAATTATAGGCTCGTACGCTTAGCTCTCATCCGCTGCTATCTACTGCCTCCACATGTACTGACGTGAGTCCTGCATCGCGCTATAAAGATTCGCCCGCGAGCGTGTATACAAGGTGTTACAAAAGTAAAAATATATATTTAAATTTTTTAGACCATTAAACTGAACAACTTTCACTATGGGACCAACATCGAAATCGCTAAAAGAAAAATCTGTTGTCCGTTGTCAAATTTAGCTCGAGTAGATTTGTAGTTTAGTATGGAAAATCCGATTTTTTTTCGCGATTTCGACATTGGTCCTATAGTGAAAGTTGTTCCGTTTGATGGTCTAAACTGTTATTTGTATTTTTGTAACACCCTGTACATATCAAACTACAGAACAAGCCTTTCTTCAAGGAGTAAGAAGTGTATGGGTTTTAGAACATCATGTGCGTTACTAAAAAACATTCACAAACAAAATATTGCAAAAGAACATTTATCCCTTAGTCAACTCGTACGATGAATTGTAGTCTTGATCTATTTAAAGCCGGTAATCTTACGATGAAGAAATAGAGACTTTAACAAACATAAGTACATTACTATAATATATATTATGGCCTATAGCGTGAACGTGAATAATGCCGTTATATTTTTATTACCAATTTATGTGCTAAATTTACGTTATTTTGATATTCATTGCGCGTCTCTAACAAGCAATCTTCCACACTTCAACGTTAGCACGCATTGTAAAATTCGCAAGCATAATTTTCACATAAACCGCGATGCGCCTTTCACCGGAGGCTTTTACACGTGACGCAAACGTGCGCTGTCATCGGAACCGATTGCTAAATTCGCAACTAATCTGTGTGGCTCGTTGGTCTAGGGGTATGATTCTCGCTTTGGGTGCGAGAGGTCCCGGGTTCAAATCCCGGACGAGCCCTCTTTTTGTTGTTTTTGTTTTTCTTTTCATAGTACTCTGTGGTTATTGAAATAATTTTGAATGGAGTTGACTCACTTTAGGATAGTCGAACCAGCAGAGTTAGATTTTATTTGTATAAAGAAGTTTTATACGATTGATTGACATACGCTAACATTTTTTAGGGTTCCGTGCCTAAAGTGTGAAAACGGGACTTTATTACTAAGCCTACGTTGTTCGTCCGTCCGTCCGTCAGCTAGACAGTTGAAATATTTTTACGTGAAAGAGAAAAACATCCATCCATACTTACAAACTTTCGCGTTTATAATATTAGTAGGATATTCACCGTTAGTTTACTAGTGAAATCATAAAAAAATCTATAAAAAGTACTTTTGTTAATTCTTGTTAATCAAAAATACGGCAAACGCACGCACTTTTCGGAGGGATGGACAATCGCGTTTCTCATAGAATATATTCGTCTGAACCTATAGCCCCTTAAGGGGATATAATTCGGAGCGCGCTCCATACAAACGTACTATGGTAATATTTTCAATACTAACCAATTAAAGTTAATGAAATTTTGCTGAAACAATCTTGAAACAAATATCTATGCTTGTATGGAGTCACATTTTCGTTAAAATATACAGTTTCAATGCTAGGATTAATTTAAGATTTGTATGGAAATCTTTGAGGCACTGTAACTTTAAAACTATACATTTTAACGAAAATCGGACTCTATACAAGCATAAAAATTTGTTTTTAGATTGATTCTGAAAAATTTCATTGAGTTTAATTGGTTAGTATTGAAAATATCACCATAGTACGTTTGTATGGAGCGCGCAACGAATTATATCCTCTTAACATTTAAATTTGACTTTTCGCAGGACTCCTAGCAAGGAAGGCGGTAGAAAATGGTCTCAGTGTACTTCCATACATCAAGACATCGCTCTCACCCGGTTCTGGAGTCGTCACTTACTATCTCAAGGTAGGAGTTCTAAGCCACGGTTTATACAGAAGAGACGAGTGGCGGTAGCGGATAATCTAAGGCCGAGATTCAGAGACGATTTTTTTAAATCTTAGTTCGAACTAAGTAGGGCGAAAATGTATGGATTTTGACATACGGGAGTTCGAACTATGACTTAAAAATCGTCACTGAATCTCGGCCTAAGTAACACAATATAAACCTTATAGTACGTAGCAAAGCGTCGTTTTTGTCGTAAAGATTCTCCAAACGACGCTTTGCTACGTACTATAAACATAAGCCACGGTATATACAGAAGAGACGTGTGTCGGTGGCGGATAGAAAAAGTAACACAATTTTAAACCTTATAGTACGTAGCATAGCGTCGTTTGGAGAATTACGCCCGCGCCTCCAGGTGACGTCACCTGGAGCTTGAAGTCCACTTATTAAACGTCAAATCTTTTTTGAAGCTACCACCGCGTCGGAACGTGTTGTCGCTGTAGAGAAGATGCGACCAGAAACTCTACAACATAACACGACTTAATAACTATTACAATATTTCTTAAGCTAAGGTTATGTATACAATAATACATAGTCTATTTTATCAAATAATTGATACTATGCAAAATTCAATTGTACACATTATATTACAGGAGTCTGGCGTAGTCCCATACCTGGAGAAGTTGGGCTTCGACATCGTGGGCTACGGTTGCATGACTTGCATCGGCAACTCTGGGCCCATCGATGACAACATCGCCAATACTATTGAGAAGGTAACAACATTATTATCTTGACATTACCGTAACCAGGTTTCAGGAGTCCTGCATCGCGCTGTTAAGATTCGCCCGCGAGCGTTTATATAGGCAGCGAGGTGGTGGACTGTTGGTGCGTTGGATCGACGCACTACACTAGGGTCAGTGATATCTCTGTAGCTTAGGCCAAAGAGAATGGAATGGCTTAGGCTATAGCCAGTTACAATTTAATTAGGAGAGTTCGCCATCATCATCATCACTCTTCTAGGACTAGTGGGCTCAGTACTGGCTCTAAACAGACTAGAACACCTAGCTCTCAGCCGCTGCTATCTACTGCCTCCACATGTGCTGAAATGAGTCCTGCATCGCGCTGTTAAGATTCGCCCGCGAGGGTATATATAGGCAGCGAGGTGGTGAACTGTTCATGCGTTTGATCGACGCATTACACTAGGGTCAATGATATATCTGTGGCTTAGGCTATAACCAGCTACAATGTAATTAGGAGAGTTCGCCATCATCATCATCACTCTTATAGGATTACTGGGATCAGTACTGGCTCTGAACAGACTAGAACAGCTAGCTCTCAGCCGCTCTATCTGCTGCCTCCACATGTGCTGACGGGAGTCCTGCATCGCGCTATTAAGATTCGCCCGCGAGCATGTATATAGGTGTTATAAGAATAGATCTGGTGCATGTATTCAATAAAATAGTATTGTAGTATGGTGGTGAAATGTGGATGCTCTGAGGTTTCAGAACATCTCTGACTACCCCCTCGGGGAATATAGTCGTGAGCATAGACATACATGTATTCAATAATATGTTTTGGGTCCTGTGTGTATCCGAACTATGTGACCGCCAAAATGGCTGTCAAAGAGGCACGTCGACTTTGCATATTGTCGTAACACATTTAACAATAAATAAACCCAAACCAGCACAATTGTCTTTATTACAATAAATAGCGAGGTCGAGGTGGTGGACTGTTGGTGCGTTGGATCGACGCATTACACTAGTTCAGTGATATAGCCAGCTATAACCTCACTAGGTGATACCATCATCATCATCATGGACTATCGGATTCAGTATTGTAGTGCAATTGTGAAGGTCACAAGTAGTCGGGGAAATCTACGGATTTTTGTATGGAGAAGGTTGCATTAATTGCACTTTTGGTGTAAATTTGGAATATAGTAGATAAATACCTGAAAAACATAAATTCTCAATAATCCCCGATTTTTTATTGTGTATTATTGAATAATTAAGACATTTACAAAACATTAAATTTAGGTATGAACAAAAAATGGAAAACTGGTGATTTTGTACAGGATGGCTTCATTAAAAATACCAATTAATTTATTCAAATAAGTAAAAACATCAATCACAAAAATATAGCGGTCAGCACAAGCTTCGTCAATAACACAGATACACAAATAAACAGACATAAATCAGCAACAAGCTTCGTCAAAACATTGAAAAACACGCTCAGTCAAATAACCCGCCCCTTGTCGAACCTGGTGCAAAGGAGCCCAAAACGCTAGCAGCGTTGCCACGCTGAATTGCAATCGCTAGCCTCTGCACCAGAAACGACCCAGAACGCGGATCACAATTTCGCTCCCTCAGCCGACGGCCAATCTCCGCAACGAAGGTCTTTGCCTCGGCACCCCAAACCCCCGTGGACTCAACGGCGACTGGAACAAAAAGATAATCGGCCACCAGGGCCGAATACGTGTCCCACTTCCTAACGGCAGCCAGCTCCGCAGCTGCTCCAGGTGTTCGCGACGTGCGACTTAGGTAGCTGGCGGCGAAAGTGCTGACGCACGTTGCGTCCCATAAAAGGCACTTGCCTTTCTGCCAGGGCACCAAAGTTAAGCCATCCGGCCTCTTGCCGTCGGTACGGCTGAGGCCAGGTGGCTCAAGCACGCACGGGACGTTGGCAGACACGAGAGCCCTCCTGACGATATCATGGCTTCATTCAATACGTTTTACTTATAACAATAATAATCCCCGGTTAATATCGTAAATTCTTCAAAAATTATAACCTCAAAACAAAATTATTTGCTGTTTGTTTGTACACATTAAATTTGCCTTGTGATTATTAACTGTCACTTTTGCTAGTATGCCGGAAGAAATATTTTTCGAAATAAGCTTGCCCTTTGTACATTTATATCGATATTAAGGTATTTTTCAGGATCCTGAGCCAATATAACCACGAAATTTCGACACAAATTTTATAAACTAACAGTAATATTATTTCAAACACAATTTACTAAAGTGTCTTTAATGCAATCTCAAACCTTATTTTTCCTAGACTAAAGTTGAAATCAGCAGTAGAAAATGTCAAAATTACTTTGGGGATTTCAATTTGATTATTTATAACTTTTTGTTAATCTTCAGAACGAGTTGGTATGCTGCGGGGTGCTGTCAGGCAACCGTAACTTCGAGGGGCGGATCCACCCCAACACTCGCGCCAACTATCTAGCGTCCCCGCTTCTTGTGATAGCGTACGCTCTCGCCGGCACCGTCGATATAGACTTCGAGAAGGAGCCGCTGGGTGAGTGTTAGGTAGATAGAGAGATAGAAGAGATACACACAGAAATAGAGAGAGAGAGAGAGAGAATGAGGCCCTGAGTTAGTGTTCGATTGAGTTTTAGCTACAATGCCATTGTAGCGGACTGTAGATTGTTGTAATAGGTAGCGAAAAGATAGGCCGGCTTTGGAAGAATATAATTTATAATTAAAGAAAACGTGAAAATATAAAGGGCGACAGACGTAAGAACGAACAAAAGCCAACAAAAATAATAGCATAGAGCATAACATAAAAGGAGGTTTACAATCCTCAACAGCCATTCTACAAGGATTTAATGAATAAGCGCAAAACCTCATACACCCCAACTGATTTATAACAAAATAATTAGATTGAAACAATAATGTCATTATTTTGATAGTTAAAATTTAGAGTTATTCACTTTTTAAGTTTTGAGGCAAAAATGATTTGTTATCATTTCAGCAGTCAATGAAAGCGCTAGCGTGCTCGTAGATACATTTTAAGAATCTTGTTTTGGTATTAAGTAGGGTGTGAGTGTGCCCTTGCGGTGGGTTGAGATCGAATTCAGTAAATTTTAAATTTTACAAACAAATTATTTAATTTTTTGAAAAAAATTACCTACGATGAAACATTATAATTCGATTCTGCTCTCGATTCTAAACAAACTACTTTCTAGTTTTGCGTTAATTCACTAACACGTTGTATAAACAAGGACTTCGCATCAGTGCGCTATTAACGGGACGCATATGCTGACTCTTTTTTAAAGTGATGATCAGACCGTCAAACTGAACAATTTTTTCTATGGGACCAACACCGAAATCGCGAAAAAAAATCACCTTTTCCATACAAAATTGCAAACTTACTCGAGCCAAATTTATGGGATAGCTGTTTTTTTTCGCGATTTCGATGTTGGTCCCATAGAGAAAGTTGTTCAGTTTGACGGTCTGACCATCACCTTAAAAAAGTGTTAGCATATTAAGAAGGACCCTGTAAACACAGTGAAAGAGAAAGATATGAGAGAAACCCATAGGAGAATGTTAGCAAGAGAGAGGCCGTTAAAATGTGAGTTTGTGAAAGACAGAGAGAGATATCTAAAGCATATGCTCACGACTATATTCCCCGAGGGGGTAGTCAGAGATATTTTGAAACCACAGAACATCCACGTTTCACTAGTACCGAAACTCTGCCCAGTGTGACGGGAAGTGAGCCCGTCGCCACTTGTAATGGACAGTGGGTACAATACATGCCTCGAAATTGAAGCATGCAGGTTTCCTCACGATGTTCATGCATTCAATTTAAGGTTCAATTAACGAAATGAAATGTTTTCCTTCATTGAATAGCCAGTGGTGTTACATATCTTATCGTACATACATTCCATCGTCTTAGTTGGGGAAATCTACGGATTTTTGTATGGAGTAGGTTCAAGGTTGCATTAATTGCACTTTTGGTGAAAATTTGGAATATAGTAGATACATACCTGAAAAACATAAATTCTCAATAATCCCCGATCTTCAAAAATTATAACCTCAAAACTAAATTATTTACTGTTTGTTTTTACACATTAAATTTGCCTTTTGATAATTAACTGTCTCTATTGCTGGTATGCTGGTCGCAATATTTTTAGAAATAAGCTTGCCCTTTGTACATTAATATCGATTTTAAGGCATTTCTCAGGTTCCTGAGCCTATATAACCACGAAATCTCGACAAAAGTGTTATAAACTAACAGTAATATTATTTCAAACACAATTTACTAAAGTGTCTTTAATGCAATCTCAAACCTTATTTTTCCTAGACTATCTCCTGCACGGCAGACAATTGCACAGTTTTGTATTTTTAGTGTATCATAAAGATTAAGGCTTACATAAAAAAACCAAAAACAAAAATGGTAAAATATGCACAAATCATTTATTTATTGCAAATCAAAAATCATTTTAAGTGTCTTTTTTTTTTCTTGTTCTTTTTCTCTCTATTTTTATATTGGGAACAACAATATCAACAAGCATCTGACCATCAATTTGTCGTTGTTGAAATCTAACTTTATTTAGCTTTAAGTTCTCCAAAAAGGAAATAAATAAATAAAAGTTGACTTTACAAATTCGCGCCAAAACGCTCACTGCCATGACGTGACGTCACTCCTTTTTATGACGCGTGAAACTCATCACAAATCATCCGCTTCTCAACGATCCCAGCTACCCAATCCGCCGCGTAGCAACGTGCTATGCCGAGGTCCGTACCCCTCTGGGTGCCCCTAGGTCGGTTGCTTGAGTTCATTCATTTGGCTCGGTAGACCCTTCGTGGTCCCTCCCATAGTCCGCAGTAAAAAGCAGTAACTGCTCCCTGAGCAACGCTGTATTAGTCATTTCCAAAATAAAATAAAAACATCCGCTAAACTCGGTCTGTGCCCCGGGCGGTACAAACCCACGCTACGCCACTGCTGTAATGACTTGGCTCATTTGTATCATGAACATAATGTACTATTTTAACCTTTGACTAATTATTATAAGGACTAGCCGTGCCACGGTATAAGCACAATTGATCTTGTGCATTTACATTCAATTTTACACCTTATCACTTAGAACGTTTGGGGTTCACACGAGACTACTTTTCATGATTTCTAACATTCAAAATTAAAATCTAAATTTATGGGGAATAAAATCCAAAGTTGCGGATTTCATGTTACCTCGCCCCCCGCAAAAAGTGGTAGAAATGTTTGTTAGTAGAATTACACGCGTAACCAGTCCACATATAAATAGTCAAAGATTTTTACAACCAATTTAAAAAAAAAAAATTTTGTTTGCAGGCAAGCGAGCGGATGGTTCATCGGTGTTCCTGCGTGACATATGGCCTACTAGAGCTGAGATACAGGAGGTGGAGAATAAGCACGTCATTCCTGGCATGTTCAAAGAGGTTCGTTTTATTGTTACTCGACTGTGACACAAGGTTTAATGTTATTAGTAAGACAGAGGTCGGTACATCAGTGATACTGCGTGATATATGGCCCTGTTTAAATCTCTTTTCAACATACTTGCTCGTAAAGTGGTCCTAGGCTGTTGATAAACTGCCTGCATAAATAGACACATCACAGACTACTCTGCAGAGTTTAAGGCCCAATAGAAGGGGGAGACACCCACTCAGACTATAGCACATAATAATAATAGTAATAGTATATAGTTCTATATACAGAACGGCCACTCCCTGCCCCCCTCTGACTTCAAATCCTCCACCTCACCTCACACTTTCTGGGAAACATGAGGGAAATCGAGCAAGAGCAGTGCAGTCAGGCGCGCGCACCCTTAGTATTCGACCTCATAAAATTTATCCTTTTCAGTGCATAAAAAACGTTGAAAAACAACGCTAAATTCACATTTTCAGTAATTCTTTAGCTCAATTACTATTTTTAATAACAGAACGAACAATAAAAAGTAACGAAATTTAGATGATGTTCATACGATGCGTGGTAAGTCAACCCTATACAAATGTCAAAGACAATTTGCACCAAGTGCGAACGCCATCATGTCAAATCCAAAACGTTGTTTGAAGTGCCGGACCTGTGCCTATAGCTTACCCACATATTCTGTTTACTGGACCGAGTGTCCATCCCCGTGCTGATTCGCTGGTCCACTAGCTTTTTCTGGGTTCCGTATTTTACTTTGAGTGTAAATCTTAAGACTTGTCCCGTTTTAGATGTTTCGGCCCCCTTTTCGTTGCATAGGAAGATTGGGAAGGGGTAGGAAACAAACAGACACGACAGACAGAATAGTGTATTTGACAGCATGTAAAATAAAGGATCTATTGATGGCATCCGTATTGAATATGCATTTTGGAAACCAACTATTTAGTCAGTTAAGAAAAATACTGGATATTTTAAGAGAAAATCGAGAACGAAAATTTTTTTTGTCTACTTTAGTCACGTGATCGTAAACGACTGTGATTGGCCGAATGGTTGATGATGTCAACTGCTTGTAAACAGTTGCGTGTAGAGTGTAAGTGTCGTACAAAGTTTACATCATCGTGACGTCATCTGCTTGTAGCCAAGTATATTGTCAGGCAAAGCGTTTTTGCGGGATATTTAAATAATAATTTTTGTTTTCGTTTTTTCTTGCGCTATAAGTAATTGGATGTAAAATATACATTTTCTATAGAGTCCTTAGACATCAGTGATTAACGTAGAACAGTTTTTTAAAACCTGTCAAATACCCTATTGATGAAATGACGGGAATACGGAATTCTAAAAAGGAACCACAAAAATGTTATTAAAATATGAAATTCTTGCAGGTGTATGAAAAGATCGAGCTCGGTTCGTCAGCATGGCAAGCGCTGGATGTGCCCCAAGGGAAACTATTCGGGTGGGATGCCAACTCCACTTACATCAAGAGACCACCGTTCTTCGACGGAATGACTAAGGTATGCTGCCTATATCAACCCACTGTACTAGGTCTCTTATTTCGTCATTTATAGCAGGGAAAATTTTTGGACCTCCCATACAAAAGTGCGGCCCAGCCAATGACATTCTATGCAACGTGTTAATGAATAAGCGCAAAACCTCATACACCCCAACTGATTTATAACAAAATAATTCGATTGAAACAATAATTTCATTATTTTGATAGTTACGTTTTAAAGTTATTCGCATTTTAGGTTTTCAGGCAAAAATTATTTGTTATCATTTCAGCAATGAATGAAAGTGCTAGCGTGGATACATTTTAAGAACCTTGTTTTGGTAGTAAGTAGGGTGAGTGTGCCCTTGCAGTGGGTTGAGATCGAGTTCAGTAAATTTTAAATTTTACAAAGAAATTATTTAATATTTTGAAAAAAATTACCTATGTTGAAACCATGATAATTCGATTCTGCTCTCGATTCTAAACAAACTACTTTCTAGTTTTGTGTTAATTTTTTTTTTTTTAATATCTTAGACATTGTCACACAAATTATCTAGTCACATTTAAAGTACCAGAATCTAGCCTGGACTTGTGTTATGATGACTAGACAACGATATAGAATACATAAATAGATACAAACGTCCATGAGTCGGGTACAAATATTCATATTCATCATACAAATATTTGCCCCTCACGGGATTCGAACCCCCGACCCTCGGCACAGCAGGCAGGTTCACTACCGTCTGTGCTATCGGGCCGGCGTATAAATACAACACGTTGTATAAATAAGCGTTTCTTCAAAATACATCCACGAAAAATTTACAATTTTATTATATTTTATGTCTATACTCCATTCAAAATAGCAACGAAATTTTAAGGCTATTCCGCATTACAGAAACAGAGATTTGATTACATCTCTCAATTATTCTTAAAATTGCTTTAGTAGAATCCAAGATATGTCGGATAGTATATGTATCCAATAAATTAATTACATTTGGTAATCAGAATTAGTCATAAAGCTAAATAGGAATCGGAAAATCTCATCGTCCTTATTTGGAATAGAGTATGGTTTTGATAAATTCTTTGTATTCATTTTTGCCATTCCCAACAGGAACTGCCTCCAGTCAAGAGCATAGAGAACGCGCGATGCCTGCTGCTTCTGGGCGACTCCGTCACGACGGACCACATCTCTCCCGCCGGCTCCATCGCCAGAAACTCACCGGCAGCAAGGTTCCTCGCCGCCCGGGGGTGAGTACGACCTATCATCATCTCAGAGAATAAACGTCCACTGCTGGACATTGGCAAGGATCGCCACAACGACCGGCTCACTGTCTACCCACGCGCCGGACAATTCGACAGCTATGTTCTACGAGCAGTTCCACCTCATCATCATCTCAGCCGATGGATGTCCACTGCTGGAAATAGGACTCCCCCGCAGATCGCCATAACGACCGGTCCTGCGCTGCCCTCATCCAACGGATTCCCGTCGCCATCACCAGGTCGTTGGTTCACCGTGTTTTGTTAGGGTACCCTACCCACGCTGTGCTGGAAACCATTTTTCGATTTAGGGATCCGTTAGCGAAATATTAAGCTTTAAAGTGTCAATTTTTGTTAGAGTCAAGTGTCGTCGTCGTCTTCCCCATGCCAGCTAAACGGTTGTTTCTGGATACGTGAAAAAGTTCACGGCAGTAGTGTATATAAGGTCTAACAAAATTAGGTGAAACTATTTTAAGAGGATGATCAGACCATCAAACTGAACAACTTTCTCTATGGGACCAATATTGAAATCGCGAAAAAAAAATCTGCAGTCCCATACATTTAGGTCGGTTTGTATGGAACAGCCGATTTTTTTAGCGATCATGATCATCCCCTTAAAATAGTTTCAGCTAAATTTGTTAGACTTTATAAAACGAAGTTAAAAGGAACATTATCACCGCTAAGTAGACTTTACAAGTTAACGAGTAATAGTCGAATAACTTGTAAAATGTACTTTATAGACTTTATTAGCCGTTAAACCGTAGTATAAAACAAAAAGCCCACTTCTAAGTCCGTATTTTGTGACGGGCAACTACGGAACTCTACCCTGCGCGTGGCCCGACATGCACTTGGCCGGTTTTTTAGTAAATAATTTAGTGATGTATTGGTTGAGCGGGCTCTTTTTCCGCAACTCGACGCAGTAGCGGATTTACCAGCAGGCTGAGTAGGCTCGAGCCTAGGGCGGCAGATTTTGGGGGCGGCAAATTTGGGGACCGAATTTTTTTTAATTTTTTTTACCTCATAGAAATCAAAAAGATTTTTCCATTACGGTTTTCTAATGTCTTACAGATAGAAGTCTGCAACAAATTTTGGCGTTGACTTTTCTCTCTCACTTGTCATTGCACATTCCGAGAGTAGCAAACTTCCATATTCTAGAGTAAAGCAGCTAGTTCGCCGCCCCTCAACCAGTACATGATTGAGCTTCGATTTGCTCAAAAATATACCGAAAAATTATTTTACGTGCAATTTCAACGAAATTGTTGCATTGCAAAAATAATGTATTATATGCCAATTGCAGAGGCAAGGGCGGCAAAAACTATTCAGCCTATACCTTGAAAATTTGTAAATCCGCCACTGACTCGACGTCTTAGGCCCCTATTTTGCGTGAGGTGGGAATGACTATTCTTGCCACCCTAGCTCCTCCAGGAAGCCCACCAGCTTGTTAATACTGCCGAATGCCTCTGGAAGAGACCCCGGTGATCCGAGGTGTTGTGCTCGATATTGTGCTAGCCCGTTGCATTCTAATAGCACGTGCGCAGCTGTTTCTTCAACCTCCATGCAGACCCTGCACAGCGGACTGTTAGTAACACCAATATTAAAAAGATGTCTGTTAAAGGACCGTGACCAGTCAGGGCTCCAGTAACTAGTCGTAATTGAGCTCTCCTGAGGCGAGGGTTAACCCTTGGTAAATTTAGTGGTGTATAATAAAGTAATGTTGTCTCCAGTCTAACTCCGCGCGAGTTCAACTCGTACGGTTCTCGGCGGGGTAACGACGCGATCATGTCGCGGGGCACGTTCGCGAACATTCGTCTCGTGAACAAGATGTCGCCCACTGCTGGCCCTCGCACCACCCACTACCCGAGCGGTGACGTCATGGATATATTCGACGCCGCCGACAGGTTAGTTTTGCTTTATTTTCTATGACATCACGTACCTATAACACAGAATAGGTAATATTATACAACGTGTTAATGAATGAGCGCAAAACCTTATATACCGCAACTGATTTACAACAGAATAATTAGGTTGAAACAATAATTTCATTATTTTGATAGTTAAAATTTAAAGTTATTCGCATTTTAAGTTTTGAGGCGAAAATAATGTGTTAATTATTTTTGCCTCAAATTATTTATTATTTTGAAAAATATTACCTATGTTGAAACCATGATAATTAGATTCTGCTCTCGATTCTAAACAAACTACTTTCTAGTTTTGCGTTAATTCATTAACACGTTGTATAGGGTCTTTCTTAATATGCTGACAGTTTAAGGCGATGATCAGACCATCATACTGAACAGCTTTCTCTATGGGACCAAGGTCGAAATCGCGAAAAAAAATATCAGGTGTTCCATACAAATCTGCAATCCTACTCGACCAAATTGTATGGGACAGCAGATTTTTTTTCTCGATTTCGATGTTGGTTCCATAGAGAAAGTTGTTCAGTTTGATGGTCTGATCATCCCCTTAAAAAAGTGTCAGCATATTAAGGACCCTGTATAGTTCTACATACAGAACGGCCATTCTTGGCCTCACACTTTCTGGGGACACTTTAAGATATATCCCACTGCAGGGCAAAGCCTCTCATGAATATGATTGGGAGAGAGTGGGCCAATCTAATATAGTTCTTAATATAAGGAATATTGTGAACAGGTACGCGGCGGAGAATGTCCCACTGGTGGCCATAGTGGGCAAGGACTACGGCTCCGGATCCAGCAGGGATTGGGCGGCGAAGGGACCTTATCTATTGGTAAGAATAAAGCTGGGTTTACACTAAGTGCGGCAAACTCTCGGAGATTGATAAGTGTGGCTCCGAAAATGACAGATTTTACGGTCCGGGGTTTTTAATAAATAAATAATAAATATCTTGGACATTGTCACACAAATTATCTAGTCACATTTAAAGTACCATAATCTAGCCTGGACTTGTGTTATGATGACTAGACAACGATACAGAATACATATATAGATAGAGGAAGATCTACCCTTTTCACTGGAGGAACCTCCACAGTAGTTCCTCCTCCCTAATCATAAATTTTTTTAGAATGTCTTTAACGGCTCTGGATACTAGTCCTTTTGAGCCATTCGTAATTTTTTTCTTTATATTCCTTATTTTGACGATGGGATGATAGATGAAGATGAATCTGTGGTCGATTTCGTAAGCTCGCGCGTTGCCGCTAAAATGACCTGTACGAGTTAACTTGAACCAAAACTTATGTTCTGTTATCGTATTTATTTGAGATTCCTGTTACGTCGGTCGCTTTACGCAACTGTTTGGTACACAATCCGCACGAAATTATGTCACAAATATCACTAAAACCAATTTTTCAAATTGGACGAAACACAGCAAGAGCAATGGCGCCAAGCAAACTCCCCTAATCATACAATTACCCCAGTGTTGCTTACTGAAAAATTGTATTTCCCTATTTGCCATCAGATTCTGGTCGACCTACCTTTCTATTATAATCCGCAGGGCATCAGAGCAGTAATAGG
Source organism: Agonopterix alstromeriana (assembly GCA_963924505.1). Classification (NCBI taxonomy): domain Eukaryota; kingdom Metazoa; phylum Arthropoda; class Insecta; order Lepidoptera; family Depressariidae; genus Agonopterix; species Agonopterix alstromeriana. The sequence continues at coordinate 1,505,899 of OZ004688.1, forward strand.
CGAGTCGTTTGAGCGTATCCACCGCTCAAACCTCGTCGGTATGGGCATCATTCCGCTGCAGTTCCAGCCGGGCGAGAACGCTGACACGTTCGGTCTGACCGGAGCTGAGAGGTTCTCTATTGTGGTGCCGGGCAACATCGCGCCCGGCGACCTTATCACAGTTCAGGTGAGTTGCTATACTACTACTAAATAATACTAAACAGATAGACTTCTAACGGACGCTCTTATAGTCAAAGTCAGAGTCAATATAGTTTATTCAATATAGGATCCTGAAGCACACTTATCAAACGTCAAAGCTTTCTTTTTGTAACACCTCTGGCTTTTCGGTGAAGGAAAACATCGTGAGGAAACCTGCATGCTTCAATTTCGAGGCATGTATTGTATCCACTGTCCATTATACGTGGCGACGGGCTCACCCCCCGTTACACTGGACAGAGTTTCGGTACTACTGGTGATACGTGGATGTTCTGAGGTTTCAGAATATCTCTGACTACCCCCTCGGGGAATATAGTCGTGAGCATGTGCTATGCTATGCTATGCTACTTCTAACGGAAGCTCTTATCATTTATATTCCGTAGTGATCCTGCCTGCTGTGCTGGTCACGGGTTCGAATCCTGTAAGGGACAAATATTTGTATGATGAATGTGAATATTTGTACCCGAGTCATTGATGTTTGTATCTATATAGGGTCCAACTTAATATGCTGACACTTTTTAAGGGGATGATCAGACCGTCAAACTGAACATCTTTCTCTATGGGACCAACATCGAAATCACAAAGAAAAAAAATCTGCTGCCCCATACATTTGGCTCAAGTAGGTTTGCAGTTTTGTATGGAAGAGCTGATTTTTTTTCGCGATTTCGATGTTGGTGCCATAGAGAAAGCTGTTCGGTTTAATGGTCTGATCATCCTCGGTTACAACATTTTAATTATAGGCAAGCGAGATTGAGATTTCATGCATCCGACTGCGAAAAGTAGGGTAATGTGTTGATAATGTAACATAAGTTTTACTTATTTTTCTGAAAGTAGCACATACATAGCATATACAACGTGTTAATGAATAAGCGCAAAGCCTCATACACCCCACCTGATTGATAACAAAATAATTAGATTGAAACTATAATTTCATTATTTTGATAGTTAAAATTTAAAGTTATTCGCATTTTAAGTTTTGAGTAAAAAATGATTTGTTATCATTTCAGCAATGAATGAAAGCGCTACGTGCTCATGGATACATATTAAGAATCTTGTTTTGGTAGTAAGTAGGGTGAGTGTGCCCTTGCGGTGGGTTAAGATCCAGTTCAGTAAATTTTAAATTTTACGAACAAATTATTTAATATTTCGAAAAAAATTACCTATGTTGAAACCATGATAATTCGATTCTGCTCTCGATTCTAAACAAACTACTTTCTAGTTATGCGTTAATTCATTAACACGTTGTATAGGTACTATCCGACATATCTTGGACGTTACTAAAGCTGTTCTAAGAATAAGTGAGAGGAAGTGTTTCAAATCTCTGTTTCTGTAATGCAAAAAAGCCTTAAAATTTCGTTGCTATTTTGAATGGAGTATATAATAATTATATTTTTATATGTGGTAAAAAAAGCCGTGGTGGTCCAGTGGCGAGTAACCTTGCCTGCCGTGCAGGAGGCGATGGTTCGATCCCCGTCCAGAACGACTCGTACCAATGAGTTTTTCGGAATTTATGTACGATTTGTAACACCACTGGCTTTTCGGTGAAGGAAAACATCGTGAGGAAACCTGCATGCTTCAATTTCGAGGCATGTATTGTACCCACTGTCCATTATGTGGCGACGGGCTCGCCCCCCGTCACACTAGACAGAGTTTCGGTACTACTGGTGAAACGTGGATATTCTGAGGTTTCAGAATATCTCTGACTACCCCCTCGGGGAATATAGTCGTGAGTATATGCATGCAAAAGCTAACTACGGGAATGTCACGGAAAGAAATGACGAGGTAACGAAAAATCCTCAATGTATCCTATATACTATACCTCATCATCATTCTCTTGCCCATTTCCCATCATTTGGGGTCGGCGCAATATGTCATCCTCTTCCATTCATCTCTCTTAGCCGTCATTTCAGCACTCACTCCTTTCTTACGCATATCATCTTTCACACAATCCATCCATCTTTTCTTCGGCCTTCCTCTCCTACCGCAGCCACCCACATTCATACTTAACACTATACTATACCTACCTATACTATACCTATCATCTGTAATACTGTACCCTAATGAAAAGTAATTAAAGATTACTTACTTAATAAGACAAAATATCCTTACTGGTTCCACCATGGAACTATACTCCATTCAAAATAGCAACGAAATTTTAAGGCTGTTTTGCATTACAGATACAGAGATTTGAAACACTTCCTCTCACTTATTCTTAGAACAGCTTTAGTAACGTCCAAGATATGTCGGATAGTATTCATTTGGCTCAAGTAGGTTTGCAGTTTTGTATGGGACAGCAGATTGTTTTTTCGTGATTTTGATGTTGGTGCCATAGAGAAAGTTGTTGAGTTTGACGGTCTGACCATCCCCTTAAAAAGTGTCAGCATATTAAGAAGGACCCTATACAACGTGTTAATGAATTAACGCAAAACTAGAAAGTAGTTTGTTCAGAATAGAGAGCAGAATTGAATTATCATGGTTTCAACATAGGTAATTTTTTCAAAATATTAATTAACTAGCAGCCCGTCCCGGCTTCGCACGGGGTAGACAATTATTTATTTTTGGAAATTTGGATATAAAACACTTTTTTTCACAAATATTTTTATTTTCAAATTTTACCAATGATCCCTAATTTTTTTCAAAATGAAATGTAGCCTATGTCAAATTGGAAGAATGTAGCATTCTATTGGTGAAAACAATTTTTAAATCGGCCCAGTACTTTTTGAGCCTATTCATTACAAACATACAAACATACAAAAATAGGTACAAATCTTTCCTCTTTATAATATTAGTGTAGGTTTGTTAAGTGTTTCAAATCTCTGTTTCTGTAATGCAAAAAAGACTTAAAATTTCGTTGCTATTTTGAATGGAGTATAGAATAATTATATTTTTATTTGTTTCAGGTGGACAACGGTCAATCATTCAAAGTTAAGGCACGTTTCGACACCGAAGTAGACTTGACCTACTTCAAAAACGGAGGAATTCTTAACTACATGGTTAGGAAATTGCTATAAACTGTAGACAATATTGTTTTTTTTTTATAATAATGCTCAAAATCTGGTGCTTTTTACACTTCTTGCGGTCTTCATACAAAAACAAAAAATGCAAGAGATTCATAATTTCAGAGACCAAATTGCACGATAGCGAATTCGCGATCGGAATATCTTTATGTTTTTATATGGAAGGAAGTATACAGGTTGTAACAAAAAACCCTAGTAATATTTAAAAGCGTGTTTTAGAGCAAACTGAAAAACTTTCACATAGCGAAAAAAAATATATTCCTTTTTTTTCGATCTTGGCTCAATAGTGAAAGTTGTTCAGTTGGATGGTTAACATCCATTTAAATATTACTGTGTTTTGTTACACCCTGTATAACAGTTCACAGTTCGATACACATAGTCTAAATGCAATTTTACTATAGTTTATTTAAACAGGGTTCCTCCTGGTTGCCGTTTTGTATGGAACAGCTGGTTTTTGTTCGCGATTTCGATGTTGTTGCTCCATAAAAACTGCAAACCCGAGGAGATGTGCAGTTTTGTAAAAAAAAATCTGTTGTTCCATACAAAACTGTAAATCCGAGGAGATTTAAAATTTCTGCACGTCTAGTATGATTTTTCTACACGCGCGCGACGCGCCTTTGCTGCATAGAAAAAAAACTATTCCCGCGCTTTTCGGAGAGCGAAAGCCGCGCTTGCCGCGACTTGTAGTATGGGAACAAGCCTTAGACTATTTATATGAGGACAAGTTACGCGTGGAATTCTACTAACAAACAATTCCGCCACTTTATGTGGGGGGCGAGGTAGCACGAAATACGCAACTTTGAATGTTATTCCATTAGTTTAGATTCTAATTTTGAATGTTAACAATCATGAAAAACAGTGTCGTGTGAACCCCAAACGTCATAAGTTCGAAATTATTGTCCGCAATTATAGGCTGTCGCGTTTAGTGATAAGGTAAAAAATTGTTCGTAAATGCATAAGATTTTTTGATATTGTACATTGGCAGAGGGGAAATACTAAGGTGAGGTGGGTCCGTATACAACGTGTTAATGAATAAGCGCAAAACCTCATACACCCCAACTGATTTACAACAAAATAATTAAATCAAAACAACAATTTCACTATTTTGATAGTTACAATTGAAAGTTATTCGCATTTTAAGTTTTGAAGCAAAAATGATTAGTTATCATTTCAGCAATAAATGAAAGCGCTAACGTGCTCATTGATACATTTTATGAATCTTTTTTTTGGTAGTAAGTAGGGTGAGAGTGCCCAAGCGGTGGGTTGAGATCGAGTTCAGTAAATTTCGAAATTTTACAAACAAATTATTTAACATTTAAAAAAAATTACCTATGTTGAAACCATGATAATTCGATTCTGCTCTCGATTCTAAACAAACTACTTTCTAGTTTTGCGTTAATTCATTAACACGTTGTATAAGGTCTAGAAAAATTAGCTGAAACTATTTTAAGAGGATGATCAGACCATCAAACTGAACAACTTTCGCTATGGGACCAATATCGAAATCCCAAAAAAAAAATTGGATGCTCCATACAAACCTACTCGACCTAAGTGTATGGGACCGCAGATTTTCTTTCGCGATTTCGATATTGGTCCCATAGAGAACGTTGTTCAGTTTGATGGTCTGATCATCCCCTTTAAACAGTTTCACCTAATTTTGTTAGACTATATATAAATCGTCTAAGGAAAAAGCCGAGTCGCGCGCAAGTAGAGAAATCATGCTAGACGTGTTGATCACCCTTACAATATTGGCGCTATTATGACCACTACATACATTCTAACTATTTTTAGTACTGGTTATAGGGTTAGTTATCTTATTTATTAATCTTTGAAGGGGTTTTTTTATTGTTAGTCTTAAGGGTATATTACTGTTGGCGCGCTCCATACAAACGAAGTCTGGTGATATTTTCAATACTAACCTATTAAACTAAATGAAATTTTGCAGTTAAAATCTAGAAACAAATCTCTACGCTTGTATCGTGTCCGATTTTCCTTAAAATGTACAGTTTTAAAGTTATAGTGCCTCAATACAAATCTTAAATTAATCCTAGCATTGAAACTGTATATTTTAACGAAAATCGGACACGATACAGGCATAGATATTGGTTTCTAGATTGTTTCTGCAAAATTTCATTGAATTTAATCGGTTAGTATTGATAATATCACCAGACTTCGTTTGTATGCAGCGCGCATTTACGCATTCGGAATAAACTTCTCTTAAGAATAATTTTTACTATAGTCCAATTGTAGAATCAAGGTTTTCATTTGACAGTTTCTCGTAGTTGCAATATTATGTTTGTTCCGCTTGAAAATGTGAAGGTTGTAGCATTGTTTCTACTCACCTTGGCTTGATTACTACTGATTTGAGTTTACTTTTAGCTTGGCAATACAATGGGGAACTTGAACAGTTTCATATTTTTAGTGTATCATAAAGATTTTAAGGCTTACATAAAAATACCAAAAGGAAAATGGTAAAATATGCACTAATCATTTATTTATTGCAAATCATAAGCTGACTTTTCTAATTCCGCGCCAAAAGGCTCACTGCCATTACGTGACGTCACTCCTCAAGAACAAATTGAAGCTCATCACAAATCATCCGCCAAAATATGTTGGCTCTTCTAACGCACGCAAGTTGCTAATCGCTTCGTCACTGCGCTGATTGGTGTTTGAAACTACGTTCTGATCCACGTAACTTATAATTGAAATATTTCGTAAAAAATAATAATTTTAGAATAAATCTGTGGGGACTTGCCACAGATGTCAACACCCACAAGTTATAACAACGAAGCTAACAGATGGCGCTACGATCGCACTCGCAAATGTGTACGTAAGACAACTTGCGTCGTCACATTGGTGACCCGTTAGCCGCTACACATAAGGTTCACAATCGTATACAAGACATGAATCGCGCAAGAGAAATAATCACAGAGATTCCATATATATACAAGGTCCAACTAAGATCTGTTGGACCACGGCCGGTCCCCAGGCTTCACACCTAGCCTGGCGGAAGATCTTCCCTTTTCACCGGAGGAACCTTCCACAGTAGTTCCTCCACAAATCTTTCAGTAATGTTCTATTTACAACTATTATTATTGAATTATTAAGATAATTTCTCATTATAATGTTGGTCCAAGTTCCCCATTGATATTACTTACTTTACAAGAAGGTTAAAGTCACGCATATCCTGGCAAGAACATGAACAATTTTGTCCTGAAATATTTAGATCGTGCTGTCACCGTTTTTGAACTAGATAGTTCAAATAGCAAAAGTGTTTGATGTACGGTTATAAATATTTGATTACTTCAACGATTTTTTTGTGCACTAAACACAATCTTGAGCCACGATAAAATACTGGAGCTTCGTTGTAGGCCGTGGAGCAGGCAACCGACACGCGACTATCCAATAACAGACCCATAACTCGAACTCCAACTAAATCTTAGCCACGGTTTATACAGAAGAGACGTGTGGCCGTGGCGGATAGTCAAAGTAACACAATTATAATCCTTATAGTACGTAGCATAGCGTCGTTTGGAGAATTACGCCCGCGCCTCCAGGCGACGTCACCTGGAGGCGCGGACTCGATTCTCCTTTACGACAAAAACGACGCTACGCTACGTACTATAAGGTTTATATTGTGTTACTTAGATTATCCGCTACCGCCACACGTCTCGACTGTATAAACCGTGGCTTAGAATGCTTTCGACAAAAACAGTTTAGAAAAAAAAAACTGTCAAAATTAACTTCATTCGTCAATTTGACTGTAATATAAATGGTGAATTTTATAATTGAAATGTATAGTTCTTAAGGAATTATAAATTTGTCGATAAATAAAAACACATATTTTGTTATTTATTATCATTTTTATTTTAATAACCTTACCAATTAGTTACTGTTTTACTAAAAAAAACGAAGAGGTACATCATATTCTTTGATAACTTATATGTCGGAGCGACTGTACTTAAGATAGGAGAAGCTCTCCCTTGCTCGTCATCATTACTCGAATTCTCATATTTTAAATTATACGGCAAAGATATGTAGAAAGATAATTTATTATAAAAATCTCAATTTACAACAATCAATTAATAATCAAAATCAATATAATTTATTGACAAATGATTCAGGCATGACAGACTCACAATTAAGACGTGTGGACCGAGTGCTCCCTGCCGAAGAAGTGCCATTAAACTGTAGTCTTTGGAAGTGCCCTAGCCTCCGGTGCGCTTCCTTTTATAAACAGGCCCCTCCACTCGTCGCCTGATTCATGGAGTGATAATGCTCGCTCGTGATTGGTCGACATAAACGCTCGTGATTGGTTGACGTAGTAGTTCCGATAGTTCTCAGAACTTATTGATAGATGGCGTTAGACGTTACGAACTCGCGCCGATATATACAACGTGTTAATGAATAAGCGCAAAACCTCATACACCCCAACTGATTTATCACGAAATAATTACATTGAAACCATAATTTCATTATTTTAATAATTAAAATTGAAAGTTATTCGCACTTTAAATTTTTATGCAAAAAAGATTTGTTATTATTTCAGCAGTAAATGAAAGCGCTAGCGTGCTCGTGGCTCGTGGTCGTCGTCTTAAGAATCTTGTTTTGGTAGTAAGTCACTCACCCTGAGTGTACGCGTGCGGTGGGTTGAGATCGAGTTCAGAAAATTTTAAATTATACGAACAAATTATTTAATATTTTGAAAAATGTAACCTATGTTGAAACCTTGATAGTTCGATTCTGCTCTTGATTCTAAACAAACTACTTTCTAGTTTTGCGTTTGTTGGCGCGCTCCATACAAACGAAGTCTGGTGATATTTTCAATACTAACCAATTAAACTCAATAAAATTTTGCAGAAACAATCTAGAAACAAATCTCTATGCTTGTATCGCGCCAGATTTTCCTTAAAATGAACAGTTTTAATGTTTCAGTGCCTCAAAGATTTCCATACAAATCTTAAATTAATCCTAGCATTGAAACTGTACATTTTAACGAAAATCGGAATGCATACAAGCATAGAGATTTGTTTCTAGATTGTTTCTGCAAAATGACATTTACTTTAACTGGTTAGTATTAAAAATATCACCAGACTTCGTTTGTATGCAGCGCGCATTTACGCATTCGGAATAAACTTCTCTTAACACGTAGTGTCCAGATAGACAGTCAGAGCTACGAACGCGCCATAAAAATCTCCGAGCTCTCGTTTCTCTCCGTGGTAAACCGTGTCGCTACACACGCACACAGAGATAAGTTGCGCCTCACGCATACCAACCTAAGCCACGGTTTATACAGAAGAGACGTGTGGCGGTGGCGGATAATCTAAGTAACACAATATAAACCTTATGTACTGAGATACTGCACAAACAATTCAAGAAATGTAAGCAAAAGTAAAGGAATAATTTGAAACGGATAAGCAAGATTTATTATTTTCAATATTCTTTTAAACAATATTTTTATCCCGCCCTTGAAAAATATAAACGCATAATATAAATGCAAATATGACGGATTACTATCTCCCTACAGCATCTTATTTTGTGTGGCTTATTCTGGAGTGCGATTTTTGAAAGTCACATGTTCAAGAAAGAAGCAGTAGAAAGATTTTCTACTGCTGATTTGAACGTGTGACTTTCAAAAATACCACTCCTGTCATCGTATGATATCGTTGACATCTTATTTCTTTTTCAAAATTCCGTTTTAGAAATAATTTTTTTTTTCAAAGACATGTGTGAAGTATTTACAACTTTAAACCTGGAAAATGTATATGCTCACGACTATATTCCCCCAGGGGGTAGTCAGAGATGTTCTGAAATCTCAGAGCATCCACGTTTCACCAGTAGTACCGAAACTCTGTCCAGTGTGACAGGGAGTGAGCCCGTCGCCACTTATAATGGACAGTAGGTACAATACATGCCTCGAAATTGAAGCATGCAGGTTTCCTCACGATGTTTTCCTTCACCGAAAAGCCAGTGGTGTTACAAATCGTACATAAATTCCGAAAAACTCATTGGTACGAGTCGGCCTGGACGGGGATCGAACCATCGCCTCCTGCACGGCAGGCAAGATTACTCGCCACTGTACCACCACGGCTCGAAAATAAGGTATATTTTCCATTAATATGTATTACGTGAAAAGATAACAGAAAATAGGCTAGTGGTTTCAATCTCTTTGCAAAAGTTTAAAAAGTATGTGTCAATTCGGACAAAAATTTGCTAAGATTTTATATGAGATTGTGCATCTTGTTCTTTCATAGAATTGCACAAACAAAGTTGGTATAGCTAATTAATAATTAAAGAGATTGTTTTTCTCTTTTCAGTTAAGTAATAACTTTTTTTCTCTTTGAAAAAAGAATTTCAAAAACACAGAATAGGTAATAGTATATAGTTCTACAAACAGAACGGCTACGGCTACTCCCCGCCCCTCTCTGACTTCAGATACCCCACCTCACCTCACACTTTCTGAGGACACTTTAGGGGAGCTGAGCAAGGGAATGCAGTAAGGCGCGTGCACCTGTTGCCTTTCAGTACATAAAAAAACGTTCAAAAATAACGCTAAATTCACATTTTCATTAATTCTTTAGCTCAAATACTATTTTTAATAACAGAACGAACAATAAAAAATATCGAAATTTAGATGACGTTAACGGCTTTCAACCCTACATGCAATGTCATGGACAGTTAGCACAAATTGCGCATGTGCAGACGCCATTTCGAATATAAAAAACGTTCTATAGAGTGCCGGACCTGTGTCAAAGTTTAAACATATTCGAATTGACAAACGAAAGTCCTAATTTGCTGCGGTACTAATGTTATACCAGCATCAATATCTACATCTTCAACTGATTTCAAAACGGTATCTTCAGCGAATTCTACCTTCTTCACACTAGCATAAAATTCATTGAAACTTCTAACAAATTTCTCCTTTTTATTCCATTGCAGCGGTACATAGTCCTTCAACCACATATTAGCAGCTAAGGTCGTCTCTTTGACCACATTAATTCTAATATTAGTAAACAAATTCTTAATAAATACTTTCTTCTTCCCGCTTTTAACCGTATCAGCTTTTTCTAAGAAATTTTCCAATCTCAACAAAAGGCTTCCCTCATTCCATTGTTCTAATGTCAACAAATGTACTCCAATAGGTAATCTATTTTTCAAGAAACTCATTTCATTGTTATGCTTTTTCCAATGATCTATCGAGTCCTCACCGTATGGCTTTTCAACGGACACAAATATTTGTGGTCGTAACTCTATTTCTTTAGCGAATTTCTTCTCAAACATCTTATTTGGTTTATAATCTGCTTTCGATAGATACAGATAGTGCTTTCCTCTAATCATAATGCCGATGCCGTCGTGGGTCTCGTTTACAGGGTTTTCGACACTGCAGTCTGTGGTTAGAATTCTTCTTTGGAGCATGAGATCTATTTCTCCGTCGTATAGAGAGGTACCGCCTTGTGAACGGTCGTTGAAAACAGAGAATCTTATGTTTTTTGTTGTGTCTTCTATGTAAATTTTTGTTGTGACTGGATAGTAGTTACCTGTGAAGAATTGTTTCAATGAATTCCCATATTTTAATACTAACCAATAAAAGTAGATGAAATTCCATAGCATATGCTCACGACTATATTCCCCGAGGGGGAAACCTCAGAACATCCACGTTTCACCAGTAGTACCGAAACTCTGTCCAGTGTGACGGGGAGTGAGCCCGTCGCCACTTATGTTGGACAGTGGGTACAATACATGCCTCGAAATTGAAGCATGCAGGTTTCCTTACGATGTTTTCCTTCACCGAAAAGCCAGTGGTGTTACAAATCGTACATAAATTCCGAAAAACTTATTGGTACGAGTCGGCTGAGACGGCGATCGAACCATCGCCTCCTTCACGGCAGGCAAGGTTACTCGCCACTGGACCACCACGGCTATTTTTTAAAGTAGATGGAATGGAACAGCAGATTATTTATTCGCGATTTCGATGTTGGTACCATAGAGAAAGTTGTTCAGTTTGACGGTCTGGTCATCCCCTTAAAAAAGTGTCAGCATATTGTCTAAATGACGGGTGCTGAGAACGTGGCGACTTTTGCTTAGGTAGTACATGGCCTGGAGCCTGGGGCGGCCAAGACTGCAAATCTGCCACTGCTGAAAACTAATATTCTCACCTGACACTGGATCGTTATTCACGATGTCGTACATTGGTCGCAGGTTCCTTACTCGCTTCACAGTTTGTCGGCCGTTCGAGTCCGTGTAGAATGCCCCGTCGTTTACAAGGTCCGTCATGTAGCGAACGAACACTTCTTTACCTGTAAAGACGTCATAATTAAGGGAATATAATTCGGAGCGCGCTCCATTCAAACAAGTCTGGTGATATTTCAATACTAACCAATTAAAGTCAATGAAATTTTTCAGAAACAAACTAGAAACTAATATCTATGTTTGTATGAAGTCAGATTACAGTGACTCTAAAAATGTATTTACCAATCCCAATTTCGACAGGCACAGGGCCGACGAGCCATTCGACCACAATGACAGGATGTTCTGGAGTGCGATTTTTGAAACTCATTCGTTGAACTCGGGGCGAACACAAAAGACCAGCAATGGTCGCAGTGTTACATAACGACCCTTGCTTGCAATAGCCCAGCCAACTATAATAATAATGGACATATGCATCTTATTACTGCTGATTTAACTTTAAAAATCACACCCCTAAAGTATGATTTTTGAAAGTCAAATCAGCAATAGAAAGATGCATATCTCCATAGTAATATTGGTATTTTTAACTACTGACTTCAAAGTATGAGTTTCAAAAATCGCACTCCTGAATACAACCTGACTCTAAAATACATACATACATAAGCTAACGCCATTGTCCCATGGGGGTAGGCAGAGACCACGGACCGCCACACGCTACGACTCTGACACACCTCTTTAGCCTCATTCACATTCATGCATCTTTTCATGCACTTCCGTCGATAGAGGGTGCTACGTCCTTTTCGGAAAAGATCATTGATTTGATCATAGTATGTTTTCCTCGGACGGCCTATCCCAACACTTCCGCTCACCTTTGCTTGATATATTTCATTCGTAAGTCTTCTTTCATTCATTCTCTCTACGTGACCAAACCATCTAAGCATACCCCTCTCAATCCTTGTTACTATATCATCCTTCAACTTACACCAATCCCTTATCATACTGTTCTTGATTCGATAAACCAAAGTAATACCACACATACTTCGTAAGGAGGGCATTTCAACTGCACTCACTCTACTTTCGTTCCTTTTATTCCATACCCAACGTTAACTCCCATACATCAGAGTAGGCACCAACACACCGTTGTGAATAACCAGACGTGCGCTTTTTGACACAGACCGAATCTAAAAATGTCTCACCAATTCCATCGTCGACAGGCACAGGCCCGACGAGCCATTCCACCTCAATGACAGGTTGTTCCGAATACAGCCTCACAGCAATCGACGCGTAATCTGAATAACTGGTGTGCAACTCTTCGACAATATCGTTCTTGTATATCTGCGTGTCCAAATAGTCTGTGAATCATAAAATAAGGGTGATAATTAAGGGAATATAATTCTGAGCGCGCTCCATACAAACGAAGTCTGGTGATATGTTCAATACTAACCAATTAAAGTCAATGAAATTTTTCAGAAACAATCTAGAAACTAATCTTTATGCTTGTAAGAAGTCAGATTTTCGTTATTATTTATAGTTTTAAAGTTACAGTGCCTCAAAGATTTCCATACAAATCTTAAATTAATCCTAGCACTAAAACTGTATATTTTAACGACAATCTGACTTTATACATAGAGATTAGTTTCTAGAGTGTATTGAAAATTCACACCAGCATGTCTAGCATGATTTCTCTACTTGCGCGCGACTCGGCTTTCGCTCTCCGAAAAGTGCGGGAACAGGTTATTTTCTATGCAGCGAAGGCGAATCGCGCGCGAGTAGAGAAATCATACCAGACATGCAGACTTCGTTTGTATGCAGCGCGCAATTACGCATTCGGAATAAACTTCTCTTAACAAGACTTGTTTGTTCATAGAATGTTTTTCATTTGTTTAAGAGGATATAATCGATACCGTTGGCGTGCTTCATACAAACGAAGTTTGATTATAGTTTGGATATTAATCAATTAAAGTCATTGAATGGCCAACTATTGGCACTTTTATGGTAATAAACGAATTTATTATTATTATTTATTATTATTGGACGAAGGGTCCGCGCTCAAAAGTGTCCGACCCAAAACGTATAAAGAGAATCAATTACACGACATAGTGTGACGGGGAGTGACCCCGTCGCCACTAGTAATAGACAGTGGGTACAATACATGCCTCGAAATTGAAGCATGCAGGTTTCCTCACGACGTTTTCCTTCACTGAAAAGCCAATGGTGTTACAAATTGTACACAAATTCCGAAAAACTCATTGGTACGAGTCGGCCTGGACGAGGATTGAACCATCGTCTCCTGCACGGCAGGCGCCTTGCCTGTTGTTGTTTTTCAACTCGCCAAAAGGTACGGAACGATCCCGGTTGTTTTATAACCTCAAATTTTGACATTGACAGTAATATGGGCTTCCAGGGCTTCCAGGGCTTCCATCATTTCCAAATACAATATAAACTCATCTTCCATGCTAGAGAATCAAAGAGTGAATAAAAATTATTTGAAAAAAACTAACTTTTATTCAAAATGAGCAAAAAGTCAAGTAACCACAGATAATCAAAACGTCAGAGTGTTTTTTAACCATCTAATTTGATGGTTAAAAGTTGCAACCCGTCAGAGGTTCGGAACGGTCGAGTTGTGACAACCGAGTTGCAAAGAGCGTTTTTTCACCGAGGCTCGGAACGGCGTTAGTGCGAAAAGTTGCACCCGGAGTGCACTCTGGGCGTAGGTTCTGAACGCACCCCTGGGCTGCGTTCAGAGCCTTTGGGTGCGGTTGTTTGGTTGTTTTTTAATCTAAGGTGCGGAACGAACAGTTGTTTTTTAACTCGCCAAAAGGTACGGAACGATCCCGGTTGTTTTATAACCTAAAATTTTGACATTGACAGTTAATATGGGCTTCCAGATCTTCCAGGGCTTCCATCATTTCCAAATACAATAAAAACTCATCTTCCATGCTAGAGAATCAAAAAGTGCGTAAAAATAATTTGAACAAAACAAACTTTTATTCAAAATTAGCAAAAAGTCAAGTAACCACAGATAATCAAAACGTCAGAGTGTTTTTTAACCATCTAATTTGATGGTTAAAAGTTGCAACCCGTCAGAGGTACGGAACGGTTGAGTTGTGACAACCGAGTTGCAAAGGGCGTTTTTTCACCGAGGCTCTGAACGGCGTTAGTGCGAAAAGTTGCACCCAGAGTGCACTCTGGGCGTAGGCTCTGAACGCGCCCCTGTGCTCCCTTGTTCCCCTAGCCGCCATCTTTACAGTAACGTGGCAGAGGTTAAGGGGATATAATTCCATACAAACGTACCATGGTGATATTTTCAATACTAACCAATTAAAGTCAATGAAATTTTGCTGAAACAATCTTGAAACCAATATCTATGCTTGTATGGAGACAGATTTTCGTTAAAATATACAGTTTCAATGCTAGGATTAATTTAAGATTTGTATGGAAATCTTTGAGGCACTGCAACTATAAAACTAAACATTTTATCGAAAATCTGACTCTATACCAGCATAGAAATTTGGTTTTAGATTGATTCTGAAAAATTTCATTGAGTTTCATTGGTTAGTATTGAAAATATCACCATAGTACGTTTGTATGTAGCGCGCTTCGACTTATATCCTCTTAAATGCTAACGCAAGGCTGGTCCCTAGTTATATGGTCTAAGGTTGGTTTACCTATTATTGGTACTGGAATATTGTCGATGGACCGGAAGATGTAAACTCCGGGGTCCCGCATGTGATCTTTACCCATCTGCTTGGGTACATCGGATGCGTAGTAGTAAAATTGTATGTCAAGCGATATGTAGACTCCATTTGAGAGAATTACGCTCGATATCTTTTTAGATGCCGGGTCTAGATTTATTTTTATATACTGAAAAACAAAGGAAATATAAATAAATCATTTAAAAAAAACCCAACGCCAAAAACAACAATTTTAAGAGTAAAAAATAACTAATAATAAATTATTAATATAACAATTTTACCTGTAAATAAAATTATTATTAAGCATACTTACCTTATTCCAGGTCTATTATTATATTTGAGAGCGGCTTACTTGACTTCCGTTTCCGAGCGAACATTACCCTAGTAAAGCGCCATCTGGTGGACACAATCAGCAGCCAGGCAGTGGGGGGGCACGGCCATGAAGCCGGTGCCCGCCATTTTACTTTCATTGAAGATTTGAATTCAGCTAGCGTTCAGCGTGATCGTGCTGCAGAATGCGAGCAAATAACACGACTAGTGTAGGTGTGACCGTGTCAGAGAGCGAGCACGACTATCACAAAACGCCAGCACGATCGTATCCTGGTATGCCTTAAAAAGATAGTTTATGATTTCGTTGTTCAAGGTTAGGAAGAACGATATTACAGCAGACAGGTGTACAAAATACACCTGGAATAAGGTAAGTATGCTTAATAATAATTTTATTTACAGGTAAAATTGTTATATTAAGCTTTTATACCTTATTCCAGGTCTATTATTATATTTGAGAAGTGTTTGGTATCGGCTGCTGGATTGCTTCTGGATTGACGCCAATGTGATTTATACGAAGTTCATTGATTATTTCAAATTGGTTTTCTTTGTGCGAAAACCAAAAACGTTTACATAACATTCTTTATGAGTATGGTTGGCATGGTGCGTGAACCAAAATTGTTTTTGAATTTGGGTGGTTTCGTGTGAGAACCAACATTATTTCAACCTGACATCAATAAAATTACAATCAAGGTATTAGAATACCATTGACACTGGCATAGGAACGCACAATGTAATATTGATATCGATAAAAAGATAAATGTAGGGAGCAACGATAGTCCAGGCCATGACTTGATCTCAACGGGCTTCACCGTACAACGCCGTATATAATGAGTGAATGGGTTCATTCAGCTGAGAGTGTGAGGTTCAACAGCATTTTACAACAGAAAATGGTTCATCAAGTACAAATATCGGACTCGCTTTGCAGACTGTGATGAATCCAGAAATACGACGCGTGACAATAATAATTCATCAACAAACCTAGTTAGATTTGTACCGTAGGACGGTAGGACATAAGAAAACATTTATGTGTGGCGAGTTGACTGAGAAAAGAAACACTTCCAATGGAAAATACATCACTTGTCGTATCAATGGCGATAGCGACAATAATATAATAAAGTTAGAATCTTATCTAGGAATTTTGCTCGCATACAGGACCATATTATCCGTATCCTCCTCGCAGAGGACATTACAGACCGAGATATTACAAAGAGCTTAGCAGTTATACCAAAGCTTCATTATTTCGTCTCTGGTTTATATTTCAGGCCTGGCATTAAGGCAAAATTACTTGCAACTCATTGTTCGGCAGGAATCAATTCCCTCTGTCTGTCATGAACCGGTCTCAGGACACCGGTCATCGTGAACAAGTTATGATGATTGATCAGTGAATAATAAAATAGACGGATTGTAATAATTTCATCCAGCATAATAAAAAACAACTGATAAAATAAGGATATTACCTTTGTTATGTTTGATATTACCTAGGTTAGGTATATATCAAGCAACTAGAATGTTTGAAAGTTGCAAAGTAAACCGATAACTCTCGGTTAGCAAACAATTAAGTCAGTTTGTAAAAAGATGTCATAAGATCGATTGCCAACCTAAGTTGGAAAGCATTGTTTTATAACATTGGTTTCATTTATAATTGAGTAGGTACCTGACCCCACGTAAAAGATTCGATCGTACGATTTTATTCATACTTAAGTATTAAAATACGAGGACTGAATTAATCAAAAAATATAATTAAAAAAGACTTTTCAAGGACATTAAGATTTTAACCTCTCGGTAGAGAGTAGTATATTCCTTGATTTTAACCAATTGTCTTTCAATCAAATTAAAATATTGTAACCATACGCAACACGCGCATGACAAACATTATGAGCGTACAGCTGATATAGACAGGTTTCGGAACAACCACAGAGAAAACATAGCCACTGTCATAAGAATGCATTTCACAAAAGCCTAGTTATATCACGCAGGCACGACACCACAATAATGAATAATCACCCTCGTAGAAGGGATTTATTTATGTGTGATATAATCACAAAGAATATCTGTCTACCACCTCGGGGAATCTAGTCGCGAGCATATGCCCATGCTTATGCTTTAGTCTTCAAAGAACGATTCTTCTATTTAAATACACAGTCATTAGTAAATGTTTGCGAATAATGATAATAATCATAAATAAAATAGCTAACGATATAGGAGGTCGACTGGCCATCTGATCGAATTCGTTGAAAATGATTTTCAGTTCAGGGTTCAAGTAATTAAATATGCATGTAAGGCATAGAAAGCGTCATTTACATACGAAGCATGACGAAATATCTGATCGAATAGAACCGTTTGGTGTAACGTGAATCTCAAACAATACAATTTTAAGAAACGCCGAGAACACTTTATAGGCCATCAGCTATCTTTCAGCTTGTTTTCATTCAGTTTTTGTGTAACGTGCACACATTATTTATTACATGGTGCTAATACTGCAACAGAATAATGGGACAAAATTGCGTGGGAGAATAGCATACCGACGCATACATAAAAAGATAGTTTGGCTATCAGTTATTACCTAAAGTAGGTAGATATATTATCTATCATTTATAAACGAATGCATTTTTGAAAGCATGCACTTTTGAAAATGTGTGATTTTCTGAAACTGCCCGCCTGATATTACAAACCAAGATTTATAATTATTGATTAACAACGTGTGTTGTGTAACCATCAGATACTTTGTAATAATGCTCCGATTGAACTGATTAGAATCTTTTGCAAAAATTACGGTGGTTGAAGAAGGCACCATTATTTAACTGAACTTTATAATACCAAACGTAGGGTTACAACATTCTGGATTGGATTGCCAGAAAGAACAGAGTTATATGACCTTCTGTAAATATTTTTATTTCGATCTTTGTACTGCAACTTTATAAGTGAATATTCGTTAAACGGATAGCCTGGATCCCTTTCTTATGCACTTATGTACAGTTTATATCATTATCATGAGCACCGGAACGCCATCCTGATTTGCACAATCTTGATTTTCACTGAATGCAATATTCACCAAAAAGGACAACCCAACAGGTTCGAGTCAGGATTTAATTATTTAGATTAATATGTGGGTATTGCAAGTAGGTGCCCCACATTTAACAAACAAACCTCCACGTTTAAAAAGGAACTGGTTCAGATGACCGAGTCCAAATAAAAATTACGAACGGTGATTACGAGTACAGCGTGATAATAACGCCTTCTGATTACTGTGCGAAATCAGGAAATGTCTTTAATCATAAAAGGGATTTTGCCTAGTCCTCCGTAGAAACGGGCGGTTCTAGAAACGATGACCAGATAGCATTCGGTACGCTGGAAATTTCGGACATAAAATTTGATGACCATTACAGAACATGAAATGGAAAATTTTAGGAAATGGCTTTCCGGGTATGTCATGGAGATTGGGGGCAATTAATGTCCAATAGGTACCGGGACCCTTAATTCCCTCCATTATTTTACCTTGTGTTTGGTTCCCGATGCTAGATGCGACACGGGATACCGAGCCACCAGGCAGTAGGCACGTGGTCGGCTGGTCGTTGTGGTATTGTGCCCCCAGTAGGCACGTGGGCGGCAAGTCATCACGCTATTATGCCGCCAGCAAGCAGGAGCGTGGGCGGCAGGTCATCACAATATCATGCCACCAGCAAGAGCGTGGAAGGCGGGTCATCACAGTATTATGCCGCCAGCAAGAGCGTGGACGGCAGGTCACCACGGTATCATGCCTGCAGCGGGAGCGTGGGGCGGCAGATCATCGTGGTATTGTGTCTCCAGCAGGAGCGTGGGCGACACTTACTGGTCGTGCGTGGGGAGACCGCCGCACGGTACCAGTGAGCTAAGCGAACACCGGCATGGTGGGCCGTACCGGGTCGGTAGCTTGTCCAGTGTCGGCTTTATACAGGCAGAATAATAGCAATGCGACGGCATTACTAATTTTCTTTATATACTACGGTAACCAAACGGTGGGATAATCGTCGAGTGCCGACCCCAGGCCACTTATGTTACCGTACTTTAACCTGATACCTGCTTGGTGAACTGTCGTTACGCACGGACAGCGCAAGCCTGGATATTAAGTCTTGAATGTCTTCGCTCCATCCGTAGCAGACCTGTTCCTGTAGAGATATCTTCACAAATACCTCCCTGGACGGGAGTACAAACATGAAAAATAATACTACGAACGTCTTAGTTAGCTTTAACGACACACAAATATTGTCACTCAATCACATTCATTAACAAATAGGAAAACTATGTAGAAATGTTTTTCCTGCAGTATAATATTTTAACGGTTCTTGCACAGTTTTTCTGCAACCGCCATACAGGAAATTGATTTAGAATTGTGTAGAAAAGTTCAGTAAACAGCACCATACGAAATATGGAAATTGTAATCTATAAGTAATATGCTCGACGTCTACTTATCAGATTACTGCAACAAACGCGTCTCTGTCCACCCTCGAAGACTCCATCACTCCCGCGACCCGAAGACACGACGACGAAAAAACGCACTTCACTATTTAAGGGTACTTGTTAATGCAATAACTATGCAAATTAATAATTTAAAATTCGAAAAACAAAACTATATTAAGAAAGAGAAATCTAAAATTTATATTTAAAAATGGCGGTAACGGAAAGGCAGCGCTTTCCGTTACACGTCCGCTCAGTAGGAATTCAAAACGCCAATGAAAGTAAAATGGCGGGCACCGGCTTCATGGCCGTGCCCCCCCACTGCCTGGCTGCTGATTGTGTCCACCAGATGGCGCTTTACTAGGGTAATGTTCGCTCGGAAACGGAAGTCAAGTAAGCCGCTCTCAAATATAATAATATTATCCTGGAATAAGGTATAAAAGCTTAATAATTAATAAATTGGGGATGTAAGCAAATGTATGTTTTACTTCTTAACTCTCTTTAAGATATTTTAGGTCAATTAATGTGTAGGGGACCGCTGTGAAATGACCATGGACTTTTTTACAGTCACTTGCGGTCCCCGACACATTAATTGACCTAAAATATCTTAAAGAGAATTTTTTTACTTTTTAAATATTTGCTTTTGGTGTTGAGGATTGTTTTTATTTGTAATTTAATGTTATTTCATAATTTTTAAAGTTACATGAAAACTGCTGAATCGATTTTTACCAAATATAGCTAAGAACCACCGCAAGGAAACTTGCATTCACGTAAAAAAACGCATCAAAATCGGTCCATCCGTTCGAGAGCTACGATGCCACAGACAGACATACACACATGTGTGAAACTTATAACACCCTCTTTTTGCGTCGGGGGTTTAAAAAGGGTTATCAATAAATAATAGAGGAGTTGACTACATGAAATATATTTTAGTTTTACTGCTCAGTAAATAAACCGTTTAAAAATAACGCTAAACTCACATTTTCAGTAATGCTGTTGCTTGAATAATATTTTTAACAACTGGATAAACTATGAAAAGTATCAAAACGACGACAAAAACAATGACGTCACTATTCAATTTTTAGTATAATATTTCAGACAGAGCACGCGTTTTGACGTTTGATAAAGAGTTGTTAATTTGACTAGTTGGAAACTCGCGGACTCAAAGTGTTACCTTATTTTCAATGAACAATTCATCCCGTTCTTTACCCGATCTCCGAGTTTCATTCGGTTCCTTCTCGGTAGATGGTACGTAAGAATCCGTTTGTTTCAAATAATATTGATCGCTATTCTTCTCTGTTGTTCTTGTGACCTCGAATCAAATCATACAATCAAATGTTTTTATTGATAAAGAACATAAAATGTAGAATCTTATAACCAAATGGAAATAGGAAATAGTTCCATGTATCATGGTTGAACCAGTAAGAATATTTTATCTTACTGTACTCCATTTCAAATAGCAACGAAATGGGTATGAGTAAGGTTGTATGGAGAAAAATTTTCATTTTTGTTGTTGATCAGCCTACATCAGCCTCAACTTGGCCGCAAAAATATTTAATAAATTACCTAAAAATATAAAAACGAACACAATATCACGACCTTTTCAAAAAATTTAAAAATATATTTAATTTCTAAGTGTTTCTACTCTCTAAATGAATACCTTAACAACTAAAAAAAAATTATTATATATATACAACGTGTTAATGAATTAACGCAAAACTAGAAAGTAGTTTGTTTAGAATCGAGAGCAGAATCGAAATCGATTATCATGTTTTCAACATAGCTAATTTTTTTCAAAATATTAAATAATTGGTTTGTACAATTTACAATTTACTGAATTTACTGAACTCGATCTCAACCCACCGCACAGGCACACTCACCCTACTTACTACTAAAACAAGATTCTTAAAATGTATCCATGAGCACGCTAGCGCTTTCATTCATTGCTGAAATGATAACAAATCATGTTTGCCTGAAAACTTAAAATGCGAAGAACTTTCAATTTTAAGTATCAAAATAATTAAATTATTGTTTCAACCTAATTGTTTTTTTATAAATCAGCTGAGGTTTATGAGGTTTTGCGCTTATTCATTAACACGTTGTATATACATATAAGATTATTGTAAGTAGATATAAGTAAACTTAATTTTGTTATTGGAATTCTGTCCTCTTTCCTTAACTCCTTTTGCAATACCTTAAGGGTGGCTAAGTTTTAAGTACAATGTTACAACATTATTTAAGAACTTATATGTACACTTAGTATGCAAAATAAATATTTGATTTGATTTGACTTACATAGGTTTTTAGAGGACCTTTCAAAATACATTAACACATTCATTGCTAGGCTGCATCGGAACTGTGCTATTAAGGTACAAATATCTTCTAAAGTTGTATGGGAGAAATAGCTTTTTAGTGCTTATTACAATATGTTTTTTTTTTATAGTAGGTACTTTAATTATACAATACTTTGATTGGTGTCGAGTGTTAATAAAATTAAAATCCCAGCAGTACCCATTTTAAGGCTATTTTGAATTACAAAAACAGAGATTTGAAACACTTCCTCTCACTTATTCTTAGAACAGCTTTAGTAACTTCTAATATATTATGTCGGATAGTAGATTTTTCTGATAAAAACATTATATTTGCAAATAATAATTGGCCAGAAAGCTATAATTATAGGAATCGGAAAATCTTTTTGTCCTTATTTGAAACTAGCAGCCCGTCCCGGCTTCGCACGGGGTAGACAAATAAATTTTAAGACTCATTTTTCTACACCTTCGGTTACATTGTTCAAATTTTACCAAGGATCCCTAATTTTTTTCTAAATGTAATGTAGCCTATGTCAAATTGGAAGAATGTAGCATTCTATTGGTGAAAGAATTTTTTAAATCGGCCCAGTACTTTTTGAGCCTATTCATTACAAACATACAAAAATAGGTACAAATCTTTCCTCTTTATAATATTAGTGTAGATTAAGTATAGATCCATGGTCGGACCAGTTAGAATATGTTGTTTTACTATACTTCAATCCAAATAAGGACGACGAGATTTTCCGATTCCTATTTAGCTTTCTGGCCAATTGTGATTACCAAATGTAATTAATTTATTGGATACATATACAACGTGTTAATGAATAAGCGCAAAACCTCATACACCCCAACTGATTTACAACAAAATAATTAGATTGAAACAATAATTTAATTAAAATGATAGTTGAAATTTAAAGTTATACGCATTTTAAGTTTTGAGACTAAAATGATTTGTTATCACTTCAGCAATGAATGAAAGCGCTAGCGTGCTCGTGGATACATTTTAATAATCTTGTTGTGGTAGTAAGTACGGTGGGAGTGCCCGAGCGGTGAGTTGAGATCGAGTTCAGTAAATTTTAAATTTTACAAACAAATTATTTAATATTTTGACAAAAATTACCTATCTTCGAACCATGATAATTCGATTCTGCTCTTGATTCCAAACAAACTACTTTCTAGTTTTGCGTTAATTCATTAACACGTTGTATACTATCCGACATATCTTGGACGTTACTAAAGCTGTTCTAAGAATAAGTGAGAGGAAGTGTTTCAAATCTCTGTTTCTGTAATGCAAAACAGCCTTAAAATTTCGTTGCTATTTTGAATGGAGTATAGTTCCATGGTGGAACCAGTAAGGATATTTTGTCTTAGTAAGTAAGTAATCTTTAATTAATTTTCATTAGGGTACAGTATTACAGATGATAGGTATACATTGAGAATTTCTGTTACCTCGTCATTTCTTTCCGTGACATTCCCGTAGTTAGCTTTTATAATTTCTTTAGGACTATCGTCGGAATCTCGTTCATTTTGATCTTTACTTTCTGTTGTATCAGGCATTTGTGTAGTCCGCGGTTTTACTTCTTCAAATAACTTTCCTTCTATATCGAATTGTTTCATAAATCTTCTTTCGGTTAATTCTCTATTTTCTTCTGTGAATAATTTTGAATTTTCAATTTGTTTCTCAGCGTCTTTACTAGATTCTGTTCGGGTTACAATTTCGATGTTTTCAGTTGTTATTGTATCGCTTTCGGTTGATATTATTATGTCTCTATCGATCTCATATTCGTTAGATTCTATGTTTTGGTCTGTGGTTGTTGGTTCACTAGAAATATAATCATTTTGACTTGTTGCTTCATCGTGTTTGCTATTTGGTGTAACTATGCCAGATTCGTTAACATTATTAGCGTTAGTTACATTACCAAATATTATTTTAGGTTGAATAGCCGGTGTTACCACATCAGAATAATCAACTACATCGTTACTTCCGCTAAGGTTACCGAATATTATTTTCGTTTCTGGTTCTGTGCTCACTTCTTCATCATCGAAATAAGCGTAGTCTGAATTTTCTCGCATCATTTGCGTATCTTTTTTGCTAGTGCGTTTAGTCAAGTACTTTTTGTTTTTCTTTTTGAGTTTTTTTATAATGGAGCGTTTAACTTTGAATAGTTCTTGTAGGAAGAAGTTTCGGTAACCGAGTGGGGGTATATCTTCGGCCATGAATACCAACTCGTAATCTGCCACTGTTTCTCTTAATGGTATACTTAGTACATGCTCTGGTATTTTTACTAGTGCCGTAGTCACTATTTTTCCTGGAAACAGCCAACGAGTAAAAATGGCGCATTTTGTCTTTTCGTTTTTTTTAGCGCGGCATCAATCAAACTTGAAAATTATAGTTCACAATAAAGTTACAAACAAAACTTGTTATGACATGTATATGTCTAAACTCAGTCCGAACGGAGATATAAAGGCTTGAAGTAAACGTTATGTTTTTAACTTCAAGCCTTCTATCTCCGTTCAGACTGAGTTTAGAGATATACCTACAAGTAATAACAAGCTTTGTTTGTTACTTTATTCTGAACTAAAATATTCAAGTTTCCATACAAAAACCCGCATTGTCTTTTATTTAATTTATTTTAGACTAGCTGCTAACCGCTTGAACCCGCGACCTGCCAAACCGCTTTGCTTTCGTCCAATTAAGGGAATATAATTCGGAGCGCGCTCCATACACACGAAGCCTGGTGATATTTTCAATACTAACCGATTAAAGTCAATGAAAACGTTCAGAAACAATCTAGAAAATCTCTATGTTTGTGTGAAATCCGATGTTCGTTAAAATGTATAGTTTTTAAGTTACAGTGCCTCAAAGATTTCCATACAAATCTTAAATTCACTAAAACTGTATATTTTAATGAAAATCTGACATCATACAAACATAGATTAGTGACTAGATTGTTTTTGAAAATTGTCATTTACTTTAATTGGTTAGTATTGAACATATCACCAGACTTCGTTTGTATGCACCACACATTTACGCATTCGGAATAACTACCGAGCCTTTATAATATTATAGACCTATAGTTGTGCAGATTATGTGACTAAACAGTCTGTGGTATACAGGGTGTAAAAAATATGGTAGTAATATTTAAAGGGGCGATTCAGACTTAAACTGAACAACTTTCACTATTGAGTCAACATCGAAATCGCAAAAAAAGCTGCTGTTACTTTCCATACAACTGCAAATAACTACTTGACTCACAGCGATTTCGTTATTGGCTCCATAGTGAAAGTTGTCCAGTTTGATGGTCTTTAAGCCACGGTTCATAAAGAAGAGACGTGTGGCGGTGGCGGATAATCTAAGTAACACAATATAAACCTTATAGTACGTAGCATAGCGTCGTTTTTGTCGTAAAGGAGAATCGCGGCCGCGCCTCCAGGTGACGTCGCCTGGAGGCGCGGGCGTAAATCTCCAAACGACGCTATGCTACGTACTATAAGGTTTATAATTGTGTTACTTTGACTATCCGCCACCGCCACACGTCTCTTCTGTATAAACCGCGCCCCACACCTTTCTATAACAGCTTTTAGAATGATTTGATGATGTGATATTTACCTGTAGGATCGTACACAGCATACTGTTTGTTCACAACAGGCAGCCTCACTGGTATAGTGACATTCCACGCCAGCGGATTGTAGATGTGAATCTGAAAACACACATTTAGTAGGAAATATCATTTATTAAAGTCCGGCCGCTGAAAGATTGCGTTTGACAGTTACCATAAAATTGTAAAAAACTGAATGAAAACTATAAATGCCGATCATTATTTAGTAGCTTTTTGAACTTAAAAGGGCAGCTAGTGCCCTGTGTACTAGAGTGAGCACAGGTAAACAATATTTTCATTCAGTTTTTTACAATTTTATGGTAACTGTCAAACGCAATCTTTCAGCGGCCGGACTTTAAACACAAAAAAAGCAAAAAATACAGAGTAAGGAAAAACTTACACACATAATTATTACATATAAAAGATATCCCCCAAGGCGCCCACCCGAGGCAGGGTGCCACCTGCTGGCCGCATTACCTCTTTGAATGGCCAAACCTATCCTCTGGGCAAAATAGCTTCCAGCCCTCCTGTCCCCCGTGGCGCACAGGCGCCTCGAGAGGCACTTTAGAAAAGCACTTTAGTAGGAATATGACATATTTAGAATACCTCGAGAATACCTAATAGTCGTGAGAAAATGCTTGAAGTCCTGCCTACTTCATATTTAAGATCAAAATTAGCTCAAACTATTTTAAAGGGATGATCAGGCCATCAAATTGAACAAATCGCGATACAAAAAACCGGCCAAGAGGGTGTCGGACTCGCCCATGACAGGTTTCCGTATTCGTAGCCATTGTATAATGTATAAGTAGATTAAGATAAACAAAAAACCCGAGTGCATAAAACGCCTAATAAAACTGAATCAGCTATGACAGCTTTATTTGAGCTAATATAATTTATGTTAATGCATGTGATTATGTATCACAAACTTTGAATAATTATTATAAGGACTAGCCTTGCGGTAGCATTTCCCCTCTGCCACGGTTTAAGCACAATTGATCTTGTGCATTTACATTCAATTTTACACCTTATCACTACACGAGACAGCCTATAATTGCGAAATAATAACTTCGAACTTAGAACGTTTGGGGTTCACACAAGACTACTTTTCATGATTTTTAACATTCCAAATTAGAATCTAAAGTTATGGGGAATAAAATCCAAAGTTGCGGATTTCATGTTACCTCGCCCCCCGCAAAAAGTGGCAGAAATGTTTGTTAGTAGAATTACACGCGTAACCAGTCCACATATAAATAGTCAAAGATCACAAACGGGGACAAAGATGATTTTTGGTTGGTTATTGGTTTGTAACCGCCTGCAAAACCTACCTAATAACATTCAAATTATATTAGCTCAAATAAAACTGTTATAGCTGATTAGTGATTATAGAGCTTGTTTTTCTCTTTTCAGTTAATAGGTTTTTTATGCAGTCGGGTTTTTTGTTTATCTTAATAATTTAGTTTATTTCATACTTTTTACGGTAATATAAAAGTACTATAATATACATATATTTGGAATCGTCTGATTACTAGCTTTCATTTGATACCCATATTGTAATTTTTAAAAAAAAAAAGTTTTATTCCCCCTCTCTTTTTTATTTAACAGACGCCATATTAAAATAATAAAGTCACTCTCACAATTTTTACAAATCTAATGACACTTCATACGTTGAAATCCATCAAGCTGCTTAGGCTGTAGGCCGGGCCAAAGAAATAGACATACAAACATACATACATACATACGCTCGAAAAACATAACCCTCCTTCTGGCGCAGTCAGGTAAAAAGAAGAAAAATTTTTGGTCTGTTTATCTTACATAAGAGACATTTTTGACGATTTCGTTTTATGGGAGTTTTAGGTACCTAAAACTTAGAGGGAGCGAAGCGAGCTCGAGATTTTCATGCAATATGATTAGCTCGTCGCAATAATTTTGATCCAAAATCTGGATCGAATTGTGCAATAGGTATGACTATAGGGACATGACCAGGTACTCTTAGTACAATTTACAAAGCAACCTAATTAAACTTAATAATATCTTTTTAATTGATTATAGAAATAAGTGTACATATTTTTGGAAAACCAAAAAAATTTAATTGGTACAAAGATTTGGCAATACAGAAAAAGAAATCTTATGACTTAATTAACTCAAGCATCAAAGAGCATATTCATATCTCTGCTTTACATAACAAGCATTTTTAATAGTAAAACTATATTAAAAGTGAGTATTTTATCAAAACTGTTGAATATTCATTAAAAAATAAATTGACTAAAGGTGTCTCATCCAACAATTATTTTTTGTTTATTTGCAAACTAATATCATTCCACTGCTGGGCATAGGCCCTTTAATCCTCCAATCATATGTTCTTAGCAAGCTTTGGTCACGTATCTTCGAAAGAATCCAGGGGTCTATTTCATGAACATAACGATGGCAATTTACAATGAGAATGTCCCCCCTAGATCCGGTTCAATGACTGAATGTTTATGTATGAAACTTACGAACACAGATGTTCCAATATTAGCGCAGCTGGATATATTTAGATTGCATCGGTAATACAATGTACCGGTCGGGCTGTTCCGCAGTTTACTGAAATTAATTAATACTTAAATAAAACAATCATCATCAACATCACAGTGCTGGACAAGGACCTCACGAACGAATAAAGGTGAGAACTAGCCTTTAATGAAAGCATTTGGTTGAGCTCTAAAAAAAAAAGCAGTAAGCTAGCGACTCAATTATGAGGTGCCACTAAGTTCTACGGAATTTATGTACGGTTGTATTTATCATTGTCACTAGCTCGGCGGTGAAGGAAAACATCGTGAGGAAACCTGCATACCCAGGAAAGAAAAAAAAAATTCGGAGGTATCTGTAAAATATGAGCGAGCTTGGGGCGAACACAATATAGTCTAGGAAAAATAAGGTTTGAGATTGCATTAAAGACACTTTAGTAAATTGTGTTTGAAATAATATTACTGTTAGTTTATAACATTTTTGTCGAGATTCCGTGGTTATATTATTGGCTCAGGAACCGGAGAAATACCTTAAAATCGATATTAATGTACAAAGGGCAAGCTTATTTCGAAAGATATTTCTTCCAGCGTACTAGCAAAAGAGACAGTTAATTATCACAAGGCAAATTTATTGTGTACAAACAAACAGTAAATAATTTAGTTTTGAGGTTATAATTTTTGACGACTTACAAAATATTAAATATCTACTCAAATTTACGATATTAACCGGGGATTATTATTGTTATAAGTAAAACGTATCGAATGAAGCCATCCTGTACAAAATCACCAGTTTTCCATTTTTTGTTAATACCTAAATTTAATGTTTTGTAAATGTCTTAATTATTCAATAATACACAATAAAAAATCGGGGATTATTGTGAATTTACTATATTCCAAATTATCACCAAAAGTGCAATTAATGCAACCTTCTCCATACAAAAATCCGTAGATTTCCCCGACTAATAGACCAGCAATGGTCGCAGTGTTACATATAACGACCCTTGCTTGCAATAGCCCAGCCAACAGAATAATAATGGGCGACACGTACTTCGTATATCCCAATGGATTCCCCACTGTAGAACCATTGAGGTACTATAGAGGCGGCGCCGAGACTTGGATTATTTGTAACACTACGAGTGTTACAACAGGTCCAACTCGTACAGGCCAAATGGCGTATGCTTGCTTAGTCTGTGCCAGGCGCTTGCCGCAACGTGACGTTCCCATTGCGCGCCTCGCCTGCTGATCATGGCGCACAGATTTTGTTCGTTCAATGTGTAGATCAATGCTAGGCTATACACCACTTCGCCTGACAACTCCACACAAACGGACTCGCACTGACAAGAAGCTGGCAGGTGCAGGTATTGTGCGTGAGTGCGAGTGAGAAATGACTACACCACTGCTTACCGTCGTCCTTCTCCCGTACCACTGAGACTGAGGAGAATGGGGCTCGACGGAGTCTCCCTTATGTGACATAATACAACGGTGCCCCCTTCGAGCTTACCCGGGCCGTCCTGAAGACCTGACACACCTGACACCTGAGGCCCTTCGATGGCTTTAGACGCTGGATGTAGACTTATGACCTTATGCCTACAAACCAAATTCGCCATACGCATAAATAAATAAACCACCGAGAGGGGGTAAGGTCAACATTGGTGGGGGGCGGGGAGTGACCGTACTGTACGTAGTTTTCTTATTAAGGTGTATAAAACACGCTAGTAATATTGAAATGGGTGGTTTAATTTCATATGCAGGCCACCCCTTTAAATATTACAAGAGTGTTTTGTTACACCCTTTATAACTGCTTAAATATTTATAAAAAAGTTTATTCCGAATGCGTAAATGCGCGCTGCATACAAACAAAGTCTGGTGATACTTTAAATACTAACCAATTATAGTCAATGACAATTTTCAGAAACAATCTAGAAACTAATCTCAATGCTTGTATGAAGTCAGATTTTCGTTAAAATATACAGTTTTAGTGCTAGGATTAATTTAAGATTTGTATGGAAATCTTTAAGGCACTGTAACTTCAAAAAGCGCGCTCCAAATTATATTCCCTTAAAAGTGGTGGAGTGGTGGTGGTGGTTCTCTGGTGGATGTTCGTGGATGTTCTGAGGTTTCAGAATATCTCTGACTACCCCCTCGGGGAATATAGTCGTGAGCATATGCATGTAAAAGTGTAGTTTCTGACTACCAATGAATAAATAACAGTCTTGCGTCTATTTATGTTGCGTAAGTAACTTACTTGAAAGCCTTTTTAAGCAGTAAAGTTGACCTTTGTATGGCGTGATACATTTTCTCGACGTAATAGCTTTTGACGTAGTCTCTCATTGCCCCAGTTATTATATTGTGATCTTGATACACTCCTGAAACAATTCAATTATTTTGTATTAACCTTTGAATAATTATTATATGGACTGGTTACGCGTGTAATTCTACTAACAAACATTTCTGCCACTTTTTGCGGGAGGCGAGGTAACATGTAATCCGCAACTTTGGATTTTATTCCCCATAACTTTAGATTCTAATTTTGAATGTTAAAAATCATGAAAAGTAGTCTCGTGTGAACCCCAAACGTTCTAAGTTCGAAGTTATTATTTCGCAATTATAGGCTGTCTCTTTAAGTGATAAGGTGTAAAATTGAATGTAAATGCACAAGATCAATTGTGCTTATACCGTGGCAGAGGGGAAATGCTACCGCAAGGCTAGTCCTTATAATAATTAGTCAAAGGTATTAACTATACAGGCTCCAACTTAATATGCTGACAGTTTCTTAAGAGGATGATCAGACTATCAAACTGAACAACTTTCTCCATGGGACCAATGTCAAATCGCGAAAAAGAAATCAGCTGTCCCATACAATTGGGTCGAGTAAGATTTCAGTTTAGTATGGAACAGCTGATTTTATTTTCGTTATTTCGACATTGGTGGGACCAAAGAGAAAATCGTTCAGTTTGATGGTCTGATCATCCTCTTAAAAATGTCAGCATATTAAGAAGGACCCTATATAGTACTCTGTGGTATCCAGAACAAACGATAAACAACAACAAAAATCCTTTTTTTAAAATCAATTCTTTTTGTATGTTAAAGGGTCCAACTTAATATGCTGACACTTTTTAAGGGGATGATCAGACCATCAAACTGAACAACTTTCTCCATAGGACCAATATCGAAATCGCGAAAAAAATCTGCTGTCCCATACTTTTGGCTCGAGTACGTTTGCTTTTTTTTTATGGAACAACTGATTAAATGTGTACTTTTAAGGAATGACTTTTAAGGTGGTTGCAGAGTTGTCAATTTCATACAAAAGTTTGACGCATAAAAAATTTACGAAAATATAAAGCTTTGACATTTTCTATGGATACCTAAGTTCAAAGCTTTACATCTTCGTGATTATAGGTATATTATAAATTGCAAATGTTATTTGATACGCGGCATCTAGATTTTATAAACGATTTTTTCATTTATAAAATATTAATGCGTCAAACTTTTGTATGAAATTGACAACTCTGCAACCGCCTTAAGTATGACTAGTTAGAATCGTAACCAAAAAAGTAATTAAGTAATTGCAATTACCAATTACAATTTGTAATTAATTAAATTTTGCCCAACACTGCTTACACCCTGTTAAAGTCCGGCCGCTGAAAGATTGCGTTTGACAGTTACCATAAAATTGTAAAAAACTGAATGAAAACTATAAATGCCGATCAGGAGTCGCGCTGCAAGTCTGACGGAAGGTGGACGCGTGCGTGGTGGCCTCTCTTAGGCTTGCACGTGGCTCCGCCATTTTGTGAAGCTCTTTTGTGTTTTAACCATAAAACAATCACTTGAGATTATAAACTACTTGACATTGGCAGAATTGCCGCGCTAGACGCAAGCAACCGGCCATTAATTAAGAAAAAAAAAAAAAAAAAAATGCCGATCATTATTTAGTAGCTTTTTGAACTTAAAAGGGCAGCTAGTGCCCTGTGTACTAGAGTGAGCACAGGTAAACAATATTTTCATTCAGTTTTTTACAATTTTATGGTAACTGTCAAACGCAATCTTTCAGCGGCCGGACTTTAAGGACAGGTAACTCACCCATGATCCATAAAAATTCCTCAAAGATCTTATCGTTGTTGAAGAGACGGGCCAGCACTTGCATCTGCTTTGACATCTGGCAAGCAACACAATCAGTTATACCGTTGAGATTATAGTTAAGGGTATATTACCGTTGGCGAGCTCCATACAAACGAAGTCTGGTTAATAGTTATATTTTCAATACTAACTAATTAAAATCAGTGCAATTTTTCAGAAACTATCTATAAAGTTTTGACGGTCCGATAGCACAGTCGGTAGTGAACCTGCCGGCTGTGCCGAGGGTCGCGGGTTCGAATCCCGTAAGGGACAAATATTTGTATGATGAATATTAATATTTGTACCTGAGTCATTGACGTTTGTATCTATATATGTATTCTGTCTCGTTGTCTAGTCATCATAATACAAGTCCAGGCTAGATTCTGGTACTTTAAATGTGACAAGATAATTTGTGTGACAATGTCCAAGATATTTATTTTATTTATTAAAGTAATCTCTATGCTTGTATCTTGTCAGATTTTCGTTTAAATGTGTTAAAGTTACAGTGCCTCAAAGATTTCCATACAAATCCAAAATAATCCTAGCATTGAAACTGTATATTTTAACGAAAATCGAACACGATACAAGCATAGAGATTTGTTCCTAGATTGTTTCTGCAAAATTTCATTGAGTTTAATGGGTTAGTATTGAAAATATCACCAGACTTCGTTTGTATGCAGCGCATTTTCGCATCCGGAATAAACTTCTCTTAATCCGTTGACATTATTATTGGCTATGTGCACGATACTAGCGCCCCTAGCGGTGTAGGACCGCCGTGAATTATTTAAAGTCTATGTTAGTTAAAAGTTTGTTATTTTTTATAATTAAATAATATAAAAGTAAAGAAATTAGCAACATTATCGATGTAAAAAAATTAAAATACCTATTTGCTAGACTCCACGATATTTGCAGTGCCAATTTCCGTACAAACTTTTATCCCGGTTTTCACACCTTTGGGGATAAAATTAAAAACAAAACCCTTTTTATTGAGCAGCTATACTTCATTCCAAATAAGGACGACGAGATTTTCCGATTCCTATTTAGCTTTCTGGCAAATTCTGATTACCAAATGTAATTAATTTATTGGATTCACGTAGGGTCCAACTTAATATGCTCACAGTTTTTTAAGGGAATGATCAGACCATCACACTGAACAACTTTCACTAGACCAACATCGAAATCACGAAAAAAAAATCAGCTGTCCCATACATTTAGCTAAAGTAGGTTTGCAGTTTTGTATGGAGTAGTTAATTTTCTTTTCGCGATTTACATTTGGCTCGACTAGGTTCACAGTTTTGTATGGGACAGCTGATTTTTTTTTCGCGATTTCTATGTTGGTCCGATAGAGAAAGTTGTTCAGTTTGATGATCTGATCATCCCCTTAAAAAAGTGTCAGCATATAGTAAAGTAAAGTGTCAGCAAGTAGGACCCTGTATACGAGAACCGGTCCAAAGCCATCGAGAATGTCGTCCTGCTTCGTCTCTAACACCGGACTGGAAACACATATAATGTACCTGCTTTGACTATTTATATGTGGACTGGTTACGCGTGTAATTCTACTAACAAACATTTCTGCCACTTTTTGCGGGGGGCAGGGTAACATGAAATCCGCAACTTTGGATTTTATTCCCCATAACTTTAGATTCTAATTTTGAATGTAAAAAATCATGAAAAGTAGTCTCGTGTGAACCCCAAACGTTCTAAGTTCGAAGTTATTATTTCGCAATTATAGGCTGTCTCGTTTAGTGATAAGGTGTAAAATTGAATGTAAATGCACAAGATCAATTGTGCTTATACCGTGGCAGAGGGGAAATGCTACCGCAAGGCTAGTCCTTATAATAATTAGTCAAAGTGTACCTGTAAGAAGACGAGTCCTTCCCTGGCGAGCAGCTTGACATCCGGGTAGGACGTGTACATGCCGGACATGTAAGAGAACCGGTCCGGGGCCATCGGGAACATGTCGTCCTGCTTCGTCTCTAACACCGGACTGGAGACAGATATAATGTAATTGACAACATTTCATTTTAAGAAAGGTACCAAAATAAGAAAACCATTTGGAGATTATGTGATTCAAAGCTTATATCAAAATTATCAGATTTTTCTATCCATTATTTCTCGAGTTATATAAAAAATACTGAAAAAAATAATAGAGGTTGAATGAGATTTTATTCCTTTGCCTGCTTGGCTTTTCTCTGCTTTTTTTTTTGTATTTGACAGTTTTTATTTTTAATGTTATTGCGGCCAAGGCAAGAGTAGTATATTCCTTGAGCCAAGGCATAAATCCTACGTTTTTCAGAAAATTCAAAAGCAAATTAAAAATAGAAATATCGGTCAAAAATACGTATCTCTTATTTTTTAACCTATTTTGTAATGGACAATATAATTATATTATATTTGACGGCCCGATAGCACAGTCGGTAGTGAACCTGCCTGCTGTGCCGAGGGTCGTGGGTTCGAATCCCGTAAGGGACAAATATTTGTATGATGAATATGAATATTTGTATCCGAGTCATGGATGTTTGTATCTATATATGTATGCTATATCGTTGTCTAGTCATCATAATACAAGTCCAGGCTAGATTCTGGTACTTTCAATGTGATTAGATAATTTGTGTGACAATGTCCAAGATATTTATTTATTTATTTATTATATAAACCTGTGGAGTAAACTTAAGAGGCCATAGATTCAGATGAATATTTTGTATGAGAAACGCGATTGCCCAGCCCTCCGAAAAGTGCGTGCGTGTGCCGTATTTTCGATTAAAAAGAATTAATAAAAGTACTTTTATAGATTTTTTGTATGATTTCACTATAATAGATAAACTAATAATGAATATGAAACATCGTGAGGAAACCTGCATGCTTCAATTTCGAGGCTTGTAATGTACCCACTGTCCATTATGTGGCGACGGGCTCACCCCCTTTCACACTGCTCAGAGTTTCGGTACTACTGGTGAAACGTGTATGTTCTGAGGTTTCAGAATATCTCTACTACCCCCTCGGGGAATATAGTCGTGAGCATATGCTTATGCTAATAATGAATATGTGAGTAAAATTTCAGTAATTATAAACGATTGCAAGTTATTCTAGTTTAAGAAAATAATGTTAAACATGCGTTATTTTCTTAACTTTTCGAAAAGAAATTCTTATGTGTGAAGTAATTTCAATCGTCTATTAAATTTATGATTTCACTAGATTAACTATCCAAAAATATTGTGTATTTTTTTCGTTTCGGTAAATTGTATAAATCTTGTAGAAAAACGAAAAACAAGAGTTCCCAGATAATTCCGTGACGTATGAAATATATTGAATATATTGAAGTATATTGAATTTATGTAATTGTACTTTGTATATTTTGTTTTGTTTAAAAAAAAGTGTGTTGTAGAGTTTCTGGCCGCATCTTCTCTACAACGGAACACCTTCCGACGCGGTGGTAGATTCAAAAACATGACGTCAAAAAGTTATCTATGTGATATTATTTTGAATAAACAATTTTGACTTTTGACTTTTATGGTCCCTTAAATGTGTTCCATTATTTCTAAGATGTTAAAAAAGTTAGGCAGGTAGTGTAAAAAGATTTTATTCAAAAAACGAAACGCTTGGCAGCTTATACAAAAAGGAACATGACATTAGCCATTACAAATAAAGAAAACAATTTAATTTTTTTCTTTATCAAATGGCTGTCAACATAATTTTTTTCATCATAATAAGCCAGTGTTTATCATCAAATCGGTATGTAATCTCTTTGCATAAAACGAGAAAATGAAAATGAGAGGATATTTCTAAAAGAAATCTTTCCGTCTTAAAGAGAGGTCCTTTCTCTTAGGGATATTTTAAGGATATTTTCTCGTAGCCGGCTACGTCATCGCTACGACGTTTCCGGTATAATAAAGTACTCTTTGCTACGACGTGACTACGACGTAGGCATGACAATTTAATATTTATTTTGCTCGAATTTTTCTATGAAACCTGTTTAAATTGGGCAAATCTAATAAATAATAGTGTCGTTAAAATCTTAGCTTAGCTTAGATTATAATCTCGTAGCAGCGAAATCTGTTTTTGAGTCAAAAAAATGTAATCTGCAGTTCCATACAAAACTGCAAACCTACACAACTCAAATGTATGGGATAGCCGATCTGGGCAACAAACTGAACAACTGTCTCTACGGGACCCATGTCGAAACGAAATGTAAAAAAAAAAACAGCACAAAACACCTTAGTAATACTTAAGGAGGTGCTTCTGACCATCAAACTGAACAACTTTTACTATGAAGCCAAAAACGAAATCACAAAAAAAAATCGCTCTTACAAAACTGCCGTACCGTCTAGACTTTTTTTTTTCTCGATTTTGGCTCCATAGTGACAGTTGCTCAGTTTGATGGTCTGAAACCCTTAAGTGGTTAGGTTTGCTTTTTTGTATGATACGACAAATGTTTTTTTCGCGATATCTATGCTATGTTACGTCCACATATAAAGTTGTTCAGTTTGATGGTCTGATCATCCCCTTATAAAACCGACAGCATAAGTAAGACCCTGTATAAATCACATGTCCACATGTACAAATCTATGGACACCAGCTTATTTAACTAGTAAAATCTTTGACTATTTATATGTGGACTGGTTACGCGTGTAATTCTACAAACAAACATTTCTGCCACTTTTTGCGGGGGGCGACGTAACATGAAATCCGCAACTTTGGATTTTATTCCCCATAACTTTAGATTCTAATTTTGAATGTTAAAATCATGAAAAGTGGTCTCGTGTGAACCCCAAACGCAATTATAGGCTGTCTCCTTTAGTGATAAGGTGTAAAGTTGAATGTATATGCACAAGATCAATTGTGCTTATACCGTGGCAGAGGGGAAATGCTACAGCAAGGCTAGTCCTTATAATAATTAGTCAAAGAGTAAAATGAATGTTTTAAACTCACTTAGATTCGTGAACGGCTTTCAAATAGCACGGCGGTGCCGAATACGTGACATGCACGTTCTTACGGAGACGATAGCTCTTTTCGTTCACCAAGCTGTAATAAAACCATGCAATAATCATATCAGCCGTTGGATGTCCACTGCTGGACATAGGCCTCCCCCGCAGATCGCCACAACGACCGGTCCTGCGCTGCCCTCATCCAACGAGTTCCCGCCGCCTTCACCAGGTCATCAGTCCACCTTATGGGACCCCCCCCCCCCATACTGCGCTTCCCGGTACGCGCCTCACCACTCGAGAACTCAACTCGGTCCAACGATGAGTTCTCGAGCTCCGCCCATTGCCACTTTAGCTTAGTAATTCTTCAGGCTATGTCGGCTTTCGTTCTTCTGCGAATCTCTTCATTTCTGATTGAATCTCGCAAGGATACATCGGCATAGCCCTCTCTTTGGGTAACTTTTAGCCTTTTTATGAGGCCAATCTCGACAAGAAATGAAAACTCCGAATGTAACTTATATTATTTTCATTTTTTATTTGATAGATTTTATTTATTTTTATTTTTATTTGAAGACAAAATGTGGGATGTTATAAGATCGACGACCAAAACTAGGAGTGAGTGAAGCGAGCTCGAGATTTTGCTATATTATAACTCGATTGTGGAGTTTATGCCTTTTTTCTAATTGCAACCTTATTATTAACTTACTTGATAAGTTTGTCAATGTTAGTAAACCAGACGCTGGCGTCGAAGTATCCGAACACCTGGCCCATCATCACCATGATGTGGCTCGTGTTGTAGCTGGGAGCCTGCCTGAACCGAACCGACTCCAGGAACGCGTCCAACTGCGGAGTAGAACTAATTTAAACATCCTGTACCCTCGTAGGCGAATCTTAATAGCGCGATGCAGGACTCACGTCAGCACATGTGGAAGCAGTAGGTAGCAGCGACTAAGAGCTGGGAGCAGACCAGTGTAGTGAGATTACCTGGCTTTTAAACTTAACTGCAGAGATATCATTTACCTAGTGTAATGCGTCGATCCAACGCACCAACAGTCCACCTCCTCGACCCTTCATATACGCTCGCGGGAGAATCTTAATAGCGCGATGCAGGACTCACCCGCTCCTCGGCGTTGGACAGCACGGTGTCGGAGGTCATTATGAGTGGGTCGGGGCACATACTCGAGAAACAGAACCCTGGTGGGGACCAGTAGCCGTCGAATAGCTTGTGGGTATATATGTCGGACTCTGTGCCTGTAGGGACATAGTTTGAGAATACAAAAAAAATGGATTTGAACCAGCGACCTGCAAAACCAGGGCAAATAGCTACCGAGCGTCCGCCAAAACGCCAGTAGAAGTCGCCATGGCCCTTAGGACGGAATAGGTTGAAGATTTTCGTTCTCGGACGTAGTAGCTTAATTGGACGAAAGCAAAGCCCGGTTTGGCAGGTCGCGGATTCAAGTCCCGGTCGAGACTTAATTTTTATTGTAAATAGGCTGCAACAGCATGTTATTAATCAATAAATGTTTAAAATACAAAAAAATATACGAAATCCGTCATGTTACTGACGGATTTCGTATATTTTTTAAAAATAAAAGTTCATGCTATAAATATAGTCTAGTCAAAAGATAAGATAAAAATTCTTTACAGACGAAAATACAAAAAAAAACAATTTGTATACACGAACAAGAAGGGTAAGTACAAAATGCGGCCTTAAAGCTAAAAGTGATTTGTTCCAGACAATCAGAGCCAAAATTATTTTATTTGTTTATTTCAATCAATGAAGATTTCTGACAATATTCTATGTACATCCTGGACATGCGCATAACAACCCACCAAAGTTTAATCGCAATCGGTCAAACAGTGTCGAAAAGATCCACCTACGGACTTCCCGTTTTCCTCACCTAAATCGTCGCTGCCGCGCCACAAGAACTCCACGGCCTGCCTGGTCATCCTCGCCAGCTCGTCGTCGAAGCTCATCGGGTTCACGAACAGGCCGTCATAACCCATCTGAGCGGCGAGCGAGGTGAACTCGCGCGAGTGACCGAACACGTCCGCCTGCCACGCCACCAGCGGCCTACCGCACTCCAAGAACGTCGCGTTCAGTTTCCTGTGGGGAATATTGCCACATGAGTAGATATCTCGGCGACAAGCTTCATAAGGGACGCCGCGCTGGAGTAAATCCCGCATCACCTCGTAGACCATCTGAGTGGCGAGCAAGATGAACTCACGCGAGTTACGGTTTCCTGTGGGGTAACTTTGCCAGATGAATAGAGAGCTCGAGCTCGAGAATTAATCAAAGAAGATAGGAGGAGTAAGAAAAAGAGATATCCGACTTCCCTCCATTCCAAACGGGAGACAGCAATAAGAAAAAAGCAAGGCTATTAGAGAGCGACATGAACTCGCGCGAGTGTCCGAACACGTCCGTCTGCCACGCCACCAGCGGCCTACCGCAGTCCATTAACGTCGCGTTCAGTTTCCTGTGGGGAATATTGCCACATGAATAGATATCTCGGCGACAAGCTTCGTACAAGAGACGCCGCGCTGGAGTAAATCCCGCATCACCTCGTAGACCATCTGAGTGGCGAGCGAGGTGAACTCACGCGAGTTACGGTTTCCTGTGGGGTAACTTTGTCACATGAATAGAGAGCTCGAGCTGGAGCTCGAGAATTAATCAAAGAAAATAGGAGGAGTAGGAAAAAGAGACATCCGACTTCCCTCCATTCCAAACGGGAGACAGCAATAAGAAAAAAACAAGGCTATTAGAGAGCGACATGAACTCGCGCGAGTGCCCGAACACGTCCGCCTGCCACGCCACCAGCGGCCTACCGCACTCCAAGAACGTCGCATTCAGTTTCCTGTGCGGAATATTGCCACATGAATAGATATCTCGGCAGCAAGCTTCAGACAAGCGGGGCGCCGTGCCAGAATCAATCTCGCACCACCTCATAGACCGTATGAGTGGCGAGCGAGGTGAACTCGCACAAGTGACCGTTTCCTGTGGGGTAACTTTGCCAGATTAATATATATCAAGGCGACAAGC
Source organism: Agonopterix alstromeriana (assembly GCA_963924505.1). NCBI lineage: Eukaryota > Metazoa > Arthropoda > Insecta > Lepidoptera > Depressariidae > Agonopterix > Agonopterix alstromeriana. Next base: position 1,546,247 of record OZ004688.1, read on the forward strand.
TTCAGACAAGGGACGCCGTGCTGGGGTAAATCGCACACCACCTCGTAGCACATCTAAGTGGCGAGCGAGGTGGACTCGCGCGAGTGACCGAACACGCCCGCCTGCCACGCCACCAGCGGCCTACCGCAGTCCATTAACGTCGCGTTTAGTTTCCTGTGTAGTAATATTGCCACATGAATCAGATATCTCGGCGACAAGCTTCATACAGCGGGGCACCGCGCTGGAATTAATCTCGCTCCAACTCGTAGCACATCTAAGCAGCGAGCGAGGTGAACTCGCGCGAGTGACCGAACACGTCCGCCTGCCACGCCACCAGCGGCCTACCACACTCCATGAACATCGCGTTCAGTTTCCTGTGGGCTAGACATAAGTACCTAGAGCAACCCCGTCTCACTCCACAGCTCAGGTACGCTTGACGGCCGATCCCCACCGAGGGATCAATGGCAATAGGTTAGGTATACCGTGTAAACTTCTTGGTCGAATCTCTTTAGACTTGCCGCCATTTTTTGAGTAGTCAATGAGAGACTTGAAAACCTAGCGATGTCACGCTGCCAGCACGTCAAAGAATGAAAGAGACTATGTAAAGGAAGCTTTCATGTCTAATGACTCCGTTAATTCATGTTTGCACGCGCGCCGTTCGCGGATTGTACGATAGGTCGGTTGCAAATAACTTTGCACCTTATTGCCGTACAGAAAGAGTCGCTATTTATTTAAATCTGTTTTCGAAGTGATTCTTCTGTACGGGTAGTACTAGTAATTATTCTGTGCCTGAGTTAGCTCTATGGGTCTAGTATCACCGCCCCCGAGAAAGCGAGAAATGCGGAAACGTAAATTGACCAGCCGTAAAACTCGAAAAGGGGAAGAAATAGTGAGAAACTGACCTTAAGGAATATGTGTAAGAGTCTATAATGGCGTGGTAGCTGGTGCAGGCCTCGTCGTTCATGCTCCACCCTCCCCCCACCAGAAACAGGCGTCCCTGTCTCAGTAGTTCGTACACCATACGACGGACTGCAAAAAAACCATTTAGCTATTGAGGAAATGCAGTGCTGACGATTTTTAAGGGGAGGCTCGGTCTGAGCATCCCCTCAGTCAGCACATTAAGTTGGTTGATTGGAGTATACAATATTGCATATTGAGAATTAGCCCTATTTAACGTAAGAGGGTATTTTTGAGTAAAGGTAATGTAGAACTATACAACGTGTTAATGAATAAACGCACGCCATGATTTATAACAAAATAATTCGATTGAAACAATAATGTCATTATTTTGAAACATAAAATTTAAAGTTATTCGCATATTGGATGGACATTATGATTTTTATTACTAAAAAATTAAGGTTTTTAATATTTCCATTTTAAGTTTTCAGTTTAGGCAAAAATGCATGTTATAATTTTAGCAATGAATGAAAGCGCTAACGTGCTCATGGATACATTTTTGAGAATCTTGTTTTGGTAGTAAGTCATCTCAACACTCCGCACGGGCACACTGACCCTGAGTTTGCCCGTGCGGTAGGTTGAGATCGAGTTCAGTAAATTTTAAATTTTACAAACAAATTATTTAATATTTTGAAAATTTTTACCTATATTAAAAACATGATAATTCGATTCTGCTCTCGTTTCTTAACAAACTACCTTCTAGTTTTGCGTTAGTTCATTAACACGTTGTATACTATTATTATTTTCTGTGGAATATGTTAGAATAAAATACTAAATACCTGTACCATCACGTTGCGACCACCAATGAAAGAAATACGGCATGTCGCTCAAAGTAAACCTGAAATACAAACGTTTCCAAATTAAATTAAAGATTGAAAAAGTCGTGCTGCGAGCGGGATTCGAACCCACGACCTGCCTATCCGGGGCATGCTCCACTCCAACAGAGCTGTCGGCGCCCCGCTGGCCACGACGAAATTTTCAATTTATATCATCGTCTTTAAGAGACGTCAGCGTCATCTACCAGAGTTTATGCAAACTACTGAGAGTTTATGCAAACTACTGACACACAAGTCAATACAAATACAATTACAATTCATGCGATATAGATGTCACACCTTATTCCAATCGATCTTAAATCGTATCTTTAATTTGATTAAGCTAACATGGCATACATGTAGAATCAATAAATTCGATTGGAATAAGGTGTGACATCTATATCGCATGAATTCTAATAGTAAAATTAAACTTGTGAGTCAGTAGTTTGCATAAACTCTCAGTAGTTTGCATAAACTCTGGTAGATGGCGCTGACGTCCCTTAATGACGATGATATAGATTGAAAATTTCGTCGTGGCCTGCGGGGCGCCGACAGCTCTGTTGGAGTGGAGCATGCCCCGGATAGGTAGGTCGTGGGTTCGAATCCCGCTCGCCGCCCGACTTTTCAAACTTTAATTTGATTAAGCTAACATGGCATACATGTAGAATCAATAAAATATTCGACAAACTTTTCCATTATGAACCACCCATAACCATCCTTCTGGCATACTCGTGTAAAAACCAAACTTTCTTAAAGGTAGACTTTCATCTGTCTTGGCCGATGTGATAGACGCGCGCAGCCAAAGAATGATTTTGTAAACTCTTTTCAAATTTTCAGGGGGTGTTCAGAGGTTCCAACTTTTCAGAGGCAATTCCGACCATCAAACTGAGCAACTTTTGCTATGGGAGCAAAGCTGAATTTGCAAAAATATTAATCACCTCTTCCATAGGTACTAAACTGCAAATGCTCATAAAACAGTCTCCACAAACACGCGCCATAATATGTTGCTGTACTCTTCTTACGCACGCAAAATTATATAAGCACGTGTCTTCCCTGCGTGTGAGTGAGAGGAAGCTATTAGCAACTTGCCTGCGTTAGAAGAGTACAGCAACATATTATAGCGGCCGTTTGTTGTGAGCTTCACACGCATATATATGATGGAAACAGCATTTCAAGATACATTTTAAAGTCGACGCAGACGAAATCACAGACAAAAGCTAGATAAATTATAAAAATCTAATAACTTATTACTTTCTGTATTTTTTCGACCAAAGCTCTGTGATAGTGGAGTCCAAGATCCTCTTCATGTTCATATCGGATTTTGCGTAGAATGTGTCATCTGAAACAAGTTGACATTAACCTACATGTTCGACATGCGTGATAATATCTTACTGCGTGCATACTCTCCGTGCGTGTGTGGCACTATGTGTACCTTCAACATGCGTGATAATGTCACGGGTGTATAACAAGTACATTACAATACTGACATCCCGAACAATGCTCGTAGAATGTGCCAGTGTAGCCGAGCTCTCCGTGCGTATGTTGCACTATGTGTTCGTTCAACATGCGTGATAATGTCACCTGTGTCTAATTAGTACATAACAATACTCACGTCCTGTGTAGTGCTCGTAGAATGTGCCAGTGTAGCCGAGCTCTCCGTGCGTGTGTGGCACTATGTGTACATTTAACATGCCTTCCTTTATAGCAGGACATGCCTGCGGGATAAAAAGGTTTTATCATTTTAGGTACAGTTGTCCGGACTGCAAGCAAGCTTGTTGCACTCCGCAGTTTAGGTACGAAAATGTATGGCTGCGTGTCCCCACGGCATTTGTCTAGTTCACGCGAAAGCTTCAGTGACTTAGGCAAAACTACAGAACATTATAAGAGGGGTTAGAAGTGCAAAGTAGGCGTGGAACGTGTCGCCACAGGTTATGCAATGATTTGCATAACACCGTAAGGCGCGCGGCGTGGTGCGAGCGAGGGGGCATGAGTAATTGTAGCAGCGTGAGCGGGAAGACAAGTGGCGACAGCCGTCTCCGAAGCAAAAGCGCTACTTTGCATTTCTAACCCCTCTTGTAATGTTCTGTGGGCAAAACGTATCTGTGACAGCAAGCAAATGTCTGCATCATTCCTCCACTCATCCTCAATTTGACATGATATGCAGAGTGAAATTGATATCATATTGATACAGTTTCAATGCTAGGATTAAATTAAGATTTGTATGGAAATCTTTTAGGCACTGTTACTTTAAAACTGTACATTTTAACGAAAATCTGACTCTATACAAGCATAGAAATTTCTTTTTACATTGATTCTGAAAAAATTCATTGAGTTTAATTGGCTATTATTGAAACTATCACCATAGTACGTTTGTATGGAGCGCGCTACGAATTATATCCTCTTAAAATGTATCCACTAGCACGCTAGCGCTTTCATTCATTGCTGAAATGATGACAAATCATTTTTGCCTCAAAACATTAAATGCGAATTACTTAAAATTTTAAGTACGAAAATAATGAAATTATTGTTTCAATCTAATTATTTTGTTATAAATCAGTTGGGGTGTATGAGGTTTTGCGCTTATTCATTAACACGTTGTATAGGTAGAGGATGAAATTAAATAATTCGATTCCTTTTAAACTAAGAGTCTACCCATCAAACTGAACAACTTTAACTATGTCACTAAATACTGGTAGAGATGAGCTGGAACAAACTGTGGACGAAATAAACCCTGATATTCTCACCATCACTGAGACTAGATTAAATGAAAAATCTGACTTGCAACGCTATTCTATAAAAGGCTATAGTTTTATTCAAAGACCACGAGGCACTGGTCGTAAGCGAGAGGGTGGTGGAATAGGTATTTATATTGAAAGCAATCTGCGTTTCAAAAAAATTAACTTACCAAAAGGTACATGTGAACAACTTTGGATAGAAACAAAATGTAATAAGTCTAAGTTGGCGATTGGTGTTTTCTATCGCCCATCACAATTTTGTTTTAATACGTGTTTAGATCAATTAGAAGAGTCACTTTCTATCATTACACCCAAATATAACTATGTGTTCCTGACTGGTGATATTAACGTGAACTTATTGGACCAAAGCGGAAAGAACCAGATGTCTTTTTTGAATTTACTGAAATCAAACAATCTTAACTTAGTAGTGAACGAACCAACTAGAATAACCCCTACGACTCGTACTCTCCTCGACGTTATATGTAGCACGGACAGTCTCAAGGTAAAAAACGTGGTCGTGAAACATAACGATAGTCTTAGTGATCATAGTTTAGTGTCAGCGCAATATCCAATTAAAATAACTAAGCCAGCACCTAGAACAGTGACCTACAGACCGTTCAATCATTTTGATGCAAATACATACAAAATTGCATCCTCAGCTACTCCATGGGACTGGGTCTTATCGTGCAGTGATGTGGACGATATGGTGCAATGCTTTACCTCACTGATACTTGGCTTGTTTGACCATTTTGTACCGGAACGCACCAGAATTTTCAAACAGCCTCCGACCCCGTGGGTCACGGACAGTATTAAGGCGATGATCATTGATCGAAATAAAGCTTGTGCACGTGCAAAAATAAGTGGCACTGAACAGGATATAAAGTCTTATAAATCATTACGTAACATGGTAACAAGTTTAACTAGAAATGAAAAACAAAAATATTTTACTGAAAGTATAAATAAAAATGTACACCATCCCAATAAAATGTGGAATTCCTTAAATAAAATTCTCGGAAACAAAACAGAGAACGTATTTCCAAACCATATAAATGATCCTGAGGTAATAAATCGTTCATTCATTGATTCCATTCCGAAACCTATTCACAGTGCAAACGCGAGTTATCCTAATTTAGACCCCAATTTAGATTACTCATTTGGCTTTAAGGAGATTACGGAAGACGAAGCGCTCAAGGTGATTAACTCTATATCTTCCAATGCTACTGGCGATGACGGAGTATCAATAAAAATGATCAAACTGACACTGCCGTATTCTCTTCCAGCAATAACAGCAATTATGAATGTATCACTTAAGACGGGTGTTTTTCCCAACTCATGGAAGACAGCGAAGATAAAACCTATACCTAAGAAAACAAATGTAGAAACAGTTAATGACCTGAGGCCCATAGGAATTTTACCTGTTCTCTCGAAGATACTGGAAAAAATTGTAAACGCACAGCTATCTACATATTTAGAAGCAAATTGTCTTGTCCCAGCAAACCAGTCTGGTTTCCGCAAACATCACAGTACTACTACGGCACTTACACATATCCTGGATGAAATTTTAGCTGCTTCCAATGAAAACATGGGGACAATTCTTGTTCTTCTTGATTTTAGTAGAGCGTTTGATTGTATAGACAGATGTATCCTTATATCCAAACTTGAAAGATTCGGGTGTGATCAGCTGGTATGCACTTGGTTTCGCAGCTATTTTACAAATAGGATGCAGTTCGTCGAGTGCTTGGATAGAGATTCTAAAAAAACTATATCAACTTGTTTGTCGGTGCCGACTGGTGTAGTGCAGGGTTCAATTCTGGGTCCAACCCTTTACACGGTTTATACTGCTGACTTACCATCTAATATTAAATTTAGTGTTTCTCACATGTATGCAGATGATACTCAAATTATAAAACGCATAAACCTAGACGCTGATCAAATAGACCATGCTATTCATGAGTTGAATCTTGATTTGGAATCTGTGGTAAAATGGTCTCATAATAATTCATTAAGTCTTAATGCTCATAAGTGCAATTATTTGATTCTAGGAACCAATCAGCAAATAGAGTTGATTCGCAACAGACAGCCGAAAATTTTGATAAACAGTCATCCAATAGATGAATCATATCAAGCTAGAAATTTAGGGCTTATATTTGAAAACTCTCTTAAGTTTGAAGATCATATTGGTTCTAAAATGCGCAGATGTTATGGTACACTTAAACACATTTACAAGATTAGACCTATTTTGAGTATTCCTGTGAGACGAAGTATATCAGAGGCCTTGATATTATCTATTCTTGATTACTGTGACATTGCATACGGGCCGTGCCTATTGAAAAGAACTCAGAAGAAGGTTCAACGCGTCCAAAACTCTTGCATAAGGTTCTGTTATAATGTACCACCCCGCTCACATATAACACCATTTCTCAACTCGAACAACATTTTGAATATGGCCAATAGACGAACTCTAAAATTATCAACGTTTGTTTACAATGTAAGGGGTTCTGGGACGCCAAGTTATCTCGCTGATAAACTATCTTGGAGTGATCGAAGAAAGGGCAGATGCAAATCATCCCGCTTTCCCGTAGCACAGTTTTCTCCACCATTGCGTTTGGTCTCTTACCGGGGTAGTTTCCGATTTGCAGCATCAAAGGTATGGAATGACCTTCCCCCACCAATTAAGAATTCTAAGTCATTATACTCATTCAAAAAGCAATGTAAACAGTGGCTCTTGACCAATCAAAAGCAAGCATGCTGTTGGTCTCCGGTGCCGCAGAATTAAATTGATTTTAAATTTTGTTTTAATTAGCTTTCGATTCGATTCTGATTGAATTTCCAGCTCGTCGTTTAATCCTCTTATCCTCCAATCAAATATCAATTAAGTATCTATAATAAACCGAATTAATCATAATACACATTATTTTATTTTATACATAATTATATAAATACTTACGCCTAGTTACAAACTTATTCATCGTGTTGCTGACATACCAAATAAGTTCAGACAGTAGCCTAATGCTATAATTAGTAAGATCCGAAACTTTTGTTATTTTTTTTTTTATTTTTTTTTTTTATTATTCTCTTTTTTGTTGTTGTTTAGATTAAGTTTTGGCAGTGCAGTGTCATCTCAAGGCGTAGACTGAAAAACAGCAGTATTGCTGAGGCTCATGCCTATTCATCTTAGCATGTTATTTAGTATTTAAGATCACTTTTGTATCTGTACCAATTTACTTGCTGATGAATAAATTTCTTATTATTATTATTATTATTATTATTATGTGAGCAAACCGATCGGAGCAAAAGAAAATCAGCTGTTTTATACTAAAAACTGCAGTGCCTACTCGACTCAACCCACACAGCACAGAATATCTACTAGATGTCTATTAGATATTTTGTAGATATTTGTGCTGTTGGGGAAATGGATGAAACCACTAAAAAAAAATTCTTCGATCGGTTTACTTCCATAGTAGAAGTTGTCCAGTTTGATGGGTAGACTCTTAGTTTAAAAGGATGCTAATGATAAATCAATTTCACCCTGTGGATCCGTCAACGCCTACGCTTAAGAGAAGTTTATTCCGAATGCGTAAATGCGCGCTGCATACAAACGTAGTCTGGTGATATTTTCAATACTAACCGATTAAACTCAATGAAATTTTGCAGAAATAATCTAGAAACAAATCTCTATGCTTGTATCGTGTCAGATTTTCATTAAAATATACAGTTTCAATGCTAGGATTAATTTAAGATTTGTATGGAAATCTTTCAGGCACTGAAAATCTGACACGATACAAGTATAGAGATTTGTTTCTAGATTGTTTCTGCAAATGATCATTGAGTTTAATTGGTTAGTATTGAAAATTTCACCAGACTTCGTTTGTATGGAGCGCGCCAACAGTAATATACCCTTAAAAATACCTCGACCGTAAACACTGACCTCATATCCGCACGCCTCTCCATATTGCTTTAAGGGAGTGAGCAGGTCGACAGTAGCCGGGTCCAAACATGTCACCAACCGTATCATTATTAATGTTATTATAAATAATACCATTTTTTATTAATTAAAATACAATAAACTATTAATGAATTTCGGGCATAGCCCACCACACATTCGCACTACTATTAAATTCTAACGTTATCTTTAAAAAAAATGCATTGCTAAAATTAAACATAATGAAAAATCTTTAAGAGGATATAATTCGGAGCGCGCTCCATACAAACGTACTATGGTGATATTTTCAATACTAACCAATTAAAGTCAATAAAATTTTGCAGAAACAATCTAGAAACAAATATCTATGCTTGTATGGAGTCAGATTTACGTTAAAATGTATAGTTTTAAAGTAACAGTGCCTCAAAGATTTCCATACAAATTTTAAATTAATCCTAGCATTGAAACTGTAAATTTTAACGAAAATCTAACTCCATACAAGCATAGAGATCTATTTCTACATTGTTTCTGCAAAATTTCATTGACTTTAATTGGTTAGTATTGAAAATATCACCATAGTACGTTTGTATGGAGCGCGCTCCGAATTATATCCTTAAGGTGATTGCAGAGTTGTCAATTTCATACAAAAGTTTGACGCATAATACGCGTAGACGGTATTAATAACAGTAATATTTTATATATGGAAAAATAGTTAAAAATCTAGATGCCGCGTATCAAATAACATTTGCAATTTTATAATATAATTACGAAGATATAAAGCTTTGAAATTGTCTATGGTTAAGTTCATAGCTTTCTATCTTCATAATTATATTATAAAATGCAAATGTAATTTGATACGCGGCGTCTAGATTTACTATGCAATTTGTCCATATATAAAATATTACTATTAATTGTACCGTCTACGCGTATTATGCGTTTTGTATGAAATTGACAATTCTGCAACCACCTTAAGAGTCCTATTACATTTCAGTGGCGCCCTCATCACAATATTAAAGATTAGGTACTCAATTAATAAAGTCAAAATTAGAAAAGTGCTACTCTAATAAAGTACAAAAGCCTTATTATACAGAGTGTAAGGAAAAGTATCAAACCTTTAATACCACATACTCTACCCATCAAACTGAACAACTTTTACTATGGGCGCAAAGCTGTCAGAACAAAAAAAAATCAGCTGTCCCATACTAAGCTGCAATACCTACTCGATTCAAACGTGTGGGACAGCTCATATTGTTTTCTTCTGACAGGTTTGCTCCCTTAGTAAAAGTTGTTCAGTTTGATGGGTAGAGTATGTGGTTTAAAGGTTAATGATACTTTTCCTTACACTCTGTATAATACTTTTATAGGTTTTATAGCTTTAGCATATGCTCACGACTATATTCCCTGAGGGGGTAGTCAGAGATGTTCTGAAACCTCAGAACATCCATATTTCGCTATTAAAGTACCGAAACATTTTTCAGTGTAACGGGGAGTGAGCCCGTCAGCACTTATAATGGACAGTGGGTACAACACTAGCCTCGAAATTGAAGTATGCAGGTTTCCTCACGATGTTTTCCTTCACCGAAAAGCCAGTGGTGTTACAAATCGTACATAAATTCCGAAAAACTCATTGGTACGAGTCGGTCTGGAACTTAAACTTGTGGATGAATAAAGTTATTATATTTTATTTTTAATTGCTTTTATACTTGAATTTAAGGACGTGCCTCGTTTGTCTCAACAATACATAAATTAAAGATTAACTCCACATTCAGAGTGAATTAAGTGTCAAGTTAAAAAACAAATATTTTACTTTTTGTTTGTGAAAACTCATCCGCTGTTTGTTTTAAATTGATTGATACCTTCGTTATGTGAGGAGTTTAATCAATAATGGTATCATCGTCATCATCAGCCTCTGCTGGACACAGGCCTACTTCCAGATCTTTCCCATTATAAAACATTATTGATTTTAACCATGTTACATGTTGTTGTGTTGTTGTCTATATTGTATGAATGAAAGAATGAATGAATGAATGAAATATACTCGTCTTGAACTTATTGTATGAATGCCAGTTGTAATACTGGACTTGCGGGTTGGTTAGTTTATAATAAAGTCCAGTAGATGGCGCTCACGTCCCCTTAAAACGCAAAAGATTAAAAATTTCGTTCTCTGTGTAGTGGGCTCGGTGGCGAAATTGGATAACGCAATTCCCTGGTTTGGAACAGTGCGGGTTCAAGTCCCGGCCGAGACTTAATTTTTCAATCTTTAATTTGATTATATTAGGCATTATTCCTTGAGGGTTGAACCTCATCTGCCAGCACGGAATCGCATTTTTTCACGCTCTATCCTTTACTGTATTGAATTGAATTGAATTTTACCGTCGCTCAGGATCGTCACTGGCTAGAGCCAGAAAGGTCGCAGCACTGCCGGTGCTACGACCTTTCTGGTAAGGATATGCACCCATAGAAATAGGCAGTTACGTACTAAGGCGATACTGAGAGCGAGTGAGACAGGAATAAACCATTGCCTACTATTTTCTACCACGCTTTCAGAGGTAAATTTTGGTGGACAGAGAGCTGTGATTAAATTATAAGAGCGGAAGATTAGTGGCCTATAGCGCATGGACCGCATAAATTGAGCCCCGTCGCCTAACTCGAGATTTTACTGCAATGTGTCTAGGTCCTTGTGATACAATCGCGTAATAGTGAGATCAGAATAATAAGATTTAGATCCTGGAGGGAGCGAAGTGCGCTCGAGTTTATTACGGCCTAAAACGCTTAGAACATCGTGTGCACTAAGTTTGTGAATTCAAAACATCATTAAACCTATTTACTTCTCCCTCCATGGTGCAGAATTTATCATACAATCTTTTTTTATGCATTTAATCATTTCCTCGCTGAGGTGGGATGAAAACTGATGAAAAGTTACGTGTTGCACTCGAGTGCAAAGATTTTTCACCTCATGCTCTTTTGATTCCCTCGCTAACGCTCAGGATTCTAATTTTAGAATCCTTCGCTTGCTCGGTCATCAAAATTGAGCACGCGGTTAAAAAGCAACTTTGCACTCTTGTATAACAAATAACTATTGTGGAAATTGCAGTGTTTCTCGATCAGTGAATGCAGAAGTAGAATACTTCAAAAATTAGGGTAAGCCTCCCTAAGAACGTTTTCTTAATATATGCTTCTGGTAGCTGACCTTTGTGCCCCATCTTAACTTTCCAGCCTGTATTAAAATTAATCATGTACACACGGCGACACATCAAGCTATACAAAACCAACATAAGCTGGGTGCGCGACGTTATACGTTACTCAACCTTTATACAACGTGTTAATGAATAAGCGCAAAACCTCATACACCCCAACTGATTTATTACAAAATAATTAGATTGAAACAATTTCATTATTTTGATAGTTAAAATTTAAAGTTATTTGCATTTTAAGTTTTCAGCCAAAAAATATTTGTTATCATTTCAGCAATTAATGAAAGTGCAAGCGTGCTGGTGGATACATTTTAAGAATCTTGTTTTGGCAGTAAGTAGGGTGAGTGTGCCCGTACAGTGGGTTGAGATCGATTTCAGTAAATTTTTAAATTATACAAATGAATTATTTAATATTTTGAAAAAAATTACCTATGTCGAAAATATGATAATTCGATTCTGCTCTCGATTCTAAACAAACTACTTTCTAGTTTTGCGTTAATTCATTAACACGTTGTATAGCTCGTGTGTACCTGCCTATGCCAAAGGCGTTACAACTGCATGCAAGACAGCTGGTGGACAAGTATCTGACCACTCCGAAAAGGAAAACGGAGGTGAACATATACTTAAGCTATAGGTAAATAAAACAACTAAATTCTATCACAACTTTAATTCATAATCAACAACAAAAGTTCTTATTTGTTTAGATTTCAATTTTACCTTAAACCCATCATCGACTTCCTCTTTAACTTCTTTAGCATTCTCAATGTCTACAAAACTACCGTACAGCTTATTGAAATTACTCGAAAACTCTCCTTCTGTATTCCAGATCCATTTAGAATCATCAATCCATTGATTAGCAGCTAATTTAGTGTTTACGCCTATGAAAATCGATTAGCAATCGCGCTAGCTGCATAGATTGCTACTCCAGCAAGACAGAGATTTTACTTCGCATCTTTTAAATCTACCTGTCATCTTTCACTTTTATTCCATCCGTCGAAGCAACAGCATCGAATTTATTTTACTCTGTTAAACTATTTTCCAAATAGAAAGTTAATCAGTATTTTGGAGTTTTATTCAAAACTCCCATTTATGTCCGCAAAAGACATAAATTGGCGACCGCTTGAAGAACGTGCGCTAAAAATCTGCACGGTCAAAAAGAACCAAAGAACAAAGGATCTGCGAAGCCACGTGCTTGAGTCAACCATCAAGCCCTTGGAACCAGTCCAGCAGATCCTGTAGCGAGGAATCGTGGTGCCTGAACGTTGGGAGTCGCATGAGACGGGCAGAAAGGCAGCTAAAGCAGTTTCCCCGTGCAAAGAAGACATCATACGAGATAAGTGCCCTTCCTTTGTTTCCCACACTCACTACCTATCATAAAAACCCTTCCGTATCCTAATAATCACATAGATTCATAGTTTAGCTCCTCCACTTGCGCAATTTAACGTAATTTTGCTGCGTACTTAGCAGTTAACAATACATTTCATATACCTACCTATTTAAGTAAAGGTTAGATTTTCGAAATAATTTCCTCGTTTAAAATCTATAAGTAGGTACCTAGAAAGTACTTAAAGACATTCATAGTTATCACATCAGCGAAGCGAAGACCAAACAAAATCTTTGTTCATAGTAATAATCTACAGAGGTGTTATTCTTGAATCGTGAGATTCGAAATCACGATCGAATTCACACAAACTTCACACTTTTTAGGTCATTTTCTACCGCTGACCTCAACCTATGAATTTCAAAAATAGCACTCCAGTTTATTAACATAGTATTGCCGAATAAATTCCAGGATTGCATCGCGGCCGATAACGCTTGGGTGCTGGTGCATACCTACTCATCATCAGTGCAAGCAAACCGGTTCCCTGGTCAACGGCAACGGTGTCGCCAAGCGAGGAGCGTGAGCTAAAAATAACTTTATTATTCTAACTTATTCCTATTTTTTGCTGACAAACATTCATATGATTCATAATATACTTAAACATAGATTATAAACTAAGTTATTTTTAACGTTATTGATAAACGTTAATAACTAACGTTATTGATAAGCGTTGTACGTTTCATTTCAAGATAATAGTTGTTGGTTGTAATTAATAATTGAGTGTAAGTAATAGTCATTTTATATCATATAATCACGACCATAATCGCTTCTGGGGTATTCAGAAACTTTCTACAACCAGAAACTATATTTTCAAGCGTACATTTGAAGCGGGGTCAGTGTTTAGTATTTATAAGGCGGTATATTCACGACCATAGGCTCTTTTGAGGTGGTCAGAGACTTTAAGACCGCTAGTAAACTGTTTTTTCAGCGTTCAAAGATCACTTAACCCTTCGTATAGTTACATTCCGGACACGATCGATTTCTAATTGGTTTTTTTGGCACGGATCTGTGACAAATCGATACGATAGGTTAAGTGGTAATTATTTTGGATTGTTTACAATGCAGTCCATTGAAAGTAAAAAGGCTAAGCTTAAGGATTTATATACAAAACGTAGCTCCTATAAGGGACAATTAACAAAATTTAAAAATTATGTTGATAAAATATCGAAACAAGAAACAATGTCGAGCATTGAGATAATTGAATTAACCCTCAAGCTTAGTAAACTGGAAGGTTTGTCAGCGAAGTTTGATGACTTGCAATCTGAAATAGAGGTGTTAAATAGTGATCAAATGGATTTCGAGGTTAATGAGCGTGATAAAATTGAGCAGGATATAATAAGTAATATTGCTGCTGCAAAAAATATTATTGAGATACAAAATAAGATTCAAAGATCATCAGAACAGCAACCCTCTCATGAAGCTCAATGTCGTCACGATCATGACCGCGAACTGGGTTTTAAATTACCACAAATGCAAATACCTAAATTCGACGGCGCGTATTTCCGCTGGCTGGAGTTCCGTGACACATTTACGTCAGTCGTCCATACTAATACTCGAATTCCATCTATTCACAAATTTCACTATCTTTTGTCGTTTCTTGAAGGCGACGCCGCCAGAGTGGTGTCCAACCTTGAGGTTTCCGCAGATAACTATAAGGAAGCTTGGGACCTAATGCTTGAACGGTACGACAACAAAAGATTGCTTATCAATCACCATTTAAACTCCTTATTTAACATTCAATCGCTTACACGCGAATCTGAAAAGGCGTTGAGGTTCCTTGTCGATCACGTAGCCAAGAACTTGCGCGCTCTCTCTAGTCTCGGCCAACCGACTGACCAGTGGGATGTCCTGTTGATCTTCATGATATGCTCCAAGCTCGATGCTCGCACTCTCATGAAATGGGAGGAACAGCGTAATAGTTACAAAGAGGTCCCTACGCTCGAACAATTCAAGCAATTTTTAATCGATCGAGCTGATGTACTCGAATCGTTAAACCGAAACAAATATGAAAACAATGCTCTAAGGTTTACTAATCCTACTCCACGTCCTACTCCTCATGTATTTAATAATAACAATCAATCAAACAATCAGAGGCCACCACGCGCGCCCTATATAAAGACGTTTACTGGTTCGAACAATAATCAAGAGCAGTCATCAGCGTTCATATGTATAATTTGTGATAAGGATCACAATATTTATGATTGCCCAACATTTAAGTCTAAAGGTATGTCCGAGAGAATAGCTGACGTCAAGAAATACAAGTTGTGTATTAATTGCTTAAGACAAGGTCATCCGGTTCACAAGTGTCGTATGGGTCCATGCCGAGAATGTAAGATGAGACATAATACTCTTTTGCATTTGCGTTTAGGCAGCTCAATGCAGGATGATGGTCAGTCTGGACCGGTAGTGACTTTTTGTAAGCCGAATACTACAGAGGTGCTTCTTTCAACAGCTTTGATAACTGTATCCAATCCTATCACAAAACGATCTGAAAGGGTGCGTGCCCTTCTGGACTGTGGGAGTCAATCCTCTTTTATAACAAAATCTTTAAAGGAAAGGCTATGTCTAGATTCAACTCCTATACACGCCTTAAATGTTATTGGAATTGGCAACAACTCTGCGAATAAAGTTGTACAAAGTTGTTCTGCCCAAATAAGTTCAAGTTCGAAATCATTTGATGTGCTTCTATCCTGCTTCGTGCTGGATGAGTTGACTGGCGAGTTGCCCAAGGCAGCCATAGACATAACGCAATTAAATTTGCCTAAAAATATTAAATTGGCTGATCCTACTTTCTATAATCCCGCTCCAATAGATATTTTAATTGGAGCCGATGTTTTTTGGGATATATTAGGCAGTGAACAACACTCACTGGGCTACAAAAGCCCTAAACTAATAAATTCAAAACTAGGTTGGCTGATTTCTGGCCCTTATATTTCAAATCCTAGTAGTACTTATATTCATTGCAATCACGCGGTTACAACAAATACTAATAATTCATCCCACTATTCTGAAATCGATGAGCTATTAACGAAATTTTGGCAGATCGAAGAGCTGCCCAAAAGGCAAATTTTGAGCGAAAGCGAGAAGGCATGTGAGGAGCATTACCAAACCCACACAACTCGCCTAGAAACTGGCCGATTTTGTGTTCGCTTGCCGTTAATTGATTCTCCGGACTGCCTTGGTAGTTCCTACTATGCTGCTAAAAAGCGTCTAATTAGTTTAGAAAGGAGATTCCAAAAGCTTCCTCATTTGAAATCTAAATATGTGGATTTTATTAAGGAGTATAGAGATTTGGGACACCTGTCCGAATCTCCAAAATATATACCAATACCGTCCTATTTTTTATGTCACCATGCTGTTATCAAGGAGAGCAGCGAGTCTACTAAGCTCCGAGTGGTGTTCGACGGTTCAAATCCCTCCTCCTCCGGCTATTCTGTCAATGACATCCAAATGATCGGCCCAAATATGCAGAACTCTCTTTTCTCGATATTAATAAGAGCGCGCCAGTACCGGTACATCTTAACTGGGGATATAGAGAAGATGTACAGGCAAGTCATAGTTCATGAGCAAGATCGTAAATTGCAGCTTATTCTATGGAGAGAAGATGAGTCTGCGCCGATCAAAACGTGGCAACTAAATACTCTTACTTACGGCACCGCAAGTGCGAGTTATTTGAGTACACGATGTCTTTGGCAGATCGGGGAGGAGTGTATAGACAAAATTAAAACCATAATACAGATAGGAGAGGAGAGTACAGACAAAATTAAGACTATAATACAAAACGATTTCTACATTGACGATTTAATAACCGGATCAGATAGCGTAGAAGAATTGCGCTCTATCAAATCTTCTGTATCAAGGGCTTTACTAACAGGTTGTTTTAAACTGAGAAAGTTTAAGTCTAACGTGAGTGCCGTTCTTGAAGGTTCTTCTTTAGATAATCAAGACAATTTAACAATAAGTGAATCGTCGTGCACCCTCGGACTCGGGTGGAATCCTAAATCAGATAATTTACATTTTCCTATTTCAATGCCTCCTCAAAACAAAGAAGTTACAAAACGCTTCATTCTTTCAAATTCATTTAAGATATTTGATCCTTTGGGACTATTAAGTCCATGTATCATTCAGCCTAAAATGCTATTGCAAAAATTATGGTTAGAGAAAGTGGATTGGGACCAACCTGTACCCCATGTTATTAAGAAGGCTTGGGATGAATTCGCTTTAAATTTACCTTACATAGAAAAGTTGAGAGTTCCGAGAGCCGTCTTGGGTAACTCTGCAAAGGTTATTGAGTTGCATTCCTTCAGCGATGCTTCCCAGTGTGCATACGGCGCTTGCATTTACATGCGGGCCTTAGATTCTAAAAATAATGTGACAGTGAAGCTCTTATGCGCCAAATCTAAAGTAGCCCCATTGAAGCCTACGACTATACCGCGCCTTGAACTTTGTGCTGCTCTGCTTGCCTCTAAGTTATGCACAACCGTAACAGATTCGCTGAGACGCAAACCTTCTCGGTATGTACATTGGTGTGATTCCAGCGTAGTATTGGGATGGCTTAATAGCAGCCCAGGCAAGCTTAAAACTTTTGTAGCCAACAGGGTAGTCGAAATACTAGAAAACACTGATTCTTCTTCATGGCGTTACGTGCCCACTGCTGCAAATCCAGCTGACCTAATATCTCGTGGTGTCAATGCCAGTCAGCTACTAAATTTGGAGTTGTGGTGGTCAGGCCCTAGCTTTTTATCTAAAAATGAGGCTGAATGGCCAATTCTAAATCGAAAAAATGAAATACCATTACCTGAAATCAAAACAAACACCATACTTACCTATACTTACCTGGGACTTACCGGGAAACCTATAGTGAATTTTGAAAGATATTCTAGTTTGAACAAACTTCAACGATCGCTGGCTTATGTAAAAAGGTTTATTTACAATGTTAGGAACCCAACTGAAAAACGACTTAATGGCTTGTCTACTGATGAGTTAGACGATTCTTTTCGATACCTTTGCAAGGTGGCTCAGGGTCAGTCGTTCAAGCTGGAACAAGTAACCCTACATAAAGGGGAATCTTTAAATCCAAAATCCAAAATTTTGTCTCTATCACCATATTTAGACGATAGTGGTTTAATTAGAGTCGGCGGAAGAATAGATGCCTCCAATTATACATACGACAAGAGGCACCCAATACTGCTAGATGCATCGCATCATCTAACTAAGATTATCTTTGAGCATGAACATTTACGAAATCTGCACGCTGGACCCCAACTACTGTTGTCAATCATTAGAGATAGGCTGTGGCCAATAAATGGTAGGCATCTTGCTCGTCGTACTGTTCATAAATGTGTACGATGTAGACGTCTTCAGGGCAAGACGCTTTATCCCAAAATGGGAGACCTACCCTCTCAGCGTCTTAATCCCAACTTTCCTTTTCTTTCTGTGGGATTAGATTTCGCCGGCCCTTTTCAAATCATAAATAGGAAGGGACGCGGAGCCAAAGTCATTAAGTGCTACCTATGTCTGTTTGTATGCCTAAGGTACAAGTGCCTGCATCTTGAGGCAGTTAGTGATTTGACTAAAAATGCGTTTATTATGACGTTAAGAAGATTTATTTCGAGACGGGGTAGGCCAGTAGAAATATTTTGCGACAATGGTCGAAATTTTGTGTCTGCAGCAAAAGAAATTAATCAGTTTTTAAAATCAAATGCTTCACCTCTGTTTGAGTTCGCAAGTCAACAGGGAATAAAGTTCGTTTTTTCGCCTGCTTATGCTCCTCACTTTGGCGGCATCTGGGAGGCCGGGGTAAAATCCGCAAAGCATCACATTAAACGAGTAATGGGTAACACCCATTTAACTTTTGAGGAGATCTCAACTTTATTTGCGCAAGTGGAGGCAATTCTTAATAGCCGTCCTTTGTGCCCATTATCCACATCTCCTGACGACTTCCTTTCCCTCTCCCCAGGGCACTTTCTCATTGGAAGACCACTAACTGCACTGCCAGCCCCTGCCCTGGAGAATAAGAATGAGAATCGACTTCAGCGCTACGCGCGTCTAGAACAAATTCGCCAACACTTTTGGCAAAGATGGCAACGAGAGTATATTTCCGAGCTACAGCAGCGGACGAAGTGGAAGGCAAACACTACCAAGCTACAAATTGGAGATCTGGTGTTGCTGCAAGAAGACTATGTACCTCCATTATGCTGGCGACTCGGCCGAGTTATTCGTCTGTTTCCTGGACCTGACGGGATCTCCCGAGTAGCCGATATCAAAACAAATCGTGGCTGTATACGAAGACCTTTGGTCCGTCTCTGCCCATTGCCTTCGGCTGAGGATATCCAGATTTAAGGCTATTGAAAGACCAGCCTTTCAACGCGGGGAGGATGTTTACGCCTATGAAAATCGATTAGCAATCGCGCTAGCTGCATAGATTGCTACTCCAGCAAGACAGAGATTTTACTTCGCATCTTTTAAATCTACCTGTCATCTTTCACTTTTTTTCCATCCGTCGAAGCAACAGCATCGAATTTATTTTACTCTGTTAAACTATTTTCCAAATAGAAAGTTAATCAGTATTTTGGAGTTTTATTCAAAACTCCCATTTATGTCCGCAAAAGACATTTAGTCTCCCTAAAAGATTTTATAACCAATTTCTTAAATATCTTATTCAAGTCTACTTCTATACTACTATCATCGTTTTCGATGTAATTTTCTAAACGTAGCAATAATTTCGATTCGCCCCAAGGTTCCAAAGTTAACAAATGTATACCATCTGGTAATTTTTTAGTAAATGAATAACCATTTTTGAGTTTCAACCAATCTTGTAGACTCAAATCTTTGGCATCAGATATAAAAACCTGCGGTTGCAAATGAAGTTGCAATATCATTTTCTTTTCTTCGATCAAACTGTTTTTATCATTAGGTTTTGATAGCAAAATTCTATGCTTTCCCCTTACAACTAATCCCTTTTCGTTAGCAGTTTCATTCAAAGCCTCGCCTACGCCAAACGCATCATCGTGAAGCAATCGTCTATGTAACATCAACTCAATCTGTCCCTCCCTTACAGACGTTCCCCCTTGCGACCTGTCAGTTAAAACTACAAATTTATCATTATCATCCTTTATAAAAATTTCATTAGTAACCGGATAATAATTCCCAGCAATAGGTTCTTCTAAAGTTACGTTCCATTGCGGTCGTTTATTCAATTTGCGCTTCAAAACCTGCCTACCATTGGAATCTGTGTAAAATTCACCGTTGTTCAATATATTTGTCGTGTAAGATACTATATATTCCTTTCCTATATCATCTTCTATATCTATCGGACCAATTAGCCATTCGCTTTCAATAAAATTCATACCGTCATATATTCTTACGACAGCGGCTACGTTGCCGTCAATTTTTGCTCTACTTTCAAAAACCACGGGACCTTTCTTTTCGGTAACAGAATTGTAGTTTAAAGGTATAGGGTTGGTTGCATTTGGTCTGAAGATATATGCGCCGCTGGATCGTTCGTTGTACTCTGTGTTGTCGCCGTAACAACCCGGGTAATACGCGTATTTTAAATGCAT
The DNA here is from genome assembly GCA_963924505.1 of Agonopterix alstromeriana. NCBI lineage: Eukaryota > Metazoa > Arthropoda > Insecta > Lepidoptera > Depressariidae > Agonopterix > Agonopterix alstromeriana. The sequence continues at coordinate 1,566,792 of OZ004688.1, forward strand.
ATGTTTCTGTGTAGGACCGTCGCGTAAAGATACGTGCATTAATTCTTTTGTTCTTTCACTGAGACGTACTTTTATGTTCTGGAAGAAAATGAATTAAATAATTAATTATCTAAGATACTAATTCGGTATGGTGTTACAAAATGTATTATTGTATACATAACTTTAGCGTAAGAATTTATATTGTAATAGTTATTAAGTCGTGTTATGTTGTAGAGTTTCTGACCGCATCTTCTCTACAGCGACAACACGTTCCGACGCGGTGGTAGCTTTAAAAAAGATTTGACGTTTGATAAGTGTGCTGTAAGCTCCTATATTGAATAAATTATATTGACTTTGACTTTGAAAAGTAAAAATAAATATTTAAAACTTTTAAGGGGGTTGTTTAGACCATCAAACTGAACAACTTTCGCTATGGGACCAACATCGAAACAGCGAAAAAAAAATTTGCTGTCCCATACATTTAGCTCGAGTAGATTTGTAGTTTAGTATGGAACATCCGATTTTTATACGCGATTTCGATATTGGTCCCATAGTGAAAGTTGTTCAGTTTGATGGTCTAAACCACCCCCTTAAATGTTTATTTGTATTTTTGTAACACATTGTATAAGGTCTAACAAAATTAGCAGAAACTATTTTAAGGGGAAGATCAGACCATCAAACTGAACAACTATCTCTATGGAACCAATATCAAAATCGCGAAAAACTAATTTTCTGTTCCATACATTTGAGTCGAGATATGTTTGCAGTTTTGTATGGGACAGCTGTTTCGTTTTCGCGATTTCGATATTAATCCCATAGAGTAAGTTGTTCAGTTTGATGGTCTGATCATCCCCTTAAAATAGTTTCAGCTTATTTTGTTAGACCTTATATTTTTTACGGATAGAAGACATAATTTTAAGAAACCAATTTGTATTGTGATTTTATCAATATAAATATAATTTTTAAATTACTTTTATCTGTAATCTGTAAAATCTAAATGCAAAAATGGAGGAGAAAAAATAATTCAAACTCCATGGAGAAAATCTACAGATTTTTTAAATTCCTGCCCTCTCTTTCTAACTATATGCTGGAAACAGAAACGGCAACATCAAATGTCAAATCGACGGACATTGTGAATGTATCAAAGAGATTATACCTAAAGGCATAGAGTGAGCCATACCAATTGTAAAGTGTCCACTTTTTTTGACGTTTAGGTTTGAGTGTGTGGTGTCAAGTAGTATGGACAAAAGGCACCAAGTGACATATGGCCTTATGTTTACGGTCACTTTTCACACACACTAGCTCAAATAAAAGTGGACAGCCGCATAAACAAATATCTATAGTTCCATCTCCTTCTACTATTAAAGGTACGTCATAAGACAAAAGAGACTAACTACAATCGTAAATTTATGCGGACTCTATGGAGATCCTTCCTCTGAGGAATGTATATAAAATATCTGTAATCCTTTCATTTTAAAATCACTGACATAGATAATAATTATTATTGAAACAATTATCGCGAAATGATTTTCGATTCAGCCCTCCAAAAAAAAACTTGACATACCGAATTCGGACAAAAACTTACTTTTAATGGGTATACAGGGTCCTTCTTAATATACTGACACTTTTTTAAGGGGATGATCAGACCATCAAACTGAACAACTTTTTCTATGGCACCAAAAATGCGAAAAAAAATTAGCTCTTCCATACAAAACTGCAAACCTACTTGACCCAAATGTATGGGACAACAGAAAATTGTTGTTTTTGCGATTTTATAACGATTTTATCTTTAAAAAATTACCTTAAATCCAATCTCGTCATCATCCGGCCTCTCCACAATCCTGGGCTCGTCTGACAGCATCCTCATCTCATCTTCATTCATCGCCGGGAATTGCACCTTCTTCTCCATGACATGCCTCGTACTATCAACAGTCCCCCAGCTCTTTGCTTCTCTTATTATCTTCTCCAACTCCTCTAAATCATCACTAAACTCATCTTTTTTATCTTTTAAGATGTTGACATCGAAATCTTTCTTCGGTATTTCTATTGTAGGTTTTTTAGGTTCGTAATCTGGTATTTTAGGTTTAATGAATAATACTGAATCATCGATTGTTCTTTCGTAATCTTCTTCGATGTTTCGAATATCAATATTAGTTTTATCTTTAATATTTTTCCAATATTCGTTCAAATTTTCATAAAATTCAATTTTTCTTTTGTTCGGATTTTCGTTTTTTATTTCTCTCTTGACAATTTTTGGTTGTTTTTTGATGTAGAATGATTTGTATGAGACCGGTTGGAGATGGGCAATGAATATAACTTCGTGGGATGCTTTAGAGATGCGTGTTGGTATGTTTTGTACTTCAGCTGTTATATCTAGAAGTTGAGATGTTATTTCTTCACCTGGAAGAGGAATATACAATTTTAGAAAAAGACTAATTTGAACTTTAGATATTTCTTCTAAAATTTTGATCGGAACCTATACAACGTGTTAATGAATTAACGCAAAACTAGAAAGTAGTTTGTTTAGAATCGAGAGCAGAATCGAACTATCATGGTTTCAACATAGGTAATATTAAATAATTTGATAGTAAAATTTTAAATTTTAAAACTCGATCTCAAAACACCGCACGGGCACACTCACCCTGCTTACTACCAAAACAAGATTATTCAAATGTATTCACGAGCACGCTAGCGCTTTCATTCATTGCTGAAATGATAACAAATAATTTTTGCCTGAAAACTTAAAATGCGAATAACTTTAAATTTTAACTATAAAAATAATGAAATTATTGTTTCCATCTAATTATTTTGTTATAAATCAGTTGGGGTGTATGTGATTATTCATTAACACGTTGTATACAGGGTCCTTCTTAATATGCTGACACTTTTTTAAAGGGTAGATCAGACCATGAAACTGAACAACTTTTTCTATGGGACCAACATTGAAATCTCAACAAAAAAAATCGGATGTCCCATACATTTGGCTCAAGTAGGTTTGCAATTTTGTATGAAACAGCTGATTTTGTTTTCGCGATTTCGATGTTGGTGCCATAGTTAAAGTTCAGTTTGACGGTCTGATCATCTCCTTAAAAAAGTGTCAGCATATTAAGAAGCACCATGTATAGATAAACAGGATGCTAGGGTAAACAGTTGCATTACTTTAAGGGGTGATTGTACCCATCACACTGAACAACTTTCCCAAATAACCAATAGGAAATTCGAAAAAAAAATTGAGGACTTTGGATTGGGGGCATGGATTCAGCGCTATCTATAAAACGTGATTTTGAGCTTTTTCCGACGTAAGCCATTTAGTGTTTATAGCACTCTTATTGTCTTTTACTCTTAGACGATTTATATACGGACCCGCCTCGCCTTAGCATTTCCTCTCTGCCAACGTACAAGATCAAAAAATCTTACGCATTTACATACAATTTTATACCTTATCACTAAACGCGACAGCCTATAATTGCGGAACAATAATTTCGAACTTATGACGGGTTCACACGACACTGTTTTTCATGATTTTTAACATTCAAAATTAGAATCTAAACTAATGGAATAAAATCCAAAGTTGCGGATTTCATGTTACCTCGCCCCCCGCAAAAAGTGGCAGAAATGTTTGTTAGTAGAATTACACGCGTAACTTGTCCTCATATAAGTAGTGTAGGCTTTTACTCTATAGTTGAAGTGACATACCGTTAGGAGCATATACTTTGTAGTCCCCGTCCAGGACAGGAACCCGCACTGACTCGTTCACATTCCACGCGAGGTGGTTATACACTGTCACCTGGAACACACGACTTAATTAACATCCCATATGATGTGCAGCTGCTCCCGTAGCAAGGGAGTCAGGTGGGCAGGGTCCTCATCTGATTCTGCCCTTCCCCAGATCTTCTGGTCCACCCCAAAATGAAAATCTCCGTCCAGGCCGACTCGTACCAATGAGTTTTTCGGAATTTATGCACGATTTGTAACTCCAATGCCTCTTCGGTGATGGAAAACATCGTGAGGAAACCAGCATGCTTCAATTTCGAGGCATGTATTGTACCCACTGTTCATTATAAGTGGCGACGGGTTCACCCCCCGTCACACTGGACAGAGTTCCGGTACTAGTGAAACGTGGATGTTCTGAGGTTTCAGAATATCTCCGACTACCCCCTCGGGGAATTTAGTCGTGAGCATATGAGATGATGACGAGATCATTACTTACCACGAATTGATCGCTTTTCTCAGAGGTAGCGCAACTAGATTCGTTGAGGCGACATCTGTCGTACGTAAATATCGGCGGCTTCAGAGCATCACCTTGCATCAGTTTACTGAAAGAGAAGGAACATCATTTAAAGACATACACACATATATACACACACACACACACACACACACACACACACACACACACACAGTCACCCGGTTTAACAGTCGCTTGTTACCGTGTGTCAAGTGCATTTTCACACTCAATAACTCAGTCGCTCTCACAACATAATAGGTAATAGTATATAGTTCTACATACAGAACGGCCACTCCTCGCCCCTCTCTGACTCCAGATACCCCACCTCACGATACACAAACCTAAGTACGTATAGTAATATAAACCAACTTAAAACATTAAAAATGCTGATATTCTTTTCCGTCCCACTCCCCCACGTGCGCGTAGTCGCCCGATCAAACGAAGACCGTTGCGTAATTCGTTCTCTTTTTTACGATTTCGTTCTCTTTTTATTCGGACTCTTTTGAGCGCGGACCCTCCGTCCAGTAGTGTTAAGTCAATGGGTTCAACAGTCTCTCATAGTCATGTGTTAAGTGCTGTTTCACACTCAATATCTCTCTCACACACACAGATACACACACACACACACACACACACACACACACACACAAACTCTGTTCCTGTAGTGACACTAGATCCATATACAACGTGTTAATGAATAAGCGCAAAACCTCATACACCCCAACTGATTTACAACAAAATAATTAGATTGAAACAATAATTTCATTATTTTGATAGTTAAAATTTAAAGTTATTCGCATTTTCAGTTTTCAGGCAAAAATGATTCGTTATCATTTCAGCAATGAATGAAAGCACTAGCGTGCTCGGGGATACATTTAAGAATCTTGTTTTAGTATTAAGTAGGGTGAGTGTGCCCGTGCGGTGGGTTGAGGTCGTGTTCAGTAAATTTTAAATTTTCCTAACAAATTATTTAATATTTTGAAAAAAATAACCCATGTTGAAACCATGATAATTCGATTCTGCTTTCGATTCTAAACAAACTAGTTTCTAGTTTTGCGTTAATTCATTAACACGTTGTATACACACACACACTCTCTCTCTCTCACACACACACACACACACACACACACACACACACACATACACACACACACATAAACTCTGTTCCTGTAGTGACACTAGATCCATATAAGTACAATAAAACAATGTCAACTAACTTGAAGGCCTGCCTGGCTATAATCAGCGCGTCGTCTATGGCTTGGTTCAACAGTCTCTCGTAGTCGTGGGTAACGTGTTCCTTCTCTGTTCCTGTTATCGCGTCGTGATGCTGCATTACTCCTGAAGAGGAAGATATTATAATATAAGAGTGGTGAACCTAATGGTAGAAAACTTGGTAATGACAGAGAGGTGACTTCTGGGGGAAAATCTTTAGGTTGTATGGGTGGAAATCTTCACGCTATTTTTTAAGGCTGGGCCTGTGTGTGAATGAGTGGTTTAATGTGAGTGTGACAGTGAGGGTAGGAGTGTGTGGGTAACTAAATTAATGAGTGTGATAATGGGTGAGTAAGTGTGTAAATAAATAGACTATGTATTATTGTATACATAACCGTAGCTTAAGAATTTATATTGTAATAGTTATTAAGTCGTGTTATGTTGTAGAGTTTCTGGCCACATCTTCTCTACAGCGACAACACGTTCCGACGCGGTGGTAGCTTTAAAAAAGATTTGACGTTTGATAAGTGTGCTTCAAACCTATGGGGTCCTTTTTAATATGCTGACACTTTTTTAAGGGGATGATCAGACCGTCAAACTGAACAACTTTCTGTATGGGACCAACATCAAAATCGGGAAAAAAAATCTGCTCTTCCATACAAAACTGCAAACCTACTCGAGCCAAATGTATGGTACATCAGATTTTTTTTCTGCGATTTCGATGTTGGTCCTTTAGAAAAAGTTGTTCAGTTTGACGGTCTCATCCACTTAAAAAGTGTCAGCATATTAAGAAGGACCCTGTATATTGAATAAATTATACTGACTTTGACTTGTGTGTGTGTGTGAGAGTAGGTGAGTTAGTGAGTTTGTCTGTAACTTGTTAATAATTAATCAGTTATTGAAGGAGAAAACTACGATTCGGTTAAATTCTGTCTTAAGGACAAAACTGCGTGCCGCGCCGCTAAATAACTACGGAACCCTACATTATGTGTGGTTCGGCACACTTGCTTTTACTTTAACATCAACGCAATCTAATCACATCAAAACCGACAAGCATGTATGAAGAGATGTATGGATGTGTATGAGGCGAAAGAGGTATGTAAGGATCGTAGTATGGAGCGCCCTGGTCTTTGCCTACTCCACTGGGAAAAATGCGTGACGTTATAGATAGATAATAATCCAATGGTTATTATGAAAAACCTTAAACCATTTAACTAGGGACCAGCCTCGCCACAGAATAAATACTTGTACCTACTGGTACAGAAGGATCACTTCGAAAACAGATTTTAAATAAATAGTTACTCTCTTTGTACGGTAATACGGTGCAAAGATATTCGCACCCGTCCTATCGTACAATTCCTAAAACCTACCAACCTACTGGACTTGTTTTTTTCTTTTAAGTTTTTTTTTAAATTTGTACTAAAGTTTTCCTTTTTAGATTAGCTCGAAGAAAATTCCTCATTGAAGATTGCAACTTACCCATCAATCAATCAAATCAGCCCACATCAACCCACTGCTGGGCATAGGCCTCCTTTTTATTGCGCCACTCCTCACGGTCCTGTGCCAACCTGATCCATGTACGACCCACAACCCTTACAATGTCGTCTGACCATCGCATCGGTGGTCTACCCACGGACCTCCTTCCTTCTCTTGGCCACCATTCCGATATTGCCTTGGTCCATCGGCCGTCTTCCCTTCTAGCCAAATGTCCCGCCCATCTCCACTTCAACTTACCCATAGCACTCTTCAGTTCGTTCAGCACAAAAAGATTGTGTTCCTCCAGTCCCGATAGGACCTGTAACTGCTTTACCATCTGAAATTAAGCATTTTTATTAACAACCATAGACTATTTATGTAATGGACGAGTTACGCGTGTAATTCTACTAACAAACATTTCTGCCACTTTTAGCGGGGGGTGAAAAAACACTTACATTTATTTCGATATTCTTAAAATAAGACTAAAAAAGTCCCCTGTATAAAACATATACTCACGCCTGTGTCCCATTGGGGTAGGCAGAGACAATTGATCGCCATCGGCTACGATCCTGACATACCTCTTTTGCCTCTTCCACAGTCATAAGTCGTTTCATACAGGCTCGTCGGTTTCGGGTACATTTGATCTGACCCTTCTTAAGTAGGCTGTCAATTTGGTCTGCATACTTACGTCTAGGGCGACCCTTTTCGACTGTTCCATTCACTCTCGCTTTATATATTTCATACGTCAGTCTACTATCACTCATCCTTTCCACATGACCAAACCATCTCAACATTCCCTTTTCAATCCTTGTCACTATATCCTCTTTCAGTCCACACTTTTCTCTAATTACACTGTTTCTTATTCTATCATTCAAAGTCAAACCACACATACTGCGCAAAGAACGCATTTCGACCGCATTTATCCTTGATTCATTCCTCTTCTGCCATACCCAACATTCGCTGCCATACATCAAAGTTGGTGCCAGCTCACCCTCGTGAACTGCCAAACGTGCCTTTTTGGACACATTATGACTTTTCATGAATGTCTGCATCGCTCCATTAATCCTATTTCCCGCTTTCACTCTCCTCTCTATGTCTCCATTACACGTACCATCTCTGGTAAACATACATCCCAAGTATACAAATTCTTCAACCTGTTCCACTTTCTCATCTCCTATCATAATTTTATCTCTGTATAAAAGCATATTATAAACTGGATGATTATTTAAATGATCAAAATGCTTGGGTCTGAGTGTCACTAACTTATAGTTTACTGTATAGTATCATTTATTTAATTAAATATACTATGTATTACTGTATACATAGCCCTAGCTAAATAGTTTATATTGTAATAGTCATTACGTCGTGTTATGTTTTAGAGTTTCTGGCCGCATCTTCTCTACAGCGACAACACGTTCCGACGCGGTGGTAGCTTCAAAAAAGAATTGACGTTTAATAAGTGTGCTTCAAGCTCCTATATTGAATAAATTATTCCCCATTACTTTAGATTCTAATTTTGAATGTTAAAAATCATGAAAAGTAGTCTCGTGTGAACCCCAAACGTTCTAAGTTCGAAGTTATTATTTCGCAATTATAGGCTGTCTCGTTTAGTGATAAGGTGTAAAATTGAATGTATATGCACAAGATCAATTGTGCTTATACCGTGGCCGAGGGGAAATGCTACCGCAAGGCTAGTCCTTATAATAATTAGTCAAAGGCGGTAACGGTAATAATTAAAAAAAAATAGACGTCCTAAACTCCCAGGCGACTTACCTATCTATATCCAATACTAGCAGCCCGTCCCGGCTTCGCACGGGGTAGACAATTATTTATTTTTGGAAACTTGGATATAAAACACTTTTTTTCACAAATATTTTTATTTTCAAATTTTACCAAGGATCCCTAATTTTTTTCAAAATGAAATGTAGCCTATGTCAAATTGGAAGAATGTAGCATTCTATTGGTGAAAGAATTTTTTAAATCGGCCCAGTACTTTTTGAGCCTATTCATTACAAACATACAAAAATAGGTACAAATCTTTCCTCTTTATAATATTAGTGTAGATACATATTAATCTATGGCTTTAAGTAAATACCTGTAGATAGTTGTTCCCCTCCCTCTCGAAGAACTTAGTGGTAGGTCTGGATGTGAAGTAGCCCGTCCAGTACGCGGTCGGGTCACTCGCGTATGGGAAGAAATCATCTTGTTTTGTTGGTAATGTTGGGCTATAATGAGAAACATATTTGTTGACTTAGACGGTCCGACACCTTAGTTGGCAGGTGAACCTGTCTGCTGCGATAATTCTAAGGTTAGGGTAAATGTTGCGTGCTTGCTGCTACCTTAGTGCTATCGGCGCTAGATCTAGCACTTTTTTGGTAATAAATAGTATGTATGTATGTATATGGTCACGACTATATTCCCCGAGGGGGTAGTCAGAGATGTTCTGAAACCTCAGAACATCCACGTTTCACCAGTAGTACCGAAACTCTGTCCAGTGACGGGGGGTGAGCCCGTCGCCACTTGTAATGGACAGTACAATAGATGCCTCGAAATTGAAGCATGCAGGTTTCCTCACGATGTTTTCCTTCACCGAAAAGCCAGTGGTGTTACAAATCGTACATAAATTCCGAAAAACTCATTGGTACGAATCGGTCTGGACGGGGATGGAAGCATCGCCTCCTGCACGGCAGGCAAGGTTAATCACCACTGGACCACCACGGCTTAATAAATGGTAATAAATAGTCGGTTTCCAAAAATTCATCATATACTTCATCCTATATTTTACCTGCTGTCAAATACCCTATCGTTGTTGTAAGATTATATATTTATTTAAGTATGTATAGTACTTACTTGGCATCCTTGATCGCTTTCAAATAGCATGTGGGAGTGGAATAGAAGAGTTTAACATTCCGTCCTTCTTTAGCTGCTCTCAGGTTTACGTTTCTGCAAAATATTGCTCATTAACCAAGTTTGAACTTTAGGTAATACCATGGCGCAATGGAACAATATATCTTCCCAGTAGAGCACGACGAAACGAGGAATCCACCATGCTCTCTCTCTCTCCGTCTTTATCACGCGGAAGATGACAAAGATGGCGGCATATCTAGAGTTTTCTTTCGGGAGCAGGGATGCAAAATTACGTAATATTCTAAGAGGAAGGATCTCTCTTTACGACTAGAGTGAGCCATACCAATTGTAAAGTGTCCACTTTTTTTGACGTTTAGGTTTGAGTGTGTGGTGTCAAGTAGTATGGACAAAAGGCACCAAGTGACATATGGCCTTATGTTTACGGTCACTTTTCACACACACTAGCTCAAAAAAAAGTGGACAGCCGCATAAACAAATATCTATAGTTCCATCTCCTTCTACTATTAAAGGTACGTCATAAGACAAAAGAGACCAACTACAATCGTAAATTTATGCGGACTCTATGGAGATCCTTCCTCTTAGGTAATATTACCGAAAAGGCCCGTAAAATACGGATAAGTAACGGTCACTTTCGTAAAATTACCGGCGACCTTGGGCAGTGTTTTTTAGTATAGAATGCAAGTATTCCAAATTGACAAATTTGGCGCACTACGAAGCATGGTGATATTTTCAATACTAACCAATTAAAGTCAGTGACATTTTTCAGAAACAATCTAGAAAGTAATCTCTATGCTTGTATGAAGTCAGATTTTCGTTAAAATGTATAGTTTTAAAGTTTTAGATTTCCATACAAATCTTAAATTAATCCTAGCATTCAAACTGTACATTTTAACGAAAATCTGACTTCATACAAGCATAGAAATTAGTTTCTAGATTGTTTGCATAATTTCATTGACTTTAATAGGTTAGTATTGAAAATATCACCAGACTTCGTTTGTATGGAGCGCGCATTTACGTATTCGGAATAAACTTAAATTTCCCTTAAGCAACCGACCTAAAGTTCGGCCGTTCAGAGAATGCGTTTGACAGTTACCATAAAATTGTAAAAAACTGAATGAAAACTATAAATGCCGATCATTATTTAGTAGCTTTTTGAACTTAAAAGGGCAGCTAGTGCCCTGTGTACTAGAGTGAGCACAGGTAAACAATATTTTCATTCAGTTTTTCACAATTTTATGGTAACTGTCAAACGCAATCTTTCAGCGGCCGGACTTTAGGGGCACCCAGATAGGTTACGGACCTCGGCATAGGTCGTTGCTGGGGCTACGCGGCGGTTTGAGTAGCGGGGATTGTTGAGAGCTAGGTCCCCTGGGTATTGTGTCATTGGGCCATGATATTCGCTAAAAAGCCATAGATTGAGAACATTAAAACAAATAGAAGCAAAATGTGGTAGAAGCGTCCAAACCACAGAACATTATAAGAGGGGTTAGAAGTGCAAAGTAGGCGTGGAACGTGTCGCCACAGGTTATGCAATGATTTGCATAACACCATAAGGTGCGCGGCGTGGTGCGAGCGAGAGGGCATGAGTAATTGTAGCAGCGTGAGCGGGAAGACAAGTGGCGACAGCCGTCTCCGAAGCAAAAGCGCTACTTTGCATTCCTAACCCCTCTTATACAAGGTGTTACAAAAATACAAATAAACATTTAAGGGCCACCCCCTAAGACTATCGAACTGACCAACTTTCAGCTGTTTTTTTCTTTCGCGATTTCGATTTTGGTCCCGTAGTGAAAGTTGTTCAGTTTGATGGTCTAAACAACCCACTTCAAAGTTAAATATTTATTTTTACATTTGTAATATCTTGTATAATGTTCTGTGGTCCAAACCATGCAAAAAACAACCAAAGAATAAAAATAAAGTAGGTATTCAATTCAATGTGTGGTTAAGAGTCCTTTTACGGTTTTCAGTGGTAAAGAAAACGCGCTTTACGCTACCAAACCTTACCGACTTTGCTTGCGATGAAAATCAATTAAGGGGCCATAGTTTCATACGAATATTTTCTACGAGAAACGCGATTGCCCAGCCCACCGAAAAGTGCGTGCTTGTGTCGTATTCGATAAAAAAGAATTAACAAAAGTACTTTTATAGATTTTTTTATGATTTCACTAGATAAACTTCTGGTGAATATGTTAGTATAAATGACAAAAATCTGAAACTATTTTAAGTGCTTCTAAAACGAGTAATAGTAGGTACATTATGGTACAAGAGTGTAATGTTGGTGATTAGCGCTGAGGCGCCATCTTAAGAGAGCCGAGGACGGTAATCATCAATACACACGTATATCATACGACGTTTTTCAACACTTGTGAAGAAAATAATACAAAAAAATCATTTTATTTAGTAGATAAAAAGTTTATTTTGTACTATTGAACACGATCTTTTTTGTATCGAAACTTATTTAAGAACAAAGCAACTCAACCAATAAAAAAAACCAACTCACTTGTGAATAATAGTAATGAAAAAACTATAACTCACTAGTGAATAATAGTAATGGTAACCCTATAACTCACTAGTGAATAATAGTAATGAAAACCCTATAACTCACTAGTGAATAATAGTAATGAAAACCCTATAACTCACTAGTAAATAATAGTAATGAAAACCCTATAACTCACTAGTGAATAATAGTAATGAAAACCCTATAACTCACTAGTGAATAATAGTAATGAAAACCCTATAACTCACTAGTGAATAATAGTAATGAAAACCCTATAACTCACTAGTGAATAATAGTAATGACAACCCTATAACTCACTAGTGAATAATAGTAATGAAAACCCTATAACTCACTAGTGAATAATAGTAATGACAACCCTATAACTCACTAGTGAATAATAGTAATGACAACCCTATAACTCACTAGTGAATAATAGTAATGAAAACCCTATAACTCACTAGTGAATAATAGTAATGAAAACCCTATAACTCACTAGTGAATAATAGTAATGAAAAAGTTACAGTTTGATTACTGGTGTCATTATGTGCCTAATTGCGGTGAAATTAGAGCCATTTTATGAGCAAGTGTGTTGAAAAATGTTTAAAATAGTTACATGAAAATTCGTCATCTTTGTGACGATTTTCTATCTAGTGAAGTAATTCCAATCGTATATTAAATTTGTAATTTCACTAGGAAATTTACCATTAGTTTATCTAGTGATTCAAAAAAATATATGAAAGTACTTTTATTAATTCTTTTTAATCAAAAAATACGGCACACGCACGCACTTTTCGGAGGGCTGGACAATCGCGTCTCTAATAGAAAATATTTGCCTGAACCGTAATTGATTTTCAATTACATTTCAACACTAATAAAGTTAATAATGGCTTGGCAGTGAAACATTTTCTATGCACTTCGCCAGGTGTGTGCCGGCCTTAGACAATATAACTATGGACAAGTTACGCGTGTCATTCTACTAACAAACTTTACTGCCACTATTTGCGGGGGACGAGGTAGCATGAAATCCGCAACTAGGGATGTTATTCCATAACTTTAGATTCTAATTTTTATTGTTAAAAATAGTATCGTTAACCCCGAACGCGACTGAAATTAAAGACTCTTTTAGTGATAAGGTATACAATTGTATGTAAATACACATGATCATCATCTCAGCCGATGAACGTCCACTGCTGGACATAGGCCTCCCCCAAGGATCGCCATAACGACCGGTCCTGCGCTGCCCTCATCAAACGGGTTCCCGCCGCCTTAACCAGGTCGTCGGTCCACCGTGCGGGTGGTCTACCCACGCTGCGCTTTCCGGTATGCGGTCGCCACTCGAGAACTTTTCGGCCCCATCGGCCATCGGTTCTGCGAGCAAAGTGCCCCGCCCACTGCCACTTTAGTTTAGCAAATCTTTGGGCTATGTCAGCTACTCTGGTTCTTCTGCGGATTTCTTCATTTCTGATTCGATCTCGCAGGGAAACTCCGAGCTGATAATTAATCTTTTGAGATTATCAATTGATCTTGTAACGTGGCAGAGAGGAAATGCTACCGCAAGGCTGGTCCCCTAGTTATATTGTCTAAGGTGACGGCTGATAAACATGCAAAGCATAACTAGCACTCACTCAATAAGCTTGTTTAGATTTCTGTACCACATGCCGGCGTCCTGATACGTGAAGTCTCCCCCCATAGTGAGAATGATGTTATTTGTGCGGTAGCTGGCTGATTGCTTCGATATGTATTGCAGAAGGGCCAGGGTCTAGGACAAGAGAGATTTGGAATTTTAAACTGTGCACAAAGTCAGGGCTGCAAACGCGGTAAATATTCGGTGATTGAACCGTGACTAGACGACGTACGGACCATAACTGTTGACACATTTGGTATTGCGCTAATTGTGGTACTGCTCTTGACTAGTAATTGGATTGCAATGTGATTAAAACTGAAATTGGATAAGAATAGAACTTCGATGTTTTAAATAAGCGCAATAGGTATCCATGTTTTCGTCACTCGAGATTAGCACCTAAACTAGGAGACCGATTGCGCATTTAAAACATCGAAGTTCTATTCTTATCCAATTTCAGTTCTAATCACATCGCAATCCAATTACTGTTCAACTATGTAACTATGTAACAGCCTTTAACGTCTGAGCGACCTGTCAAAACGGCTCTAACGGCTGTCGTGAGCTGTACCGCGATTAGCGCAATACCAAATGTATCAAAAGTTATGGTTCGTACGTAATCCAGTCACGGTTCAATCACCGAATATTTACCGCAATTGGAGACCAAGCCACAGAATAAATACTAGCACTACCCATACAAAAGAATCACTTCGAAAACAGATTTAAATAAATAGCGACTCACTCTGCACGGCAATAAGGTGCAAAGTTATTCGCAACCATCCTATAGTACAATTCGCGAATAACCTACCAATCGTCACAACGGCGCGCGAGCAAACAAAAATGAACCGAGTCATTAGACATGAAAGCTTCCTTTACATAGTCTCCCTCTTTCGTTCTTTCACGTGCTGGCAGCGTGACATCGCTAGGGTTTTCAAGTCTCGCATTGACTACTCACAAAATGGCGGCAAGTCTAATGAGATTTCACCAAGAAGTTTACACGGTATACCTAACCTATTGCCATTCACCACTCGGAGGGGAAATCTCGAGCTCGCTTCGTTCGCTCTAGGTTTTGGATCGTATGTCTTTTCATGGTGGAGTAAAAAATCGAGCTTGCTTTGCTCCATCCAGATTTCAGGTCGGATTTAAATCTTATACAGGGTCCTTCTTAATATGCTGACAATTTTTTAAGGGGATAATTAGACCATCAAACTGAACAACTTTCACTGTGGGACCAACATCGAAATCGTCAAGCGTACCTGTGCTGTGGAGTGAGACAGGCCTGCCTACAGCTATATACTTTGTCAGCGATGCGCTAGCCATTCGCGCCAGACGGCAACGTCGCGCGCTATACGAAGTAATAACAACGCTGAGTCGAGCTTCATTAGGTATATTTTCGCGCGTACCGTCTGGCAGTAGGTAATTAAAGCGTGGGAATTTATCGTTTTCTGAGGAAGTGGTGTATCTGTTACCAAGTAACTAGTAATAATCTGTGGCTACACCTTTAAAAAACCAATTTCAATTATAACGCCATCTACCGACATTTTTATAACGATCAGGCCAGACAATACTATTGGAACAAAGTAAAAACGTGGATTTTGGATTTTTCTATCGATTTTAGCAAATCGTTTTATGAAGCATTAATCGGAGTTCTTAGCATGATGTAGACGACAAAGACTGTGGCGCGCTTTTTTTCTCGCTCAGGTGATTAGAAAGAGAGCTACGGCGCAATCGAAAAACTAACGTTGTGGTACAAAAATCCAGACAACTAATTCAAATGGAAATCACAATGCAAAACAACAAGCAGAATCATAGCATAGCATATGCTCACGACTATATTCCCCGAGGGGGTAGTCAGAGATATTACCTCAGAACATCCACGTTTCACCAGTAGTACAGAATCTCTGTCCAGTGTGAAGGGGGGTGAGCCCGTCGCCACATAATGGACTGTGGGTACAATACATGCCTCGAAATTGAAGCATGCAGATTTCCTCACGATGTTTTCCTTCACCGAAAAGCCAGTGGTGTTACAAACAAGCAGAGGCGTGCATTAAAATATCAGCTTATCTATCATACATTGAATTAACAACAGTAATGAGGTTTTTTCCTTTAGGCGTGCTCCTTCACTCGCTGCAGAATTGAGTGAAATCTCGAGCTCGCTTCGTTCGCTCTAGGTTTTGGATCGTATGTCTTTTCATGGTGTAGTAAATTCTAGAGCTTGCTTTGAACCATCCAGATTTCAGGTCGGATTTAAATCTTATACAGGGTCCTTCTTAATATGCTGACACTTTTTTAAGGGGATGATTAGACCATCGAACTGAACAACTTTCTCTATGGGACCAACATTGAAATCGCGAATAAAAATCAACTGCTCCATACAAACCTGCAAACCATCTTTAGCCAAATGTATGGGACAGCTGATTTTTTTTTCGTGATTTCGATGTTGGTCCCACAGTGAAAGTTGTTCAGTTTGACGGTCTGACCATCCCCTTAAAAAAGTGTCAGCATATTAAGTTGGACCCTGTACATCTCATTATATTTCGAGCTCGCTTCGCACGCTCTAGATTTTGGATCGTATGTGTTTTTGGGGTCAAGTTAAATCTAGAACTTGCTTTTTCTTCGCTTTGCTTCGCTCGCTCCAGGTTTTGGGTTTTATTGCAGCGACCTAACCGGCTCAACCCTAAGTGCCCAAGAAATATTTTTTCAAAGAAATATTTAATCAACCACAAAAATAATTATTTAATTTATTAATTCAAATATTCACAACGAAACTTACTCGATCAATTTGTCCAGATTTCTAAACCACATTGCTGCATCTTGGTAATTAAAATCATCTCCCATCGTAACCAGAATGTTGCCAGTTCTATACGCCTTGGACATTTTGTCTATGGTTTTTAGGAAATCGTTTACCTAGCGAGAAAAGTTTTAATATTAATATCGATAGATGGCGTTGTCATTAATCGTTTAAAGCCATAAAAAAAATTCGGTTCATTTTGGAACCAAACCAAATGTCATGAAGATTTATGCAGTAGTTTCCACAAACGGACAGACGAAAGATAAATAATAGATTGTTGTAAAATATGTATTTTCCTGGATAAAAAATTGCAGTCTGTCTTGATAAAATGTCCACAATGGCATCATAGATACTTAGCTCTCATTTCATACAGATGGTGGCTGCATGGGCTATGTACCCTTTGCCTTTCCGGAAGGAAAAATGAAACAACAACAACATCATACAGATGGGGGAAATTGATATCTTCCTTGGAGAAGTTACATATCAAGATTGACAGTCGAAGCTAAGAAAGCGTCGAAAAAAATTGCAATCAGTACTGGCCTCTAAACCCTATCCATATACACGCACACAGACATAATTTATTTGACGCCTCACGCACACAAACCTAAGAAAGTTGGCCCGTTTTATTTTATACGGTAGAAGCGTTAGGCTCATTCTAGACATATACTTTTTCTAAGCCACAGATTATTCAATAGTTATTACTGTAACAGACATCGCACTCTCCCGATTTCACGCGCTTTTTCGAATTTGATTTGATTCAGATTCAGGAAAAGGAAATGCAGCCCATACAGCCGTAAACGCAATTTTTCAAATAACTCGAGATTTAAATTTAATTAATAGGAAAAATCTATTAATTATACAGGATGAAATTGATATCATTAGCATCCTTTAAAAACAAAGAGTATACCCATCAAACTGAACAACTGTTACTATGAGAGCACACCGATCAGAGCAAAAAAAATCTGCTGTTGCATACATTTGAGTCGAGCAGGCATTGCAGTTTAGTATGGAACAGCAGATTTTTTTTCCTCCGGTCGGTTTGCTCCCACAGTCAAAGTTGTTCAGTTTGATGGGAGGGGGGGGGGGGGGGGGGTTCAGATCTTATAATACATTTCAAATAGCAAACGAAATTTTAAGGCTATTTTAAATAACAGAAACAGAGATTTGAAACGCTTCACTTATTCTTAGAGCAGCTTTATTAACGTCCAAGATATGTCGGATAGTATATCTTTCTGATAAATAAATTATATTTACAAACAATAAATAAATAAAATAAATAGTTTTAAAGGATGCTAATGATATCAATTTCACTCTGTATAGGGTCCTTCTTAATATGCTGACACTTTTTAAGGGGATGATCAGACCATCAATCCGAACATCTTTCTCTATGGCAATGATATCGAAATCGCGAATAAAAACTGCTATTGTAGGCGGCTTCGCAAAAGCATGTGAGGTACGCAATTTTGGAGTCCCAGTACATTATAGGGCCGCTGGCAGTGGAGACGTCTTTAACATGGGGGGTGGAGGCTAAGGCTCTTTTTCCACTACTCCGGTCCGGTACACGATAATTTCCAATCCTATTTAGAAATGTATTACACTACTATACTCGCTTTTCCACTACGTTGACCGGTTTTCGATATTTTTCTGAAGGTTATTTCCGACATCCGACGCCGGACCGGAGTAGTGGAAAAAGAGCCTAAGGCGTTTGTGAGAGATCTGGGCAGGAGGATGGTGGAAAATGGCAACGACGTCCGCGCAGGGTTGTATCTGGTGCAGAGGATTTAATTGGCCATCCAGCGCGGGAACGCAACTGTGATGGGATCCTTTGTGCCGGGTACGATTATTGAGGAAAGGGCCGATTAATGTGGTTGCAGAGTTGTCAATTTCATACAAAAGTTCGACGCGTAATACGCGAAGCCGGTACAACTAAAACTAATATTTATGTATGGAAAAATAGTTTAGAA
Source organism: Agonopterix alstromeriana (assembly GCA_963924505.1). Classification (NCBI taxonomy): domain Eukaryota; kingdom Metazoa; phylum Arthropoda; class Insecta; order Lepidoptera; family Depressariidae; genus Agonopterix; species Agonopterix alstromeriana. Next base: position 1,585,422 of record OZ004688.1, read on the forward strand.
AATATAGTATTAAATAACATTTGCAATTTAAAATATAATTACGAAGATATAAAGCTTTAAAATTTTCTATGGATAAGTTCATAGCTTTCTATCTTCATAATCTACACTAATATTATAAAGAGGAAAGATTTGTACCTATTTTTGTATGTTTGTAATGAATAGGCTCAAAAAGTACTAGGCCCATTGAAAAAATTCTTTCTCCAATAGAATGCTACATTCTTCCAATTTGACATAGGCTACATTTCATTTTGAAAAAAATTAGGGATCCTTGGTAAAATTTGAACAATGTAACCGAAGGTGTAGAAAAATGAGTCTTAAAATTTATTTGTCTACCCCGTGCGAAGCCGGGACGGGCTGCTAGTTATATTATAAATTGCAAATGTTATTTGATACGCGGCTTCTAGATTTACTAAACTATTTTTTCATGTATAAAAATACTACTTCTAAACTCTACTAGGAAAATATCGTGAGGAAACCTGCATGCTTCAATTTCGAGGCATGTATTGTACCCACTTTCCATTATAAGTGGCGACCGGCTCACCCCCCGTCACACTGGACAGAGTTTCGGTACTACTGGTGAAACGTGGATGTTCTGAGGTTTCAGAATATCTCTGACTACCTCCCCCTCGACTGACCCCCTCGGGGAATATAGTCGTGAGCATATGTATGTATATATGTAAATACTACTTTTAATTGTACCGTCTACGCGTATTACGCGTCAAACTTTTGTATGAAATTAACAACTCCGCAACCACCTTAATGTGTGTAATTTTATTTATTTTTATTTTGCTGACGAATCGTGTTGTGGATTTATATGTATACCTTCTTGTGACGAAGCTTGTCGTGGATATTTGACTGTAAATCCTTTTGGACGAGGCATGTTGCTAATTTTATAATTAATTATTTTGTAATGGTTTATACAACGTGTTAATGAATTAACGCAAAACTAGAAAGTAGTTTGTTTAGAATCGAGAGCAGAATCGAATTGTCATGGTTTCAACATAGGTAATTTTTTTCAAAATATTAAATAATTTTTTTGTAAAATTAAAAATTTACTGAACACGATCTCAACTCACCGCTCGGGCACTCTCACCGTACTTACTACCAATATAGGATTCTTAAAATGTATCCATGAGCACGTTAGCGCTTTCATTCATTGCTAAAATGATAACAAATCATTTTTGTCTCAAAACTTAAAATGCGAATAACTTTAAATTTTAACTATAAAAATAATGAAATTATTGTTTCAATCTAATTATTTTGTTGTAAATCAGTTGGGGTGTATGAGGTTTTGCGCTTATTCATGAACACGTTGTATTATGTAATTCTGTTTCCGATAATAAATAATTCACATAAAAAAACATGCATCATGCTAGTGCATCTACAATCCCATGATCCCACAGTTCAGTGTAACAACTCACTTGATAAGTATATCTAGGTTTATAAACCACATAGCAGCATCTTGATACTGAAAATCCTCACCCATTGTTACAAGAATATTATTCGTTTTATACCCATTTGCCATTTTAGAGCAAATCTTTAGGAATTCGGTCACCTTTGTGTGAAATAAATGAAATTATTATTGCATTTTTAAAGGAAATTACATATTATATTGTGGAGGAACTACTGTGGAAGGTTCCTCCGGTGAAAAGGGAAGATCTTCCGCCAGGCTAGGTGTGAAGCCTGGGGACCGGCCGTGGTCCAACAGATCTTAGTTGGACCTTGTATACAACGGGTTAATGAATTAACGCAAAACTAGAAAGAAGTTTGTTTAGAATCGAGAGCAGAATCCAATTATCATGTTTTCAACATAGGAATTTTTTTTCAAAATAATAAATAATTTGTTTGTAAATTTAAAATTAACTGAACTGGATCTCAACCCACCGCACGGGCACACTCACCCTACTTACTACCAAAACAAGATTCTTAAAATCTCTCCATGAGCAGGCTAGCGCTCATTAATTGCTGAAATGATAACAAATCATGTTTGCATGAAAACTTAAAATGCGAATAACTTTAAATTGTAACTATCAAAATAATGAAATTATTATTTCAATCTAATTATTTTGTTATAAATCAGTTGGGGTGTATGAGGTTTTGCGCTTATTTATTAACACGTTGTATATATCGAATCTCTGTGATTATTTCTCTTGCGCGATTCATGTCTTGTATACGATTGTGAACCTTATGTGAAGTGGCTAACGGGTCACCAATGTGACGACGCAAGTTGTCTTACGTACACATTTGCGAGTGCGATCGTAGCGCCATCTGTTAGCTTCGTTGCTATAACTTGTGGGTGTTGACATCTGTGGCAAGTCCCCACAATATCTCTAAATAGAGTATTAAACAAAATCACTGTTTCTGTCTGTTTGTGGGCTTAGTTCTTTTGAACTATTCAATAGATTTTGATTTGGTTTTTACCAACATGTATCATTATTGTTGACGGGGCTATTGCAAGCAAGGTTCGAATGTAACTCTGCGACTTTTGCTGGTCTATTATGTTCGCCCCAAGCTCACCCACATTTTCTTTTCATTCTCGGGTATACAGGTTTCCTCATGATGTTTCCATCACCGTCGAGTTAGTGATAATGACAAATACAACCTTATAACTTCCATAGATGGTACAGGCCTGGAATCGAACCACCACCTCGTGATTGAATTCGGTATGTCAAGTTTTTTTTTGGTCTTCATTTTATATTTTTTACGGATAGAAGACATAGTTTGAAGAAACCAATTTAATTTTTACTGCGATTCATCGAGTTTTTCAATATAAATATAATTTTTAAATTACTTTGATCTGTAATCTCCAAAAGCAAAAATGGTGGAGAGAAAATTATTCGAACTCCATGGAGAAAAACCACTGATTTATTAAAAATATAAAAACTTTCCTGCCTTCTCTTTCTGACGCTATGCTGGAAACAGAAATGGCAACATCAAATGTCAAATTCTGACATTGTGAATGTATTTTTTTTCTTAATGGCCAGTTATTTTAAGTTGATTTTAAGTTTACCAAGGAGTTCTTAGGTTCTTAGGATTCAGCCCTAAAAAAAAAATGACATACCGAATTGCTAGCTCCGTATGGGGTATCACCGCTCTCAAACCATAATGTGACACTCATTCACAAATTTATCAGTGACAAAATCGCAGAAATTAATCACAGAGCCATCTATCTTTTCTAGTGACAAAGAAATCTCAGCACCACCTCTCCACTGCCAGTGACAAACTAGTCACAGCGCCATCTAACGTTCGCCAGTGACAATCTCGTTCACAAATTAATTACAGCGCCATCTGTCGTCAGCCCTCCACACAAACTCACCCGTTCGTCGACGTTGTACATAGGAGAGTCTACATCGTCTATGATAGGCTCGTCGTTGCACAGCACGTCGAAACAGAAGCCCGGGGGCGGGGAGTACGTGTTGTAAAGGACACCGGTGAATATGTCGGATGATTTACCTGTTGGGAAAGTTATTTTACAAAAAAAAATTCACATGTGGTGACCTTGTAACAAGCCGTGGTGGGCCAGTGGCGAGTAACCTTGCCTGCCGTGCAGGAGGCGATCTTAGACTATTTATATGTGGACTGGTTACGCGTGTAATTCTACTAACAAAAATTTCTGCCACTTTTTGCGGGGGGCGAGGTAACATGAAATCCGCAACTTTGGATTTTATTCCCCATAACTTTAGATTCTAATTTTGAATGTTAAAAATCATGAAAAGTAGTCTCGTGTGAACCCCAAACGTTCTAAGTTATTATTTCGCAATTATAGGCTGTCTGGTTTAGTGATAAGGTGTAAAATTGAATGTAAATGCACAAGATCAATTGTGCTTATACCGTGGCAGAGGGGAAATGCTACCGCAAGGCTAGTCCTTTTAATAATTAGTCAAAGGAGGCGATGGTTCGATCCCCGTCCAGACCGACTCGTACCAATGAGTTTTTCGGAATTTATGTACGATTTGTAACACCACTGGCTTTTCGGTGAAGGAAATTATCGTGAGGAAACCTGCATGCTTCAATTTCGAGGCATGTATTGTACCCACTGTCAATTATGTGGCGACGGGCTCACCCCCCGTCACACTGGACAGAGTTTCGGTACTACTGGTGAAACGTGGATGTTCTGTGGTTTCAGAATATCTCGGACTACCCCCTCGGGGAATATAGTCGTGAGCATGTGCGAAAAAAAGTCGAGCCTGCTTCGCTCGCACTAGGTTTCCGCTTTGCTTACTGCTAAGTGTAGCGAACCTGCCTGCTGTGCCGAGGGTCGCGGGTTCGAATCTCGTAAGGGACAAATATTTGAATGATGAAATGAAAATTTGTACCCGGATGTTTCTATCTATACATCGTGTTAATGAATAAACGCAATACTAGAAAGTAGTTTTTTTAGAATCGAGAGCAGAATCGAACTATCATGGTTTCAACATAGGTAATTTTTAATAATTTGATTGTAAAATTTAAAATTTACTAAACTCGATCTCAACCCGCCGCTCGGACACACTCACCCTACTTACTATCAAAACAAGATTCTTAAAATGTATCCATGAGCACGCTAGCGCTTTCATTCATTTCTGAAATAATACAAATCATCTTTGCGTGAAAACTTAAAATGTGAATAACTTTAAATTTTAACTATCAAAATAATGAAATTATTGTTTCAATCAAATTATTTTTTTATACGTCAGTTGGGGTGTATGAGGTTTTGCGCTTATTCATTAACACGTTGTATACAGGGCCCTTATTAATATACTGACACTTTTTAAGGGGACGATCAGACCATCACACTGAACAACTTTCACTATGGGACCAACATCGAAATCGCGAAAAAAAAATCAGCTGTCCCATACAATTTGCTAAAATAGGTTTGCAGTTTTGTATGGAGCAGTAGATTTTTTTTTCGCGATTTCGATGTTGGTCCCATAGAGAATGTTGTTCAGTTTGACGGTCTGATCATCCATTTAAAAAAGTGTCAGCATATAAAGAAGGACCCTTTATTTATTCTATATCGTTGTCTAGTCATCATAATACAAGTCCAGGCTAGATTCTGGTACTTTAAATGTGACTAGAAAATTTGTGTGACAATGTCCAAGATATTTATTTACTTATCCGATCACATGGTCATAAGGAAGGAATAGGAGCATTAATTACCCAAGTCATCATCGCCACGCCACAGCATCTCCATAGTCTTCTTGCTAAGCCTCTCGATCTTATCCTGATAGTCGATCCTACCGAGGAACAGACCGTCGTAGCCCATCGCTGAGAGTAGGGACGCGAACTCTCTGGAGTGGCCGAACGGGTCGATTTGCCAGCCCACGCGTGGGATTCCGCAGGCGCCGAAGGTCTGGTTCAGTTTTCTGGGGATAAAAGGTATATCGAGTCACTGTATAGAGCGGGTTCGAATCCCGTAAAGGACAAATATTTGTATGATGAATATGAATATTTGTACCCGAGTCACGGATGTCTGTATCTATATATGTATTCTCTATATCGTTGTCTAGTCATCATAACACAAGTCCAGGCTAGATTCTGGTACTTTAAATGTAACTAGATAATTTGTGTGACAATGTCCACGATATTTATTATTTATTATATTTATAGATAATCACTACACATAGGGAACCTTCTTAGTGTGCTGACGGCTTTTAAAGATCAGATCATCATTATATGATCAGACCATCAAACTGAACAACTTTCTCCGTGGGACACAGAATAGGTAATCCTTCGGTAGGTCGTAGGTCCTTCCGGCTTCAAAACGTCTCCGATTCCACGGTGTAGTTGCTGATGATGATTGTGTATATTGCAGATGGGGAAGGTGCCCAACGCAATAAGGTCGGACAGCGCATCGGTGTTGAGCCTCAAACTCTTCGATGCCAACATCAAACATGATAACCATGTAGATTTTGAAGAAATTACCGCCTTTAGGCAAAAGGTTTGTATACAATAAAATATTTTTCTTATCGTGTGGGCAGCAAGCCCTGGTCACAGAATAGGTAATAGTATATAGTTCTATATACAAAACGGCCACTCCCCGCCCCCTCTGACTTCAGATACCCCACCTCACCTCACACTTTCTGGGAAACTTGAGGGAAGCCGAGCAAGGGAATGCAGTCAGCCGCGCGTACCCGATTTGACAACATAAAATTGTGTTATTTTAATGCATAAAAACGTTAAAAAATTACGCTAAATTCACATTTTCAATAATTCTTTAGCTCAAATATTATTTTTAATAATAGAACGAACAATTAAAAGTATTGAAATGTCATGACGTTAAATGCAAAGCGTGGCTTTCAACCCTACACGCAATGTCATGGACGGTTTGCACAAAGTGCGCATGTGCAGACGCCATTTCGAAATTAAAAACGTGTTGTATAATGTAATGTGTTGATAATGTAACATAAGTTTTACTTATTTTTCTGAAAGTAGCTATATACAACGTGTTAATTTAAGCTCAAAACCTCAGACACCCCAACTGATTTATAACAAGATGATTAAATTGAAACAATCATTTCATTATTTTGATAGTTAAAATTTAAAGTTCTTCGCATTTTAAGTTTAGAGGCAAAAATGATTTGTTATCATTTCAGCAATTAATGAAAGCGCTAACGTGCTCATGGATACATTTTAAGAATCTTGTTTTGGTAGTAAGTAGGGTAAGAGTGCCCGAGCGGTGGGTTGAGATCGTGTTCAGTAAATTTTAAATTTTACAAACAAATTATTTAATATTTTGATAAAAAATACCTATGTTGAAAACATGATAATTCGACTCTGCTCTCGATTCCAAACGAACTACTTTCTAGTTTTGCGTTAATTCATTAACACGTTGTATATACCTATTCTGTGACATAATTTTTTTTTATTTTTATCTTACTCAAGTCCCCAAGTGAACTGATCGATGGTAGACTGGTAGTGCGCAGCCGCTTCATCGTTCATGCTCCACGCGCCGCCGACGAACTGCAGCCGTCCCTGTCGCACAAGCGTGTGCACCTTGTCGCGCACGCTAGCAGGCTGTTTTACCCACCACTTCCAGAAGAACGCTGTTTCTACGTAGATAAATCTGAAAATCAAATGTCAAAGTCAAAGTCAATATAATTTATTCAATATAGGAGCTAGCAGCACACTTATCAAACGTCAAATCTTTTTTAAAGCTACCACCGCGTCGGAACGTGTTGTCGCTGTAGAGAAGATGCGGACAGAAACTCTACAACATAACACGACTTAATAACTATTACAATATAAATTCTTAAGCTAAAGTTATGTATACAATAATACATAGTCTATTTAATAAAATAATGATACTATACAGTAAAGTAAATAAACTATAAGCTAGTGACCTCAGACCCAAACATTTTGATCATTTAAATAATCATCATCATATTATAAACTAATATGCTTTTTTTACAGAGGACTTTTTTCACCGCACCGCATTTCCGCCAGTGTCAAGTGGTTTGAGGGAGTATCTATCCAATCTCGAGGATTGTTTTTGAGTAAGAACACAACTGAGAAGGATTCGTAGCCTCGTGGCAGGCTGAGACGCGAACTGCGCGAACACCACGCAAAAGACAAGTGTTCGGGGCTAACCCTGCAACGTGACTCCTCTGAAAATGTTATTACAATGAGGCGTTTCCCAAGACTAGGAAATCGAAAAATCACTAGATGGCAATATTAAAATTACTCATAAACCTGGAGTTTGCTTGGCGCCATTGCTCTTGCTGTGTTTCGTGTTATTTGAAATTCGTAAAAAAATGGTTTTAGTGATATTTGTGACGTAATTTCATGCGGATTGTGTACCAAACAGTTGCGTAAAGCGACCGACGTAATAGGAATCTCAAATAAATACGATAACAGAACATAAGTTTTGGTTCAAGTTAACTCGTACATGGTCATTTTGGCGGCAACGCGCGAGCTTACAAAATCTACCACAATTTCATCGCCAGCTTTATTCTATCATCCCTTCATCATCAGGAGAGTTTTGCATGGGAATCGTGAAGAAAAGGACGGGCTTTGTTTCTTAATTTTCTAAATTCGTTTTTCGTGGCTATTATTGTGTTAATGTGGTGGAATTAGTTTAATAATGTGCCATTAATGGAGAACAATATAGTTAAAGTGAGAAATAAAGAAGGCGCTCCCGTTTGATTCGGATTGATACTCGTGTAAAACTCCCCTGAACATTGGAATGTTTGTACCACCCTCGCATTTCAGAGTTAGGTATTAAGGTTAGGTTAGGTTAGGTTGAAAAATATAACTCAAGACCACGGCTGTAAGGGCTAGTTCCCATTGCCTTTCCGAAAGAATAAACTATTAAAAAAAAAATTAAAAAAGTGTTGTTTGTGGTTTGGTTTATGGTTTGCATCAAGTCTGACAGGTGATGTTGCCAATGGATAAATGGTTCACTACCAATAAATACGCAATAGCAACGAAAATGTTAGTTTGTTTTATGTAAAATGAACATTAACTGCACAAAAAGTCGATTAAATCAAAGTATCAAAACGTCTTTAACATTATAACCTTCATAATACTATTAACGAATTAACAAATTGCTCCCTAAAATTAGGGAATCCAAAAAAACACGTAACATTTTCGATCTGACAGCTAAATTGACACGATTGTAACGCCATCCTTCCAGTGTCTTTGAACCAATTTTTTTTTAATGATAACGCCTTATTATAAGTTACGTAGATCGGCACGTAATTTCAAACACCAATCAGCGCAGTGACGAAGCGATTAGCAACTTGCGTGCGTTAGAAGAGTACGGCAACATATTATAGCGGATGATTTGTGATGAGCTTCACGAGTCTTGAAAAGGAGTGACGTCACGTCATGGCAGTGAGCGTTTTTGAAAAGTCAACTTTTGATTTGCAATATTTTACCATTTTTGTTTTTGGTCCCATAAAGCAAAAGATGACTGACCACAGCAGGAGGGAAGTCGGATTTCTTTTTCCTACTCCACCCCGGGGTGAATTAATCAAAGAAGATAGGAGTATCTTCTTTGATTAATTCACCCCGGGGTCCAAAACAGATAATTTTCATCCCCCCTGGCTCACTGGACTTCATTGTCTAGTGTTGTGAATGGTCGCCGCTGTTGATCCTGGTTCACAGGAGTTACAGCGGTGGGAATGTGTGGTGGGCCTAGGACCACAACCCGAATCCAAAATTCCAAAACCCGAAAAAAAATTACAACACTCGAAACAAAAATAAACTGATTTCTCCACACTTTCGGCTTAGTAGGGTCAACACGTCTTTCATGGGTCACTGTATACGTTGTTATAATAAAATCCCCGAGACCATTTTGAATCTTTCCGAAAAAAACTCAAATCAAAAAAGTCCTCTGTAAAAAAGCATATTATAAACTGGATGATTATTTAAATGATCAAAATGCTTGTGTCTGAGGTCACTAGCTTATAGTTTATTTACTTTACTGTATAGTATCAATTATTTTATTAAATAGACTATGTATTATTGTATACATAACATTAGCTTAAGAATTTATATTGTAATAGTTATTAAGTCGTGTTATGTTGTAGAGTTTCTGGCCGCATCTTCTCTACAGGGACAACACGTTCCGACGCGGTGGTAGCTTTAAAAAAGATTTGACGTTTGATAAGTGTGCTGCAAGCTCCTATATTGAATAAATTATATTGACTTTGAGTTTGAAATCGATGTGCAACAAAATTTGGAGCTCGCTTCGCACGCTCTGTTATTTTTGTATAGGTAAGATAAGATGAGGCGGCAAAATCTACGGCAGAAACCCACGCTACGCCACTACGCCAGGTAGAGAAATGTATAACGTCGCGCGGCCAGCTTATGTCGGTTTTGTCTAGCTTGATGTGTCGTTGTGTACAATCACACCTAGAAACAAACTAACCTTCGGTTCTCATCCTCCCAGAGTTCCTTAATGACAGAGTCCAAGATGTACTGAACACCAGCCTTCTGGATGTTGTTGCGACCTGACGAAGCGAAATGGGTTAATAAATATCTTGGAAATTTACTGATTGACTCTGTGGAGGAACTCCTTGGGAAGGTTCCTCCGGTGTAAAGGGAAATCTTCCGCCAGGCTAAGTGTGCAGCCTGGGGACAGGCCGTGGTCCAACAGTTCTTAGTTGGACCTTCTATACTTCAATAAAAGTGAGCATACAATGTGTTAATGAATAAGCGCAAAACCTCATACACCAAAATAATTAGATTGCAACAATAATTTCATTATTTTGATACTTAAAATTTCAAGTAATTCGCATTTTAATTTTTGAGGCAAAAATGATTTGTTATCATTTCAGCAATGAATGAAAGCGCTAACGTGCTCATGGATACATTTTAAGAATCTTGTTTTGGTAGAAAGAAGGGTGAGTGAACGCGTGCGGTGGGTTGAGATCGAGTTCAGTAAATTTTAAAAACAAATTATTTAAAATATTGAAAAAAAATGCCTATGTTGAAATCATGATAATTCGATTCTGTTCTCGATTCTAAACAAACTACTTTCTAGTTTTGCGTTAATTCATGAACACGTTGTATACTCACTTCCATAGTCCACTGGTCCACAGTCTTCAGCCAGCCGACATCGTCATGCGTGTGCGGCACTATGTTCACATTAGCGTACCTTGTTCAGCCTGTGTACAGCCACAGAATAAATACTAGTACCTACCGGTACAAGACAGATTTAAATAAATATCGACTCTCTCTGCACGGCAATACGGTCCAAAGTTATCCACACCCGTCTATTTGAACAATTCGCGAATAACCTACCAAACGTCACAACGGTGCGCGTGCAAACAAAAATTAACCGAGTCACTAGACACGAAAGCTGCCTTTACATAGTCTCCTTATTTTATTCTTTCACGTGACAGTACGTAGGGTTTTCAGGTCTCGCATTGTACTCACAGAATGGCGGCAAGTCTAATGAGATTTGACCAAGAAGTTTACACGGTATACCTAACCTATTGCCATTCATCGCTCGGTGGGGATCGGCTGTCAAGTGAGACGAGCTGTGGAGTGAAACAGGCCTGGTACAACTCTGTGATAGCGAGGGATCATGTATAACTCACTTTAATAGTGTACTAGTCCACAGTCTTCAGTCAGCCGACATCATCGTGCGTGTGCGGCACTATTTATACATTCAGCATCCGTTATTCAGCCTATGTACAACTCTTTGATAGCGAGGGACCATATCTACTCACTTCCATAGTAGTACTGGTCCACAGTCTTCAGCCAGCCGACATCATCGTGCGTGTGCGGCACTATGTGCACATTAGAATACCTTGATCAGCCTGCGTACAACTCTGTGATAGCGAGAGACCATGTATAACTCACTCCCATAGTAGTACTGGTCCACAGTCTTCAGCCAGCCGCCATTGTCGTGCGCAAGCGGCACTATTTATACATTCAGCATCCGTTATTCAGCCTATGTACAACTCTTTGATAGCGAGGGACCATATACAGGGTTACAGGTTAAGTCGACCTAAATCCTTTAAGAGGTGATAGTTTCCATCATTCCTGACTGATTTGACTATGGAACCCCATACCCTAAACTTAACCGTTCTCAAGTTATGGGACTTTGAAGTTTTTTTTTAAAAAATCCAGATTTTTTTGTCTAATGTCCCCTTTTTTTGTGTTTTGTACATCTAATGTTTTTGTTTTTGTATTTTTTGTGTAGCAGATTAGCTGCTTCATTATTTTAAACACAAAAACTGCAAGTAACTGTACCAACTGAGTCGTATTAGACGATTGATAGTTAAAAAAAGAAATTAATTTGTGAAGAGTTTTTTTTTTCTTTCTTTTGTATTTAAAAAAAAATCTATGACAGTTGTGCTGCAGATGTGCTTAAAAATATCTACGGTTCTTCAGCTTTCCGATAAGGTATAATACAATAGGGTATTATTGGAATTTTATAACAAAAACATCGATGATATGCTACCAGGTAGTAGTAAAAAATAACGATATTTAAGCGTCAAATTTAACTTTACTCAGAAAACAAAATAAAACAATCCAAATAGGTAACGAATGAGGTTTATTAATCATTTTTACAATACATGTTCCACATGTCCGCCCCTATTTCGCACACATACACGCATTCTGTGCCTTAAGCCACTTTTCACTACCCCAGTTGTGAGTCCTCTTCTTATTTCGTTAGCAGCATCAATTATTTTCTGCCTCAAAACATCAACAGATGTTATTGGGTTAGGTTCATCGTAAACCAAACTTTTCATGTGCCCCCACACATAAAAATCCATTGGTGTCAAATCTGGACTTCTAGCTGGCCACGGTGTAGGCCCACCTCTCCCGATCCACTTATTTGGGTAATTAGTGTCTAGCCACTCTCTGACACTCCTTCTAAAGTGCGCGGGGCACCCGTCGTGCTGAAACCACATGTTTCGAATGAGGTTTAATGGTATGTCGTCGAGCAAATCGGGTAAATCTTGCCTTAAAAAATTTTCATAGGTCTCTCCATCTAAATTTGGAGGAAGAAAGTAAGGCCCAACCAGATGGTTTGAAATTATTCCCATCCATACGTTAAGGCTGAAACGTCTCTGTGACCCCTTTACCCTTTTCTTATTAGGATTTCTTCCTGCTTTCGGAGCCCAATGATGGGCGTTATGATAATTGGTTATCCCATCTTGATCAAATTTGGACTCGTCAGTCCACAAGATGCTTCGAAAAAACGAAGGATCTTCCAAATCTGCATTCAACATAAACCTGCAGAAATCCAGCCTCCTCACAGGATCTCCTTCTTCGATAACATGCACTGGCGTGTAGTGGTAGGGGTAGAGACCGGCCCCGTGGCAGGTGGGTCTGCTATCGGGCGCGTCCCCCAGGTGGTGGATAGGGGAATGCCCCCTAGATATGGGGGGTACCGGCTTGCCGGCGCGAACCAACCCAAGGTGGGGTGGTCGCATCACTGAGATGTGACCACCGGAGGGCGGCGGGTCAGCTTGACCCGACCGTGTAGTTCGTTCCTCTACGTGTCCCTCTGTTCATCAGAGGGCATAGTGGAGGAGCAAGGGCGGGCTCTACGTGTACTCATCCTACCGTAGAGCAGGCCGGGAAGGAGTTCCTTCCCCGCCACCGCCGGGCGACGTAGGTCGTTATCGCCTGGAGTGTCGTTGATCACGTCTAGCGGCTCCAGGCGACCGAGGGCCTTGCCTTTATTGGCCGGGCCAAGACAAGGAAAAGTCAATAAGACCCGACAGCGAAGTCGTAAAAACCTCAGGATACCGGCTGGCCTCCTGAGTATGTAGGCTTATCCGGGCACAGGGGGCTCTACCCGGACGGACGTTTTATTTCCCCCATACTCGTGGGACTAATTATGAATTCACAAAATATAAATAAGAATAAGGGAGGCGGCCCATCGGGCAGCAAAGGGGAGGTGCCAGTTGTTTCGCTGACGCGAGTGCAGCTGCACAACACCATGGCAGGCTCTCGGGCAGAAAGCGAGGGGGAGGACACTGACTGTTCGCTGATGTCAGTGTGCTCACGGTCATCTGCGGCATCGTGCACCTCCAAGACGCGAAAAAGGAAGTCGGCAGCCCTCGGATACGACACGCAGGCGAAGAAGAAGCAGGTAACGGTTGAGGATGAGGAGGACATCCTCAACCCGTTTGTGAAACCAACGACCACAAGATCGAAGGCCAACCTGCCCAAACTGGAGGATCTCACCAAACGGTTGCAAGATCGGCCTACAGCTGATCTTTCATCCCACATCCAGGAGAACCTCCAGACTATCGAGAAGGCGATGGACAAGTCCGGAAACATCCGAGGAAATTATGTCCGTATCATGCGGATTGCGATGCTGGAAGTCCAGGCAGCATCACAGGAAATGTCCCAAAGGGCCTCCGTCGAGCGTCTGGAAGAAGAGAACGCCAAGCTCCGAAATGAGGTCGAGCTTCTCAACAGGGCGATGGGCCTACAAGAAAAGAGACTAGACAGTCTGAAGTCCCAGTTGGAAGCCCACACCTCGGGCCAGGTGGACACTACGGTTCCGGTAGACCAGTGGAAGGCCATGGTAGAAGGCAAGCTTGCCTTCCTCCAGGGACAGATTCGCCCGGAGGGCATAGTACGGCCCCCACTTGGGAAAAAATCAGCTGGTCTCGGTGGCCGTACGCCAGCACTACCGCCAAAAAGTGGTAAGACGGAGCCTACTCCAGTGCAAGCCCCAATTGGAAAGGTGCACAAGCCTACCACTGGACCATCTGGGGAAGGGCCTAAGCTGCCCGGCGAGAAGGCCAAAAGTAGGAAGGCCCGAGGGTCACCCCCTCAAGAACGTGCGGCCCCTGCCACCACGCGTGAAGTGGAGCCTCCCTCGGCGGAACCTGAACAGCTTTGGTCCAAGGTGGTGGGCAGAAAGGTCAAGGCAAAGACCAATGCGGAAGCCAAGAGGGCTTCAGCGAAACTCGAGCCGCCACTGAAACAAGCGGCCAAGAAAATAAAGCCGCCGAGGGAACCGAAAACTGCGGCCGTCACCATGACGATTCCCCAGGGGGCTAAAACCAACATCGCTCAGGTGATGTCGGCAGCCAAAGAGCGGGTCCAACTGGCAGAACTTGGCATCCCAAGTATCCGCCAGAAGAGAGCGATCAACGGAGGCTTGATACTCGAGGTCGCCGGGCCGGATGGCGCCGAAAAGGCGGACAAGCTGGCTCAAAAGCTCCAGGTGGTTTTGGCGGATTTGGAGGTGCGCATTGCGCGCCCCGTAAAGACGGGCGAGTTGAGAGTCTCTGACCTCGACGAGTCCGTCACACAGCGCGAAGTCGCAATTGCCATCGCTGAGGCTGGTGGTTGCAAAGCCGAGGACGTTCGGGTGGGTGAGATCCATCACTCCTCCAGACGCCTCGGCACAGTCTGGGTTCGCTGCCCTCTCGGCGCGGTCAGCAAGATCGCGACCACTGGGCGGGTGCAAGTGGGCTGGGTATCTGTTAGGGCGGAGGTACTTGCGGCACGGCCATTGCAGTGCTACAGGTGCCTCAGGTCAGGACACACTGGCCTCCAGTGTAAAGAGGCAGCGGAAACAAGCACTTTGTGCTTTAAGTGCGGGCAGGCTGGCCACAAAGTCAGTGACTGCACGGCCTCTGCACCCAATTGCCCGCTTTGTGCGGGCATTGGCCGTCCCGCCGACCATCGGATGGGGAGCAAGAGGTGCACCCCACCCAAGGAGAAGAATGGCAGAGTAGGAAGTAAGCAGGCTTCCCCCTCTGCGAATCCCCAAACGGCCGGTGAGACCTTAGCGTCCCAAACGGGCAGCAATGCCCGGGGAGAGGATATGGAGGCCTAACACTCCTCCCATTACCTAAAGTCCTCCAGACTAATTTGAACCACTGCCGCGGGGCGCATGACCTGCTACTGCAAACCCTCGCGGAGTGGTCGATTGGTCTGGCAGTGATCGCGGAGCCATACGTCGTTCCATCTCACCCTCGCTGGTTCCGGGACGACCTTGGCTCCGTCGCCATCTACTGGGGCGGTGGGGAGGGTGATCCTCCATGCCTCTTTTCACAGGCCGAACCGGGGATCGTGGTGGTGGAGTGGGGGACCATAGTTGTGGTGGGTTGTTACGTCTCTCCCAATGGCAACCTCAACGATTACGAGGCGTACCTAGACCGGGTAGAGGGCGTTATACGTCGATACCTGCCCCGTCCGGTACTTGTCCTGGGCGACCTCAATGCCCGCTCCAGGGTTTGGGGTGACGTCCTCGACAATGCCAAGGGAGAGATGCTTCTCGAGCGGACTGCGGGGCTTGACCTCCGGTTACTGAACCGGGGGTCGTGTTCGACGTGTGTTCGGTGGCAGGGGGAGTCAATCGTGGACCTCACATGGGCGACTCCCTCCGTGGAACGTATGGTGTCTGGCTGGAGGGTGGCGGAGGAAGTGGAAACGTTGTCCGACCACCGTTACATCGTTTTTGATGTGGCCCTCCGCCCTCCGGCCGACGCCAATCACCGAAGCGGCAGCCCCCAGCGACGTTGGGCGCTTACTCGGCTCGACCGCGACATGCTGGTCGCCGCGGCACACGTCGCTGATTGGATCCCCACCGAAGACGAGGCCTGGCCCGAGCCGGAAGCTGAGTCGACCTGGTTCCGGGATATCATGACGTCGATCTGTGACGCCTCGATGCCCCGGGTCAGGACGACGAAGAGGCGACCGGTGTACTGGTGGTCGGAGGAGATAGCGCAGCTGCGAGTTTCCACCCTCGCTGCCCGACGCCAGTACCTTAGAGCGAGGAGACGCCGGCGAGCGACCGAAGAGGAGAAGGCGGCAGCCTATGAAACGTACCGGGACTCGTCTAAGTCACTTCGGGCTGCTATAGCGGATGCCAAGTCCCGGGCGTGGAACGAACTCCTCGAAGGCCTCGACAGAGACCCTTGGGGCCGGCCATACAAAATGGTGCTGGGGAAGCTGCGCCCATGGGTCCCTCCCCTAACGGAGACCCTAGAACCCGAATTCGTGCGAGGAGTGGTGGAAACACTCTTCCCACGGATCGGAGGGGGTGACGTTAGGCAGGAGGAGCCGCCGCCTCTGGCATGGACTGACGACCTTTCGGTCACGACGGAGGAGCTCAAATGGGCAGTGAAGCGCCTCGCCGCGCGAAACACCGCACCAGGTCCCGACGGAATTCCGGGTCGGGCCTGGGTGTTAGCTCTGGCTGTGCTGGGCGAAAGGCTGAGGCGCCTGTTCAGCAGCTGCCTTCGTTGTGGCCACTTTCCCACGCAGTGGAAAACGGCGAGGCTGGTCCTCATAAAGAAGGAAGGGAGACCCGCGGACTCCCCCTCTGCGTACCGACCCATCTGCCTGCTGGACGAGGTGGGCAAGCTCTTCGAGCGGATTATTGCCTCCCGTATCGGCAGGCACTTATCCAGCGATGGCCCGGACCTGTCAGACAGCCAGTTTGGCTTCCGTCAGGGTCGCTCGACAGTGGACGCGATTATTCGCGTCCGAGAGCTGTCCGAGCAGGCAACATCCCAGGGCAGAGTAGTGTTGGCTGTCAGTCTTGACATAGTCAATGCTTTCAACTCTCTGCCTTGGAGGGCGATCAGGGAGGCCCTGGTGTACCACCGTCTGCCTCCCTACCTGCGCGACGTTGTCGGAGCGTACCTGTCTGATAGGGGCATACGCTACATGGGTCGGTACGGAAGTACCGAGCAGGGGGATGTCGTGTGCGGGGTTCCACAGGGGTCGGTGTTAGGCCCTCTCCTGTGGAATCTCGCGTACGACGCTGTTCTAAGGACGGCACTCCCCAACGGCGTCAGTGTCGTTTGCTATGCAGACGACACTCTAGTTCTGGCCGAAGGGGAGTCCTTCGAAAGGACCGTAGAGCTCGCCGAGCTCGGGGTGGCACGCGTTGTGGAGAAGATCCACGAGCTGGGGCTTCGGATAGCGCCTCATAAGACCGAGGCGCTATGGTTCCACAAACGCAGGGGAGCGATACCTCCCAGCTTGACGGTGCGAGTAGGTGACGCAGAGGTCCAGGTCGGCCGTCATATAAAGTACCTGGGCCTCATTATAGACAGTCGCTGGAGCTTTGAGGAGCACATCGACCGCCTGGTCCCCCGAATACAAAGGGTAGCGGGTGCTATGCACAGACTGCTGCCCAACCTCGGGGGACCGTGGGAGGGAGTCCGCCGCCTCTACGCAGGAGTCGTGCGATCCATTGCGCTCTATGGGGCGCCCGTATGGTCGAAGAGACTATCGGGCGTCCGGCGTCTCGCGGCCAAACTGAACGCCGCGCAGCGTCAAATCGCAATTCGGGTCGCACGCGGATACCGGACAATATCGTACGAGGCGGCGAATATCCTGGCGCGGTTCCCGCCCCTGGATATCCTGGCGGATATGGACGCGAGGGTCTACGACCGGATTCGTGTCCTACGTCAGAGAGGCGGGACCGTACCCGAGAGGGCGGTCGCAGAGCTCCGGAGGAAGGCTCGACGACGTGCGCTTAACTGCTGGCGTGAGCGGCTCCATGAGCCGCGAAGTACACGGCAGCGCGTCGTCGGAGCAATACTTCCCTGCTTCCAGGCCTGGCTGGACCGGGAAGGCCGAGGCGTCACCTACCGTCTTACTCAGGTGCTCACCGGACACGGCTGTTTCGGTGACTATCTGAACAGGATCGGGAGGGAGACTACAGTGCAGTGTCACCACTGCGGAGGCGATCAGGACTCTGCACAGCACACGCTCGAGGAGTGCCCAGCGTGGCATTCCGAGCGGCAAGTCCTGGTCGAACACACTGGAGAAGACCTCTCCCCACCGGCCCTAGTAGCGGCGATGTTGGGGAGCCGGGCGGCATGGGACGCCGCGGTCGCCTTCTGCGAGACCGTCATGGAGCAGAAGGAGAGCGCAGAGCGAGACCGCGAGCGGGCAAATCCCGCCCGAAGACGGAGACGCCGGGGACGCCAAGTTGGCCCCCCGATGCGTCACAACAACGCCCCGGGATAAGGGCGCCCAGGGTCGCGGACGGTCGGAGAAGGGGCTCAGGCCGTCCATTTCCAAGCGACCCCTGGAAGGCAGCGGTAGTACGGCGTAGTCCCGTCCCGCTGCAGCGCAGAAACGCTGCGGGAGTGTTGGCCCGGCATTATTGCCGAGCCGGGAGAGCTTTGGCGAAGCGCTAGGAGGGCCGTGGACGCACATTGCTTCCCCATAGCCCTTCGACATGCGCTTAGGAGACTACCGGGGGGGTTTTAGTGGGTAAAAATCCCACATAACCCGACTCCTCCCCTAAGGAGCCGGGTATCTTTTCGAAGATTTCCCCCTCGACAGCAAAAAAAAAAAAAAAAAAAAAGGGGTAGAGACCGGCAGTATGCACAGTAAACCACACTTTCCATTGTGAGATTCCAAGTTCTCGGGCAACAACGTTGGTTGACGTAGTCGGATCCAGTCGAAATCGTCGAACAATCTCATTATCTTCCTCTTCATCATCATCATTAATACGTGGTCTACCCAGGTCTGTTCGTCGCCTCGAAACAGAGCCAGTCTCTCTAATTCGTCGGTAAACTCCGTCGAAGACACTAATATCCGGAATTCGGCGGTCAGGAAAACGTGCTATGTATTCTTGACGAGCTTGTAAGGATACACAGTTGCAGTACCCATAACAAATCAAAATATCAGCATATTCTTCGTTCGTAAAGGTCGCCATCTTCAACAGTTCCAAATCAGAAGCACAAATCAAGGTCCAGTTAACAAGCACAGTCACGAATAGGAGGAAACAGTCCAGAAAAACAAGCTAAGTCGAGTAAAAAACGAAGAGCACCAAGTATCGCATCTACCACGGACGAATGGCGTAAGCAGACTAACCATAACCAAACACAATAACAACAAAATGGCGTTTGAAATAACTTGTCTCTCTTGCACCCGTTTACATTGTATGATATCCCGCTCGCACGTGACGCGCTACCCATTGTACCCATTGCAAGACAATGGGCGTTGCGAGCAACTTTACGAAATACCGTTATTTTTGTTATTACCTGGGAGTCTTTCATCGATGTTTTTTCCGAGAATCCTGATAACACCCTAGCAAATTATACCTTATCGGAAAGCTGAAGAACCGTAGATATTTTTTAACACATCTGCAGCACAACTGTCTTAGACTTTTTTTAAAATACAAAAGAAAGAAAAATAAACTTTTCACAAATTTATTTCTTTTTTTAACAATCAATCGTCTATTACGACTCAGTTGGTACAGTTACTTGCAGTTTTTGTGTTTAAAATAATGAAGCAGCTAATCTGCTACACAAAAAATACAAAAACAAAAACATTAGATGTACAAAACACAAAAAAAGGGGACATTAGACAAAAAAATCTGGATTTTTTTAAAAAAAACTTCAAAGTCCCATAACTTGAGAACGGTTAAGTTTAGGGTATGGGGTTCCATAGTCAAATCAGTCAGGAATGATGGAAACTATCACCTCTTAAAGGATTTAGGTCGACTTAACCTGTAACCCTGTATACTCACTTCCATAGTAGTACTGGTCCACAGTCTTCAGCCAGCCGACATCATCGTGCGTGTGCGGCACTATGTGTACATTCAGCATCCCTTGTTCAGCCTGTGTACAACTCTGTAACAATGTACAGCTTATTATTGACTTTTACCCTTTGACCATAATAAGTAGCGACGGGCGCACTACCCGTCACACTGGACAGAGTTTCGGTACTTCTAGTGAAGTAGATTTTCTAAACACAGGGCCTTATTATGCTGACGGTTTTTAAGGGGACGATCAGACCATAAAACTGAACAACTTTCTCAATGGGACCAACATCGAAATCGAGAAAAAATCTGCTGTCTCATAAAAGACAACCTCCAAAACGGGGCATTTTTGTACTACTGTACCGTTTTTTTGTATCGCTAACTGCGCTATTTATTCATATTCATAATATTACTTTGAATATTTTGTAACACAAAACTACATTATTTGGGGCTATTTTTGCAATTGGATTATATTTCTATCATATTCGTCTATATTATTTGCATATCACAATTTAGCCGAACGTCCCATACCTACATGGACGCATGTTGTCATTTGGGTCGAGTAGGATTGCAGATTTGTCTGGAAAAGCTGATAAATTTTTCGCGATTTCGTCGTTTGTGAAGGATAAATATAATAGTGTGAACTATAACAACTTATTATTAATCTGTGCCTATACTCAGACAGTGAAACTAAACAACATTTACTAAGGAACATGGGTCGAAAAACGAGATTATTTTAAAAATCTTATTTGAAAACTATAATTCATGGAGACAGACAATATAAGAAGCTGAAATTTTGAGCAGCTAACATTATGAAAAAGACATTATGGAACAGCAGACATTTTGGGAAAAATACATTTTAGGAAAACGGACATTGCAGGCCTGAGCCCATCCGATCGTTTTGTGAAAAACTAGTGGTGTATAGATACTAGATTTAGATATCTGACTACCCTGTCGGGGAACATAGTTTTGGGCATAGGAAAAACATTGAATGTGTAACGGACAAAGACTTTGAACAACTAACTGATAATAATCGTCAAAACATTACGTTATCTTCTACAGTAATAGTAAAGTTAAAAGGTCGTAATAACATACCTACTTTTTCCGATAGCAGTGCATTGCCTCTCATACTAACATACTTTCATAAACTCAGTGGCATTTCGGGTAGTCACAATCTTTGTAAGAAAGTTTAACTACAAACTGATTTATGATCCTAAGGCGCGGTTTATACAGAAGAGACGTGTGGCGGTGGCGGACATCTAAGTAACACAATATTAAGAGGATATAATTCGGAGCGCGCTCCATACAAACGTACTATGGTGATATTTTCAATACTAACCAATTGAACACAATGACATTTTTCAGAATCAATCTAAAAACTAATTTCTATGCTTGTATAGAGTCAGATTTTCATTGAAATGTATAGTTTTAAAGTTACAGTGCCTCAAATATTTCCATACAAATCTTAAATTAATCCTAGCATTGAAACTGTATATTTTAACGAAAATCTGACTCCATACAAGCATAGATATTTGTTTCAAGATTGTTTCAGCAAAATTTCATTGACTTTCATTGGTTAGTATTGAAAATATCACCATAGTACGTTTGTATGGATCGCGCTCCGAATTATATCCCCTTAACCTTATAGTTACGTAGCATAGCGGAGTTTTTGTCGAGAAGGAGGATCGCGCCCGCGCCTCTAGATGACGTCGCCTGGAATTCTCCAAACGACGCTATGCTACGTACAGTCGCCATCATATATATTGTAGCTCACAAGGTGGTCAAATATTTCTGAGCAGTGCTAATTTTCAATACATTCTTTAGAGTAAATGTTACCAATTATATCTAAACGTATATTGTGTCGTAAATATCTGAACAGCCAATTTTCAATAATTTCTTTACAATTTTATTTAAAATTGAAAGGTATAGTAACGGAATAAGGTCTTTTTACCCGACTGCGCCAGAAGGAGGGTTATGTTTTTCGAGCGTATGTATGTATGTATGTATGTTTGTATGTCTAATTCTTTGGCACGGCCTACAGCCCAAACGGCTTGATGGATTTTAACTTATAAGGTTTCATTGGATTCGTAAAAATCGTGAGAGTGACATAGGGTATAATATTTCAAGATGGCGTCTACAAAATAAAAAAAAGAGGGGGGAATAAACAATTTTTTTTTGTTAAAAATTACAATACGGGTATCAAATGAAAGCTAGTGATGTGACGATTCCAAAAATATAAATATTATAGTACTTTTATGTTACCGTTTCGACACAAGACTAAAAAGTATGAAATAAACTAAATTATTAAGATAAACAAAAAACCCGACTGCATAAAAAACCTATTAACTGAAAAGAGAAAAACAAGCTTTGTTATAGCTGATTAGTGATGATAGAGCTTGTTTTTCTCTTTTCAGTTAATAGATTTTTTCCTAAAATGCTCAGATGTTTATGATCACCCTGACTGCGTAGATATATTTGATGTTCTAGGCGTTCAGATATTTTTGATTGGTTATGTGTAAACTGCTTAGAAATATTTGACCAACTGGTTTGCTACGATACATCTGATGGCGACTGTACTATAAGGTTTATAATTGTGTTACTTTGACTATCCGCCACCGCCACACGTCTCTTCTGTATAAACCGTGGCTAAGAGCGTTTCGCCAACAAACTGCGCTGCAGTTTGGCGAATTTGTATTTTATTTATAGCAGTTGTAAACTATGGATAGGTATGGAAGGATACATAGGGTTCTTCTTAATATGCTGACAGTTTTTTAAGAGGATGATCAGACTATCAAACTGAACAACTTTCTCTATGGGACTCTCGAAATCGCGAAAATAAAATCAGCTGTTCCATACTAAACTGAATTTTTCTTTTTTGTTTGTTTCTAGATGTTTGGTCTTTTAAAATTATTGTATTGTTTTTATTTTCTTTTTTGTTTGTATGTTTGGTTATTAGATATTCGGTCTCTTGAAAATTTTAATTTTAAGCATGTCTCACTTTTCTACTCATGTTGTGTACTCATTTAATTGAGTCACAGTCTAGACTTAAAATATTTCGCTCATGTTACTTTATGTTTTAAAATTGATTGTGACTTGTTTGAGTACCTAATAAATAAAATAAAATAAAATCTTACTCGACCCAATTGTATGCGACGGCTGATTTCTTTTTCGCGATTTCGACATTGGTCCCATAGAGAAAGTTGTTCAGTTTGATGGTCTGACCATTCTCTTAAAAACTGTCAGCATATTAAATTGGACCCTGTAGATAAATTTTCGACTATTTATATGTGGACTGGTTACGCGTGTAATTCTACTAACAAACATTTCTGCCACTTTTTGCGGGGGGCGAGGTAACATGAAATCCGCAACTTTGGATTTTATTCCCCATAACTTTAGATTCTAATTTTAAATGTTAAAAATCATGAAAAGTAGTCTCGTGTGAACCCCAAACGTTCTAAGTTCGAAGTTATTATTTCGCAATTATAGGCTGTCTCGTTTAGTGATAAGGTGTAAAATTGAATGTAAATGCACAAGATCAATTGTGCTTATACCGTGGCAGAGGGGAAATGCTACCGCAAGGCTAGTCCTTATAATAATTAGTCAAAGAGATAAATAAATAAAAAATAAAAATAAAGGTAGGTTCTCAACAAAAAGTTAGTTTTTATCAACGTATTTTCTTCTCGCTCTATCGTAAAAACGGTAATACATACAAGCGTCAAACTTGGTGTGATTATAGAGCAAACTCTACAGTATAACAACAAATAATAAAAACCGGATAAGTGTGAGTCGGTCTCGCGCTAAAGGACCCGGAGAAAACAAAACTTTTTTGTAAGTTAATATATTGTGTGGTACGGAACCCTGCGCGAGTAGCCCGACTCGCGTTTGACCGGTTTTATTTTTAGAGTATGCTCTACAGGGTAAATTTTCAGCATCTATTCTACTCATCAAACTGAACAACTTTTACTATAAAGCCAACTTCGAAATCTCGAAAAAAAATCTGCTATTCCATACTTTATGAATCTGATTCATTCATAACGAGTGAATAGGTACTGCAGTTTTGTATGGGACAGCAGATTTTTTTTTTCGTTGTTTCGAAGTTGGCTTTATAGTGAAAGTTGTTCAGTTTGATGAGTAGAATGCTTGCTGAAGCTATCCGCAGTGATATAAAAATGTACCCTGTACAATCCTACTAATATTGTAAATGCGAAAGTTTGTAAGTATGGATGGATGTTTGTTACCCTTTCACGTAAAAACTACTGAATGGATTTCAATGAAATCTGGCACACAGATAGAATATGATCTGGATTAACACATAGGATACTTTTTTAAGGTCTACGCAGACGGAGTCGCGGGCAACAGCTAGTCAATCATATAACTTTGTCTACCCAGTAACCGCACGAAGGTACCTACCTCATAACCGCATGATTCTCCTTGTCGAGGTGTGACGTCATCGTGAAGAGGCACAGTCCACGCTGAGCCGACTGCGCAAAACAGCAGTAATGTTGTTAACATTATCTGTAACAAAGGTTTACGAATACATTTAAAGTTTGATTTTAAAGTTAAGAAAAAGCAGAGAAATACAGGTTCCAACTTAATATGGCGACAGTTTTTTAAGAGGATGATCAGATCATCAAACTGAACAACTTTCTCTATGGGACCAATGTCGAAAACGCGAAAATAAAATCAGCTGTCGCATCCAATTGGGTCGAGTAAGATTTCAGTTTACTATGGAACAGCAGTTTTTTTTTCGCGATTTCGGTATTGGTTCCATAGAGAAAGTTGTTCAGTTTGACGGTCTGATCATCTCCTTAAAAAAGTGTCAGCATATTAAGAAGGACTGTATATACAGGGTGTTAGGGTAAACAGTTGCATTACTTTAAAGGGGGGATTGTACCCATGATACTGAACAACTTTCCCTAAGAAACCTATAGGAAATTCGCATAAAATAATTTCGACTTTTCGTACAAAAGTTCGATCAGCTGATTGCATTTGGTATGTAAAGGGCAAAATATTTTTTGCGAATTTCCTAAAGGTTTCATAGGGAAAGTTGTTCAATATCATGGGTACAATCACCCCTTAAAGTAATGCAACTGTTTACCCTAACATCCTGCAGTATAACCTCTAACCAGCTACTATACAGCCTGTCTGATATTCTTGGTAGAACATCCACATTTAGGTCGTTTGGGTATGACCACAATCTTTATAGCATAAGCATATGCTCACGACTATGTTCCCCGAGGGGGTAGTCAGAGATATTCTGAAACCTCAAAACATCCACGTTCCACCAGTAGTACCGAAACTCTGTCCAGTGTGACGGAGGGTGAGCCCGTCGCCACTTATAATGGACAGTGGGTACACTACATGCCTCGAAATTGAAGCATGCAGGTTTCCTCACGATGTTTTCCTTCACCGAAAAGCCAGTGATGTTACAAATCGAACATAATTTCCGAAAAACTCATTGGTACGAGTCGGCCTGGGCGGGGATCGAACCATCGCCTCCTGCACGGCAGGCAAGGTTACTCGCCACTGGACCACCACGGCAGCTTATGGTACTAATAGGTAGAACAACCACATTTCACTATCAGATATAATTTTTTACGAAAAACTCAATTTTATTCCCTCCTCTCTTTTCAAATTCACGGACGCCATCTTGAAATAATATACCCTATGTCACTCTCACAATTTGTACGAATCTATAGACACCTCATACGTCGATCCATTAAGCCGTTTAGGCTGTAGGGCGTGCCAAAGAAAAAGACATACATACTTACATACATACGCTCGAAAAACATAACCCTCCTTCTGGCGCAGTCGGGTAAAAAGAGGTCGCTTTCTTCGACTCTAAACACAAGACACTGTTTAGCAAATAGCTAATGAATGAATTACTGTGTCAAAGACTTGCTTATTAAACAGTCTAATAGCGAGACGGAACAGTCAACAACTTGGGTTCCAAAGTAGGTATTTTAATACTTATTCAGTTAGTCGACAACTAGTCAAATCAGCAACTCTTTATCGGACGTCAAAATGCGCACTTTTTACCTACACCATACCACAGAATATATATTAGTACTACCCGTAAAGAAGAATCATTTCGAAAACAATTAAATAAATAGCGACTCTCTCTGCACGGCAATAACCGTCCTATTATACAATTCGCGAATAACCTACCAACCGCCACAACGGCGCGCGTGCAAACAAAAATGAACCGAGTCATTAGACATGAAAGCTTCCTTTACATAGTCTTCCTCTTTCATTCTTTCACGAGCTGGCAGCGTGACATCGCTAGGGTTTTCAAGTCTCGCATTGACTACTCGCAAAATGGTGGCAAGTCTAATGAGATTTGACCAAGAAGTTTACACGGTATACCTATCCTATTCTTTGACTAATTATTATAAGGACTAGCCTTGCGGTAGCATTTCCCCTCTGCCACGGTATAAGCACAATTGATCTTGTACATTTACATTCAATTTTACACCTTATCACTAAACGAGACCGCCTATAATTGCGAAATAATAACTTCGAACTTAGAACGTTTGGGGTTCACACGAGACAACTTTTCATGATTTTTTACATTCAAAATTAGAATCTAAAGTTATGGGGAATAAAATCCAAAGTTGCGGATTTCATGTTACCTCGCCCCCCGCAAAAAGTGGCAGAAATGTTTGTTAGTAGAATTACACGCGTAACCAGTACACATATAAATAGTCAAAGATCCTATTGCCATTCACCGCTCGGTGGGGATCGGCTGTCAAGTGAGACGAGCTGTGGAGTGAGACAGGTCTGACTTAACCTACGTATAAAGGTATTATTTTATCGATGTCACAACAGGCGGCCTGCGTGTTAACGGAAATTTCTTCCAATCGTGCCAGCAGATAAGAGCATAGTTAATGTTATTTACGACAGAGTTAACTAGGCGATTATAACAAATACCAGAGATTAGGTTAATATTTAACTAATGTTTGTAACAAACAGACAAATTATGATAACAACAAAACTGTATTTTAACGACTTTCTGATAAGGAAAAATTTTGACCATTGTGTTTTGAAATTATCGTCTAAATATAAGGTCTCACAAAATTAGCTGAAATTATTTTAAGGGGATGACCAGAACATCAAACCGAACTTTCTCTATGGAACCAATGTCGAAATCGGGAAAAAATCAGCTGTTCCATACAAATCTGCAAACATAACTCGACTCAAATGTGTATGGGACAGTCGATTTTAATTATGCATATGCTCCCGACTATATTCCCCGAGGGGGTAGTCAGAGATATTCTGAAACCTCAGAACATCCACGTTTCACCAGGGCTGCGTTCAGAGCCTTTGGGTGCGGTTGTTTGGTTGTTTTTCAATCTAAGGTGCGGAACGAACAGTTGTTTTTTAACTCGCCAAAAGGTACGGAACGATCCCGGTTGTTTTATAACCTAAAATTTTGACATTGACAGTTAATATGGGCTTCCAGATCTTCCAGGGCTTCCATCATTTCCAAATACAATAAAAACTCATCTTCCATGCTAGAGAATCAAAAAGTGCGTAAAAATAATTTGAACAAAACAAACTTTTATTCAAAATTAGCAAAAAGTCAAGTAACCACAGATAATCAAAACGTCAGAGTGTTTTTTAACCATCTAATTTGATGGTTAAAAGTTGCAACCCGTCAGAGGTACGGAACGGTTGAGTTGTGACAACCGAGTTGCAAAGGGCGTTTTTTCACCGAGGCTCTGAACGGCGTTAGTGCGAAAAGTTGCACCCAGAGTGCACTCTGGGCGTAGGCTCTGAACGCGCCCCAGTAGTGCCGAAACTCTGTCCAGTGTGACGGGGAGTGAGCCCGTCACCACCTGTAATGGACAGTGTGTACAATACATACCTCGAAATTGAAGCATGCAGGTTTCCTCACGATGTTTTCCTTCACCGAAAAGCCAGTGGTGTTACAAATTGTACATAAATTCCGAAAAACTCATTGGTACGAGTCGGCTTGGACGAGGATCGAACCATCGCCTCCTGCACGGCAGGCAAGGTTACTCGCCACTGGACCACCACGGATATTTTAATTTTGATATTTTGAAAAAAAAAAACCTATGTTGAAAACATGATAATTCGATACTGCTTTCGATTCAAACAAACTAATTTCTAGTTTTGCATTAATTCATTAACACGTTGTATAGGCTGATGATGATGAATGAACACCAACACCAAGTATAATGGTTGGCAAACTTCTTGAGCAAGGCCTTGAATGCGCAGAAACAAATTTTTTTAGGCGAAAACGCTACTGCGCAAACCCCAATACAACACCGTGGACACTTCGCTGTCACTTCATACAGATGGGCTCGCACTGACATAAAGTAGTAAGCAAGTACTGAATGCGAGGACAGATATTGGCGATATGTGCGAAGTGGTGATACAAGCATAGAGATTAGTTTGTAGATTGTTTCTGAAAAATTAGACTGACTTTAATTGGTTAGTATTGAAAATATAACCAGCATGTCTAGCATGATTTCTCTACTTGCGCGCGACTCAGCTTTTTCCCATACTACAAGTCGCGACAAGCGCGGCTTTCGCTCTCCGAAAAGCGCGGGAACAGGTTATTTTCTATGCAGCGAAGGCGAGTCGCGCGCGTGTAGAGAAATCATACTAGATATGTAGGCTTCGTTTTTTTGGAGCTCGCTCCGAATCAGTTGCGACGTCGCGGTGAATCAATTGCGGCGTCTTGCAGTGCAGTTCTGACACCGCCTACGTTCAAAAATCTCTTGTGTATGTTACAACCATGGTGTACTATTTAGAATCAAATTTAAGATTGAAAAATTTGACTCGGGCGGGACTTGAACCCGCACTCTACCAAACCGGGGAAGTGCGTTATCTAATTTCGCTACCGAGCCCACTACCCGAAATGTTAAATCTATTGCGTCTTAAGGGGATATAATTCGGCGTACGCTCCATACAAACGTACTATGGTGATATTTTCAATGCTAACCAATTAAACTCAATGAAATTTTGCTGAAACAATCTTGAAACAAATATCTATGCTTGTATGGAGTCAGATTTTCGTTAAAATGTACAGTTTCAATGCTAGGATTAATTTAAGATTTGTATAGAAATCTTTGAGGCACTGTAACTTTAAAACTGTAAATTTTAAGAATAATCTGGCACGATACAAGCATAGAGATTTGTTTCTAGATTGTTTCTGCAAAATTTCATTGAGTTTAATCGGTTAGTATTGAAAATATCACCATAGTACGTTTGTATGGAGCGCGCTCCGAATTATATCCTCTTAAGGGGACGGGGGTCTTAAAAGTATAGTGACTGCATTTGACCTTGCTAAAATAGCTTATTTTGATGGAAACTTGTATGATTGTTAAACAGCTCTAGGTCGTCGGGAAGTGTAGTATACAGGTATATTAACTTCCGTATTAACATTTACACACTTTTACTTACTTCATACGTCCATAATGCAACAGCAGTACATAGCATATGCTCACGACTATATTCCCAGAGTAGTCAGTGATATTCTGAAACCTCAGAACATCCACGTTTCACCAGGGCTGCGTTCAGAACCTACGGGTGTGGTTGTTTGGTTGTTTTTCAATCTAAGGTACGGAACGAACAGTTGTTTTTCAACTCGCAATAAGGTACGGAACGATCCCGGTTGTTTTATAACCTCAAATTTTGACATTGTCAGTAATATGGGCTTCCCGGGCTTCCAGGGCTTCCATCATATCCAAATACAATATAAACTCATCTTCCATGCTAGAGAATCAAAGAGTGAATAAAAATAATTTGAAAAAAACTAACTTTTATTCAAAATGAGAAAAAAGTCAAGTAACCACAGATAATCAAAACGTCAGAGTGTTTTTTAACCGTCGAATTTGATGGTTAAAAGTTGCAACCTGTCAGAGGTTCGGAACGGTCGAGTTGTGACAACCGAGTTGCAAAGAGCGTTTTTTCACCGAGGCTCTGAACGGCGTTAGTGCGAAAAGTTGCACCCGGAGTGTACTCTGGGCGTAGGTTCTGAACGCACCCCTGTAGTACCGAAACTCTGTCCAGTGTGACGGAGTAGATGTGCAAAAAACTACTTTTTTAGGTAAGGTGGCGGCAAAATCGGTATGTGTCCCGGGCCGCAGAAACCCACGTAACTTGCTTTGATCAGTTTGCTGCCATAGTTATGCTAATGATATCAATTTATTTATACAATACAACATGTTAATGAATAAGCGCAAAACCTCATACACCCCAACTGATTTATAACAAAATAATTAGATTGAAACAATAATTTTATTATTTTAGTAGTTAAAATTTAAAGTTATTCACATTTCAAGTTTTGAGACAAAAATTATTTGTTATCATTTCAGCAATGAATGAAAGTGCTAACATGCTCATGGATACATATTAAGAATCTTGTTTTGGTAGTAAGTAGGGTGAGTGTGCCTGTGCGGTCGGTCGAGATAGATTTCAGTAAATTTTAAATTTTACAAACAAATTATTTATTATTTTGAAAAAATAACTTACGCTGAAACCATGATAATTCGATTCTGCTTTCGATTCTAAACAAACTACTTTCTAGTTTTGCGTTAATTCATTAACACGTTGTATATTTAGTCATCGAATGACACTATATTTGTTACGTGACAGTGATACTTGTTATTTATGACCAATGTTAATATATCTGTCAACAATGTCTGTCTGTATGTTATGCAATTTGTCGATGTTTGTAAACTTAATTACTACAACTGTTAGGTATGTGTCCCTTAAATAAGGAATAAGCATATGGTCACGACTATATTCCCCGAGGGGGTAGTCAGAGATATTCTGAAACCTTAGAACATCCACGTTTCACCAGTAGTACCGAAACTCTGTCCAGTGTGACGGGGGGTGAGCCCGTCGCCACATATAATGGACAGTGGGTACAATACATGCCTCGAAATTGAAGCATGCAGGTTTCCTCACGATGTTTTTCTTCACCGAAAAGCCAGTGGTGTTACAAATAAATTTTTAAAGAAGTTTGAACCAGTCTGATATTGATTTTGCTTTGTAGATGTATGCTAAAGCAACTTTGTATGGAAGTAGAAATCAAGAATATTCAGTTATGGAGTATGGAGTTTGCCTGTTGAGTCGAGGACCGCGGGTACGAACCACGAAAGGGGCAAATATTAGTATGGTGAATACGAATATTTGTACCCGAGTTATGGATGTCTGTATCTATACGGGGTGTTCGAATATTTGAATTACTTTAAAGGGTGATTGTACCCATAATACTGATTAACTTTCCCTAAGAAACCTATAGGAAATTCGACTTTTCATACAAACTTTCGGACAGCTGACTGAATTTAGTATGGAAAGCGAAAAAAACATTTAATAGATTCTCCTATAGATTTCTTAGGGACAGTTGTTCAGTATCATGGGTACAATCACCCCTTAAAGTAATGCAACTTTTTACCCTAACAACCTGTATACAACGTGTTAATAAATTAACGCAAAACCAGAAAGTAGTTAGTTCAGAATCGAGAGTAGAATCGAATTATTATGGTTTCAACATAGGTAATTTTTTTCAAAATATTAAATAATTTGTTTGTAAAATTTCAAATTTACTGAACTCGATCTCAACCCACCGCACGGGCACATTCACCCTACTTTATAATACTAAATATTTGTCCCTTACGGGATTCGAACCCGCGACCCTCGGCACAGCAGGCAGGTTCACGACTGTGCTATCGGGCCAATAATCAATAATAGTGAGCACTTGACCATTTTGACCTCTATCCGTCTATCTACGTGTATGTTTATCAGTCCAAGATCACAATAACATTAATTCGAATGCCAATTCTATGATATATCTATATCTCTTATCAATCATACAGTATAAGGATCAAGAACTGAGATAAAATAATGATCACTAGACAACGATATCTTATTTTTACCCGACTGCGCCAGAAGGAGGGTTATATTTTTCGAGCGTATGTATGTATGTCTATTTCTTTGGCACGGCCTACAGCCTAAACGGCTTGATGGATTTTAACATATGAGGTATCATTGGATTCGTAGAAATCGTGAGAGTGACATAGGGTATATTATTTTAAGATGGCGTCTACGAATTAAAAAAGAGAGGGGGAATAAAACAATTTTTTTTGTTAAAATTACAATATGGGTATCAAATGAAAGCTAGTAATCAGACGATTCCAAACATATAAATATTATAGTACTTTTATGTTATTTTGGATTATTTTAGAAATTCCATAAGCATATGCTCGCGACTTTATTCCCCGAGGGGGTAGTCAGAGATATTCTGAAACCTCAGAACATCCACGTTTCACCAGTAATACCGAGACTCTGTCCATGTGTGATGGGGGGTGAGCCCGTCGCCAGTTATAATGGACAGTGGGTACAATACATGCCTCGAAATTGAAGCATGCAGGTTTCCTCACGATGTTTTCCTTCACCGAAAAGCCAGTGGTGTTAGAAATACCAAATCTCCAAAACTTAGTTTACCCTAACTGGTCCTAATAGGTATATCAATAAAACCGGTTCAATGCGAGTCGGGCTACTCGCGCACCGAGGGTTCCGTACCACACCACCACACAATATATTAACTTAAAAATAATGGTTATCTCCGGGACCTTTATTTAGCACGAGAGTCGAGACCGACACACACTTGCCCGGCTTTTATTATTTATTGTTATACTGTAGAGTTTGCTTTATAATCACACCAAGTTTGACGCTTGTATGTAATACCGTTTTTACGATAGAGCGAGAAGAAAAACGTTGATAATAACTAGTTTCTTGTATGAGGACCGTCTTAAATTTTTACTTTTTGTCATTTTATTATTTGTTAGCAAATCCGCCTTAATAACACACATTCTGTGAAAATTTCAACTGTCTAGCTATTATGGTTCAAAAGTTACAGCCCTAAATAGGTAGGACAGACGGACGGACGGACTGACTGACAGCGTAGGCTTATGAATAGGGTCCCTTTTTCACCCCAAACATGAACAACTAATATCGAGAATTGCATTATTTACAAGGTATAAGGCAACAACTGAAAAAAGTCCGAAAACCTTTCAGATTGTCATGTATTGCGTAACGAGTTTTTCGAAGAAGCAACACTTCCGTAACTGTTCCTAATATAATCAAACTGAATAACTTTTACTATGGGAGCATACGGCTGTATCACGTCTTTTATCTCGTTCGTTCGTATGCAAATAAAAAGAGAGCGAAGGTGTGATAGCGCTTTATCACGGTGCCATGCTACCTATGCAGATTTTTTTTTTGCTCCGGTCTGTTTGCTCCCATAGTAAAAGTTGTTCAGTTTGATGGGTAGACTATTAGTTTAAAGGATGCTAATGATATAAATTTCACCCTGTATATCGTCAACGAATGTCACTACAACGTGTTATTGAATAAGCGCTAAACCTCATACACCACAATTTATAACAAAATAATCAGATTGAAACAATAATTTCATATAGTTAAAATTTAAAGATATTCGCATTTTAAGTTGTGAGGCAAAAACGATTTGTTATCATTTCACATGCTCATAGAATCTTGTTTTGGTAGTAAGTAGGGTGAGAGTGCCCGTGCGGTGGGTTGAGGTCGAGTTTTTACAAACAAATTATTTAATATTTTGAAAAAAGAAAGTGAGTTGTAACCATGATAATTCGATTCTGCTCTCGATTCTAAACAAACTACTTTCTAGTTTTGCGTTAATTCATTAACACGTTGTATATTTGTTATGTGATAGTGATTCTTTGTTATTTATGACCAATGTTATTATAGGTATCTGTTAACAATGCTGTCTGTATGTTATGCAATTTGTTAATGTTTGTAAACTTAATTACTGTTACTGTTAGGTATGTATCCCTTAAAGAAATAATAAATCACATCAAATATACAATACATACATCTGTTTTGATTTGAGAGTCTATAGTGAATTGTAGACAGCCGTGGCGTCAATTATAAATTCATTTGACGGCCCGATAGCACAGGGGTGCGTTCAGAGCCTACGCCCAGAGTGCACTCTGGGTGCAACTTTTCGCACTAACGCCGTTCCGAGCCTCGGTGAAAAAATACTCTTTGCAACTCGGTTGTCACAACTCAACCGTTCCGAACCTCTGACAGGTTGCAACTTTTAACCATCAAATTCGACGGTTAAAAAACACTGACGTTTTGATTATCTGTGGTTACTTGATTTTTTGCTCATTTTGAATGAAAGTTAGTTTTTTTCAAATTATTTTATTCACTTTTTGATTCTTTAGCATGGAAGATAAGCGTTTATTTTATTTGGAAATGATGGAAGCCCATATTACTGTGATTGTCAAAATTTGAGGTTATAAAACAACCGTGGTCGTTCCGTACCTTATTGCGAGTTGAAAAACAACTGTTCGTTCCGTACCTTAGATTGAAAAACAACCAAACAACCGCACCCGTAGGTACTGAACGCAGCCCAGTCGGTAGTGAACCTGCCTGCTGTGCCGAGGGTCGCGGGTTCGAATCCCGAAGGAACAAATATTTGTATGATGAATATGAATATTTGTACCCGAGTCATGGTTGTTTGTATCTATATCTGTATTCTATATCGTTGTGTAGTCATCATAATACAAGTCCAGGACAGAGTTTCGGTACTATTGATGAAACGTGGATGTTCTGAGGTTTTAGAATATCTCTAACTACCCCCTCGGGGAATATAGTCCTGAGCATATGCTTCAAGTCCAGGCTAGATTCTGGTACTTTAAATGTGACTAGATAATTTTTGTGACAATGTCCAAGATATTAGCATAAGCATATTCTCACGACTATATTCCCCGAGGGGGTAGTCAGAGATATTCTGAAACATCAGAACATCCACGTTTCACCAGTAGTACCGAAACTCTGTCCAGTGTGACGGGGGGTGAGGTCGTCGCCACTTATAATGGACAGTGGGTACAATACATGCCTCGAAATTGAAGCATGCCGGTTTCCTCACGATGTTTTCCTTCACCGAAAAGCCTGTTTTTTTGTCCAAGATATTTATTTATTTATTTGGAGTTAAGACTTCGAAGCCGAATAATAGGTATACAGGATAAGGAAAAGTATCATTAACCTTTAAACTATATACTCTACCCATCAAACTGAACAACTATTACTATGGGCGCAAACCTGTCGGAACAAAAAAATATCAGCTGTCCCATACGTTTGAATCGAGTAGGATGCAGTTTAGTATGGGACAGCTGATATAATTTTTAATCTGATCGGTTTGCGCCCATAGTAAAAGTTGTTCAGTTTGATGGGTAGAATATGTGGTTTAAGGGCCTATGTCGAAAAATAATTGAAGCGAAATGGGCGTGTGATAGCTTATATTACTGCCTGATGCGAGAGAAAGAGATAGGGCGGCGCGCGCGCCTGAAACGACGCAAGCGTAAAACAAACTTTATTTAATTGTAATTGTACTATTTATGTAAGTTCAATTCTGCTCTAATCAAAATTTATAAAAAATCTATCTCTTTTTTTTAAATCAAGCCTCTTGTTTCTAATATTCACCGTTTAGCACTTCCAAGCGTTTATCGATAAAGACGGAGGCTACTTTGGCTTGTTTTTCTATCGAGAAAATGTGTCTTAATCGTGTTTTGGCTCTAATCAAAACTTCAATTATATGTTCAATTTACACATATCCGCAAATCATACTCCTACTGTTAGTACTTCATGAGATATGATGCTTTGAAGAATCCTATTTTTTTCACATAGCCTCTTAAAGGTTAATGATACTTTTCCTTACACTGTATAATTTTTGCGGACGAAGTCGTGGGTTAACTCTAGTTATTAATAAGACGGACCCCTCATTGGGGTTAGATCTGTACCCCAATAGTAGAAGGGGACAGAAACTGATGATGATGACGATAATAAAAAATTCAAACACACACGTGTAGACACCTTGTCGCCACTTATAATGTGCAGTGGGTAAATTACACGCCTCGAAATTGAAGCAAGTGGTTTTCGTCACGAAGCCAGTGGTGTTACAAATCTTACATAAGCTAATAAAAACCAGCCAAGAGCGAGTCGGACACGGCCATGATAGGGTTCCGTAGTCATTCTATTGAGACGATTTTCTTCTGGCATTGATTGCGCTATAGCATCCGTTATAATTTTTATTGAAAGTAATCACTATGAGCTTTTTAGAGTTCCGTAGTCAACATGGAGCCCTTATACAACGTGTTGATGGATAAGCGCAAAACCTCATACACCCCAACTGATTATAACAAAATAATTAGATTGAAACAATAATTTCATTATTATGATAGAGAAATTTTAAGTTATTCACATTTTAAGTTTTGAGGCAAAAACGATTTGATATCATTTCAGCATTGAATGAAAGCGCTAACGTGCTCATGAATACATTTTAAGAATCTTGTTTTGGTAGTAACTAGGGTGAGAGTGCCAGAGCGGTGGTTTGAGATCGAGTTCAGTAAATTTTAAGTTTCACAAACAAATTATTTAATATTTTGAAAAAAATTACATACGTTGAAACCATGATTATTCGATTCTGCTCTCAACTCTAAACAAACTACTTTCTAGTTTAGCGTTAATTCATTAACACGTTGTATAGGTAGTTTCGTCATGTCTGTCCGTCTGTCCGCGGCTTAGCTCAGAGACGCGTAGTACAAAAAAGCTGTAATTTGACTTGGGAATGCATATTAATCACGCCGGCAAAGTGTTAAAATAAAATCTTGAACAATATTTTTTTAAGGTATTCACGAAAAGTGAGGATGATTTTTTTTTCTCTTCTATCTCATTTCTACGTTGTCTTTTAAAAAAAATGTGGGTGTGAGAAAACCATTTTTCGATTCGAGTCAAGTGTCGTCGTCCTCCCCTAAACTAATCTCTATGTTTGTATAAAGTCAGATTTTTTTTTTAAATATACAGTTTAAGTGATAGGATTAATTTAAGATTTATATGGAAATCTTTGAGGCACTGTAAGTTTAAAACTATACCTACATTTGAACGAATATCTTACTTCATACAAACAATTATACATGTTCCTTCTTAATATGCTGACACTTTTTTAAGGTGATGATCAGAACATCAAACTGAACAACATTCTCTATTGGTACAACATCAAAATCGCGAAAAAAAAATCAGCTGTCCCATACATTTGGCTCGAGTAAGTTTGCAGTTTTGTATGGAAGAGCAGATATTTTTTCGTGATTTCGATGTTTGTGCATATAGCATAGCATAGCATATGCTCACGACTATATTCCCCGAGGGGGTAGTCAGAGATATTCTGAAACCTCAGAATATCCATGTTTCACCAGTAGTCCAGTGTGACGGGGGGTGAGCCCGTCGCCACATGTAATGGACAGTGCCATAGATGCCATAGAAAAAGTTGTTGACGGTCTGATCATGCCCTTAAAAAAGTGTCAACATATTAAGAAACACCCTATACAGAGACTAGTTTCTAGATTGTTTCTGAAAAATGTCATTAACTTTAATTGGTTAGTATTGAAAATATCACCAGACTTCGTATTGAGCGCGCTTCGAATAATATTCCCTATTGGTTAATATTGAGAATATAGCTATCCTCTTAAGGGTTCCTTGTGTGACAACAGAACCCTAAAAAACTGATCGGTGTCTTATCCAGGCCGGAATCTAGACTAAATCGAGATCTAAGCCACTGGGAAGGACCTAACTGTGCCTAGATCCAAGAATTGATTTAAAAAACTCGTGTGGCGGCGACCCGTCGCGATTTATACCTTCCTGGTACTTGGCGGTCTATTGATCTAGTTTTTTGTTGGTAGCAAGTTCCCGTACGAGGCGACTAAGGGATTTTGTCGGTGATTGACTAGCTACCACACAACATAGACTGCCTCCGTGGTCTAATGGTTAAGAGCATTGGGCTCTTGATACGGAGGTCGTGATATGTCACTTTGTGCGTTTTTCCCCAGTTGGTTAGGACATTGCAGGCTGAATCACTTGATTGTCTGAAAAGAAAGCTGATTCCGTGCTTCGGATGGCACGTTAAGCCGTTGGTCCTGGCTACTATCTCTGGTGGTAGTTGTTACATAAAAACCACGTCATGATGAATATGAATTGGTACCTACTAATTTGTACCCAAGTCATGGATGTTTGTTTCTATAGGGTCTTTCTTTATTCAGGGTCCTTCTTAATATGCTGACACTTTTTTAAGGGGATAATCAGACCGTCAAACTGAACACCTTTCTCTATGGCACCAACATCGATTACAGATAAGTTACAAGTTAACAATTATTTAATAATTTTATAATAGTGTAAATAAATAATACAACAAAATATAAAATAAAACTCCTATTGCAGGGTCTTTTTATGGGTATGCTGACTGGTTTTTTATAGGGATGATCGGACCACCAAACTGAACAACTTAATCTGTGAAACTAACATAGAAAACGCGAAAAAATCTGCTGTTAATATAATCAACAAAATTGCAAACCCACTCGACCCATATGCAGGTTGTTAGTGTAAACAGTTGCATTACTTTAAGGGGTGATTGTACCCATGATAATGAACAACTTTCCCAAAGTAACCTATATGAAATTCTCAAAAAAATAATTTCACTTTCCATACTAAATGCAATCCGCTGATCGAACGTTTTAAAAAACAATTTTTTTTTATTGCGAATTTTCTATATGTTTTTTAATATATTTTCCTGTTGACAAAGTTATCCAGTTTTATGGTCATACAAAAACCCCAACGCTAAAAACAAACATTTAAAAAGTGAAAAATAATATGACCGAATTATTTTTCAAATGAGGGTTTATAAATTTGTAATTTTTAAAGTTACTTGAAAACTGCTGAACCGATTTTCATGAAACAAAGCTCAGAACACTCTCGCAAAAATCTGCTTTCTTTTTTTTAAAAACGCATCGAAATCGCTCCACCCGTTTGGGAGCTACGATGCCACAGACAGACAGACCGACAGACAGACAGACCGACATAGGCGCCAACACCCCTCTTTTTGCATCGGGGGTTATAACCTCCAGCATATACAACGTGTTAATGAATAAGCGCAAAACCTCATACACCCCTAACTGATTTATAACTAAATAATTAGATTGAAACAATAATTTCATTATTTTGATAGTTAAAGTTCAAAGTTAATAGCATTTTAAGTTTTCAGGCAAAAATGTTTGTTATCATTTCAGCAATGAATGAAAGCCGTAACGTGCTCATGGATACTTTTTAAGAACCTTGTTTTGGTAGTAAGTAGGGTGAAAGTGCCCGAGCGGTGGGTTGAGATCAAGTTCAGTAAATTTTAAATTTGACAAAAAAATTATTTCATATTTTGAAAAAAATTACCTATGTTGAAACCATGATAATTCAATTCTGCTCTCGATTCTAAACAAACTACTTTCTAGTTTTGCGTTAATTCATTAACACGTTGTATAGGGTCCAACTTAATATGCTGACACTTTTTTAAGAGGATGATCAGACCATCAAACTGAACAACTTTCTCTATGGGACCAATGTCGAAATCGCGAAAAAGAAATCAGCTGTCCCATACAATTGGATCCAGTAAGATTTCAGTTTAGTATGGAACAGCTGAGTTTTTTTTGGTGATTTCGATATTGGCCCCATAGAGAAAGTAGTTCAGTTTGATGGTCTGATCTTCCTCTTAAAAAAGTGTTAGCATATTAAGAAGGACCCTTTTAAGAGAAGTTTATTCCGAATGCGTAAATGCGCGCTGCATACAAACGAAGTCTGGTGATATGTTCAATACTAACCGATGTAAGTCAATGAAATTTTTCAGAAACAATCTAGAGACTAATCTCTATGTTTGTATGAAGTCAGATTTTCGTTAAAATATACAGTTTCAATGCTAGGATTAATTTAAGATTTGTATGAAAATCTTTGAGGCACTGTAACTTTAAAACTATATATTTTAACGAAAATCTGACTTCATACAAGCGTAGAGATTAGTTTCTAGGTTGTTTCAGAAAATTTTCATTGACTTTAATTCGTAGGTATTGAAAATATCAACAGACTTCGTTTGTATGGAGCGCGGTCCGAATTATATTCCCTTGAAGGGAGAGTTAAATAAAAATCAAGACATAATGTACCCTCTAGGTTTTTACCAACTTATTTATATCATAACAATGTTACTTTTAATTGCACAAAACATAAAATAAGTAGGCATCTAGCGTCCCAACCGAGTAAATAAAATATCTAACAAATTGATAAATTACCTACTCCAACTGTTGTTGATATACTGTATAAATAAAAGTCAAACACATAAACTACGTCTACAAAAATAAGCAGGACTTACCGTTAACGCCTGGACATCAATGAGTTGGAAGTTATTCGAATTTTTTGGATTTATTTACGTAAATATTGAAATCAGGAGCAACAACCACCCCCGCCGATGGAGTGTCTTCAACTGACAAATTTCTTTTTTTAAATTTGTTTATGTTGCCAACTTCACCTACTTGCCAGATATGAATTTTAAAATCGATATTAATTGCGATTGAAAAGTTCACTGTAATCGATGATGGTGGTGTAAAGAAATTAAAAATGGACATTCGAATAAATTCTAAATATTTGTATTGTATTAGTAATTTCTTTGCGACGATGTGACAACATAAAATTAAATCTATCATACCACGCTACTTTTCAATCGATCGATTTCCTCACAGTAACCACTAGTGCTAGATTTTTTAATGATTGCAACACTGAAATCCTTATGTCAATTTGACTTTAACAGTTGGACATATTCTTAATGATCTGTGGTTGTATGTTTACCTTCGTCCTTAGCGCTTATCTTGAAGTTTAAAAATCCACCTTTTTACGTAAAATTATAATTTAAATAGTAAATTAAATTATTATGTCGCATATTTGGACCTTCGCTCCATCATCAGAAGGTCTACTGAAGCGTTGTATCGACGCTGCGGCTCCAGAAGATCCCGGAAACAAATGGGTAAAACATTTCAAAAGAAAACGATGGAATCCAATTATTTCCGACCCAAAAATTGATACAGGAAATGTTAAAATCTATAAAGAAGACTGTGAACCTTTGCCTGATGTGAAAGAAGAAGTAAAACCTGCGATTTTAGAGTCAGAAATTGACGATACATTGTTTGAGAACATCGAAAACGACCCAATTCTTCATTTGGATTTTCTGATAGAAAAATGTGTTTTAAACCAAAAATTGGTCATCGAACTTGCAGAAAATCTTTCTGGAAGCACCGTGGAGAAGATTTGTAATCATCTGTTCAGTAAAAAAGATGCAGATGTGTTATTTCTACAATATTTTTACGAATTATTCTTTCCTACTTATTTGAAACGAGAATATTCATTATTTTCGTTAGATTTGTTAATTAAAGCTGAAA
Organism: Agonopterix alstromeriana; assembly: GCA_963924505.1. NCBI lineage: Eukaryota > Metazoa > Arthropoda > Insecta > Lepidoptera > Depressariidae > Agonopterix > Agonopterix alstromeriana. The sequence goes on from OZ004688.1 coordinate 1,626,663, forward strand.
ATTCTAACCCTTTATTGTTCAAGAAATTGTTACAAATATTGTTTAAAAATTTAGAAATCCCGTGTAAAGTTTTACAAGATTTTTTTCAAAATTTAAATGAACAGAAGAAGATTGAGTTCACTTCAAATTTAATAGAAACTGATCTTTCTAATAAAGAATTTAGTCACCATTTATTTACAATTTACACTGCTTATAAAGATTCAAAGAAAAATGATAGAATAAATAATTTTATTTTTACGAATTTAATAAAAAATAGTCAAAATTGTGTTAGCGAAAAGAACTATGGCCGTCTTCTTTTGTTATTCCTACAAGTAATGAAGGAAAATCCAAGAAATGATATGAAGAAGTTGGAAAATGTTATGGAAATCCACAGGACCCCATTCAAGAAGCCTTGTTTAAATATTTTTAAAGAGATTTTAGATAGATATAGGAATTAATATTTAAAAAAATGTTATTGTATGAGTAAGGTTGTATGGAGAAAAATTTGTATTTTTTTATAAAACGTGTTAATGAATAAGCGCAAAACCTCATACACCCCAACTGATTTATCACAAAATAATAGATTGAAACAATAATATCATTATTTTGATAGTTAACATTTAAAGTCATTCACATTTTAAGTTTTGAGACAAAAATGATTTGTTATCATTTCAGCAATGAATGAAAGCACTAACGTGCTCATGGATACATTTTAAGAATCTTGTTTTGGTAGTACATAGGGTGAGAGTGCCCGTGCGTTCAGTCGAGATCGAGTTCAGTAAATTTTAAATTTTACAAACAAATTATTTATTATTTAGAAAAGAATAACTTATGTTGAAACCATGATAATTCGATTCTGCTCTCGATTCTAAACAAACTACTTTCTAGTTTTGCGTTAATTCATTAACACGTTTGTAGAGGACCTTTCAAAATACATACATTAAAAAAACATGACATTCATTGATAAGGCCGCATCAGAGCTGTGCTATTAAGGTACAAATACCTTCTAAGGTTGTATGGGAGAAATCGCTTTTTAGCTAAAACCTCCTTGTTTTGTATCTTCTGTATTTCTTTACGGTATATTTTGCTGAGTAAATAATGTTTCAATTGATTGATTTAAAATGATTGGTTACTTTTTGATGAACCTTTAGAGTCAAATATCTCAGCTCCGATGCGAGCTAGGCCATAAGTGTTTATTACAATATGTTTGTTTTTTATAGTACTATAATTTTTTTTTTTTTTTTTTTTAATTTATTTTAAACAAAACAGATACAAGAATATAATCTAGATATAGACAGCGAACGAAAACCGCGTACGATTTATCTGCCGCCGCTTATTCGCAATAACATAATACTATACTCCATTCCAAACAGCAACGAAATTTTAAGGCTATATTGAATTACAGAATTTTCGGATTTGAAAGAATACTCTCGCTTATTCCCAGCTCCAGTAATGTCCATGATTTATGTCAATTATACAATACTTTGATTGGTGGACGCGACTGTTTTAAAAATGATAATACCTTTACTCATACCTTCTCGTCCGTTCCGTTTTACTTCCTATTGTATATTGTATTTTGCTTTTGGTGTAAATAAAGTATATTTCATTCATTCATTCATTCATTCATTCATACCCATTTGATGTTAATTTAAACTACCTTTTTTTAATTAAATTCAATTCAATTCAATTTTTGTTTAGTGGCATCCGATGTGTTATCACAATTCAGCCAATGTCTCGTTATGTGGATAGTATATGAAGGAAAATGATCAGTAGTATTTATTAAGTCTAGAGTGGCAGTTTTGCCAATGTAAGTAGGTTATAATCTCAAGTGATTGTTTTAAGGTTAAAACACAAAAGAGTTCACAAAATGGTGGAGCCACGTGCAATCCCAACGCGCCGATACGCACGCGTCCGTACTCCGCCAGAATTCCAGCGCGACTCCTTTTTTAATTAAAAAAATTTACATTCATTATTATTATTATTTTTTTCATAAATTAATTGTTTTCTTCGTGACTAGCACAAAATTTCTGCCAATTTCAAGTAGTTTTTAGGAATATCTATCCCAATTTCAAGGATAGTTTTTGATCAAAAACACATTTGAGAATAGATGGCGGATCCTCGTGGCAAGCTCAAACGCGACCCATATGTCATAACCGTCCGTAGCCAAACTAGCAACGAGACTAATCATTTGTTGTTATGCCAGCTATAACAGCCACATCCTGAGCACTTCATATAAACGACCTTACATTGACGGAGGCAAGCACATGCATGCTGAGAGCGAGAGGCGAATACGCCACTATTTTATCATAAATTGAATACATGATTGAAATTATTTCATACCATAGAATTTTCGGAGTGCTGGGCAATCGCGTTTTTCATTGAAAATATTCGCCTGAATCTATGGCCCCTCCAAGAACACCTTGGAGTCTTGGACACTTAGCTGTCACTTCATACAAGTGGGAAAAATTGACAAAAGGTAGTTAAGAGAAGTTTATTCCAAATGCGTAAATGCGCGCTGCATACAAACTAAGTCTGGTGATATTTTCAATACTAACCAATTAAACTGAATGAAATTTTGCAGAAATAATCTAGGAACAAATCTCTATGCTTGCATCGTGTCAGATTTTCGTTAAAATATACAGTTTCAATGCTAGGATTAATTTACGATTTGTTTTGTTACTTTAAAACTGTACATTTTAACGAAAATCTGACACGATACAAGCATAGAGATTTGTTTCTAGATTGTTTCTGCAAAATTTCATTGAGTTTAATCGGTTAGTATTGAAAATATCACCAGACTTCTTTTGTATGGAGCGCACCAACAGTAATATACCCTAGAGCATGTGCGATTCTGAGTGGGTAAGTGCGATCGAGACAGGAATACGCCACTGCCTACATTTTTCGCCACGCTACCTACCAAGCGGGAGATTACGGAAGATTTAAGTATAAAAGAAATAAAAAGCAAATATCCAAACTGCACACATTTTATTCAGTCGAAAACGGGTGTCTTTTACCAAAAAATGATAACAGTCAAATGAATATAGTAGCTATAATCAACATACATTCTTGTTTTCATTATAGACACAACCCAACGAGGGATTTTCATAATTTCATAAAACATCCTATATCGTGACGACGAAGGAATAAGTAGGTATTCTTAGGCTCAATTTATATTAGCGCAGAGTCGAAGCGCATCGAAGCGTCTATCCAAAACTGAACATAACAAATTCAACCTTAACTGCACAGCGTAACGCACACATTACTTCTGATATTTTAAAAAGACGCGCGCATTCTTCGGAATTCGCGCGTCTGCGCGTGAACAAATGTTATGTTCAGTTTTGGATAGACGCTTCGATGCGCTTCGACTCTGCGCTAATATAAATTGAGCCTTACGCAGTTTTTTTGGGGCAAAAGGCTAGCCACCTACAGTTGAGACGACAGTCAATTTTAGCTACGGTATATACAGAAGAGACGTGTGGCAGTGGCAGATAATCTAAGTAACACAATAGTAGCGTCGTTATTGTCGTAAAGGAGAATCGCGAAGGTGACGTCGCCTGGAGGCGCGGGCGTAATTCTCCAAACGACGCTATGCTACGTACTATAAGGTTTATAATTGTGTTACTTTGTGATAAAAGACACAGAATTACCAACTAGAACTTGGCTTTATTCAGCAAAGAATTATAGGTAGACATTTTACGTAACAAGCTTGACAAATTGATAACAGACCATAGATAAGTACACTACATTCTCCCCTGGGTCATTTTCGTCACACTCACTCTAAAACATAATCCCGAAGATGAGACGGGGTTCTCTTTTCTCGAGTCGAATGGCGAATCGACGACGTAGGCTCGTTTGGCTCGGCCCTACGCTCAGGCTCTCGACTAAGCTCAGTTTCTGAATCAGATCCTGGATCTTGAAGGGGTTGGGAAGAAGAATCATTTATAAAATAATCGTCGTTAGGGCATGGTGCTAATTGTCTATTAGATACAGTTGTCTCCCGTCCATCTGGCAAACAAACATAAGAATAATTGGGGTTGCCTTGAAGTAATTCCACTTCATCCACTAAAGGATCATATTTAGATTTCCGTACATTTCTTTTTAAAAGCACTGGGCCCGGGGTCAGTAACCAACTGGGAGTAGAGTTTCCAGTGGGCGAGCGTCGGGGGTGGCGGAACATACGTTCGTGAGGTGTTTCATTAGTCGCCGTGCACAATAAGGATCGTATGGAGTGCAGCGCTACGGGTAAAACTTTCTCCCAGTCCATCACATCCATTTCCTTAGAGCGAAGGCAAAGTTGTATCGTCCGCCAGAGTGTTCCATTTAGGCGTTCGATTTGTCCATTTCCTTCAGGATTATAGGGCGTTGTCCTGCTGGTAGCGACTCCATAAATGTCGAGGAATTGTTTTAATTCGCATGACATGAATGCAGTACCCCTGTCGGAATGTATATATGATGGGGTGCCAAACATCATGAACAGATCTTTCAATGAATTTATAACAGTTTGCGCCGAAAGATCCTTACATGCGTACGCAAAAGGAAATCTAGAATATTCATCAATTATTGTCAATATGTATCTGTTTGAGGTTTTAGATGGTATTGGCCCTTTGAAGTCTATGTTTAATCTCTGAAGCGGTTCTGTTGCTTTTATTAATTTACCTCCAACTTTGGCAAATCTTGGTTTGATTTCTGCACAAACTGGACAAGCGGCCGTCATCGATTTGACGTTCTCAAGGGAATACGGAAGATTCTTTGATCTTATCCAATGCATCATTCGGACAATACCGGGATGACATAATAAATTATGCAAGTCATACAATTTATTGGGATGCAGACAAGCAGAAACCCTCGATAGTGCGTCAGCAGCAGCATTATCCTTCCCGGGTCGGTACATAATATCATATTTATAACATGAAAGTTCTGTGCGCCACCTTTCAATCTTCTCATTTTTTATTTTACTCGAGTGTTTTTGATTCAACATGAATGATACTGATTGTTGATCAGTAATTAATAAGAAATGACGTCCAACCAAGTAGTGCCGCCACTTCCTTAAAGACTCTACAATCGCGCAGGCCTCTTTCTCAATTGAAGAATGTTTTTTTTCTGATTCATTTAATGATCTAGAGAAGAAAGCTATAGGGCGTTCATTTTGCGAAAGAGTCGCTGCAATAGAATGCTCAGATGCATCTGTTTCTACCGATAAGAGATCATCGTTATTTATAGCGAATAAAGCTGATTGGGCTATTTCTGATTTTAGTTTGTTAAAGCATTCAACTGAATCGCGATCGAGAGGTAATTTAGACTGAAGTAGAATCTGAATCTTTTCTGAAAAATTTGGAATCCACTTGGAGTAATGGGCGAACATTCCAAGAGCTCGTTTAAGAGACGGTGCGTTATCTGGAATTGGTAATTCCATCAAGGGCTTCAAACGATCTTCATCAGGTTTGATTGAATTGTTTTGAATTGTGTAGCCCAGTAAACTAATCTTTTCGCTTGCAAAAACACACTTTTGTTCATTTAAAGTTAGTTTATACTTTTCCACAGCATTCATGAATTTCTTCAAGTTCTGGTCATGCTCATCTTTTGTTTTGCCGCAGACCGTAACGTCATCTAAATAAGCGAACGTTCCATCTAGTTTCTCAGTTTCGATTATGTATTGCAAAGCCCTTTGAAAGGCAGCTACGCCATTCGTCACTCCAAAAGGTATGCGAGTAAATTGGTATAAGTTTCCGCAAGCTTCGAAAGCTGTCATTGGTTTTTCTTTTGATAGAATGGGTACTTGATGGTACGCTGATTTCAAATCTATTTGACTAAAAAGATTATACTTGGATACTTTCGAAATAATAGTGTCAATCTTCGGTAAAGGATACGCGTCAAGTTCTGTATAACGATTGATAGTACGAGAATAGTCAATTACTAAGCGTTTTCGATGAGAAGTCCCTCCTGTTACGAGGACTTGAGCACGCCACGGAGAATTACTGGGTTCAATCACGCCATCTTGTAATAACTTTGTGATCTCTTCCTTGATGAACTTTTCATCCATTTCAGAGAAAGTTTTTGACTTTGTTACAATAGGTTTTATATCTGGTGATAAGTTTGATAGGATAGAAGCTGGAGGAATAGATGCTTGCATCACGTTACATATGCGCAGAGGCTCTCTGTCTCCGCCGAAACGCAATTCAATCGAATGATGTGTTTTAAGTAGATCGTGACCGATGATGATATCCGCACATAAGTTATTCACGACTAATAGGGGGTGTTGTTTGTAAGTATGCTTGTCGAGTTTGATTGTTGCATGGCATAGGCCGTTTACGAAAGATATGTGACTCAGAGAGGCCAGAGTAACAGTTTGTTTTACAATCTTCTTCTTTAGGTTCATAGTTTGTACTAGTTTTTCATCAATGAAACTAACTGAGCTGCCCGTATCTATAAGGGCATCAGCACGAATATCGTTTATAAGAATAGAGACAGTAGCTTTTCGAAGACTTGAAGGTGAAGCAGCGGAGATGCAGGCTACGTCGCTGGTCTACTAGACCGACAGACATTTGCAAAGTGTCCTTTCTTTGTACAAATCTGGCAGTTAGTGTTAAAAGCGGGACATTTTGTTCTTTGGTGATGTGAATCGCCACCGCAAAAGTAGCAACGCCATCTACTGCGTAGAGGAGTAGCAGCTGCAAGGCTTGATTCTGATGTTTCACGTGGTTCCATATTTGTAGTATTTTCGACAGGTGAAAGAGTGTTCAGGTAAGAGGTACTAGGTAAGGGGTCCCCATAGGCTTTGGCATTATTTTCTGCTGATTCCAAGGTAAGAGCTTGATTCAGCGCGTCATCTAGGTTTAAGGAATGGTTTTCTAAAAGCCGTTGGCGAATTTTTTGCGAGAAAATCCCAGAAATGAATGCATCACGGATAAACTCCTGCTTGTAAATTTCAGCGTTGACGTCTTTGAAATTACAGTCAAGTGCTAATTGTTTCAGAGCGCGAACGTAGTCCGATACAGTTTCCTCTGATCGCTGCTTCCTTGTGGCTAGGACATGGCGTGCGTAGATTTCATTTTTAGGCTTTACGTAAATAGTGTTAAGACATTTCATCGACTCTTCATATGTCGTGCATGATTTAATGAAAGAATAAACGCAGGGTGCCAGGTGGTTTATTAAGATTTTTAATTTTATTGTATCGGTGATACCAGTACCTTCTTCGGTGATAAAATTTGTAAATGTAGACTGCCAATGCGACCATTTCAAATCAGCCGACATTGTTCCTGGTTCCACGTCGAAACGCTCTGGGCGAAGATATCGAGACATCGTATTTGAATTTATTATTTTCGTATCGTCTTGCATTTTGTTTATTTTTCTTTTGCTGAATAAATTGATAAAAGACACAGAATTACCAACTAGAACTTGGCTTTATTCAGCAAAGAATTATAGGTAGACATTTTACGTAACAAGCTTGACAAATTGATAACAGACCATAGATAAGTACACTACACTTTGACTGTCCGCCACCGCCAAACGTCTCTACTGTATAAACCGCACCTTAAATGTGAAAAATGATACAATATTCGAGATACAATTAGGTAAGCATATCAGAAATTGGTTGTTGGTAGTCACCTCTAATTGTAGCAAGCCCATGGGACAATTAAATTATGTAGGTGGCTAGCAAAATCTTAAATATTATAAGTAAAATTAAATGCATAATATCGACATTCCCTAGGAACAAAATTGTAACTTACTTTTTGCATTTTGCAGGAGAGCACAATCAAAGATTAATTTGTTTATTCATTGACCAGCGACTTTCGGAGAGCGAATGCCGCGCTTGCCGCGACTTGTAGTATGGGAAAAAGAAGAGTTGCGCGCAAGTAGAGAAATCATGCTAGACATGCAGGAGTGCGATTTTTGAAACTCATTCGTTGAACTCAGCAGTTGAAAATGTCAAAATTACTATGGAGATATGCATCTTTCTAGTGCTGATTTGACTTTCAAAACTCGCACTCCTGAAGTATGATTTTTGAAAGTCAAATCAGCGGTAGAAAGTAGCATAATTATCTCCATAGTAATTCTGACATTTTCAACTGTTGAGTTCAACGTTTGAGTTTGAAAAATCGCACTCCTGTCCCCCTAGACAAAGTGACATTCTATTGGCGTCGACGCTAGTAGAAAATGACAGAATGTATGGATTTGACATTAACGATTGAAACATTTTGTCGTTTGATTTCGTCACCATACGTCAAGTTTTATGTTTTCTACTGTCGTTAACGCTAATCGAAAGATACTTTGTCTATAAGCCCTGGAACTAAAACGATCCTAGATGGACCAAATGTAAATGATCGATAGACTATTATTATTTAATTATTCCCGACTCTAATTTTGGCTCTACTTAATACAAAAAATTAATCTAAAGTCTGAAATAAAGTTTTTTTCTTCAATACGTTGATTCGACAAAGGTAGAAAGTGAGATTCAATGTTATTCCTAGAGAATATCGATATAAAGGTACCTCTATATTAATATTTGGTTGTGTCTATAATAAAAACAATAATATTGATATGAACACGTTTTTGTGGATCACAGACTTTTCCAAACATCGGATTTAGTACGACGACTTTTACAAAAGTTTATCGAGGAAAGTAAATTACCATTTCAACGTCGCTTACGAAGTAACCATTTTAATCACTTGTAATCTTATAATCCAAGGTGCAACAAAACACAATACCACAGGTCCGGCACTCTAAAGAACGTTATTTATTTCGAAATGGCGTCTGCACAAGCGCACTTTGTGCAAACCGTCCATGACATTGCGTGTAGGGTTGAAAGCCACGCTTTGCATTTAACGTCATCGTCATTTCAATACTTTTAATTGTTCGTTCTATTATTAAAAATAGTATTTGAGCTAAAGAATTATTGAAAATGTGAATTTAGCGTTATTTTTCAACGTTTTTTATGCACTGAAAAGACACAATTTTATGTAGTCAAATCCAACGGGTGCGCGCGCCTGACTGCATTCCCTTGCTCGGCTTCCCTCAAGTTTCTCAGAAAGTGTGAGGTGAGGTGGGGTATCTGAAGTCAGAGAGGGGCGGGGAGTATAGAACTATATACTATTACTTATTCTGTGGTAATACTCCTTTGATTAAATTAAAAAGCGGAAGAGACGTGACTGAGGTGAGCTGTTTTTTTTCACGATTTCGAAGTCGGCTTCATAGTGAGTTGTTCAGTTTGATGAGTAGAATACATGCTGTAGTTACCAGCAATGATATAAAATTTCCCCTGTATAGTTTAAAGTTTTTTTAAATTTTTTCTCGAGGTTGGCTTTATGTACAGACAAAGTTGTTGAGTTTGATGGTCTAAAGTCTAAACCACCCCTTTAAGTATTACTAAGGTGTTTTGTTACACCCTGTATATTCCGTGCCACTGAGTGAATCTCATACACAGACCTAAAAACGTCGTAAGACAAGGTAACTTTTCCCAGTTTAAGAGGATATAATTCGGAGCGCGCTCCATACAAACGTACTATGGTGATATTTTCAATACTAACCAATTAAACTCAATTACATTTTTCAGAATCAATCTAAAAACAAATTTCTATGCTTGTATAGAGTCAGATTTTCGTTTAAATGTATAGTTTTAAAGTTACAGTGCCTCAAAGATTTCCAAACAAATCTTAAATTAATCCTAGCATTGAAACTGTATATTTTAACGAAAATCTGACTCCATACAAGCAGACTTTAATTGGTTAGTATTGAAAATATCACCATAGTACGTTTGTATGGAGCGCGTTCCGAATTATATCCCTTAAGTTGCACAAGTAAATTATTTTTTTATCAAAGTCGTCGCACCAAAAAATATTATTTTTACAAACTATTTTAACAATTTTCGGTTTATTTTCTATCGACAGTAAAAATCACAGTTTTTGTTTAATCTCCTAAATCCATCAGTTTTTATTTAGTATCAATTTTATTGAAGATAATAATTATTACGATGCATGTATAGGAATTTTGTAAAAGCACTTGAGTTTTGAGAATGTTTTTTTTTTAACTTTTCATGAAAAATATCAGGGAAAGTGTACAAAAATATTTTCTAAATGTATATTTAGTGCTAAAGTCCGGCCGCTGAAAGATTGCGTTTGACAGTTACCATAAAATTGTAAAAAACTGAATGAAAACTATAAATGCCGATCATTATTTAGTAGCTTTTTGAACTTAAAAGGGCAGCTAGTGCCCTGTGTACTAGAGTGAGCACAGGTAACAATATTTTCATTCAGTTTTTTACAATTTTATGGTAACTGTCAAACGCAATCTTTCAGCGGCCGGACGGTAACGTCATTATTCCACAGGAGTTAGTAATACAATGACGAAATCGAACAAAAGCTTTTTACTACAAACTACAACTCTGACAAAGATATAAAAAAATTGTTTATAAATGTAAAACCACAGAACATTATAAGACGGGTTAGAAGTGCAAAGTAGGCGTGGAACGTGTCGCCACAGGTTATGCAATGATTTGCATAGCACCGTAAGGCGCGCGGCGTAGTGCGAGCGAGAGGGCATGAGTAATTGTAGCAGCGTGAGCGGGAAGACAAGTGGCGACAGCCGTCTCCGAAGCAAAAGCGCTACTTTGCATTTCTAACCCCTCTTATAATGTTCTGTGAGTAAAACATACACGCAAATCATACAGGGCCAAATTAAATACGTTACATATCTAAGGGGGTACTTCAGACCGTCAAACTGAACAACTTTCATTATGGAGCCAACAAAAAAGTCGGTTCTATGGAACAACTGTTTTTTTTGCTAGGTCCCATTTTGAAAGTCATTCAGTTTGATGGTCTGAACCACCCCTTTTATGTAGAACATTTAAGTTTACACCCTGTATATATTGCAATTTTAATCTATTTAAATGATCGACTGCCGACAAGAGCGCCGCGCCCCGTGGAGTGAAATAGTTTCGAAACCACTCGACTAAAGATCACTTAAACCTTTTGGGAAGTGGTCCTTATGGGAAGTGGTCTTTATGGGAAATGGTCGTTTTGGGAAGTGGTCCTAATGGGAAGTGGTCCTTATGGGAAGTGGTCCTTATGGGAAATGGTGGTTTTGGGAAGTGGTCCTTAAGGGAAGTGGTCCTAATGGGAAATGGTCGTTTTGGGAAGTGGTCGTTTTGGGAAGTGGTCGTTTTGGGAAGTGGTCCTTATGGGAAGAGGTTCTTTTGGGAAGTGGTCCTTATGGGCCGAAAGGGCCGCATCGTGCGACATTTCAGAATATTCAGTGACTTTGCCATGATTTTTGTATCGATTAAGCGAAAATAATTATTGTCTATTTATCGTTTGAGGTAATTGTACACTTTCCCAGACACTTAATAATTTTATAAATCATCAGGTTTTTCAAAAATGAACCAATGTATGTTTTTCTTAAAAATTACGATGTTAATTTTAATCCCAACACAAATGTTAGTGCACAAATTTCCTTTAAAATGTTACATTAATTTCGCTTACATTTTAATTATTATTAATTATAATAATTATTAATAATAATTGTTACGATTACGAAGACTGTACCAAGGAGATTGTATTTTATATGAGAGCACTTGTTTTTTAACAAAAACATGGTTCGGGGCTATGTCCCTTTCAGTCACACACAAACTTTGACCTATAAGAAAGAGACGCACGGCATTCTTAGAACCAACCCTAGACAGAAAAAATGTTAAAGTGGACTTTTGATGGCAGCGGCCGATGCGACTGATGCGCGCGTCTGTCGCGTGGTTCTGTCATATACCATATTATGTCTATCGCATCGGCCGCGCGCGTCAGTCGCTGGCATCGGAAGCCGCGCCATACGTTTTAATAGGCTAAGGCTTTTTTAAATTACAGAAACAGAGATTTGAAACACTTCCTCTCACTTATTCTTAGAATAGCTTTCTTAACGTACAAGATATGTCGGATAGTATATGTATCCAATAAATTAATTTCATTTGGTAATCAGAATTGGCCAGAAAGCGAAATAGGAATCAGAAAATCTCGTCGTCCTTATTTGGAATGAATTATACTGTCGCATCAGCCGTCGGCCGCGAGCCGCGCGCGTCAGACGCATCGGCCGCTGGCATCGGAAGTCCAACTTTAAGATTTCTTAGCAACAAACGCGAACTCTCGTATAAACAAACCTCCTCGCACTCTACGAATAGCATTAAAATTAAAAAAGTTTTTTTTTTACTTTTTTTCGTAATTTTTCGCCATTCTGATCTTCTATAATTAAGCTAAGTTAAGCATACAATACATTTATAATAGTTAAAATGTACTTTTCTGTTGAAGTTTTAACAATGAACATTTTGAGAAAGCTGAGCAAAATAAAAATTAATGTGCTACCCCCTACATTTTTCCTAAACATTTTATCAGAAATACTGCTGCGACCGGTTCCTCGCCAGCTGGCATCCATAGCTCCGGGTTTCATATGTTAAGACCTATGCCGACTGAGGCGCTGTCGCGAACCTTTGATCCAATGATTTTGTTTGCACCACAGAGTTAGATGTCTAGAGATAGCACGATAAACAAAAGTCATGCTGTATGTGCGGCAGCCGGTGAGAACATGACAGAGAAAGAGAGATAAAAAGATAGTTAAACCTATACGCACGAGAAATACAGAAAAATTATGTTGCTAACTTAACAAATGAAGAGGTGTTAAGAATAAAGAAATATTTTAAAAACAATAGATAACCGGAGATTAAAAATGATCGGACACTTGGTATGAAACGACAATTTCTTTAAAACCATACTGGAAGGGAAGATAGAGGGGAAAAGAGGCAGAGGAAGACCCAGACAGAGTTATCTAGCCCAAGTGAAGGAAGAGGTTGATGTCGAGTCGCATCAAGAACTCAAGATACTAACGGAAAAGAGACTGAATTGGCGAATACTCCACCGACAAGAGCGTAGCTCTTAAATAAGATGATGATGAACTTAACTTTGCATATTTTCGTGCATACTATTCTCTTCTCTTTTTCGCGTATAGGTTTACTATAATTTATTTGAGTGACAATATCTCGTCTTCTCTTTTTCCCGTATAGGTTTGTCCTTATTTGCATTTGCTTATATTTTTCGAGGGCGGAATAAAAATATTGTTTAAAATAATATTGTAAATGATTTTTAATAATTAATTCATCTTGCTTACTTATGAAAAGTTAACCGCAGTGGGAGAGTGAATAAATGCAAGAGTACTATATCGCCGCAATAGAATGGGACGTCATGAATCGCGGTGTTCGCTCTATACATCTAACTCGGTGGTTTGCATGCATCAGTAGACCTTCAATGTTTCTAAGTGCTGGGTGTTGTTGAGACAGTTTTGGACAATTTTATTGTAAATATACATTTTCTAAGCTAGATTTAATAGGCGGCTGGAAAGAGTTCACAATGGTAGAATAAGTCACAAATTCTATTATTAACAATCGAAAAATAATTATTTTGAGCCCATAACATTGTTATAATAAATTACAGATTAAAACAAAATAGTGAGAAATACTATCAGAAACACACATTACCGTATTTCCTTCAGGGGTGGCCAGAAACTAAGCTACAGTAATGTAAAAGATGTGTTGAGAACTTTGATTAAATTAAAATAGCGGAGGATACGAGTCGAGTTCAGTAAATTTTACAAACACATTATTTAATATTTTGAAAAAAAAAATGCTCTCGATTTTAAACAAACTAGTTTCTAGTTTTGCGTTTGAATAAATGCATTAACACGTTGTATATTAACATTCGTTTGTGTGAGTAAATGTATCTGTAGTAGAAACAGGTCCATTGTTCGTGTACGTAATATAAGAACGTAACGTATCTTCCGGTTTGTTAATTTAATGAAAGGTTGAGAATTGTCTATCTCTACAAAAACTTAAATGGGTCATTATTTTATTTAAGGTGTCATAATCCTGTCCCCTGCAAAGCCAACGGCACAGAGGCGATTTTGTTAGTAAAAATAGGTAAATTCCAAAATAAAACTGTTATCGGTAGCAACCGAATAAGAAAACAGTCTTAGACAAACGTAAGAATTAAAGTAAAATACTATAACATAGCATATGCTCACAACTATATTCCCCGAGGGGGTAGTCAGAGATATTTTGAAACCTCAGAACATCCACATTTCACCAGTAGTGGGGTGAGCCGACAGTGGGTACAATACATGCCTCGAAAATTGAAGCATGCAGGTTTCTTCACGATGTTTTCCTTCCCCGAAAAGCCAGTGGTGTTACAAATCGTACGTAAATTCCGAAAAATTCATTGGTACGAGTCTGCCTGGACGGGGATCGAACCATCGTCTCCTGCACGGCAGGCAAGGTTACTCGCCACTGGACCACCACGACTTTTTTTTAGTTTTTTTTTAGTAAAATGTTTTGGAAATTACGTTAACACTGTTGTTTTAAGCAACGCAATATAATTTTAAGGGACAGTAACGCAGCGGTTATTTTGTTGAATAAATATCAATAAATGTAAGAAGCAGCAAGAAAACATCGCTGCAAATGTCTTTAATGATTACTATAAACAATAATGAACCAAAATCGGCATTAAACGGTAAAAAATGCTTATAGAATTTATACAATAAAAGAAAAGAAAATTGTATCCAAATTGTACAGTCAGATATATCCTTTGACTATTTATATGTGAACTGGTTACGCGTGTAATTCTACTAACAAACATTTCTGCCACTTTTTGCGGGGGGCGAGGTAACATGAAATCCGCAACTTTGGATTTTATTCCCCATAACTTTAGATTCTAATTTTGAATGTTAAAAATCGTGAAAAGTAGTCTCGTGTGAACCCCAAACGTTCTAAGTTCGATGTTATTATTTCGCAATTATAGGCTGTCTCGTTTAGTGATAAGGTGTAAAATTGAATGTAAATGCACAAGATCAATTGTGCTTATACCGTGGCGGAGGGGAAATGCTACCGCAAGGCTAGTCCTTATAATAATTAGTCTAAGATCGTAGCCAAATATTTCTGAGCAGTTTTCAATGAATTCTTTACAGTAAATGTTACCCATTATATCTAAACGTGTATTGTGTCATAAATATCTGAGCAGCTAATTTTCAATAATTTGTTAACAATGTTATTTAAAATTGAAATGTATAATAAAGGAATAAAGTCATTTTTCCTACGCTACTCAGATGATCACCCTGACTTGGTAGATACATTTGATGGTCTAGGAGTTCAGATATTTTTTATTGGCTATGACTGTGTAAAGAAATTATTGAAAATAAGAACAGCTCAGAAATATTTGACCACCTTGTTTGCTATGATATATCTGATGGTGACTGTACCTGGAATAAAATAATGACCCAAATGATGAAATCAGTGTAAGGACATATATCATACATACATTTACGACCATATTGCCCTTTTGGAGTGGTCAGAATTGACAACATTAAATGTTTTAACCACCTGTATTTAATAAAAAAATTTAAAAATAGGTTAAAAAATAAGACATACGTATCTTTCCGATTTTATTTGTGACCGATATTTCTATTTTTAATTTACTTTGGAATTTTCTGAAAAACGTAGGATTTATGGCTAAGATACCTTGGCCGCAATAACATTAAAAATAAAAACTGTCAAATACAATAGAAAAGCCAAGTAGGCAAAGGAATAAAATCTCATTTAACCTCTATTATATTTTTAGTATTTTTCAAATAACTCATGAAATAATGGATAGAAAAATCTGATAATTTTGATATAAGCTTTGAATCACATAATCTCCAAATGGTTTTCTTATTTTGGTACCTTTCTTAAAATGAAATGTTGTCAATTAATAACTAAGAATACAAATAATTTGACAGAAAATGTGACTTATTTTCAAAATCTATAATTTAATTTATTTTTTTGGAACAATGGCTTCAAAAGTGTCAGTCTTTGAGTTTGATGATTTCATCTAGAGGCGATTTGAGACGTAATTTATTTTTGATTTGAGATCAAGTTTTTTTTCATTTTATTATTTTTTTAGTTACATAATTCTTATATACTAGGCTTAATCCAAAGTCAAGTAAAGATTATAAAAGCGTTATAAACCTTAGATAAAACCAAAAAAGGAAGATGCCGCATTCATACAACTAATACAAAACGGAGCCCAACGGACTTATACTATATGAATAGATAATAATAGTACACTATAGAAGCGAAATTATAGTTAAACCAACACGAGATTGGTATTCATGACATTTGTATGCGTATTTTGACATTTAACGCAAGAGTTTCGTTTCTATAGTGTACTATTATTATCTATTCATATGGTTATATGTCGTTTTCGCGTCAGACTAATCAAACTCTAACCATACATAATTCCAAAGAGATACATCACCGACTACTATACGGTAGCTAGTTGTAGGTATTAACAAGAAAGGCAAAAAACAAAAATTTGATTACAAAAGTTGATTGCAATTATAATCAGTTTTGTTTCCTGTGCAATGTATTTTATGTTTGTTGTAAATAAAGTGTATTACATTCAATTGTGGTTAAATTTTGTATAATAATTACTGTATACATAATAAATGAACGTAAATGTAGCTCATTGATGTGTTTATCTATGCATTCAATTCAAGACAACGCAATGTATGATGAAAAAACAGCATCTTCCCTCATTAGTTTTATCTGAGGCATTATAAAGAAAATTTCAAAAAGTCAATAGATTGGAGAATAGAAAAATAAGACTAAAAATTAAATCTAGAAAGAGATACAATGATAGAGTGAATTAAGCCTTAAATTTAACAAAAACTGAAAATACAAACAGACAAATATCTTAAAAACATCGATGATTGTCTATTATTTTATCTAGCTAGAACAATTTTACTGATAAAATAAGGCTTTTAAGGTGGACTTCCGATGCTAGCGGCCGATGCGACAGACGCGCGCGTCTGACGCGTGGTTCTGTCATATGCCATATGTCTATCGCATCGGCCGCACGCGTCAGTCGCTGGCATCCGAAGCTGCGCCATACGTTTTCATAGTAACTAGTATTGTCACATCGGCCGTCGGCCGCGAGCCGCGCGCGTCAAACGCATCGGCCGCTGGCATCGGAAGTCCACCTTTAGCGGGAACTATGAATGTAGACACGGCGACACATCAAGCTACATAAAGCAAACATAAGCTGGCCCCGAGACGCTATACATTATTCTACCTACGCGAGACCAGCTTTATTTGATTTTGTATAGCTTGATGTATCGCTGTGTGTACAGTGAGATTTATATTTGAAGTCTTTTCATTGAAACAAAATTGGTCTACGACTTTCATTAGATGGCGTTGTAATAAGAAAAGGTTTTCAAAAGCATTTTTCTCGATTTCATAGTTTCAATACATAGTATACATACTTTCTTGTGACGAAGTATGAGATTAAAAAAATGTTTATTACTTTTTTGTGACGAAGTTTGAAAAAAAAAACGTTTAAAATGTTTATTTAGTAACATGCATAATAAAAATTAATTGTCGTGGATTTTTGACATTCTTTGGGACGAGGCATGTTACCAATTTAATTATTAATTATTTGGTAATGGTTTAATATTTTAGTAATTTTGTTTCTAATCTAAATAAGGGAAACAAATAAATAATTGGAATTAATATAATTATTTAGGTGATTCGATGTTTTTTTCGTCTATGAGCTCTTAGTCTTCTAACGCCATCTATGGATTTTTTTAACAATCTTAGAAACCACCTTATTTATATAGAAAACAGTAACTTGGTTTTGAGGTAGGTATAACAATGGACTGCAAAGGTTTGTTTCGAAATATTAAAAATAAAATGTCCACAAATTTTACCACAAAATTATTCCAGTTAATACAATAAAATTCAACCAATGATTTCCTCAGATTTTGTCTGAATGTATTACAGTTATTTTTAGATTAAATATGTCATAATAAATGTGCTTAAACTATTTGACAAATAGTGTTAAGTTTACTTATTTGATTAAAAATAATCAAAAGAAAGATTGAAAAAAAAAATACTGAGACAATTTTTTTTTCAATCTCTATTCGATAAAAACAAGTAAAAATTAAAAAAAAATATTTAAGAAAATGGTTTTTAAAGTCTTTTTAACATCACCCTGTTTTACTTTTTTCAAAAAATGAATTGAGGTAATTTCGCTTCCTTAAAAACTAGTTTTAATATCGATTTTGTTTTTGGTTTAAGACAACATTACTGGCCATCCTGTTTTGAATTGTCTTAAGCCGCGAACGCACCGAGCGAAGGATAACGAATGGTATTATACTCCATTCCAAAGAGCAATTAAAATTTAAGACTGTTTTGAATTACAGAAACAGTGAATTGAAACACTTACTATCACTTATTCTTAGAACAGCTTAACGACCAAGATATTACGGAAAGAATATCTTTTTGAAATAAGATTTTTGATTAAGAATTGGCCAGAAAGCTAAATAGGAATCGGAAAATCTTGTCGTCCATATTTTGGAATTAAGTATAGATAAGGTGCACGATGAAGGCCCGAGTGTTGGCAAACCATTTTACCAGAACAACAGAAGAATAGAATAGGTATAATAAATGACCTGCATTAATTTTGATTACCTAGGATTCATATTCTTATTCTTATTCAAATGAATTTTTGTTTTGGTGTGAAATAAAGTACAATTTAATTCATTGTTGTAAATTTTTTTGGCGCTGGAATGTTTAAACTTGACAATGTTTAGCGTTTTCATTAAAAAAATTGTTCAAAGACACTGGAAAGATGGCGTTATAATCGTGCCAATTCAGCTGTCAGATCGAAAGTGTTTCGTATTTTTCTCGATTCCCTAATTTTAGGGAGCAATTTTTTGATTTATTAATAAGATGATTATGGTTTTAATATGAGAGACGTTTTGATACCTCAAATTAACTTTTTGTGCAGTAAATGTTCGTTTATGTACAACAAACGAACATTTTAGGTGCTATTGCGTGTTTATTGGTAGTGAAAAATTATCCATTGGCAACACCACCACTATCAAATCAAATCTTTTTACTGTCAATTTGACAGGTTTTTCTGAACTTTTAATATTGCCATCTACAGATTTTTCGATTTACTAGTCTTGGAAAACGTCTCATTATAAAATCCCACCATTATCGTCACAATACATAAATAACTTAAGTGCATATAATTTTACCAAACTCTCATGCATGATATAAAAACCTTAATTTGAAAGACTTAATTTGAGAGAATGTTCGTTCGAAATCCTTCGCTCGCTCCGCACAGTGTGTACCCGTATTTATAATAAATTTATTTTCATTTCACAGCAAAACTTTTTCGAAAAAATGCAAGAAAGCGAAATTAAAAATCTTACAGTTCTAATATTGCCTAAATCCAGTAAAAATTGGATAGTTTTAAAAATGAACACATTAGTATCGGCACTTTTAACTTATAGAGCACTTTAAGAGCTATTTATTTATTTAATTTATAGGTAAAATGTTCTTATTTAGTCTTAATTATTAAGTATGGCAATAGTCGCTTGATTTAATAACAAAAAAAGTGTATAACAATGTTTGAGATCTGATTTTTCTATGTTTAATTTTATTATTGAGAAAAATTGTCGCAAAAAATTACTTAGGTATAAAAAAACAGTCGATTTAGTCTTTTAAATTATTGCTCTGGAAACGATTTCGAGATTTCTATACAATTAGCTTTTAGTATTGAAGAAAATACATTACGAAAATAAATAACGTCATCCTCTGCCATAATTAATTAATCAAAAAAAATCATGCATAAAACTTTTTTTTTGTAACTCAAAAATATGGAAGACTACATTTTTAAAGTTCATTTTTTAAAATCATGTGGCAGAGGATCGTGAATTATTCAACCATGCAAGCATGCAATTAATCGAGAATCTCGCACAACTTCTCTCTTCGTTCCATATGTTCCGGCTCAGAGCAGTGCGCCATCAAAACCGATTCTCCGATGATCAAATTTTCAAAACACAATGAGCAAGCGTACATCGCATCTCCAAAACATACTATTTTATTATAATCTCTGTACATCGTCATAGGATTTAATACTGTACTCGGTTGAATTTCTTTCCCTGATTGAACGCATTTCTTTATATAAGCCGTTTTATATTGAAAATGGATCTTTTCGCAATGCATTTGACTCAAAATATGTTTCAGAACTCCATTTTCTTCGTTCTCCGTCGTCTTACAAGATGGGCAGTGGAATGTTATTATGTTTTTAGATTCGAATTCATCGGATGATTCACATTGTAGTTGTATACTGTGGACTTGAACGTAGAAGGTTATTCGTTCAATGGCAGCTTTCTGCAGCAATGTACTGTACAGACTTGTGTCTTGAAAGCTGTTGTAGCTTATTATTAAGTCCAATGACTCGGAATAGGCCGTCAACGTAGATGAATCTAGGGTGAAATTCCCGATTGAAGATGTTATAGACATTGATCGTTCGTTAGACTTCGAAGTCAGTCCAGAATCAGTATCCGTAGATTCATTATGATGGCATTTGCAAATGCATTTACAATCTGATTCGTCGACGTCTAAATTTGTAGAGGTTAAGATATCTTCCGGTTGGAATAGAGAGATCATAGCATCCCGGAAATCGGGGAAATCAAAATGCTTTATTTTCTTTTTATTGTTCATTCGGAGTCTCTTGTGCGGTACTCGTTTTCCTTTATGAAGATCATAAGTTATGCGATGTATCTGATTTAATTTAGGTTTAGTTTCTTGATTATTTAAATAAACATTTACGAATTGATCTATCGTGGTTTTTATTGACAGCAACTGCTTTTTGACTTTGAATTTTGTTTCCTCGTCTTCCTTCTCCATGATTATATTCCAGGAATCCGTCGGGCTGATACCTCGTTTAGGATTATCCAAGTACGTTACTTCTCCAAGAATCTTCGGGATGTTAGAAACGTCTGTCCCTGGCAGACTAGCGACAAAAGAGCGGCAGTGAAATATCTTTGAGACTTCAACATGGAATTGGAATTGCGACAGTAACTTTTTCAAAAAACACTCCATCTTTTCCAGCTTGATCTGATAATTTAGAAGCAGAGTTAAACGCTCTTCTTCGCTCTGGTCTATTTCGACGTCTCCGAACGATTCTGGTGTAGCTGACGGCACCAATTGATTCTCGATGTTCAATTCATTCTCCTCGTCAACCTTACGGCACATTTTGATGCTGAATTTTTCATTTGAAGCGATAGATATGTCTGTATCAGAGTCCGAAAGAGATTGTATATCCATTTCTTCTTCCGATGATACGTCTGACATCGCATCGAATAAATCAAACGATCTGTTGAAATCAAACTGTTTAAATCGCTCGCTGAACGCTTCTGAGCTCTTGCATTCCAATAAAATGTGTTTAGGAGTATTTTCGACGTTATCTCCCTGTCCGGAACGATCAATATCGTCTAATGATTGGTTAGCTTTTTTAACGTCCAATCTTAATTTTTTTGAACGTCGCTGCTTTTCTTTTTTTGAACCAGCATCAATGCTAATAGTGAGGAGATCTGTGTCTGATAAAGAACCCTTTTTGGCGGCAAAATTTTTAAGTGATTCAGGAAGTTTGAGACTGGTGCACTGTTTTGAAGTTGAATCCGGTTCAGGACGCTCGAAATTGATTTCCACCGTCTCTTCAGCAGCGTCAGTTGATGTGTGACGCCTTTTTTTTAAGCCAGGGTCATTCAAAACATCGGGGCTGGTTCCTTCTTCATCAGGTTTTTTGAAATAATTTATGTTTGATATGATTTTTCTTAAAGAAAACGCCATTTTATAGTTCAATCCAGATTGCAGTACTCGTAATTTGCTGCTAGCGTAACGCAGTCACAATTTGGCTGATGGAAAAATAATTGGTGTTACGGAAAATTTCGAGATCGTAACAAAGAGATTCAGCTAGTTATTAATGTAAATGCAGATTTTACCTGTATAGATGGTTGTGGCAGCAGCCGTGGATGCCTTTTATTATTCTCACGTCATTTCACTAAAGATTAACACTCGTTTTATTCACGATTACCTTCGAACTTAAATAAAAATTGATGAAAATACTTCGACATAAAAAGATAAAAATTACAATGTACACAAAACACGTATGTTTACAACACGACTAAATTCACGATGACGAAAGAACTTGTTCCGTGGCGCTAGTGTTGGAACAAAATATATTGACAAAATGAGTTGTACACTTTGATCGATAGCTCTCGCATTTGTTAGCATAGCAATGTCAATATTCGATTGCCATAATCAGCTGTTCTTTCGTTAAAAACATAGTTTTCACATTTGTTACAAATTTGGTGCTTATTATATGGAAATATAACTAAATGTGCCGGACTATTCTGCTAATGAAATGTGTTATTAGTGGAATATTGTTGTCATAATTTACAAAATAAATATTATCTCGATTGTGTTGAAGTGCTTGGGGCAGCTCTATTTTAACGTTCCGTTCCAGAAACAAACAATTTTCAACACCTGCGTTTTGCGTCATTTGTCGATCAATACTGCGTGTATCGGAACATTCGGCACAGGTGCGTTTATTTTTCTTGGACCGAGGATTGGGGGCTAATGTAGGGAAAGAAACAAATATCGAATCTTGTAGTGCGGTTTCTCTTTTGTGCATAGTTATTAAAGCAAAGCATAAAGTTTGGCATTTCATTATACGTGACGTGACGTCCCAAATCAAAATATTTTTGTTATTTTTCTCCTTTCATATTTTCCAGAGAAATAAGAGACAATTAAAGTAAGTTATCACGATTACCATCTTTATAAAACTCATAAAATATTAATCTATCAAAGATTTACCAAAACATAACCTTCAAAGTCCCTAAAAATTTGTGTGAAAATTTGCAGTTAAAATGAAAACTTCAATAGACGTGGAATCTCTGCGGACGGAGCACGAGTCCGACGAGCAGTGGGAGGTGCGGAGGAACTTCATGGAGGAGCATAAGGAGGACTTCGAGGAGGCGGAGTTGATCACTTTAGCTCAACTGTTCACAAACATCGAATTTTTGGGATGCAGGTGAGATTTTTAGGAAAAATTTAATATAAATAATTTATTTGTCAATCTTTCCTTCTTCGTTATAATAATGTTAATAAGTTAAAAATTACTAGTCAAGTGATAAATTAATAAGTAATATTGTAGGTTAAAATCACTAGTTGTAGAGTCATCGAGGCATTTAAGGCTTTTGCATGTTATTGACATGATGGATAAATAGGTGTGATCGAACTTTTATAATATAGGGTACTTCTTAATATACTGATACTTTTTTTAGGGGATGATCATCAAGCACCAACATTGATATCGTAAAAAAAAATCTGCTCCATACAAAACTGCAAACCTACTTTAGCCAAATGTATGGATGGGACAGCTGATTTTTTTTCGCAATTTCTATGTTGGTCCCATAGAGAGAATTGTTCAGTTTGATAATAATAATAATAATATAATAAATTCGTTTATTACCATAAAAATGTTACACATTAAAAGTTTCCTGGCGAACCCCGCACAAGGCAGCAAAGGCCCGATTTGTGGCGTCCCAGATTTACATAATATAGTTATTACTAGTACACAGAATACAAAATACAAACTCGGTTGACACAAATTATTGGTAATTAACTTATTTTTACGGTTACAAATGTTTCTTAAAATATACATATTAAATATATTTTTTTTTTTAGATACTCTAAATAGAAAACGGTATAGTGTGAGTGTGTATATGTGTGTGAATGTGTGTGTAAGTAAAAGAGGTTGTCATTCAAAGATTTTTAAAACTGTTTCTGTAGCGTCATAGCTAAGAGTGGATAACCAAGTTGTAATTTTCTTTTTTGCTTCCCTCATTGAAATATTTTTCATGTCACACCATGATGCCACAACATTGTAAATGTAAGGGAAAGAGAAGTGCCTAAAGCGCTGAGCAAAGGAGGTTTTAACTATTGGGGTGGGAACACGGTAAACTCTCTATTTCAGAATGTCAGGGTAACAAGAAGACAGCAACAGGGACTTTGGTCTGATCATCCCCTTAAAAAAGTGTCAGCATATTAAGTTGGACCCTACATCTGATAGGGACTCTACATCCCTTCGCCTGGGCATTTCCAGCCATTTCCAAAGGCATTTCAGTCACAGACTAAAAAATTATAGGTATTCTAATAGATTGTTTTCTTTAAAATGGCAGGGTTGGAAAATGTTCATTAAGATTCCGTTGTTTTGGCTAAGGTCAGTAAAAGTAATATTTTCGAAAAAAAAAAAAAGTTTCTTCGACAGTAAAGTCAGTATTTTGAGGATCAGGGGCTACGTTTCTACAAAAAGGGTCTGGCTTCAGTAGATTGAACTGAAAAAATGACCTTTTTGAAGTGGCAGTCCCTTAAAAATATCTTAACAAATCTTTTTCTTTTCGGTAGGTCCTTAAACTTACCTTTAATTAAGAATTTGCTCTCTTAATCATTTTTTTAATACACAATACACCATCACTTTAGAAGAAGCATGTGGGCCACATGCCTCAGTGATGATTTTTCTTACTTATTCACAAACATGCTCCATATATCCTGCCTGATCAAGACATTTAAGATCCTGACTGGTCATTATAATCTCTAACAATTTGACAAACTGTTCATTCGTGACCACAATGTCCGTCTAAGAGGACACCATATGAAACTACGAACCAGCTCCTCAAAGAACAATCCTCATCAGCACTTCTTGAGTAACAGAGTTGTCACAGCATGGAACAAACTACTCGAGGAAGTAGTCTCGGCACAGACCATAAATCAGTTTAAGAACCGTCTCGACCTACATATTTCCAAAAACTGATAAGAAATAGTAGCTGCGACCAAAAGGATACAGGCATTATCAGTTGCATCAACTGCCTGCCTGATAAATAATAATAATAATAATATATTATTAACACGTTCGTGGACAGTAACTGGCTATAGCAATGATTACAATAAAAGCTATAATTGTATGTCTCGTTCACTGTACACAAACGTGTTAACATACTTAACTAACAGCAACTAACATTCGTATTTCGTTGTCATATTGAGAGACCAAGGGTCAGTACTCTAGAGTTTTTGTCAATAAAATCAGTATTTTTGGCCACGGGATCAGTTTCCACCCCTGAAATGGTTGTGTCCCACACCCTACCCTTTGGAAGGCCTAGATTTGTAAGAAACTTGACTAGCATAACATTATTTACATTACAGATACCCAGCAGAAACGATGAAGCGTATATCAAAACTGTCAGAGAAGGTATCGTCTAAATACAGAGAGAGCCGTCGACACAAACTGAAGAGGACTTTCGTGCAGGCCAGCGACGCTGCCGAGCAGAAAGCCAAACGCACTTTTAACAATAAATAATATTTAGGTTTACTTTTAAGAAATGAAATAATGATAGAAATTTATCCAATTAAAGGTGCACTTCCGATGCCAGCGGCCGATGCGACTGGCGCGCGCGGCCGACGGCCGATGCGACAATACTAGTTACTATGAAAACGTATGGCGCCGCTTCCGATACCAGCGTCTGACACGTGCATCAGACGCGCGCGACCGATGCGATAGACATATGGCATGACGGAACCACGCGTCAGTCGCATCGGCCGCTGGTATCGGAAGTGCACCTTAGGGCTGGCTGTCCATTGACGTGGACATAGGCGGCGGAGCGGAGAAACGGAGCTGAGATTTCATTCAATCCTATTGGTTAATAAAACTCAGTTTCTCCGCTCCGCTGCCTATCTCCGCGTCAATGGACAGGCACCTAATACTTGCAGCACGTCTAGCATGATTTCTCTACTTGCGCGCGACTCGGCTTTTTCCCGTGCAAGTCGCGGCAAGCGCGGCTTTCGCTCTCCGAAAAGCGCGGGAACGGGTTATTTTCTATGCAGTGAAGACACGTCGCGCGCGTGTAGAGAAATCATACTAGACGTGCTGATGTGTTTTTTACAAATTCAACTTTATTAAGGGCCTGTTTCACCACTTCTAAATTAGTTTTTAATTGCTTACCTGACAGATCGATTGACATATCTTTCATACATATATGTCAAACGGTCCGTCAGATAAGTTGTTAACAACTTACCTAGAAGTGTTGAAACAGGCTCTGACTCAAATATTCTTTAATATGATCGAACAATCATGCTTATGTGATCTTTTTGTATCTATATTCATTGACTTTTGCTTGTGCATTAAGACTGTATTTCAGTGTGGGTCACTGATGTCAAGTGTGTGTGGGATTATCTATCCCAATCTCGAGGATTGTTTGTTTGGCGGAGCCTCGTGGCAAACTCAAACGCGAACACCATGCGACTGACAGAAAATAAAACTAAAAAATTATGATTTCAATATAAAAGTTTTATTAACTTACCTACAATCAACTTTTTAATTTTTAATACATATTTCTTTTTACGTAAAAATACAAAAATCATTCACAAAATGATTTTAGAACAACCTCATATCAGCATTAAAATCAAACTTTTAAAACAGTTAATTATAAAAAGTAATGGAAGAATGGACAAGTGTCCAGAAAAATTTATGATTAAATTCGATGATTTCATAAATCATAACTATCTATGGAGCGGTTTATACAGAAGAGACGTGTGGCGGTGGCGGATAGCCAAAGTAACACAATTGACAACATTTCATTTTAAGAATGGTACCAAAATAAGAAAATCATTTGGAGATTATGTGATTCAAAGCTTATATCAAAATTATCAGATTTTTCTATCCATTATTTCTCGAGTTATTTGAAAAATATAATAGAGGTTGAATGAGATTTTATTCCTTTGCCTGCTTGGCTTTTCTTTTGTATTTGACAGTTTTTATTTTTAATGTTATTGCGGCCAAGGTATCTTAGCCATAAATCCTACGTTTTTCAGAAAATTCAAAAGTAAATTAAAAATAGAAAAATCTGTCAAAAATAAAATCGGAAATATACGTATCTCTTATTTTTTACCCTTTTTTTATATTTTTTATTAAAAACAGGTGGTTAAAAAAATGTAATGTTGTCAATTATCAACCTTATATAGTACGTAGCATAGCATCGTTTTTGTCGTAAAGGAGAATTGATGGTCTAAACCACAATATTACTTGGATGTTATGTTACACCTTTTAAAAAAATATAATAGGATAAGAGCTAAATACTTTTAGTCTATAAGCGTAGTTCTAGACCTAAATGCAAAAAATCACTTGTAACTTAACAGGTATCCCCCTGAACGTCCTTGACCCTTTTAGAACCGCTTCACCTCTACTAAACTACGTCATTTTAGTAGGTATAGCTCAGAGGAAGGATCTCCATAGAGTCCGCATAAATTTACGATTGTAGTTAGTCTCTTTTGTCTTATGACGTACCTTAATAGTAGAAGGAGATGGAACTATAGATATTTGTTTATGCGGTTGTCCACTTTTTTTTTATCTAATGTCATACCAATTGTAAAGTGTCCACTTTTTGTGACGTTTAGGTTTGTGTGTTGTGTCAAGTAGTATGGACAAAAGGCACCAAGTGACATATGGCCTTATGTTTACGGTCACTTTTCACACACACTAGCTCAAAAAAAAGTGGACAGCCGCATAAACAAATATCTATAGTTCCATCGCCTTCTACTATTAAAGGTGCGTCATAAGACAAAAGAGACCAACTACAATCGTAAATTTATGCGGACTCTATGGAGATCCTTCCTCTGAGGATATATCTGATGGCAACTGTCCTTGATTATATCACTGTCTGTGGTGTCTTCTAATCCATGGAAATCCAATTCGTAAATCATAAGAATTCGCACCAAATTTTACAACTATCTAATTAACTCATAAAACTTTTTTTAGATCATATTGTTTACACAATGGTGTGTGTCGCAAGTAAAAGTGACTTCAACTTATAAAGTAGATGCACATAATACAGATTTTTACCAATATTTAGGCTTTCCTTTGAACACAGGTTTCATATGTATTTTATAGAAAAATAAGAAATTTACTTAATAGCAAATAAAGCCGAGATGTTGAAGATCATTGCTATATTGTTCATTAATTTGTATGTCTTTCGAACAGGGTTCGCGGATATATATCATGATATATATCACGATATATATCAATTGATTTTTATCTTGATATATATCAATTGATTTTTTCCTATCTTCTGAACTACAAATTTTGTAGATTAATGTTTACCCTGGCAACACGTAGCGAAAAACTACAATTCAGAATAATTTAGATTATTTCCCAAAATGGCAACCTTATTTAAAGTAGGGGAAATCCCCTTTAACTTACCAGTACGGCTAGATTTTTATTGAAATTCAAACCTTAACTTCATATGATATAACTTTGTTACTTTTTTTTAATAAAAAATGTGGTATTTCGACACTTGTATTATTTTACAAATTCCTTTCACATTTTTAAGTGTTTACAGAATGAAATTCGCTTCGTTTTCTTAGCCTGGATATATATCAGATATATATAAAAAAATCGGATTTTTTCGAACCCCGCTTTCGAATAACGAGAAGATAATCTAGAATTAAACATTTTAAGGGATTCTTACCGCGTTTAGGTATATTTGAGTTCCCGATATTTCGGCAGTGAACAACTGTCATGATCACGGGATGACTGAGGAACTGCAGGTAGATTTTTAAGAGGATATAATTCGGAGCGCGCTCCATACAATCGTACTATGGTGATATTTTCAATACTAACCAATTAAACTCAATTAAATTTTTCAGAATCAATCTAAAGACAAATTTCTATGCTTGTATTGAGTCAGATTTTCGTTAAAATGTATAGTTTTAAAGTTACAGTGCCTCAAAGATTTTCATACAAATCTTAAATTAATCCTAGCATTGAAACTGTATATTTTAACGAAAATCTGACTCCATACAAGCATATATTTGTTTCAAGATTGTTTCAGCAAAATTTCATTGACTTTAATTGGTTAGTATTGAAAATATCACCATAGTACGTTTGTATGGAGCGCGCTTCGAATTATGTCCCCTTAAGAGCAAAAATATACTTAAACGCGGTAAGAACCCGTTAAAATGTTTAATTCTAGATTAAAAAATAACCGCGTAACTCTCAAAAACTGTATTAACGAGAATATAGCTTCTAAAACCAGCAAAATATAACCCCGGCTCTGCGTTTGCCTATGGGGAGCGTCTTAAAGCGACATTTTCTATTTTAAACGCATACTATCCTGACTTTCCCGTAGTATAATTAAGTAATACTAATATTTTAAGTATAAATAATGTACAAATTAGTTAGATAAATAATTATTTTACTAAATAAATCAGTCTCTAGTCCGAAGGCCCCATATTGAAGTCCGCCGGGCGCCCACTGTTGGCCTCGCGATTGCGCTGTAATGTGGAAAAAGATTATAAATAAAATAAATATCTTGGAAAT
Organism: Agonopterix alstromeriana; assembly: GCA_963924505.1. Lineage (NCBI taxonomy): Eukaryota > Metazoa > Arthropoda > Insecta > Lepidoptera > Depressariidae > Agonopterix > Agonopterix alstromeriana. Next base: position 1,655,927 of record OZ004688.1, read on the forward strand.
TGTTACACAAATTATCTCGTCCTAACATTTGAAAAGCAGATTAAAAAAGTCGATTTTTAAATTTTAATTATAACATTTCGTCGTTGCGACTTTAAGATCTCCTATGTAAAAGTGTTGGGAAATTGAGAGTTTAAATTGCCGTCTTTTCATGACTGCGCACATAAGACTATTTTTCTATCTGTAGAATAACCGTGAAAGTGTTATTTTGACTTGAGAGTTTTTGCATTCTATGGAGGACATCATAAATTATGTATTAACATAAAAAAGTTAATTTCGAAAAAGTGTCACATAGGAGATCTTAAAGTCGCAACGACGATTTACACTGCAGTTTTATGAATAAATATCGTTTACTTTTTTCGAAATCTATCATAAATATGGCATTTCGAGGCATGAATTGTATCCACTGTCCATTACAAGTGGCGAGGGGTCACCCCCCGTCACACTGGACAGAGTTTCGGTACTACTGGTGAAACGTGGATGTTCTGAGGTTTCAGAATATCTCTGACTACCCCCTCGGGGAATATAGTCGTGAGCATAAGCTGCGTCTAGCGCGGCAATTCTGCCAATGTCAAGTAGTTTATAATCTCAAGTGATTGTTTTATGGTTAAAAAACAAGAGCGTCACAAAAGAGCCACGTGCAAGCCTAAAAAGAGGCCAACACGCACGCGTCCACTCTCCGTCAGACTTGCAGCGCGACTCTACCAGATTGGTTAATATTCAAAATAGAATTAGACTTAATTTCTATGGAGCGCGCTAACAAGTATATCCTCTTAAACCTAAGAGGAAGGATCTCCATAGAGTCCGCATAAATTTACGATTGTAGTTAGTCTCTTTTGTCTTATGACGTACCTTTAATAGTAGAAGGAGATGGAACTATAGATATTTGTTTATGCGGCTGTCCACTTTTTTTTGAGCTAGTGTGTGTGAAAAGTGACCGTAAACATAAGGCCATATGTCACTTGGTGCCTTTTGTCCATACTAATTGACACCACACACTCAAACCTAAACGTCAAAAAAGTGGACACTTTACAATTGGTATGACTCACTCTAGTCTTTAAGAGAGATCCTTCCTCTTAGTCTTAAACACGGTACAAACCTGAACATGAATTGGTTGATCTGTATGGCTGGTAGTGCGGCTCGCAGCGCGGTCAGGGATGCTGTCTGCAGCATACCCCACACTTCCAGGTACTGCAGTGCTGCCATGCTGCTTAGTTTCCTGTTATGAGATAAAATTGCGTGAAAAATAACACAGAAGACCATCTGCCGTAGTATAATGCACTCGAAAAGGTTATACCAGGCCTTTTATCTCGTTCGTTTGCGCGCAAATAGAAAGCTAAGACGCGATAGCGCTATATATAACGCTGCCATACTACAGCCGCATATCAATTCTCATATCTACACTTTTATACAAATGTAGTCTGTTTGAGTTCGCAAAAATTACGGGACAGATGTTGATGAAACTTTTTGACGTTTGTTTTTAAAAGCTTAGCCACGGTTTATACAGAAGAGACGTGTGGCGGTGGCGGATAATCTAAGTAACACAATATAAACCTTATAGTACGTAGCATAGCGTCGTTTTTGTCGTAAAGGAGAATTACGCCCGCGCCTCCAGGCGACGTCACCTGGAGGCGCGGGCGCGATTCTCCTTTACGACGCTATGCTACGTACTATAATGTTTATAATTGTGTTACTTTGACTATCCGCCACCGCCACACGTCTCTTCCGTATAAACCGCGCCTAATGATTAGACTTACAATCGTATATATTTTTATCAAGCTACTACGATGAAAGCCGGTGCGGTCGAAGATGCGGGCAAAATCCCCCGAGGGGGTAGTCAGAGATAGTTTGAAAACTCAGAACTTTCACGTTTCACTAGTAGTACCGAAACTCTGTCCAGCGTGACGGGGAGTGAGCCTGTCGCCACTTATAATGGACAGTAGGTTCATTTACTGGCAAAGTACCCGACTATAGTCTGAAGTACGTGATCCTAGTGTAGTGCGTCGATCCAACGCACCAACAGTCCACCACCTCGCTGCCTATATATACCCTAACGGGCGAATCTTAATAGCGCGATGCAGGACTTACGTTAGAAGATGTGGAGGCAGCAGATTGCAGCGGCTGAGAGCTAGGTGTTCTAATCTGTTCAGAGCCAGTAATGAGCTCACTAGTCCTAGAAGACTGATGATGATGGTATTACCTAGTGAGATTAGCTGGCTATAGCCTAAACTATAGTCCCTTGTGTAATGCGTCGATCCAACGCATCAACAAGGCAACCTCTTCCGACCCTATATATACCCTCGCGGGCGAATCTTAACAGCGCGATGCAGGACTTACGTTAGAACATGTGGAGGCAGCAGATAGCAGCGACTGAGAGCTAGGTGTTCTAGTCTGTTCAGAGCCAGTACAGATCCGACGGCCGCGGCGCCGAGACGCGAACAGTCCGATAGATCCAGTTCAAGAAGGCGTGGGCAGCGGTCCACTAGTGATGTTACCACTGTTGGGAAAAGGATCATATTAGTGATGATACAATGGATAGGTCGATGGTACTATATAGGGTCCTTCTTAAGGGCCTATGTCGAAAAATAATTGAAGCGAAATGGGTGTGTGATAGCTTATATTACTGCCTGATGTGAGAGAAAGAGATGGGGCGGCGCGTGCGCCTGAAACGTCGCAAGCTTAAAACAAACTTTATTTAATTGTGATTGTACTATTTATGTAAGTTCATTTCTGCTCTAATCAAACTTTATAAAATATCAATCTCTTTTTTTAAATCAAGTCTCGTATTTCTATTATTCACCGTTTAGCAGTTCCAAGCGTTTATCGATAAAGACGGAGGTTACTTTGGTTTATTTTTCTATCGAGAAAATGTCTCTTAATCGTGTTTTGGCTCTAATCAAAACTTCAATTATATGTTCAATTTACACATATCCGCAAATCATACTCCTACTGTTAGTACTTCATGAGATATGATGTTTTGAAGAATCTTATTTTTTTCACATATCCTCTTAATATGCTGACACTTTTTTAACGGGATGATCAGACCGTCAAAACTGAAAAACTTTTACGGACCAACATCGAAATCGCAAAAAAATCTGCTATCGCATATTGGCTAAAGTAGGTTTGCAGTTTTGTATGGAGCAGTAGATTTTCTTTTTCGCGATTTCGATGTTGGTCCCATACAGAAAGTTCAGATTGATGGTCTGATCATCCCTTTAAAAAAATTTCAACATATTAAGAAGGACTTTCTATAGGATTATTTTAAATTTGTTGGCGAAACTGAACAAGGGCACTTGTTAATGATAACAGATTGCATTATCAATGTTTATAATTGGTATTGATGATTAAGAGGATATGTGAAAAAAATTGGATTCTTCAAAGCATCATATATCATGAAGTACTAACAGTAGGAGTATGATTTGCGGATATGTGTAAATTGAACATATAATTGAAGTTTTGATTAGAGCCAAAACACGATTAAGACACATTTTCTCGATAGAAAAATAAGCCAAAGTAGCCTCCGTCTTTATCGATAAACGCTTGGAACTGCTAAACGGTGAATAATAGAAACACGAGACTTGATTTAAAAAAAAGAGATTGTCATTTTATAAAGTTTGATTAAAGCAGAAATGAACTTACATAAATAGTACAATAACAATTAAATAAAGTTTGTTTTACGCTTGCGTCGTTTCAGGAGCGCGCGCCGCCCCATCTCTTTCTCTCGCATCAGGCAGTAATATAAGCTATCACACGTCCATTTCGCTTCAATTATTTTTCGACATAGGCCCTTAACACAATTATTACTATCGTACGTAAGGCTGCAGTGCGCGGGGCGCGGGCGGACATTGACCTGTTATTCATGACCGGGCGGCAGGTCAATATCACGCAATTGTACTTAGTAACAGATACCAAATGCCTTTGTCAAGTTTCGCCAACTAATTTGATTTAACCTTATACAACGTGTTAATGAATAAGCGCAAAACCTCATACACCCCAACTGACTTATAACCAAATAATTAGATTGATACAATAATTTCATTATTTTGATAGTTGAAATTTAAAGTTATTCGCATTTTAAGTTTTCAGGCAAAAATGATTTGTTAACATTTCAGCAATGAATGAAAGCGCTAAAGTGCTCATAGATACATTTTAAGAATCTTGTTTTGGTAGTAAGTAGGGTGAGAGTGCCCGAGCGGTGGGTTAAGATCGAATTCAGTAAATTTTAAATTTTACAAATTATTAAATATTTTGAAAAAAATAACCTATGTTGAAACCATAATAATTCGATTCTGCTCTCGATTCTAAACAAACTACTTTCTAGTTTGGCGTTAATTCATTAACACGTTGTATTACAGTGTGACTCACTATCGTCTGTCATGATCCTGGCTCCGGCCACGTTCAGACGCTGCAGTCTTTGCGGCAGTTTGCTCACTAACACTTGTAACGCCGGCTCTGTGAGGTTGCACCACGATATGTTGAGAGATTGGAGGCTGGAACGGTAAGACATACGTTTACTAAAACATAAAATATGCTCACGACTATATTCCTCGAGGGGGTAGTCTGAGATATTCTGAAACCTCAGAACATCCACGTTTCACTAGTACCGAAACTCTGTCCAGTGTAACGGGGGGTCCGTCGCCACTTGTAATGGGAAGTGGGTACAATACATGCCTCGAAATAAGGTATTTGACAGGTTTTTAAAAACTGTTCTAAGTTAATCACCGATGTCTAAGGACTCTATAGAAAATGTATATTTTACGTTCCATTACATATAGTGCAAGAAAAAACGAAAACAAAAAATTTTATTTAAATATCCAGCGAAAACGCTTTTCCTGACAATATATGTGGCAACAAGCAGGTGACGTCACGATGACGTAAACTTTGTACGACACTCACACTCTACACGCAACTGTTTACAAGCAGTTGACGTCATCAACCATTCGGCCAATCACAGTCGTTTACGATCACGTGACTAAAGTAGACAAAAAAACATTTCCTTTCCTTCTCTTAAAATATCTAGTATTTTTCTTAATTGACTAAATAGTTGGTTTCCAAAATTCATATTCAATACGGACGCCATCAATAGATCCTATATTTTACATGCTGTCACCCTACATGCAGGTTTCCTCTCGATGTTTTCCTTCACCGAAAAGCCAGTGGTGTTCCGAAAAGCCAGTGGTGTTACACGAATTGTCTAATACATAAATTCTGAAAAACTCATTGGTATGAGTCGGCTATTAAAACATGAATGAATGAAATATACTTTTGTTTAGTCACATTTTATTTTAGGGTTCTTCAGACCACCAAACTGAACAACTTTCATTATACGGAATCGTTTTTTTTGTTGGCTCTACAGCTTTGACTATTTGTATGTGGACTGGTTACGTAATTCTACTAACAAACATTTCTGCCACTTTTTGCGGGGGGCGAGGTAACATGAAATCCGCAACTTTGGATTTTATTCCCCATAACTTTAGATTCTAATTTTGAATGTTAAAAATCATGAAAAGTAGTCTCGTGTGAACCCCAAACGTTCTAAGTTCGAAGTTATTATTTCGCAATTATAGGCTGTCTCGTTTAGTGATAAGGTGTAAAATTTAATGTAAAAAGATCAATTGTGCTTATACCGTGGCAGAGGGGAAATGCTACCGCAAGGCTAGTCCTTACAATAATTAGTCAAAGCTCTACAGGGTCCTTCTTAATTCCTTGGGGGAGGGTGTACACGCCCTATTTTTGACTTTGAGCGCAGATATCTCGAGACAGAAGCATTATATCGATTTATTTTCTATGGGAGTTTTGTAGGAACGACATATCAAAAAATATATTTTTTCCCTCTTTTGTTGTTGTTGACGATATGGTTTTTAGGTGTCCCTGATTACAAATCAAACTTTTTTAGAATTTATGTCTGTCTGTTTGTGTGTTTGTTTGTGCGAGCATCACGCGAAAACGATACGTTGATAGCTTATGATCTGACTTAAAATCTGGTATACAACGTGTTAATGAATTAACGCAAAACTAGAAAGTAGTTTGTTTAGAATCGAGAGCAGAATCGAATTATCATGTTTGAAACATAGGATTTTTTTCAAAATATTAAATAATTTGTTTGTATTATTTCAAATTTACTGAACTCGATCTCAACTCACTAAACGGGCAAACTCACTCTACTAACTACCAAAACAAGATTCTTAAAATGTGTCCACGAGTACGCTAGCGCTTTCATTCATTGCTGAAATGACAACAAATCATTTTGGGCTGAAAACTTAAAATGTGAATAACTTTAAATTTTAACTATCAAAATAATGAAATTATTGTTTCAATCTAATTATTTTGTTATAAATCAGTTGGGGGTATGAGGTTTTGCGCTTATTCATTAACACGTTGTATAATTTGTGTGGACGAAGTCGCGGGTTAACTCTAGTGTTTAATAAAGTGCGACTCATTTAAATGCTAAAGGTTACTGTTTATTTACCTGCTGCATCCGTCTAACAACGACGTCAAGCCTTCCGCTGTAATTCCTTGAGCCATTGTTAGATTTAACGTTTCTAAATTACTGCATTTACCTGAAAAATATTATACAACCACTTGTTAACAATCTCACTATCTGTCAGCCTCGCTCTCGCTTCCAATCATATTTCTGTCTCGGAATTAGAAGAAAATTAACCACATAATTTAACAATCAATTTGTAAAGCCGTCAGGCCGTGTGGATCCGGCTTAAAATGGACCACGCTAATTCTTCCCGTGGATTTCTTACGAGGCAAATAAGGGATTTAAGGTTTCTTATGCACTCGTTGCATATTGAACATTCTGCGTGTAGACGATCCAACGCACCAACAGTCCACCAGCTCGCTGCCTATATAGACGCTCGCGGGCCAATCTTAATAGCGCGATGTAGGACTCCTAGTGGCAGTATAGCTCGCTAAAGCCTATGCGACCAAGAGGTCGCATAGTTAATTCGAGCAGTAGCGTCTCGAGTCTCTCTTGGGAACTAAGGCGCGGTAGTGGTGATGATGTTGAAGAACTCTGCTAAGTAGCTCTGTAGTTGGCTATCTGTAGCTAGCTACAGAGATGTCATTGTCCCTCGTATTGTAGTGCGTCGATCCAAGGCACCAATAGTCCACCACCTCGCTTCCTATATACACGCTCGCGGGCGAATCTTAATTGCGCGATGCAGGACTCACGTCAGCACATGTGGAAGTAGTAGATATCAGCGGCTGAGAGCTAGGTGTTCTAGTCTGTTCAAAGCCAATACTGAGCTCACTAGTCTTCGAAGAGTGGTGATGATGGGTGGTATTACCTAGTGAGATTAGCTGACCATAGCCTAAGCTACAGATTTATTAACCCTAGTGTAGTACGTCGATCCAACGCACCAACAGTCACGCTGCCTATATATACCCTCGCGGGCGAATCTTAATAGCGCGATGCAGGACTCACCTATGAGCTGACACGTGTCATCATGTAGGGTAACACTTTCTAAGGATAGTTTCTTGAGCAGGGGACAACTTGTTAGTAGACTGTTTAGGGTGAGGCGGTCTGTTGTGGTCATGCTGAGGTCTAGGTATTGTACCCTGGAGGGCGATGGTGTGGGTGGATGCCATTCTCCTACCTGGAACAGTAAATATGGGTGGTGGGAAAGATGTAATTTGTATAATGCATATAAGATTGTGGACTGCATAAAACCTTAATAGACAACGTGTTAATGAATAAGCGCAAAACCTCATACACCCCAACTGATTTAAGTATAACGATATAATTGCATTAAAACAATAATTTAATTATTTGTTAATTGAAATATAAAGTTATTCAAATTTTGAGTTTTCATGCAAATATTATTTGTTATTAACTGAACAATGAATGAAATCGCAAACGTGCTCATGGACACATTTTAAGAATCTTGTTTTGGTAGTAAGTAGGTTGAGTGAACCCGTGTGGTGGGTTGAGATCGAGTTCAGTTAATTTTTAAATTTGACAAACAAATTATTTAATATTTTGAAAAAAGTCCTATGCTTAAACCATAATAATTCGATTCTGCTCTCGATTCTATACAAACTACTTTCTAGTTTTGCGATCATTAACACGTTGTATGTGGTAAATCCGAAAGACGCCGAGCCAAGCTCGTACTCAATTATACAAGGTGTTACAAAAGTAAAAATTAACATTTAAAATATTTAAGGGGATTGTTTAGACCATCAAACTGAACAACTTTCACTATGAGACCAACATCGAAATCGCGAAAAGTAAAATCTGTTGTCCCATACATTTAGCTCGAGTAGATTTGTAGTTTAGTATGAAACATCAGATTTTTTTTCGCGATTTCGATATTGGTCCCATAGTGAAAGTTGTTCAGTTTGATGGTCTAAACCTCCCCCTTAAATGTTTATTTGTATTTTTGTAACACCTTGAATGTATTAAAGTCCGGCCGCTGAAAGATTGCGTTTGACAGTTACCATAAAATTGTAAAAAACTGAATGAAAATATTGTTTACCTGTGCTCACTCTAGTACACAGGGCACTAGCTGCCCTTTTAAGTTCAAAAAGCTACTAAATAATGATCGGCATTTATAGTTTTCATTCAGTTTTTTACAATTTTATGGTAACTGTCAAACGCAATCTTTCAGCGGCCGGACTTTAAGGGAAGAGTGACACATACCTCAGAGCTAGCCAGTCTGATGATGACGGGCTTCCTGGCTAGTATTCTCCCTAGGGCGTCTTTTGAAAGCGCTTTATTGCCTAGATCTAGCCTTTGCCATAGTGTCTCGTCGCACGCCACCCGATGCCAGCTGGAATAGACAAAATACACTTTTTTATTTATTTATTTAACACTTTATTGTACACATAACATTACAGAAAAAAACAATTAAAGTAAACATGTACAAAGGGCGAGCTTATCTCTTAAGAGATTTCTTCCAGCAGACCCGCAACAGAGACAGTTCTAAAGTGTGAGGCAGACATAATGTGTACAGCACAAATGATAAAAACTGTAATAAGTAGCTGTGCGTTAATATACGTGTTAATGAATAATCGCAAAACCTCATAAACCCCAACTGGTTTATAACAAAATAATTAGATTGAAATAATAATTTAATTATTTTAATAATTAAATTTTAAAGTTATTCGCATTTTAATTTTTCAGGCAAAAATGATTTGTTATCATTTCAGCAATGAATGAAACCGCTAGCGTGCTCGTGGATACATTTTAAGAATCTTGTATTGGTAGTAAGTAGGGTGAGAGTGCTCAAGCGGTGGATTGAGATCGAGTTCAGTAAATTTAAAATTTTATAAACACATTATTTAATATTATGAAAAAAATTACATATGTTGAAAACATGATAATTCGATTCTGCTCTCGATTCTAAACAAACTACTTTCTAGTTTTGCGTTAATTCATTAACACGTTGTATATACATATATTATCTATAAATATAATAATACATATTTAAATATAAACAAATAGATACAATAAACTTACATAAACTATGGCTTATTCAAGAGAGTGATAGTGTTCATTTACTTGCTTTTTGAAGGTCGCAAATGTTTGACAATCACGAATGTTGGCGGGGAGTTATTCATTGGCGGGCTTTTTATCATTTTAATCTTTCTTTTTATTTAGTAACCTTGCCGGCCGTGCAGGAGGCGATGGTTCGATCCCCGTCCAGACCGACTCGTAAAAATGAGTTTTTCGGAATGTATGTACGATTTGTAACACCACTGGCTTTTATCATTTATCAAACATCGTAAGGAAACCTGCATGCTTCAATTTCGAAGCATGTATTGTACCCACTGTCCATTATAAGTGGCGATGGGCTCACCCCCCGTCACACTGGACAGAGTTTCGGTACTACTGGTGAAACGTGGATGTTCTGAGGTTCAGAATATCTCTGACTACCCCCTCGGGGAATATAGTCGTGAGCAAATGCTTTTTATTTAGGCTGATGATGATGGCAGACGAGATCAGATCATAAATAGGGTCTTTCTTAAATGCTGAGGGGTTTTTAAAGGACCAATTTTATTTTTACACTGTTTTGTACAGGATGCTAGGGAAAACAGTTGCATTACTTTAAGGGGTGATTGTACCCATGATATTGAACAACTTTCCCTAAGAGGCCTCCCTTTTTATTGCGCCACTCCTCACGGTCCTGTGCCAATCTGATCCATGTCCGATCCGCAACCCTTACAATGTCATCTGCCAATGGATCGGTGGTCAACCCACGGACCTCCTTCCTTCTCTTGGCCACCATTCCGATATTGCCTTGGTACACCGGCCGTCTTCCCTTCTAGCCAAATGTTCCACCTCCACTTCAACTTTGTAATCCGGTATCCAACGTGGACAACCCTAGAGTGGAAGCTGATGATGACTAACCGTTCGCAGACCAGCATGCCGTGCCAACGTTCGTTTAGTCCATCTGAACACACCAAGCAGTATCTCGTCTGATAGAACTGAGAATGAGTCTCCTTGTGATGAACACTAGTGTGGCTGAAAACTCACCGCTTGCAGACCAGCATGCCGTGTGTCAACGTTCGTTTAGGCAGCCATCTGAACACACTGAGCAGCATCTCGTCTGATAGCACTGAGAATTAGACTCCTTGTGGTGAACACTAGTATGGCTGAACACTCACCGCTTGCAGACCAGCATGTCGTGTGCCAACGCTCATTTAGGCAGCCATCTGAACACACTGAGCAGCATCTTGCCTCATAGCACTGAGTATTAGACTCCTTGTGGTGAACACTAGTGTGGCTGAACACTCACCGCTTGCAGACCAGCATGCCGTGTGCCAACGTTCGTTTAGGCAGCCATCTGAACACACTGAGCAGCATCTCGTCTGGTAGCACTGAGAATTAGACTCCTTGTGGTGAACACTAGTGTGGCTGAACACTCACCGCTTGCAGACCAGCATGCCGTGTGCCAACGTTCGTTTAGGCAGCCATCTGAACACACTGAGCAGCATCTCGCCTGATAGCACTGAGTATTAGACTCCTTGTGGTGAACACTAGTGTGGCTGAACACTCACCGCTTGCAGACCAGCATGCCGTGTGCCAACGTTCGTTTAGGCAGCCATCTGAACACACTGAGCAGCATCTCGTCTGGTAGCACTGAGAATTAGACTCCTTGTGGTGAACACTAGTGTGGCTGAACACTCACCGCTTGCAGACCAGCATGCCGTGTGCCAACGTTCGTTTAGGCAGCCATCTGAACACACTGAGCAGCATCTCGCCTGATAGCACTGAGTATTAGACTCCTTGTGGTGAACACTAGTGTGGCTGAACACTCACCGCTTGCAGACCAGCATGCCGTGTGCCAACGTTCGTTTAGGCAGCCATCTGAACACACTGAGCAGCATCTCGTCTGGTAGCACTGAGAATTAGACTCCTTGTGGTGAACACTAGTGTGGCTGAACACTCACCGCTTGCAGACCAGCATGCCGTGTGCCAACGTTCGTTTAGGCAGCCATCTGAACACACTGAGCAGCATCTCGTCTGATAGAACTGAGAATGAGTCCTCTCCTTGCGGCTCTGTTTTGCTTCTGCGGCTTATTATTCGTTCTTCTTCGAGGCCTAGTGCTGTGGGGAAAATATACACAGTTAAGAGAAGATAATAATAATTGATTGTATTGCCCTCTTTTTGCACTCTCTGACTTCAGATACCGCACCCCACCTCTTCTGGGGACACTTGAGGAGAGCATATCAATATTCCTACAGATTACGAACAGGAACCTGCATGACAGTAATTTCAGCAGGGTTAGCGGCGCTGGTTCTTAGGTTGAGGTCACCGTTGGCACCCCCAGTTGCTCTTTCTCTACCCCCAACTACATCTGACAAACGACAATGTGTGTGAAGATGTGACTAACAATGAAACAATCGTTAAGAATCCTTAAAAAAAATACTTTCGAAGCTGTAAACTTGTTTTTACGCTATTGGTCTTTCTTCTAAGAACATTAAAAATAATACAGTGAAATTGTTTGCGACCTAAGGCGATTTTTGTGACTACCATGACAGGCGTATAAACAATGTAACAAACGTACGTGTAAAACTCTTCTTCCCGCTGCTTTCCCTGGAACTGTTGCTATAGGCGGCATTGAACCTGGGACCGGGCGACGGGTGAGCACTGACGCTGATAGACTGAGCCAAGGGCGTTTCTTCGTCTATCTGATACTCTGTCTGTATCGTTGTTTCTAATATTTGATCTGTTGGCTGGAGGGGTTTGCCTGCAAAATTGAATTTTTTAAAGTCAAAAATCAAAATTGTTTATTCAAAATAATATCATATAACATTCTGACGTCATGTTTTTGAATCTACCAGCGTGTCGGAATGTGTTTCGTTGTAGAGAAGAAGCGGCCAGAAACTCTACAACACACTTCTTCTAAACAAAACAAAATATACAAAGTACAATTACAAAAATCCAAATTACATAGTGTAACATTGTCAAGATCAGACATTTTGGTAATTCAAATAATCATCGAGTTTATAGTAACATTTTTTATTTTTACAGAGGACTTGTTTAACATGGGACGTAAACTTTATGTCTGTCAAGTTTAGAATATTCTCTGGTATCTTATTATAATCCCGGCCAAGAGCCAGTTCGACTCAGGAACGGAGGCAGGCCATAGATACCGAGATAAGCACATAAACTTTGTCGCATCGTAAGCGATGCTCTCGCTTGATTTCGGACACTCGCTCCAGACGGCAACGTCGCATACGTCGCGCGCTGAACGAAGTAATAACAACACTGTGGCAAGTTTTTTAAGGAAATGATGTATCTGTTACGAAATAACTATACTTCATTCCAAATAAGGACGACGAGATTTTCCGATTCCTATTTAGTTTCTGGCTAATTCTGATTACCAAATGTAATTAATATATTGGATACATATACTCTCCGACATATCTTGGTCGTTACTAAAGCTGTTCTAAGAATAAGTGAGAGGAAGTGTTTCAAATCTCTGTTTCTGTAATGCAAAATAGCCATAAAATTTCTTTGCTATTTTGAATGGAATATAGTAATCTGTGACGGAAGGCTCTGTAAGACCATACAATATGACCAATGAAATTGCGTTTTCTCCACGATCCTTAATGCAAGCCCGACACACTTTTGGCCGGTTTTAGGGTTCCGTAGTCAAACAAGGAACCCTTATACTTTCGTCCATTCTGTCCGTCTGTATGCGGCGCCTCAAAAACTTGCTCATTTCTGCACCTATTGAATCGAAATTTGGCAATTTGATAACAGTAACCCAAAAACAGAAATGTAGTAGTTATAGAAACTTTTTCGACTCCCATTTTCTTATTCTACTTATAAAATGGCTACGGAAACCTCATCATGGGCGAGACCGACACGCACTTGGCCGGTTTTTATTATGTGTTATAATAATTGTTTAGCAAATCCGCCATAGGATGTCCAGCATTTATTAGTGGAATGTGTCCGGTATCAATCGCAGAGGCTATTACTGTATAATAGTTTAAAATTAAATATTTTGAATGTAGGCTCTTTTTTCACCATTTTAGCCGCCCCTACGTCGGGAGAGGCTAAAATGGTGTTCCTTTTTATTTATATTAGAGTCTTAAGGTTAAGACACGATGCTGCTGGAAAAACCGCAATATCAAAAAAAATAAAGAATATTTAAAAAACTCGAGAGCAAAAGTTACTAAAATATAAAATACTAACATTTATCAACACTCCGTGGACTCTTAACCCTGGACGTGCTGGGGCTGGGGCTAAACTTGCCCCGGGGACTCTTGGGGCTGAAGTTGGGACACGGGGACAAGTTCACATTAGGGTTCACATTCTCAATGTCGTGCTTTCTTTTCATGGCCGGTTTGTGGTGCTGTGGAAGAGATATTAATGTACATGAAACTCATAATTTTTTGATCGTATAATCAACAATAGAATCTATCGGACATTTTTTAGATCAAAAAATATCTAGAATTAAGGGGCTATAGGTTCAGACGAATGTTTTCTATGGAAAACGCGATTGCATAATCCTCCGAAAAGTGCGTGAGTGTGCCGTATTTTCGATTAGATAGAATTAACAAAAGTACTTTTTATAGATTTTGATTATGATTTCATTAGTTAAACTAATGGTGGATATGTGAGTATAAATACCAAAAATCTGAAACTATTTTAAGTACTTCTAAAACGAGAATAATGTTTAAAAATACATGAAAATACGTCACCTTTGTGATGATTTTCTATCGAGTTAAGTAATTCCAATCGTGTATTCAATTTATGATTTCACTAGATGAAACTATTCAAGAATACTGAGGTATGACTTTGGTTTCGGTAAATTGTATAAATCTAGTCGAAAAATTTAAATAAAAGATGCCTCCAAGGTATTTTGTCCTAATATTGCGTCCTACATTGACGGGTTCCGCGTAAAGGTGCACTTCCGATGCTAGCGGCCGATGCGACGACGCGCGCGTCTGACGCGTGGTTCTGTCATATGCCATATGTCTATCGCATCGGCGGTTTCAAAGAATGGGGGGTTGGAAAGAATATTTTTTCTTCCCAATCGAGTGAGGTGTCTTTGGATAGCTCTTGTAATGTAGCGTAGAACAAAACAGCCGTACATACAAGTCGTTATAATGCTTGTATCTCGAGATATACAACGTGTTAATGAATTAACGCAAAACTAGAAAGTACTTTGTTTAGAATCGAATTATCATGTCTTCAACATAGGTATTTTTTTTCAAAATAATAATTAATTTGTTTGTAAAATTTAAAATTTACTGAACTCGATCTCAACTCACTGCACAGGCACACTCACCCTACTTACTACCAAAACAAGGTTCTTAAAATGTATCCATGAGCACGCTAGCGCTTTCATTCATTGCTGAAATGATAACAAATCATTTTCCCCTGAAAACTTAAAATGCGAATAACTTTAAATTCTAACCATCAAAATAATGAAATTATTGTTTCAATCTAATTATTTTGTTATAAATCAGTTGGGGTGTATGAGGTTTTGCGCTTATTTATTAACAAGTCGTATGCGCTCCAAGTCAAAAAAAGGGCTGCAATTGCGGTAAATATTCGGTGATTGAACCGTGACTGGACTACGTACGAACCATAACTTTTGACACATTTGGTATCGCGCTAATCGCGGTATTGCTCTTGACAGCCGTTAGAGCCGTTATGACAGATCGCTCAGACGTTAAGGGCTGTCAGTTACATAGTGTTCAGCGCGATGCGGAATTCAGCATAGTTGAATAGTAATTGGATTGCAATGTGATTAGAACTGAAATTGGATAAGAATAGAACTTCGATGTTTTAACTTGGCGCAATCGGGCTCCAGAGCGTTACAAATAGCTATTGGATGGTACCAGAGTTCATACATTTCCTGGCATTATCCTTAAGAGAAGTTTATTCAGAATGGGTAAATGCGCGCTGCATACAAACGAAGTCTGGTGATATTTTCCATACTAACCAATTAAAGTCAATGATATTTTTCAGAAACAATCTAGAAAATAATCTCTATGCTTGTATGAAGTCAGATTTTCGTTAAAATATACAATTTTAATGCTAGGATGAAATCTTTGAGGTACTGTAACTTTAAAACTATACATTATAACTAAAATCTGACTTCATACAAGCATAGAGATTAGTTTCTAGAGTGTTGTATATGTATGTATATGCTCACGACTTTATTCCCCGAGGGGGTAGTCAGAAATGATCTGAAATCTCAGAGCATCCGCGTTTCACCAGTAGTAGTCGCGTTTCTAGAGTGTTTCTAAAGTTTGTAGTAGCGTTTCTAGAGTGTTTCAGAAAAAAATCATTGAATTTAATTAGTTAGTATTGAAAATATCACCAGACTTCGTTTGTGCGCGCTCCGAATTATATTCCCTTAGCAACTTACCATAACACTAGGCGTAGTGGCATCGCAAAGCGTCTCACCATCGTCTGGCTCCAGCAAACTAACGCCCATCTCTTGAAGAACCTGTTATTTGAAATTGTAAGGTAATGATATTCACAAACCTTCAATTCAAAACTTTGACTAATTATTATAAGGACTAGCCTTGCGGTAGCATTTCTCCTCTGCCACGGTATAAGTACAATTGATCATGTGCATTTACATTAAATTTTACACCTTATCACTAAACGAGACAGCCTATAATTGCGAAATAATAACTTCGAACTTAGAATGTTTGGGGTTCACACGAGACTACTTTTCATGATTTTTAACTTTCAAAATTAGAATCTAAAGTTATGGGGAATAAAATCCAAAGTTGTGGATTTCATGTTACCTCGCCCCCTGCAAAAAGTGGCAGAAATGTTTGTTAGTAGAATTGCACGCGTAACCACATATAAATAGTTAAAGGGCAGAACACATGATTCTCAATATTTTTTATCCATAGTCAAGCACAAAAGCACAGTTTAAGATACAGATCTGTAGTCATGTCCAATATTACCCTTGTAATTTGTCGACCTTACAGAACCTATATCAAAGAAAGCAGGTTGTACTATCAGTAGCCTGCATACAATCCTGGAATATACCAGATTAGGCTTAAAAACAGGCGTGGTTGACAGGCATGTGAATATTTAGTTTTAACCGCCTATCCTTCGATTTTTACGCATTTTATAAGCTTAAAACCGATATACGTTTCAATCAAAGTCCTATTAATCAGTTTAAAGGGTTGTAAGCAGGTTTAAAACGATTTTTATGCAAATTATAACCAAATATGGTGTCGGGAAAAAAGCGGGAATGTCAACGAAATTCTTACCTCCTGATCAGCTCTCCTGTCCATTAAACTCCAACCTTTACGCGCCGAATTGTCCAAACGCATGCGTTTCCTAAAATTACGTATTAATCATCAGATTTTTCGAAAAGAAACACGAAAATTATATTGACACGAATGAATGCTTTGCCGCCTTTTGACTTTGGCGCTCAAAAATCAGCTGTCATCGATAGGTATGGAGTAATTTTAACAGATTTTTAGTGGCAAATTGTGAACTTACCGAGGGCTTTCGACTGCAGGACTTGTTGGTGATAGATTATCCTCTTCGTCAACTCTCTCGAGATGATAAGGACTACACTCTCTCCTCATCGTTTTCTGTAATAATTTTAAGATAGAAAAACCGGGAATGGACAAAGTCACGTCATCAGCCGATTTGCAAAAATGTAATAGACAAAATAAAAAATATAGAACGAAAGCGGTAGGAAGGAAGGAGAAGTGTTGCCATTTTAATGTAATTTTTCAAATCGTTAGTTCTAATGCACTTCCTAGATGGCGTTGTTAGAAATAATTTACTTGTCCAACACATTCCTCAATCTTCCTCGATTTCTCATTTTTCTCATTTCTAACATGAATAGAAGTTACTTTTCATTTATAAGTTAGTGGCCGATAAATTCATTTAATAGATTCGCTCATCTAACAATTTAACAATTAGCGCCATCTATCGATTATTTTCCATACTAACTTTAAATAAACGGTTCATTTTTGTCTGGTTCGATTTTAGCGCTTGATTCTTGAATTTAACACGGTAGAATGCTTTGATTTCCTTTGATGTCATAACGGATGCACAGGTTATACAGGATAATAAAAACCTATTGATTTAAAATGAGTTGCCGAAAGGAGCCAAAAGGCTATTGACCCTACCATAAATAATATAGAGTGGGAGCGCCGAAAAAGTTGATAAAGTAGAATCATTGAAAACGATCAAATTAGATAGATAGATAAACAATTTACAATGAATCTTTAAATGTAACTGAAAAATCATTTGGAGTTTTTTAAATAATAATAAACCTGGCTTTGATCAAGCCTATGCTAACTTTAGTTCCGATATAACCGTTGTGGCGCTGAAGTCACATTTTCCCTCATGAAACGTCGTCATTGGACGATGATAGGACGCCATATTGAACTTACAGCAACAGCAGGCAGCGTTATGCCGTGTTGTTGCGTCAGAAGCTTATATCTTGTGTTTACTTGCTTGAATCCTTGAGAAGCCCTAATTCTTCTCCGTTTAATGACATAGTAATATCGTTGATTACTTTGTTCCTTGGTCAAATATCCCTATTTTTGCATTTCGGAATATTTATATTCATAACTGTAACTACAACGTGTCAATGAATTAACGCAAAACTACAAAGTAGTTTGTTCAGAATCAAGAGCAGAATCGAATTACCATGGTTTAAACATAGGTAATTTTTTTCAAAGTATTAATTAAATTGTTTGTATCATTTAACATTTTCTGAAATCGATCTCAACCCACCGCTCGGGCACTCTCACTCCACTTACTACCAAAACAAGATTCTTAAAGTGTATCCATGAGCACGTTAGGGCTTTCATTAATTGCTGAAATTATAGCAAATAATTTTTTCCTCAAAACAAGTGTGAAAAACTTAAAATTTTAACTATCAAAATAATTACATTATTGTTTCAATCTAATTATTTTGGGGTGTATGAGGTTTTGCGCTTATTCATTTACCCGTTGTATAAGTTTTATACAAAATAGCTTAACGACAGCAGCGCTACAACGGAAAAGTTGGAATTCAGTGCAAATTTCACTGTCGCATCTGTAGCATGCTAAATATTAGTAATCTGTGGCTTTGATGTACAATTTTATGTCCTTGGAAGAAATTTTTGTTAATAGCAACATTAACTGTTGTTTACAAAATTTTCGACCAATCCCAGCAGAGCTTTGTTACGTAAATCCTCCTTATTGGCTGAGAATGTTGTTCTGATTTCCGGCGCGCGTTTCAAAGCCCCTCTCTCCTCACTTCGCTTCCCCCTTGTCAAACCAAAACAGAAAACAAAGAAACGAAGGCGGTTGAAGACTTTGGTTGTCTGTCCGCCGTTTGCAGTTTTACACGCTAAAAAGTTCGCGAAATAATATCGAAAGTGATAGTTTCTACTGAAAACTGAGTTTGACTGTGTAGTGCTTGCGTTCGACGCTGAAATGGCGACCAAGAAACTGAATACCATTGAAGATTTGAGCGGTAAGTTGAAACAATGATTGGATTAGAAATGCATGTCGACACGTTACACATGTGTAATCAAAGTTATCAAGGCTATTGGCGTGTAATCAGTTTTTATTCGAACAAACTGCAATTACGCAGTACAGATTTCAAAACAGCTGTCTCTGTTTACAATCTTTCAATTCGAGAAGATGGCGGGCGTAAACGAACTCTCCAGGTCAATAAATGTTATTTTATCTCTAATTGCGCCGTAAAATAAATGCTTTGATTATTTTGCATTAATACATTACGATTTTCTCATGCGTAGTTATGGGTTGCGAATTTCAGATTAGATTAGCCGTCTATGTGAAAATTACACGTAATCAAGTGTTGTAAGCTTTTATCGATCGACTTCCATATTTGGTCGGGTTATGCTTTGTAAACATGGAGCCTTCGCTGCGATTATGGTGCCCTGGTACTTTTACCTATTGATTGGTAGACATTTTGTTTACGAACAGTGTTTTGTAAACAATATTTGTTTACCATATTAGGTTTGTTTACTACAGAATTAATCGCACCTTCGAATAATTCATATATTCACGCATATATCCCTTTGGGGTAATCAGGAACAATGGAACAGTAAACATCTGTACATTCAATATGAAACGTTTCTTGTGGGAAATACAGCTCTTTGTCTATTTATCCGACTACGAGTAAACTAAAATGGGTAATGTTGTGCGAGTTTACTATTGATTATGGAGATTGGGGTCTTCCCAAAGATATAGGTGATTTGGTCTCTATACATTCTACCTTACTACCTTTATAATATTATCCAAAATATGCTGTATGCCGTAATATATTTTTCATCCCCCCATCTCGGAAAGAGTATTTTTGCTCTTCGATATCTGAGTGCAAAAGCCGTTTTTATCTGCTAGCTAGAGGATCAAGTAAATTGAATTTACAAAATCGTGTGCACTAAGTTTGTGAATTCAAAACATCATTAAACCTATTTACTTCTCCCTCCATGGTGCAGAATTTATCATACAACCTTTTTTTTTTCATTTAGTCATTTCCTCGCTGAGGTGGGATGGAAAGTTATGTGTTGCACTCGAGTGCAAAGATTTTTCACCTCATGCTCTTTTGATTCCCTCGCTAACGCTCAGGATTCCAATTTTAGAATCCTTCGCTTGCTCGGTCATCAAAAATGAGCACGCGGTTAAAAAGCAACTTTGCACTCTTGTATAAGAATTAACTATTGTATGCCGTTTCCTAAAAGTGGTTACTAAATTAGTCGCACGCACTAAACCTATGCTAGTTTGGGTAATGTTAGTGTAATATGGATATTCCTTTGACTATTTATATGTGGACTGGTTACGCGTGTAATTCTACTAACAAACATTTCTGCCACTTTTTGCGGGGGGCGAGGTAACATGAAATCCGCAACTTTGGATTTTATTCCCCATAACTTTAGATTCTAATTTTGAATGTTAAAAATCATGAAAAATAGTCTCGTGTGAACCCCAAACGTTCTAAGTTCGAAGTTATTATTTCGCAATTATAGGCTGTCTCGTTTGGTGATAAGGTGTAAATTTGAATGTAAATGCAAAAGATCAATTGTGCTTATACCGTGGCAGAGGGGAAATGCTACCGCAAGGCTAGTCCTTATAATAATTAGTCAAAGGGATATTCTAAATATGCTATTTATGTCACTCCTTTAAGAGAAGGTAAGATCAATTTATGCACTTATTTGTTTGGTGAACGAAATGTGATTTAAGTGAAAGTTTATACAGGAGTTCATACAACGCCGCCGGGTTGCCGCAAAATCTTGCCGCAAGTGCCTTTACCATGATGATATATGGTACCATTTTTCCACCGATCTGTTTGGGAAGTAAATGAGATGCCATCTGAAGGAGACCAATTTAAAGAACTGGAATAACTAGGGTTGCCACCTCTCAGTCGGCCACTTACACAATTTATATACCTAATGTTTTGACAATAACATTGTACCTACTGGTTACGTATATGACAATGCATATTGAAAATTGGATGAATCATAATATATCATTGTTCTGTTTCTAAATCTGTATATTACGTTCCAGTTAAATTATCTTGAAATGTAATCAAAAACCAATTAAGGGCCTATGTCGAAAAATAATTGAAGCGAAATAGGCGTGTGATAGCTTATATTACTGCCTGATGCGAGAGAAAGAGACAGGGCGGCGCCTGAAATGACGCAAGCATAAAACAAACTTTATTTAATTGTAATTGTACTATTTATGTAAGTTCAATTCTGCTCTAATCAAAATTTATACAAAATCAATCTCTTTTTTTTAAATCAAGCCTCTTGTTTCTAATATTCACCGTTTAGCACTTCCAAGCGTTTATCGATAAAGACAGAGGCTACTTTGGCTTATTTTTCTATCGAGAAAATGTGTCTTAATCGTGTTTTGGCTCTAATCAAAACTTTAATTATATGTTCAATTTACACATATCCGCAAATCATACTCCTACTGTTAGTACTTCATGAGATATGATGCTTTGAAGAATCCTATTTTTATCACATAGCCTCTTAAAACTTAACAAATGAAACATTGACGGCCTGATTGCACAGTCGGTGGTGATCCTGCCTGCTGTGCTGATCGTGGGTTCGAATCCCGTAAGGGACATATTTTTATGATGAATATGAATATTTGTACCCGAGTCATGGATGTTTGTATCTACTATTATATAGGGTCCAACTTAATGTGCTGACACTTTTTTAAGGCAGACCATCAAACTGAACAACTTTTACTATGGGAACAAACATGTCAGAACAAAAAAAATTTGCTGTCCCATACATTTGGCTCAAGTAGGATTGCAGTTTTGTATAGCTGATTTTTTTTCGCGATTTCGACGTTGGTCCCATAGAGAAAGTTGTTCAGATTGATGGTCTGATCAACCCCTTAAAAAAGGGTTACCAAAGAATTGATGTTTAATAAGTGTGCTTCAAGCTCCTATATTGAATAAATTTTGACTTTGACTTTATTGGAATCGTATTTTCGCCGTTTAATATTTTAATCCTGATAAGAAAACATTAACCAAGGTTGTAAAACCAAGGTTACTTCTTATCCAAAACGCATAACAACCTCCTATCGCTAAATTTAACGCAAAACCTGACAATATTTTTGCGCAAATTCACATATTTAGATATACTCATAAAAACAACTTCCGACGTAATGACATCAGAAGGTGTTAGATTGTTTGTTACCCTACTACGCGTAACTTCATAAAAACCAGCCAAGTGCGAGTCGGACTCGTGCACTGAGGGTTCCCTACCACCATAATTACAAAACAGGAAAATTGTCTGGGATCCTAAAGCGTTAAGGGTATATTACTGTTGGCGCGCTCCATACAAACGAAGTCTGGTGATATTTTCAATACTAACCAATCAAACTTAATGAAATTTTGCACAAACAATCTAGAAACAAATCTCTATGCTTTTATCGTGCCAGATTTTCCTTAAAATGTACATACCTTTCCCCGTGACTGTTGTGTATGTTTCACGCCTTAGCGTGAGGCCGGCACACGCTTGGCCGGTTTTTTATTATTCATTGTTTTACTTTAGAGTGTGCACTATAATCACACCAAGTTTGACGCTTTTAAGGTTTTCAGTTTTTACGAAAGAGCAAAAACAAAAAACCTTAAAAAAAACTCTGTTCTTAAATGGGATTTTTAACTTTTGTGTTTTTTGTTGTATATTAGCAAATCCGTCATAATAACGCACATTCTGTGCATTTCAACCATCTAGCTTTTATAGTTCAAAAGATACAGCCCTTTATAGGTAGGAGAGACAGACGAACGGACAGATAGCGTAGGCTTAAGGGTCCCTTTTGTACATTTTAGGTACGAAACCCTAAAAAAGGGATACGATCTGGTTTTTCGGTGTTCCGTTGTTGAATTTTTTGTCCGTCTTTTTATTTGTTTGTTTGACGTGAAAACTACTGAACCGATTTTGATGCAACTTTTTGTGTCTGAAAGCTTACGATTTGACTTAAAAACTGGTATAAATTCTATCTCGCTACGATGACGGGAACCGGTGCGGACGTCGCGGGCAAAAACTAGCTAAACATAAAAGGACACATCCGTCTCCAAAGCCCTCTTGGTAACTGAACGCAACCAATTGCCGATCTGAATTCATCTAAATTGAATAACAACCTGCTATATTTAGCACGGGGTTCTATGGACTACAATTTGTCGGGACTTGAGTATAAATTGGTCCAATTGGTCCAATTTTCTGTTCGCTGGGGGCTGTGATGACATAACTCAACTTGAGGATTCGAATGTCTGGAACTTGAGACTTGAAAAATGGATTCTTCATTATTTGTTGTATTAGAAATCTTAAGTGATAAGATGTTTGTTGATATGATACATTTGTTAATTACATATTCGGAATGTTGCTACTAATTTTGTAAGTACTTAAATACTAGCATATTCATATTAATAATATTAATCAATCATGTAGGTAATTCATTAATTTAGTTGGTATATAGTTTTATACCTACCTATTGTAACAGGGGAAGAAACTGTCTCCCAATACACGGTTTTCCGACTTTGGGAGTCAGGGACTCAATCATTTGTATACCACTAAATTGAAATCAAATAAATATTTTTTGTTTGTTTGTTTTTTGAGATAAAAATAAAGCTGACTAATTTCGACCATCATCTCAGCCGATGGACGTCTACTGCTGGACATAGGGCTTCCCCAAGGATCGCCATAACGACCGGTCCTGCGCTGCCCTCATCCAACGGGTTCCCGCCGCCTTCACCAGGCTGTCGGTTCACCTTGTGGCTTTCCCACGCTGCGCTTTCCGGTACGAGGCTGCCACTCGAGAACTCTTCGGCTCTATCAGCCTTCGGTTCCGCGAGCAAAAATGTGCTTTTAGTTTAGAAATTATTTGGGTTTAACTGTATTTGTGTCTACCCTGCTCGCCACTGCTAGAGAGTACATCATTTAGTCTTGAAACCTTCATTATAAACGAGCCTTGCAGCAACTGCACTCATAAAAAAACAAAAAACCCGACTGCATAAAAAACCTATTAACTGAAAAGAGAAAAACAAGTTCTAAAATCACTAATCAGCTATAACAGCTTTATTTAAGCTAATATAATTTGAATGTTATTAGGTAGCTATCGCAAACGGGGACAAAGGAGATTTTTGGTTAGTTATTTTTGACTCCGCCTGCAATACCTACCTAATAACATTCAAATTATATTAGCTCAAATAAAGCTGTTATAGCTGATTAGTGATTTTAGAGCTTGTTTTTCTCTTTTCAGTTAAAAGGTTTTTTATGCAGTCGGGTTTTTTGTTTATCTTAAAAATTTAGTTTATTTCATACTTTTTAGTCTTGTACCGAAACGGTAACATAAATGTACTATAATATTTATATATTTGGAATCGTCTGGTCACTAGCTTTCATTTGATACCCATATTGTAATTTTAATGAAACAAAAATGTTTATTCTCCCTCTCTTTTTTATTTCGCAGACGCCATATTAAAATAATATAGCCTATGTCACTCTCAAAATTTTTACGAATCTAATGACACCTCAAACGTTAAAATCCATCAAGCGGTTTAGGCTGTAGGCCGTGCCAAAGAAATAGACATACAAACATACATACATACATACATACGCTCGAAAAACATAACCCTCCTTCTGTCGCAGTCGGGTAAAAATAAAGTTAACACTGCAAAAACACTGGTAGAAAAACGTACGTATCTATTTCGACTCAAAAAACCTTGAAAGTCAACAGCAACTTAAACAAGATCCTTGAATGAAATTAGATAAGACTGCTCACGGATTATATTACTGGCATATCAAATGTATTTATTTTACAGAAGTTTGCAACCACAACACAGCTACAATAACTGTCTCCGCGTGGTCCAATAGCACAGAATAGGTAGTAAAGTCGGGACAATGTAATAAGCCACATTTGACATCTGTCAGTTTCAGTTTAAGCTTCATAGTGAGGTGACCTGCTTACAAACATCGATTAAAGCGAATGAATCGATACGGATTTCAAACATACGTGAATGGAATTATATGCGATTTGTTGAAACTACGTTTAACATCGATTTTTTTGGGTTACATCCCTAGTGTTAAAAAAGAAAAACGGTTCACAGACGCAACATTGTAACGACGTTCAGTTCTTTGGAACAGAAATTGTTTATTATGTTTAGAATGGTTTATTAGTGAAAGTAAATCGTAAAATTACCTTCTTTGGCCATTATTACAATAAATAATGTAATAAATAATATTCTATGCCCGCCGTTACAAGGTTATGATTGATGAAGTATCAATAGATGTCAAATGTGGCTTTTTAAATTGTCCCGACTGTAGTAAATAGTTCTACATACAGAACGGCCACTCCCCGCCCCCCTTTGACTTCAGATACCCCACCTCACCTCGCACTTGAGGGGAGCCGCGAAAGGGAATGCTGTCAGACGCGCGCACCCGTTGGATTTAACTACATAAAATATATTATATTCTTATCTTCTCAGTAAAAAAAAACGTTGGAAAGTAAGGCTAAATTCTCATTCTCAGGCTCACATTTTTAGTGATTCTTTACCTTAAGGTGGTTGCAGAGTTGTCAATTTCATACAAAAGTTTGACGCATAATTCGCGTAGACGGTATTAATAACAATAATATTTTATATATGGAACAATAGTTTAGAAAACCTAGATGCCGCGTATCAAATAATAATTGTAATTTATAATATAATTGCGAGGATATAAAGCTTTGAAATTTTCTAAGGATAAGTTCAAAGCTTTTTATCATCATAATTATATTATAAATTGCAAATGTTATTTGATACGCGGCATCTAGATTTTCTAAACTATGTTTCCAATATATAAAATATTACTTTTAATTGTACCGTCCACGCGTATTATGCGTCAAACATTTGTATGAAATTGACAACTCTGCAACCACCTTAAATACTATTTTGTAATAACAGAAAGAACTATAACAAGTAACGAAATGTATAATGATGTTCATATGATGCGTGGCAAGTCAACCCTACACATATGTTCAAAGTGCGCATGTGCGAACGTCATTATGTCAAATCTAAAACGCTGTTTGAAGTGCCGGACCTGTGACATAGGCCTCTCCCAAACCGCGCCAAAAAGTTAACCTCACCGTTCCTCGACCAGTTGCTCCCCGCTTCCTTTGCTTCGGTTGAATTGACAACATTACATTTTAACAAAGGTACCAAAATAAGAAACCATTTGGAGATCATGTGATTCAAAGCTTATATCAAAATTATCAGATTTTTCTATCCATTATTTCTCGAGTTATTTGAAAAATACTGAAAAATATAATAGAGGTTGAATGAGATTTTATTCCTTTGCCTGCTTGGCTTTTCTATTGTATTTGACAGTTTTTATTTTTAATGTTATTGCGGCCAAGGTATCTTTGCCATAAATCCTATGTTTTTCAGAAAATTCAAAAGTAAATTAAAAATAGAAAAATCGGTCAAAAATAAAATCGGAAAAATACGTATCTCTTATTTTTTAACCTATTTTTATATTTTTTATTAAAAACAGGTGGTTAAAAAATGTAATGTTGTCAATTTACTAGGTATAGAATTGTTTACGTTTTTAATTTAATCGTATTAGTTCTTGAATACTAGATTGCGGATCGTAGGTATTGTTTTACAATGCAAAAACATGACCTTGCTATACACGACGTATGCTTTGAGTACCTACTTACCAATCACGATTTAACGTTTTCATTATATTCAACATTATTGTGTAAACACAAATGACTTGCGTATGTTGTAATTTAAAAAATAAAACCGGTCAAGTCCGAGTCGGGCTACTCGCGCGCCGAGGGTTCCGTACCAACACCACACAATATTTCTTACAAAAAAGTTTTACTTGATACGAAACGACAATTTCTTTAAAACCATACTGGAAAGGAAGATAGAGGGGAAAAGAGGCAGAGGAAGACCCAGACAGAGTTATCTAGCCCAAGTGAAGGAAAAGGTTGATGTAGAGTCGTATCAAGAACTCAAGACACTAGCGGAAAAGAGACAGGATTGGCGAATACTCCACCGACAAGAGCGTAGCTCTTAAATAAGATGATGATGATGAAAAAAGTTTTGTTATCTCCGGGACCTTTAGCGGGAGACCGACTCACACTTGGCCGGTTTTTATTATTTGTTATACTGTAGAGTTTACACCAAGTTTGACGCTTGTATGTAATACCGTTTTTACGATGGAGCGAGAAGAAAAAACGTTGATAAAAAAATAGTTTCTTGTATGAGGACCCCCTTTAATTTTTTACTTTTTGTCATTTTTATTACACCGCCGTAACAACGCATATTCGGTGAAAATTTCAACTGTCTAGCTATTACGGTTCAAAAGTTACAGCCCTAAATAGGTCGGACGGACGGACGGACAACTTAGGCTTAGTAATAGGGTCCCGTTTTCACCCTTTAGGTACGGAACCCTAAAAAAAAGTCTCATATATTCATACACATGGCGCTCGTTGGCGTAGGTAATGGAGCTTCGGCACATGAGTAAATATCCCTACAGAGAACAAGCGGTCGCTGTCATGTCGGTGCACTTACGTATGTCGCGCGTTGGATGACGTAAAATTCGTACGAACAGGTGCAAACACTCAGCCGAGGTATGTGCGAGCGGAAATAGTCAAATAAGGTTACCAGATGGCCGGAAAATCCGAGAAAGTCCCGGAATTTGGCGTCTGGTCTCCTGTCCAGTAATTTTACACTGCATTGTCCTGAAATTCACGAATGCTAGGTGTTTTTTTTTTCACAAAGTTACGACACGGAAGCGGTCATGGGTAGCATCATTGACTTAACCACTGCTGGACGTAGGGTCCGCGCTCAAAATTGTCCGAACCAAAAGAGAACCAATTACGCGACAGTCTTCGTTTGATCGGCCGAAGCGCGGGCGCGCGGCGCGCACCGTGCCGCAATGGGGAAGTGGGATGGAAAAGAATTTCAGCATTTTCAATGTTTTTAGTTGGTTTATATTACTACACGTACAGTCGCCATCAGCTATATCGAAGCATATACAAGGTGTTCAAATACTTCTGAGCAGTGCTAATTTTCAATAAATTTATTGCAGTCATTGTTACTAAATATATTTGAACATGTATTTGGTCATAAATATCTGAACAGTTAATTTTCCATATTTTCTTTACAATGTTTTATAAAATTCAAATGTATAACAACGGATTAAGGTCTTATTTCATACACTGCTCAGATGTTTATGATCACCTGACTGCGTAGATATATTTGATGTTCTAGGCGTTCACATATTTTTGATTGATTATGTGTAAAGAAATAATGGAAAATAAGAACTGCTTCGAAATATTTGACCACCTTGTTGGCTTTGATCTGATGGCGACTGTACTTCGGTTTGTGTAGTTTAGTCTCGGATACTTATTTCGAGAATTTTGTACTAGACGGCATACATACATACATACATACATAAACTCACGCCTTTTTCCCAGAGGGGTAGGCAGAAACTATAGATCTCCACTTTGGGCGGTTCTGACACACCTCTCTTGCTTCCTCTAAGTCCATACATCTTTTCATACATTCCCTTCGATTTCGGCTACTTTTAACCTGACATTTTTTAATGACGTCCCTGATCTGGTCTAGGTATCCTCTCCTAGGTCTGCCTCTAACAATGTTTCCTTCCACACACGCCATATATATCTGTTTCGTAAGTCGACTTTCATTCATCCTTTCAATATGTCCAAACCATCGAAGCATTCCCTTCTCTACTTTAACCACTACATCTTCATTCAAACCACAACGTTCCCTTATTACTAGACGGCGTCCATAGTATTCTAAGTCAATGGGTAGCATTAATAGGTTTTGTACATAATGCTCGATCTTTGACTAATTATTATAAGGACTAGCCTTGCGGTAGGCATTTCCCCTCTGCCACGGTATAAGCACAATTGATCTTGTGCATTTACATTCAATTTTACACCTTTTCACTAAACGAGACAGCCTATAATTGCGAAATAATAACTTCGAACTTAGAACGTTTGGGGTTCACACGAGACTACTTTTCATGAATTAGAATCTAAAGTTATGGGGAATAAAATCCAAAGTTGCGGATTTCATGTTACCTCGCCCCCCGCAAAAAGTGGCAGAAATGTTTGTTAGTAGAATTAAACGCGTAACCAGTCCACATATAAATATTCAAAGTGCTCTATATGTAGGGAACGTGGCCTACCGGTGTTTTATTCGGCTCCGCTGGAGAGGTTTTAGTGGACTGTAATTTTTCTGGTGGCAGGAGTGGTTCGATGTAAAGGAAAGTCTTGTTTGCAGCACTGGAGGTTTATTTTAGTGATTTTTACACCAGAGTTAGTTACACGCACAAGCACCGTACCAATATGGAAGACGGAAACGGAAATACAACTTTTTTAATTAGTACTTTTATGTTGGTGTTGCCAACACGATGTTAATTTTCTACCTTTAATTAATAAGCCTAAAACAGGTACTCAATTTTATATGTGTATATTAAGTAAGTAAAATTTTGGCACAAATACCGAACCAGATCACCGGTTAATTTTCGAAATGATTTCAATCCATATAGGTAAGTAGTAAGCATGAATTGTCTTGGCACAACACCAGACGATATTATCCGATGCATTATTTATATCTCGTTGACGTCAATTTCTTAGAGAGTACTTAATTATAAACGTTATGCTCTGATGCCGATATGTGTATTTGCATTACATACTTACATGCAATGGAAGCATAGTTATCGTAATAACGACTGCTCTCAAACGGTGAAGGAAAACGTCGTGAGGAAACCTGCATACGCTGAAGAAGAAATTCTGATGCGTATGTTAAGTCTAGAAGCCGTGGTGGTCCAGTGGCGAGTAACCTTGCCTGCCGTGCAGGAGGCGATGGTTCGATCCCCGTCCAGGCCGACTCGTACAAATGAGTTTTTCGGAATTTATGTACGATTTGTAACACCACTGGCTTTTCGGTGAAGGAAAACATCGTGAGGAAACCTGCATGCTTCAATTTCGAGGCATGTATTGTACCCACTGTCCATTATAAGTGGCGACGGGCTCACCCCCCGTCACACTGGACAGAGTTTCGGTATTACTGGTGAAACGTGGATGCTCTGAGATTTCAGAACATCTCTGACTACCCCCTCGGGGAATATAGTCGTGAGCATATACATACATACATACATGTGAAGTCTACCAATCCGCATTGTGCACGCGTGGTACCTACTACACTATCGTACATACATTCTCCTTGAGGGTAGGCCTGTGCCCCGCGTTGAGACGTATACACCGTGTTCCTGAGGTTTTGCATTAACTTTGGCCTGTTATTGAGTCCATTAATTTGATCATGTTTTACTATGGGACCTTAGACTACTTATATGAGGACTCGTTACGCGTGTAATTCTACTAACAACATTTTCTGCCACTTTTTGCGGGGGGCGAGGTAGCACGAGATACGCAACTTTGAATTTTATTCCATTAGTTTAGATTCTAATTTTGAATATTAAAAATCATGAAAAACAGTGTCGTGTGAACCCCAAACGTCATAAGTTCGAAATTATTGTTCCGCAATTGTAGGCTG
The DNA here is from genome assembly GCA_963924505.1 of Agonopterix alstromeriana. Classification (NCBI taxonomy): domain Eukaryota; kingdom Metazoa; phylum Arthropoda; class Insecta; order Lepidoptera; family Depressariidae; genus Agonopterix; species Agonopterix alstromeriana. Next base: position 1,686,431 of record OZ004688.1, read on the forward strand.
TCGCGTTTAGTGATAAGGTATAAAATTGAATGTAAATGCGTAAGATTTTTTGATCTTGCACGTTGGCAGAGGGGAAATGCTAGGGCGAGGCGGGTCCGCATATAAGTAGTCTAAGTATGGGACAAATATTGAAATCGCGAAAAAACATTTTTTTCAGTTAGATTTTTAAATAGGTACTAACATAACTTTAAAGGGTGTGTCCATTCTAAACCGACTGAAACGACAGAACATGACCGTTTTTGTACGTTTCACAGGGCTACAGTGTGTATTACAATAATATCCAATGATAAGCCTTGCAGCCTTTGACTATTTATATGTGGACTGGTTACGCGTGTAATTCTACTAACAAACATTTCTGCCACTTTTTGCGAGGGGCGAGGTAACATGAAATCCGCAACTTTGGATTTTATTCCCCATAACTTTAGATTCTAATTTTGAATGTTAAAAATCATAAAAAGTAGTCTCGTGTGAACCCCAAACGTTCTAAGTTCGAAGTTATTATTTCGCAATTATATGCTGTCTCGTTTAGTGATAAGGTGTAAAATTGAATGTAAATGCACAAGATCAATTGTGCTTATACTGTGGCAGAGGGGAAATGCTACCGCAAGGCTAGTCCTTATAATAATTTGTCAAAGCTTGCAGCTGATCGTTCATTTGATACAGATCTTTGAACGGCTGGAACTCCTAAACCGACTGCAGCTATGCAGGCAGATCTGGTCCTTCCCCATCACAGAGATGCTCTACACGCTATGAATACTGAATCAGCCTTGCAGCTGATGCTTACCAAAATTCCTCTTATCTGTTATACTATAGTCACTGCATCCGAGACCTCTGTAAGTACCGGTTTGTTGAACGTCAGATCCAGGAGTGTAAGGACGAGAGCATGCCTCTGTGCTGTAGGGACTTTAGAAGCTGGCGATGTTAGAACTAGTTACAGTCTGCCCTATAAACGAATTGACATTTCGTAACAGTGTCTAAATCACAGTAAATGGGGCGTGTGTATCGTCACGTCACGCCACATTAGGTTTATTGTTAACTATTAATTTTATTTTTAGCATCGGCCGTTGACTCTTCACCTAATGTGTTACGTACTAGATTAAACCCTTTAACATTAAACTGATTTTTTTTAATGTCTTTAACGGCTCTGGATACTAGTCCTTTTGAGCCATTCGTTTTTTTTTCTTTATATTCTTTATTTTGATGATGGGATGATAGATGACGATTAATCTGTGTTTTGTAAGCTCGCGCGTTGCCGCCAAAATGACCATGTACGAGTTAACTTGAATCCAATTGAATGTAAAATTAACAACATATCAATACAAAGAACTGTTGTTGCGATGTTAAACGAAAGGAAAACCAACTCAGTTTCCTGAAAACAAGCGGTTTATTGTTATTGTGGCAAGGTTTACAGTGAAACATTGTTCGAAAACAAGTTTACAATGTGAAATGACAAACAGAAAGCACATACATTATACAACGTGTTAATGAATAAGTGCAAAACCTCATACACCCCAACCTTTGACTATTTATATGTGTACTGGTTACGCGTGTAATTCTACTAACAAACGTTTCTGCCACTTTTTGCGGGGGGCGAGGTAACATGAAATCCGCAAATTTGGATTTGATTCCCCATAACTTTTAAAAATTAGATTCTAATTTTGAATTTCATAAATCATGAAAAGTAGTCTCGTGTGAACCCCAAACGTTCTAAGTTCGAAGTTATTATTTCGCAATTATAGGCTGTCTCGTTTAGTGATAAGGTGTAAAATTTGTTGTGGCAGAGGGGAAATGCTACCGCAAGGCTAGTGCTTATAATAATTAGTCAAAGACCCCAACTGATTTGTAACAAAATAATTATATTGAAACAATAATTTAATTATTTTGATAGTTAAAATGTAAAGTTATTCACATTTTACGTTTTCAGGCATCAATGTTTTGTTATCATTTCAGCAATGAATGAAAGTGTATCTTGTTTTGGTAGTTAGTAGGGTGAGTGTGCCCTTGCGGTGGGTTGAGATCGAGTTCAGTAAATTTTAAATTTTACAAACAAGTTATTTAATATCTTGAAAAAAATGGCATAATGTTGAAACCATGATAATTCGATTCTGCTCTCGATTCTAAACTAACTACTTTTAGTTTTGCGTTGATGCATTAACACGTTGTATACAGGGTCCTTAATATGCTGACACGTTTTAAGGGGATGATCAGACCATTAACTGAACAACTTTCTCTATTGGACCAACATAGAAATCGCGAAAAAAAAAGCAGCTGTCCCATACATTTGGCTCGAGTAAGTTTGTAGTTTTGTATGGAAGAGCAGACTGAAAGAAAGACCCTGTACATTTTGGTCGAGTAGATTTGTAGTTTTGTATGGAACAGCTATTATTTTTTCGTGATTTCGTTGTGTTCTGCTTAGTGAAAGTTATTCAGTTAAATGGTCTGAACTGAAAAGCACCTTCTAAAATATGTAACGCATTTAAGTTTACACCCTGTATATTTCGGCATGGTCTGAAACATAGCTACAAGTTTTGTCTACAAAAACGCTGCTATAGAACCTCTATCTCTTAGTCGCCTCGTACGACACTCACGGGTTAATTTATAAGAGCCAAATTTCTCTAACACTGAGAAAATCTAGAGAAAGGTACTAGGCTATCATAACAACACAAGCTTTCTATCGATCCCAGCCTTTTGTTGACCAAGGTCAAAAACCTAGACGTCTCGCCTCTCAGTTCAGGTCAACAACCTTCTTCTTGTATAAAAATTTCTAGGTACTCTACGCGAATTCTGCTCTCCTGGTATTTAGTGTTGCTTTGCACCTATTCGTAAGCTTTTTTTGTGCGTGTCGTGAAAGTACTTTGTTAGAATTACATACAAAAATATTTTGACAGCTGTTTTGTAATTTTCATAACAATAATGACGTCTCTGTTCCGCTTTAGGTAAATGAGGAAAATAGCAATATATTAAACTTGAATTTTCGTAGAACAATGAGCTTACTAAAATGGCAAAAACAACTGCATAAATACTTCGATTGTATGAGGATTTGCGTTTTCATAAGAACTACGGCGTAGAATATAAATTTGGTCATTTTCTTTTTGTGGATGACTTTTGTTAAACAACTTCTCTCTTAAGGGCCCGGTTATTCGAGTGCAAGCGTCTCTTTCTTAAGAGCATCAGTTTGCAATTAGATTATTATTGAAGGCAGGTCCGCAGGTCGATTTGGAAGATCCTGCCCTTAACATTTTGAGAAATCAATGAGTTCGGTTAAACCTATTCCGCTAAAATACAGTACAGATTTTGAAAAACAACAATGAAGTATTTATATTTATTTACATACAAGACTTGCAATAAAACCTCAACTTTACTGCACAAAATGACGGTAGCCATCACTCGTCGGTAGAGAAAATAACTTTATTCTAAATTCAAAAATATTTTCCCGCGCGCGGTCAACGCTCTGTTTATTTTCATTCGTTACTTGACCTTGGAAGTGAGAGGTCGTGTTCATTTATCTTGGAGACGTTTATATTTTACGTCATTCCAGCAGATCTTTTGTTTATGTTTCTTGAATGGATTTTTTGTTCCTCATGTTTCTCTACGTGACTTTATTGTCCTATTTCTGTGATATGATAAGTGATAACAGACATATTGAAGATGTACCTTGAACTTGATGTGAGATTCGTGAACGATAGAGCATGAATGTAATGTCTTTGTTTTAATTTAACATAAATTTGTCGCAAGATGATCTTATCTGTACCAAATATTTTGATAAAAAATGTGGATTATGTTGTGTTTTTTAAATAAAAGTAGTGTTGTCGAACGTTCGAATGTTCATCTAAATTAAGATAAACATAAACCCGATTGCGTAAAAAAACTATTGACTGAAAAGAGAAAAACAAGGTCTATAATCAATAATTCCCGTCACACTGGACAGAGTTTCGGTACTACTGGTGAAACGTGGATATTCTGTGGTTTCAGAATATCTCTGACTACCCCCTTGGGGAATATAGTCGTGAGCATATGCTTATGCTTATGCTTATAATCAATAATTAGCTAAAAAAACTCAGTCGGGTTTTTTGTTTTTCTTAATAATTTAGATTATTTCATACTTTTTAGTCTTGTGTCGAAATGGTAGCATAAAAGTACTATGTATAGGGTCCTTCTTAATATGCTGACACTTTTTAAGGGGATGATCTGACCATCAAACTGAACAACTTTCTCTATAGGACCAACATAGAAATCGCAAAAAAATAATCAACTGTCCCATACATTTGGCTCGAGTAGGTTCGCAGTTTTGTATGGGACAGATGTTTTTTTTTCGCGATTTAGATGTTGGTCTCATAGAGAAAGTTGATAAGTTTGACGGTCTGATCAACCCCTTAAAAAGTGTCAGCATATTAAGAAGGACCCTGTATATACAACGTGTTAATGAATTAACGCAAAACTAGAAAGTAGTTTGTTTAGAATCGAGAGCAGAATCGAATTATCATGCTTTCAACATACGATTTTTTTTTCAAAATATTAAATAATTGGTTTGTAAAATTTATTGAACTCGGTCTCAACCCACCGCTCGGGCGTTCTCACCCAACTTACTACCAAAACAAGATTCTTAAAATGTGTCCATGAGCACGTTAGCGCTTTCATTCATTGCTGAAAGGATAACAAATCATTTTTGCCTCAAAACTTAAAATACGTATAACTTTAAATATTAACTATCAAAATAATGAAATTATTGTTTCAATCTAATTATTTTGTTGTAAATCAGTTGGGGTGTATGAGGTTTTGCGCTTATTCATTAACACGTTGTATATTTTTGGAATCGTCTGTTCGCTAGCTTTCATTTGATACCAATATTGTAATTTAAAAAAAAATTGTTTATCCCCCCCTCTTTTTTTAATTCGCAAGTGCCATATCATATTAAAATAATATGGCCTATGTCACTCTCACGATTTTTACGAATCTGACAACACCCGTTAAAATCCATCAAGCCGTTTAGGCTGTAGGGTGTGCCAAAGAAATAGACATACTCGAAAAACATAACCTTTCTTCTGGCGCAGTCGGGTAAAAAAACCATAGCCATAGCTCGATACCTGGCAGTTAGTTGGCCTGCATTGGTGCAATCGAACCCCTGGGTGTGGCCACAGATTAATACTGTAATTACTTAGTAACAGATACATCACTTCCTTAGAAAACGATAAATTCTCACGCTTTAATTACCTACTGCCAGACGGTACGCGCAAAAATGTACCTAGTGAAGCTTGACTCAGCGTTGTTATTACTTCGTACATCCCGTGTCGTATTCGACGTCGACGTTGCCGTCTGGTGCGAGTGGCAGAAATTATGCAAGTGTATCGCTTACGAATTTACGATGCGTTATGTGTATGTACTTATCTGGGTCCAGCTGAGTGAGACGGAGGCCTGGTCAGGCCTGGACGGCCGATCCCCACCGAGGGGTGAATGGCAATAGGTTAGGTATACCGTGTAAACTTCTTAATCAAATTTTATTAGACTTGCTGCCATTTTGTGAGTAGTCAATGCAAGACATGAAAACCCTAGCGATGTCACGCTGCCAGCACGTGAAAGAATGAAAGAGGGATACTATGTAAAGGAAGCTTTCATGTCTAATGACTAGGTTCAATTTGGTTTGCACGCGCGACGCGAATTTTACGATAGGATGGGTGCGAATAACTTTGCACCTTATTGCCGTGCAGGTGTTCGGTGTTAGGTGTTCGAAGTGATTCTTCTGTACGGATAGCACTACTATGTATTCTGTGGCCTGGTGTGGTACTACTCTTCCCATTAGGGATAAAGCGTGAATATGTATGTAGGTATGTATGTTATATCAAATACAAGGCTTCGTAATTAGTAGCCACTGGTTTGTGTCAACATTTGTCTAACGAAGTTTGTTTTGCGTATTTGGTTTAGCCGTTTGCTATCGGAACTGCGACCTGATTTTGTTAGTGTGTCTATTATTAGTTCCTGACTCTGAAGTTTATTACCTTGCTACGCAAAAATGAGGGTAATGTTTTAACAAAGTTTTATTTATCTTAATAATTATGTTACTCCCTCCATACAACCACCTTGAAGATAGGCCTATGAAAAAAAAACCTGAAAAGAGAAAAACAAGCTCTATAATTGAGCAAATATAATTTGAATGTAATCTGCTGTTTCATATGTTTGAGTCGAGTAGGCATTGCATATTAATATGGAACAGCAGATTTTTAGGGTTCCGTAGTCAACAAGGATGTGGGGGTATCGTTTAATAATTGTATGATGCATATGAATATTTGTACCCGAGTCATGGATGTTTGTATCTATACAACGTGTTAATGAATAAGCGCAAAACCTCATACACCCCAACTGATTTTTAACAAAATAATTAGATTGAAACTATAATTTCATTATTTTGATAGTTTAAATTTAAAGTTATTCGCATTTTAAGTTGTGAGGCAAAAATGATTTGTTATCATTTCAGCAATGAATGAAAGCGCTAACGTGCTCATGGATACATTTTCAGAATCTTGTGTTGGTAGTAAGTAGGGTGAGAGTGCCCGAGCGGTGGGATGAGATCGAGTTCAGTAAATTTTAAATTGAACAAACAAATTATAGGTTTTTTTTTTTCAAAATATTAAATAATTTGTTTGTAAAATTCAAAATTTACTAAACTCGATCTCAACACACCTCACGGGCACACTCACCCTACTCACTACCAAAACAAGATTATTAAAATGTATCCACGAGCATTCATTCTTTCATTCATTGCTGAAATGATAACAAATCATTTTTAAATGAAAACTTAAACTGCGAATAACTTTAAATTTTAATCATCAAAATAATGAAATTAATGTTTCAATCGAATTATTTTGTTATAAATCAGTTGGGGTATATGAGGTTTTGCGCTTATTCATTAACACGTTGTATAACGATTTTAAAAGGAAAACTATCACCGCTAAGTAGGCTTTACAAGTTAACGAGTAATAGTCGACCAACTTGTAAAATTTACTTTTTAGACTATTAGCCGTTAAACCGTAGTATAAAACAAAAAGCCCCCTTCTAAGTCCGTATATTGTGACGGGCAACTACGGAACTCTACCCTGCGCGTGGCCCGACACGCACTTGGCCGGTTTTTTGTTTAGTAGCATGTGTCTTTTAAAAATATAATACAACTCTCGAGTTATTTATGTTATTCCTTATGGAGATATAAATAAGCTAGACAATAGCTGGGCTATTTCCGTCATACGTGTCCGTTGACAAAGTCAAATCTATTAGTTACATTGTACCCGCATTGCATTGTGGGTAGAGTTTATTAGATAATGAGGGTCATTCATAGGGATGTGAACCCGTTAAATTACCACGGTAAAATACGGTAAAATTCGATATTTTACGTCATTTTCAGTAAAATTGATTCCATTTCGCCCGGCTTGTTTGGTGATAGAGGTGCACGCCGTCATTGAATAACATCGCGACGCAGCCGTCGAAAAAAAAAATTGCGTCTCAGTCTGCCACAACTTCGCAACTGAAGTTTAAAAATGACCTATTTGAACCTGGAAACCCTAGAGTTGGCGGCGTTGTATGAACCTCTGTATAAAATTTCACTTAAGGGCCTATGTCGAAAAATAATTGAAGCGAAATGGGCGTGTGATAGCTTATATTACTGCCTGATGCGAGAGAAAGAGATGGAGTGGCGCGCGCGCCTGAAACGTCGCAAGCTTAAAACAAACTTTATTTAATTGTGATGTACTATTTATGTAAGTTCATTTCTGCTCTAATCAAACTTTATAAAATATAAATCTCTTTTTTTTAAATCAAGTCTCGTGTTTCTATTATTCACCGTTTAGCAGTTCCAAGCGTTTATCGATAAAGACGGAGGTTACTTTGGCGTGTTTTGGCTCTAATCAAAACTTCAATTATATGTTCAATTTACACATATCCGCAAATCATACTCCTGCTGTTAGTACTTCATGATATATGATGTTTTGAAGAATCCTATTTTTTTCACATATCCTCTTATGATTTAAGAGGATATGTGATTTCGTTCACCAACCAATTAGGTGCATAATTTTGCGGTCGGATCTTGGTATACAGGATCCTTCTTAATGTGCTGACACTTTTTCATGTGGATGATGAGACCGTCAAACTGTACAACTTTCACTATGGCACCAAAATCGAAATCGCGATAAAAAATCAACTCTTCTATACAAAACTGCAAACCTACCTGAGCCAAATGTATGGGACAGCTGATTTTTTTTCGCTATTTCGATATTGGTCCCATAGAGAAAGTTGTTCAGTTTGATGGTCTGATCATCCTCTAAAAAAGTGTCAGCGTATTAAGACATTTACCTATTCCGAAAGCAATTATGTAGCATGTCGATTTTACAAATCACAATGCAAGCTGCAAGACTAATTTATAATTGAAGTCTATCTAGACACCTAGTCGTATAGACCTAGGTTTAACCTGTGCGAGCGTTATGGTCGCCTGGTATTTTGAGTCTGAATCCTAGGTTCTAGTCTAGGTCGTTTCTAAACTCTAGACTAGACAGGTTTAGTGTCTATTTATAGATTTTCTTGCTAATCTATACTTGTGAAGTCACCAATCCCGCATGGACACATGTGGTGGACTAACCCATACACGGGTAGGCCTGTGCCCTACAGTGGAACGTTTATAGACTAATGGTTCTCATCCAAAACGCATCAACAACAACATGCGTCTCGATGTCACATTGTTGTCGCCTACATTGTAGTGTGGCTCGCACGTGCAGATCGGATAAATGTGAATAAACTCTTACTTTTTCACTATTATTGGCAATGACCCAGTTCAGTGGGTGCACTGAAAGAGGTTAATGTACAATCTGAGCCAAACGATCGTTTTCGTTTATTTTTTCCGGGGTTTTCTTTTCCTATCTTTAGACAAAGTGAATAATAGTGAGGGCGCTCGACGGTCGCGACAGGCCTATCGTGCGCGGGGTGCGGGGCGCGGGAGGAGCGCGTCTCGGCCCGCTCTGCCTGCGGGCAGTACCCTAAGTCAACTGAGACTTGGGGTACGCGCCGGCAGCAGTGTCAAAATTTATACTTGCGAACGCGCACGTACCACAATGGTTCGAACTGGTTGTATTGTGTACGGATGTGATTCCACATTGAATCAAAATAACGATTTGTTGGAAATAAAGTGATTTGAAACATTTTTAACGCCATTTGAAACTTTGTTGTTTCTACTGGAGATACCGATTGAAACTGCAGGTAATACGCTGCTACATAATTGTTTTTTACATAATACATGTTATTAATTGAAAAATAATGTGTTTTTCTTACAAGACGTTGAATTAAAAACGTTAATAATAGTTCATAACAAAAATAAATACCTTGGTAGATATTATGATCACTACAAATTAATAAAATATTAAACGATTAGACTTATATCATATTGATTATCTTATATTTATTTCATATCACCTAAACATGATTGTAACAACCCTTAGCATGGCCGCCATCTTGCCGTGTCGCCGGCGCGTCGCGTGGTTTCTTAGAAGCGCTCCTACTATTATCTTATATGTACTATAAGATGACTAATGGATATTAAGAAATAACAACAATCAGTTATGGGCTCATCACTTTCTATAATACCTATTTATGATAACAATGTCCTTCAAAAGTGAAGTAGGTACCTGCCTACTCACTAAATCGTCACTAAGACTTAACAACTACTTGGAAAGTCTAAAATGATCAATGCACCGATGCACAAACAAATACACAGAGGAACACACACGACACGTCACTAGCCCTGAAGGTCCCACGCAAGACGCAAGGTCCCTCACTGGCCAAGCTCCGTCGCCTTCGACAAGGGATGTTTACATTCCACGCGGGGGAGAGGAGAGGCGTGAGACGGGAACCTCGTCATCATTCTCCTTTATAGTACTTTGCTTTTATACAGGCGTGTGAAAATCTGTCGCGCATTTTATCTCCCCTATGGTAGACAATATGCACCTAGCATAGATTTTGCATATACTACGTTAGATCGTTTGCGAAAGAGAAAGGGTAAAGCATTAACGTATGTGGCCGTGGTGGACCTGTGGCGAGTAACCTTGACTGCCGTGCAGGAGGCCATGGTTCAATCCCCGTCTAGGCAGACTCGCACCAATGAGTTTTTCTGAATTTATTTACGATTGAAACACCATTGGCTTTTTGGTTAAGGAAAACATCGTAAGGAAACCTGCATGCTTCAATTTCGAGGCATGTATTGTACCTACTGCCCACCACAAGTGTCGACGAGCTCACTCCCCGTCACACTGGACAGAGTTTCGGAACTAGTGAAACGTGGATGTTCTGTGGTTTCAGAATATCTCTGACTACCCCCTCGGGAATATAGTCGTGAACATATGCTCCAGATATTATCTTTAGCTTGGTTTTACTTTTTTTACAATTTTTGGCATTGAATCGAAGCTCAGTGACTCCACTTGCACTGCAAGAGGTCATTGTACAGGTTATTGGAGGTTATTTTATTGACGAGACGTAATATGGATAAAGAGAGAGCGATAATAATCAAGGTTTGCATTTCTTTCAATACCTCCGTGGTCTAATGGTTAAGAGCATTGGGCTCTCGAAACGGAGGTCGTGGGTTCGATTCCCGCGGGGGACAGTGTAGACGACCTAGTGATATGTCACTTTGTGCGTTTCCCCCCAGTTGGTTAGGACATTGCAGGCTGAATCTCCTGAATGTCTGAAAATAAATATGATTCTGTGCTTCGGATGGCACGTAAAGCAGTTGGATACTATCTCTGGTGGAAATAGACTATGTATTATTGTGTACATAACTTTAGCTTAAGAATTTATATTGTAATAGTTATTAAATCGTGTTATGTTGTAGAGTTTCTGGCTGCATCTTCTCTACAGTGACAACACGTTCCGACGCGGTGGTAGCTTTAAAAAGATTTGACGTTTGATAAGTGTGCTGTAAGCTCCTATATTGAATAAATTATATTGACTTTGGTGGTAGTGGTCGTTACATAAAAGCCACATCAGAGGCAGTAAAGCGGCCTGAAAAAAACTCTGACACCAGGGCTTGCCCACACGATAAGAAGAAGATTCACAAAAGATGAGAAATAAAAGTGCCTACCATGATGATTGATGACTCACCGTCACCTCGTTGGCAAATATTGACCCTCAACCGGCATTCAGCATTTTAAATTTATCAATCAATTCAACTTTATTTTACACCAAGAACAAGACAGGAAATACAGAAGGCACAAAAATAGGCGGTCTTATCGCTATAAAACTTAGACTACTTATATGAGGACAAGTTACGCGTGTAATTCTACTAACAAACTTTTCTGCCACTTTTTGCGGGGGGCGAGGTAGCACGAGATACGCAACTTTGAATTTTATTCCAAAGGTTTAGATTCTAATTTTGAATGTTAAAAATCATGAAAAACAGTGTCGCGTGAACCCCAAACGTCATAAGTTCGAAATTATTGTTCCGCAATATAGGCTGTCGCGTTTAGTGATAAGGTATAAAATTGTATGTAAATGCGTAAGATCTTTTGATCTTGCACGTTGGCAGAGGGGAAATGCTAAGGCGAGGCGGGTCCGTATACAACGTGTTCATGAATAAGCGCAAAACCTCATACACCCCAACTGATTTATAACAAAATAATTAGATTGAAACAATAATATCATTATTTTGATAGTTAAAATTAAAAGTTATTCGCATTTTAAGTTTTGAGGCAAAAATGATTTGTTATCATTTCAGCAATGAATGAAAGCGCTAACGCGCTCATGGATACATTTTAAGAATCTTGTATTGGTAGTAAGTAGGGTGAGAGTGCCCGAGCGGTGGGTTGAGATCGTGTTCAGTAAATTTTTAATTTTACATACAAATTATTTAATATTTTGAATTAGATTCTGCTCTCGATTCTAAACAAACTATTTTCTAGTTTTGCGTTAATTCATTAACACGTTGTATAATTCGTCTAAGATGACGACATTCTCTCAGCGCTTCCTACGGTCTTTCTTCTAAACTCATGATCAATACAAAGAAAGCGCAAACGTGATTCACGATGCGTACGCGCATGTCCACTTTGTTTGTGCGAGGGAGAAGGCGTGAGTAACGGTCAGCTTAAAGACATTGTTGTGGATATTTTTGGCTTTTGTGTTTGGACTAAAAATGTAAAAGAATGTTGCGGAAATGATGACTAATGTTATAAATATTGTTTTGTTACACCCTGTCTATAAAATATTATTTTTAAGAGTAGTTTATTCCGAATGCGTAATTGCGCGCTGCATTCAAACGAAGTCTTGTGATATTTTCAATAATAACCAATTAAAGTCAATGAAATTTAGCAGAAACGATCTAGAAACTAATCTCTATGCTTGTATCTAGTCCGATTTTTGTTAAAATATACAGTTTCAGGATTAATTTAAGATTTGTACGGAAATCTTTCAGGCACTGTAACTTTAAAACTATACATTTTAACGAAAATCTGACTCTATACAAGCATAGAGATTACTTTTTGATAGTCTCTGAAAAATGTTACTGACTTTATTTGGTTAGTATTGAAAATATAAACAGACTTCTTTTGTATGGAACATAGCTCCCTTAAACATAGGTTCTAAGTGTGATAACCGGAAAAAACCGGCCAAGAGCGTGGAGGACTGGCCCATGATAGGGTTCCGTAGCCATTGCGTAAGTAGAATAAGAAAAAAGTAATAAAATTCTTTGTATGGGAGGCGGTTCGAAAAAAAAAATTTTTCTTCTTAACATTTCTGTTTTTAGGTTACTGTTATCTGTCTTCATGCCAAATTTCGATTCAATAGGTGCAAAAATGAGCGAGTTATTGAGGCGGGGCAGACAGACAGAATAGACGAAATTATAAGGGTTCCTTGTTTGACTACGGAACCCTAAAAATGACGCGTAATAGTGTGTCGTAGTATAGGAAAAAACATTGCACGCGTATTTTGCGTCGCGTAAATTCGGCAGATGAATCATGTCACAAGTGTAGAACGCATTCATAGAGACAAAGGTGACCCTCACCTTGTTATAATAATATAAGGTGACTAATGGATATTAAGAAATAACAACGATCAGTTATGGGCTCAACACTTTCCATAATAACTATTTACGATAACAATGTCCTTCACAAGTGAAGTAGGTACCTGCCTACTCACTAAATCGTCACTAAGACTTAACAATTACTTGGAAAGTCTAAAATGATCAATGCACCGATGCACAAACAAATACACAGAGGAACACACACGACACGTCACTAGCCCTGAAGGTCCCACGCAAGAGTCCCTCAGGACCCTCACTGGCCAAGCTCCGTCGCCTTCGACAAGGGATGTTTACATTCCACGCGGGGGAGAGGAGAGGCGTGAGACGGGAACCTCGTCATCATTCTCCTTATAATAATGTAAACAAAGTCATAATTGTTTGCTCCGTTAATCTCAAGAGGTCGTCCTACGTGACGTACCGTAGTTGTATGACCGTAATCACGTAGTCGCATCGTTAAGGTAATGCAAGGTGTTACAAAAGTAAAAATAAATATTTAAAACTTTTAAGGGGGTTGTTTAGACTATCAAACTGAACAACTTTCACTGTAGGACCAACATCGAAATCACGAAAAAAAATTTAGCTCGAGTAGATTTGTAGTTTAATATGGAACATACGATATATTTTTCGCTATTTCGATTGGTCCCATAGTGAAAGTTGTTCAGTTTGATGGTCTAAACCACCCCCTTAAATGTTTATTTGTATTTTTGTAACACTTTGTATAATTCGGAGCGCGCTCCATACAAACGAAGTCTGGTGATATTTTCAATACTATGCAAGTAAAGTTAGTGGTATTTTTCAGAAACTATCTAGAAACTAATCTCTATGCTTGTATGAAGTCAGATTTTCGTTAAAATCTATAGTTTTTAAGTTCCAGTGTTTCAAAGATTTCCATACAAATCTCTTAAAAATTTATATTTTAACAAAAATCGGAGTTCATAAAAGCGTAGAGATTAGGTTCTAGATTGTTTCTGAAAAATGTCATTGACTTCAATTGGTTGGTATTGAAAATATCACCAGACTTTGTATGCAGCGCGCATTTACGCATTTGGAATTTAACTTAAGAGAAGTTTATTCAGAATGCGTAAATGCGCGCTGCATACAAACGTAGTCTAGTGATATTTTCAATATTAACCAATTAAACTCAATGAAATTTTGCAGAAACATATCTAGGAACAAATATCTATGCTTGTATCGTGTCCGATTTTTGTTAAAATATACAGTTTCAATGCTAGGATTAATTTAAGATTAGTATGGAAATCATTGATGCACTGTAACTTTAAAACTGTACATTTTAAGGAAAATCTGACACGATACAAGAGATTTGTTTCTAGATGGTTTCTGCAAAATTTCATAGAGTTTAATCGGTTAGTATTGATAATATTATATTATAATATTAATATTATAAAATATTATTACCAGACTTCGTTTGTATGGAGCTCGCCAACAGTAATATACCCTTAATGATATACCTAGTATTATGACGTCATGATTGCAGGTGGTGGCGGTTGCATGACTATGTGAATTGCACTTTCACATGTCACAACTGATATCTATGCTTACATACTATATCTTTAGACATAGCTATAAATAAATTACAAGCCAAAAGCGTGTCGGACCACGCGCAGGGTAGGGTTCCGTAGTTGCCCATCACGATATACGGACTTAGAAGGGGGCTTTTTGTTTTATACTACGGTTTAACGGCTAATAAAATCTAAAAAGTACATTTTAGAAGTTGGTCGACTATTACTCGTTAACTTGTAAAGCCTACTTAGCGGTGATAGTTTTCCTTTTAAATTCGTTATATACACTACTGCCGTGAATTTTTTCACGTATCCAGAAACAACCTTTTAGCTGGCATGGGGGGGGGACACTTGACTCTCACAAAAATGATCACTTTTAAGCTTAATATTTCGCTAACCGATCCCTAAATCGAAAAATGGTTTTGCCAAAGCCACAATATTTTTAGAAGACCTATCCAACGATACCCCACACCATGGAAAGACGAGAAAAAAAAATTGCATCCCCACTTTTCGTGTAGGGGAGGTACCCTAAAAAAATATTTTTCAACATTTTATTTTACCACTTTGTCGGCGTGATAAATATGTATACCCATGTCAAATTACAGCTTTCTAGTACTAAGCGTCTCTGAGCTAAGCCGTGGACAGACGGACGGACATGGCGAAACTAAAAGGGTTCCTTGTTGACTACGGAACCCTAAAAACCGATCAAGTGCGAGTCAGGCTACTCGCGCACCGAGGGTTACGTACCACACCACCATACAACATAATAAACAAAATGTTTGTTTGTCATGGTCCTTTAACATGATACCGACTCACACTTGGCCGATTTTTATTATTTGTTGCTATACTGTAGAGTTTGCTCTATAATCACACCAAGTTTAACGCTTGTATGTATTACCGTTTTTCCGATAAAGCGAGAAGAAGAAACGTTGATAATAACTAACTTCTTGTATGAGGACCCCCCTTAAATGTTAACTTTTTGACATTTTTATTATTTGTTAACAAATCCGTCGTAATAACTCATATTCAGTGAAAATTTCAAGTGTGTAGCTATTACGGTTCAAAAGTTACAGCCGTAAATAGATAGGACGGACGGACGGACGGACAACGTAGGCTTAGTATTAGGGTCCCGTTTTCACCCTTTGCGTACGGAACCCTAAAAATCATTGACATGATGTTATTAAAGTAATCTTGGCAATCAAAACAGTGTCGGCACGAGAGTTGAACGATCGATATCGATGTTTCATTGTTATCTATCACGTTGTCCTTATCGAATGCTGTTAAGTGCCTGCTTTTTGATACGTTTCTGTATGTATGAATCTTTAACATACATTCTAGATATAATAGACATAAACTCATAGTACAGCATCATCATATATAGTTATACAACGTGTTAATGAATTAACGCAAAACTAGAAAGTAGTTCGTTTAGAATCGAGAGCAGAATCGAATTATCATGTTTTCACTTTGCCTATTTATATGTGGACTGGTTACGCGTGTAATTCTACTAACAAACATTTCTGCCACTTTTTGCGGGGGGCGAGGTAACATGAAATCTGCAACTTTGGATTTTATTCGCCATTACTTTAGATTCTAATTTTGAATGTTAAAAATCATGAAAAGTCTCGTGTGAACCACAAACGTCCTAAGTTCGAAGTTAGTGTTTCACAATTATAGGCTGTCTCGTTTAGTGATAAGGTGTAAAATTGAATGTAAATGCACAAGATCAATTGTGCTTATACCGTGGCAGAGGGGAAATGCTACCGCAAGGCTAGTCCTTATAATAATTAGTCATAGTGTTTTCAATATAGGTAATTTTTTTCAAAATATTAAATAACTTGTTTGTAAAATTTAAAATTTACTGAGTTTGATCTCAACCCACCGCACAGGCACACTCACCCTACTTACTATCAAAACAAGATTCTTAAAATGTATCCATGAGCACGTTAGCGCTTTCATTCATTGCTGAAATGATAACAAATCATTTTTGCCTCAAAACTTAAAATGCGAATAACTTTAAATTTTAACTAACAAAATAATGAAATTATTGTTTCAATCTAATTATTTTGTTATAAATCAGTTGGGGTGTATGAGTTTTTGCGCTTATTCATTAACACGTTGTATATATAAATATTCTGTGACAATTTCAACTGTCTAGCTATTATGGTTCAAAAGTTACAGCCCTAAGGACGGACGGACGGACAACGTAGTATTAGTAATAGTATCCCGTTTTCACCCTTTGGGTACGGAACCCTAAAAATGTGGTTATTCCCACGCACTGCCCCATATCGCCATATGTAAAATTTTTATTCAATGTCTAACCTTCACTTGGCATTTGGTATTTCGCAGCTTGTTTCGGAAGTTGAACTAGACGGCAAGGACATCGAGTCGTGCCTCTGAGACCGGTTGACTGCATGCTTTGCATATAGTCTAGGAAAAATAAGGTTTGAGATTGCATTAAAGACACTTTAGTAAATTGTGTTTGAAATAATAGTACTGATAGTTTATAACAGTTTTGTCGAGATTTCGTGGTTCAGGAACCTGAGAAATACCTTAAAATCGATATAAATGTACAAAGAGCAAGCTTTTATCGAAAGATATTTCTTCCAGCATACTAGCAAAATAGACAGTTAATTAAAACAAGGCAAATTTAATGTTTACAAACAAACAGTAAATAATTTGGTTTTGAGGTTATAATTTTTGAAAACTTACAAAATTTTAAATATCTACTCATATTTATGATATTAACCGGGGATTATTATTGTTATAAATAAAACGTATTGAATGAAACCATCCTGTACAAAATCACCAGTTTTCCATTTTTTGTTCATACCTAAATTTAATGTTGTGTAAATGTCTTAATTATTCAATAATACACAATAAAAAATCGGGGATTATTGAGGATTTATGTTTTTCAGGTATTTATCTACTATATTCCAAATTATCACCAAAAGTGCAATTAATGCAACCTTCTCCATACAAAAATCCGTAGATTTCCCCGACTAACAGTGCGACGGGGGGTGAGCCCAACGCCACTTATAATGGACAGTGGGCAATACATGCCTCGAAATTGAAGCATGCAGGTTTCCTCACGATGTTTTCTTTCACCGAAAAGCCAGTGGTGTTACAAATCGTACATAAATTCCGAAAAACTCATTGGTACGAGTCGGTCTGGACGGGGATCGAACCATCGCCTCCTGCACGGCAGGCAAGGTTACTCGCCACTGGACCACCACGGCTTTAAAACTTTATAGGCAGAGTTCAATATTTTCTTAAAAGAAAAATAACAGATACTCGATTTTTGCCATGATTTATATAGGGTGTAAGGATAAGTATCATTAACCTTTAAACCACATACTCATACTCTACCCATCAAACTAAACAACTTTTACTACGGGAGCAAACCTGTCAGAGCAAAAAAATATCAGCTATTCCTATTGTGGGTCCACATTTTGAATTCCTTCTTTATCAAGACAAGACAAGAAGCATGGTTACATACATACATAAGCTCACGCCATTGTCCCATGGGGGTAGGCAGAGACCACGGACCGCCACACGCTACGACTCTGGCACACCTCTTTAGCCTCATTCACATTCATACATCTTTTCATGCACTTCCGTCGATTGAGGGTGCTACGCACTTGTCCTTTTCGGAAAAGATAATTGATTTGATCATGGTATGTTTTCCTCGGACGGCCTCTCCCAACACTTCCGCTCACCTTTGCTTGATATATTTCATTCGTAAGTCTTCTTTCATTCATTCTCTCTACGTGACCGAACCATCAGAAGCATGGTTGTTTTCAGAAAAACCCACAGCACGATTTATCATCCTCAATCAATTATCACGGAACAAATATTACTAATAAATCTAATAATCCAGCAAACACTACGCATTTGCAACTGTGTACGTGTTAGGACGTAGACCGTGCCGTGCGCCTACGCAATCGAAACCACGCCACGCTTTGTTTACGAGCATTCTATATTTAAAACCAGTTTGAATTCAACGCTCGGCGCGTACGGACGCGCGAGCGGCTCTCCCGACTAATTAATTGTTTAAAAATATTTACGCCTTATAAAAGTGTGAGATTTTTACGCAGTTGCGTTTTTGAAGTGTTGTAGTATTTGTTTTTGGTGCTTGTGCAGTTTTGTAAAGACAATGATTGAGCCAAAGAGCGTCGTAGCTGATGATGATCTCGGTAATCGGTTGTTTATGTTTTTTTCTACACGTGGAAGTTATAGTAGAATCCGGTTGTTGCTGCCAAATATAAACAAGTTGATTGATTTAGGTGGAATTTCTACGTGTTAATGAATAAACGCAAAACTAGAAAGTAGTTTGTTTAGAATCGAGATCAGAATCGAATTATCATGTTTTCAATTTTAATTTTATTGTAAATTTAAAATTTACTGAACTCGATCTCAACCCACCGCAAGGGCACACTCACCCTACTTACTACCAAAACAAGATTCTTAAAATTTATCCATGAGCACGCTAGCGCTTTCATTCATTGTTGAAATGATAGCAAATCATTTTTGCCTGAAAACTTAAAATGTGAATAACTTTAAATGTTAACTATCAAAATCATGAAATTATTGTTTCAATCTAATTGTTTTGTTATAAATCAGTTGGGGTGTATGAGGTTTTGCGCTTATTCATTAACACGTTGTATATTTGAATGATAATTTGGTATTTTAATTAGGTACGTAGTTCTACAATATTTTGTGAGAATTAATAGACAACTTTATATCATTGTTTGAATATGCGTAGATGTTGTTTGAGGCGAGGCGCATAGCATAAGCATATGCTCACGACTATATTCCCCGAGGGGGTAGTCAGAGATATTCTGAAACCACCGAATATCCACGTTTCACCAGTAGTACCGAAACTCTGACCAGTGTGACGGGGGGTGAGCTCGTCGCCACTTATAATGGACAGTGGGTACAATACAATTCATCGGTGAAGGAAAACATCGTGAGGAAACCTGCATGCTTCCATTTCGAGGCATGTATTGTACCCACTGTCCATTATAAGTGGCGACGGGCTACTGGTGAAACGTGGATGTTCTGTGGTTTCAGAATATCTCTGACTACTCCGTCGGGAAATATAGTCGTAAACATATGCTCCAGATATTATCTTTAGCTTGGTTTTACTTTTTTTACAATTTTTGGCATTGAATCGAAGTACTCAGTGACTCCACTTGCACTGCAAGAGGTCATTGTACAGGTTATTGGAGGATATTGTATTGACGAGACGTAATATGGATAAAGAGAGAGCGATAATAATCAAGGTTTGCATTTCTTTCAATACCTGAACATTTGCTACATATTTTCACTACGGTCTACTATCGAAAACCTCCCTTTTTCGGAGTTGGTTAAAATCATTAGGCAAATCAATTAAAAAAATAGGTATTGACGATAACCGACCAGCTTATCAGTGCGGGTGACTACGCTCTATACTATAAATAAGGAAATATGTAAAACATTTTAAAACTTGTTTTATAGCCCATATAAAAAGGTTTATAGATTTTTCAGCAATTTGGGCACGAGTGTCATATTTATTGTGAAACATAAAGGCTGATGATGATGTTAAAATATATAGGGTCCTTCTTATTATGCTGAAACTTTTTTAAGGGAATGATCAGACCATCAAACTGATCAATTTTCTTTTAGAAAAAAAATCAACTGTCTCATACAAAACTGCAAACCTACTCGAGCGAAATGTATGGGACAGCAGATTTTTTTTTTCGTGATTTCAGTTAAGATAAAGTTAGACCCTGTACAGGGTCCTTTTTAAGGGAGTGATCAGACCGTCAAACTGAACAACTTTCTCTATGGCACCAACATCGAAATAGCGAAAAAAAAAATCTGCTGTTCCATACAAAACTGCAGATCTACTCGAGCCAAATTTATGGGACAAAAATTTTTTTTCGCGATTTCGATGTTGGTCCCGTAGAGAAAGTTGTTCAGTTTGATAGTCTGATCATCCCCTGAAAAAGTGACAACATAAGCATAATAAGAAGGGCTCTGTAGTTTAAGAGCAATAGCAAAAGTTCACTTTTTTTTTTTTTAATTGTTTACTTATTACAAGAAATTTTGGGGGAGACTTTTGGGTCAGAGTATACTTTTAGGGGCAGTTTTCCTAACAACGGGGGACAAAATAGGTTGAAATATATAAAATCTTTACAGGGTGTGAGGAAAAGTATCGTTAGCCTTTAAACCATATACTCTACCCATCAAACTGAACAACTTTTACTACTGGAACAAACCTGTCAGAACAAAAAGAAGCAACAGTTTAGCATGGAACAGCAGATTTTTTTTGTTCTGATCTGTTTACATACATACATACATAAACTCACGCCTTTTTCCCAGAGGGGTAGGCAGAAACTATAGATCTCCACTTAGGGCGGTTCGGACACACCTCTCTTGCTTCCTCTAAGTCCATACATCTTGTCATACATTCCCTTCGATTTCGGCTTCTTTTAACCTGGAATTTTTTGATGACGTCCCTGATCTGGTCTAGGTATCCTCTCCTAGGTCGGCCTCTACCAATGTTTCCTTCCACACACGCCATATGAATTTAATCGATTTGTGTCTAGTCTACACACCGAACCCGCAGACATGTTTCTGACAGCCCGAAGATACATATTATAATGGAAATGGCTGTGTCGGTCGCTGTCGGCGATTTGTCGGGTTCGGTGTACACACCATGACCACAATAATTTGTAAATTTTCGCAGTAACCACTAATTATTAACTAGTTTCGTAAACATCTAGTGAATGATGATGGATGACTCACAAGACAGTGCGACCAATGTTTTTGTTGTGACATTGTGTTATCAACTCTATTTATAAGTGGAAAATGCAGTAGCGTAGCGAGGGGGGTAATAGCCCCGGGCGGTACTTTACTAGGGGCGATAAATTCGGGAAAAATATAGATTGATTGAGCTCTGTCTACTATGACATTCTATAAACAAGGACTTCGCATCAGTGCGCTATTAATGTGCGTAATTGTTTTACATTACTGCTTTGTGACAGAGGATATTTGAAAGGACTGGAATGTCAACGGCAATGTATGACAGCCGAGCATAACTGAGGCATACTAAAGTGACATGTTTAAATAATGTCATTGTCTGTCTATAACCAATTTTTAGAGCAGAGAAAAGTCGAGCTCGCTCTAAGTTTCTGTTTTAATTACTGTATCTACACATAATCCTAAAGAGTTCTGACAGCTAAGACGTGGTGCTAAAAATTTCGAGCTTGCTTCGCTCGATCCAAAGCTTTTACTTAGGTTACTTTGCACATGTTTTACATGTAAAAAGTTCTGGCTTCAACTGATTCATATTGAGGGAAAAACATCGTATTGATAAACCAGAAGATGTCTGACCACAACCCGAGTAGTAGGTAGTGCTAGAAATGTCGAGCTCGCTTCGTTATTTTCTGTGTAGATCTTATAAAAATAAGGGGGCGGCTAAAATGGTCTGTGCCCGGGGCGACAGAAACCAACGCTACGCCAAACCCGAGTAGTAGGTAAAGTCCGGCCGCTGAAAGATTGCGTTTGTCAAAAAATAAAATTGTAAAAAACTGAATGAAAATATTGTTTACCTGTGCTCACTCTAGTACACAGGGCACTAGCTGCCCTTTTAAGTTCAAAAAGCTACTAAATAATGATCGGCATTTATAGTTTTCATTCAGTTTTTTACAATTTTATGGTAACTGTCAAACGCAATCTTTCAGCGGCCGGACTTTAGTGCTAGAATTGTCGAGCTCACTTCGTTATTTTTGTGTAGATCTTCTTATAAAGATAAGGGGGCGGCTAAAATAGTCTGTGCCCGGGGCGACAGAAACCCACGATACGCCACTGGGGCAATGTTTACTCAGAAGATTAGTGTGTTACGGGAAACGCACAAATAATATTGTTGAGAATTTTAATGACTTTCTCGGTAGTTTTTGAGCGTCATCTCTCGGGTTACTTCGCATTATTGTGCAGTGAAAGCCACAAAACAATTTTCCTTTAATACTGTTAATGCTAAGAAAACCGACTAGATGCGAGTCGGAATTGCGCACCGAGGGTTCTGTACCACCACACAATAAAAGAATTCAAAAACTGGGACAAAGAAAAATTATAAAACCTACCTATTTGTTGGTTATTGGTTTGTCCCCCGCCTGCAATACCTACCTAATACCATTCAAATTATATTTGCACAAACAATGTTTAGAGAGCTTGTTTTTCTCTTTTCAGTTAATAATTTTTTCATGCAGTCGGGTTTTTTGTTTTTCTTAGTAATTAAGTTTATTTCATATTTTTGAATCTCGTGTCAAAATGGTAGCATAAAATAGAACTATAATATACAACGTGTGAATGAATTAACGTAAAACTAGAAAATGGTTTGTTTAGAACCGAGAGTAGAATCGAATTGTTTTCCATGTTTTCAACGTAGGTAATTTTTTTTCAAAATAACAAATAATTTGTTTAAAAAACGATAAATTTACTGAACTCGATTTCAACCCACCGCTCCGGCACTCTCACCCTACTTACTACTAAAACCAAGATTCTTAAAATATATCTATGAGCACGTTGGCGCTTTCATTCATTGCTGAAATGATAACAAATCATTTTTGCCTCAAAACTTAAAATGCGAATAACTTAATACTTTAATTGTCAAAATAATGAAATTATTGTTTCAATGTAATTATTTTATTATAAATCATTTGGGGTCTTTGACTATTTATATGTGGACTGGTTACGCGTGTAATTCTACTAACAAACATTTCTGCCACTTTTTGCGGGGGGCGAGGTAACATGAAATCCGCAACTTTGGATTTTATTCCCCATAACTTTAGATTCTAATTGTGAATGTTAAAAATCATGAAAAGTAGTCTCGTGTGAACCCCAAACGTTCTAAGTTCGAAGTTATTATTTCGCAATTATAGGCTGTCTCGTTTAGTGATAAGGTGTAAAATTGAATGTAAATGCACAAGATAAATTGTGCTTATACCGCGGCAGAGGGGAAATGCTACCGCAAGGCTAGTCCTTATAATAATTAGTCAAAGTTTGGGGTGTATGAGGTTTTGCGCTTATTCATTAACACGTTGCATTTATATTTGGAATCTACTATTCACTAGCTTTCATTCGATACCCATATTGTAATTTAAAAAAATATATACGTCAGAATCCATCAAGCCGTTTAGGCTGTAGGCCGTGACAAAGAAATAGATATACAAACATACACACATACATACGCTCGAACAACATAACCCTCCTTCTGGCGCAGTCGGGTAAAAACAATGGAAGAACCAACAACGATACTGTAGAAAACAAAGAATGACGCCTCTCAAAACGTTCTTTGTGTGGAACGCATTCAATTTCAAGGGTCGTTGTGTCCTTTACTAGAGGTTGATATTACCATTGTTGGCAACCCTAGTTGTCACGGTCTGGCACCAAACGTTTATACAACGTGTTAATGAATAAGCGCAAATCGTCATGCACCCAAACTGATTTATAATAAAATAACTAGATTGAATCAATAATTTCATTATTCTGATGCTTAAAATTTAAAGTTATTCGCATTTTGAGTTTTGCGGCAAAAATGATTTGTTATCATTTCAGCAATGAATGAAAGCGCTAACGTGCTCATGGATACATTTTAAGAATCTTGTTTTGGTAGTAAGTAGGGTGAGTGTGCCCGTGGTGTAGGGTGGGTTGAGATCGAATTCAGAAAATTTGAAATTTTACAAACAAATTATTTAATATTTTGAAAAAAATTACCTATGTTGAAACCATGATAATTCAATTCTGCTCTCAATTCTAAACAAAATACTTTCTAGTTTTGCGTTAATTCATAAACACGTTGTATAGTTTCTAATAAAATGCAGACATTCCTAGTCTTCTACTTATACAAGGTGTTACATACAAATAAACATTTAAGGGGTGGTGTAGACCACAGAACATTATAACAGGGGTTAGAAATGCAAAGTAGCGCTTTTGCTTCGGAGACGGCTGTCGCCACTTGTCTTCTCGCTCATGCTGCTACAATTACTCATGCCCTCTCGCTCGCACCAAGCCGCGCGCCTTATGGTGTTATGCAAATCATTGCATAACCTGTGGCGACACGTTCCACGCCTACTTTGCACTTCTAACCCCTCTTATAATGTTCTGTGTTGTTAACCCTAGTTGTCACGGTCTGGCACCAAACGTTTATGTAGTTTCTACTAACATGCAGACATTCCTAGACTTCTACTTATACAAGGTGTCGCATAGAAATAAAAACTTAAGAGAAGTTTATTCCGAATGCGTAAATGCGCGCTGCATACAAACGAAATCTGGTGATAATGTCAATACTTACAAATTAAACTCAATGAATTTTTGCAGAAACAATCTAGAAATAATTATCTATGCTTGTATCTTGTCCGATTTTCCTTAAAATATACAATTTCAATGCTATGATTAATTTAAGATTTGTATGGAAGTCTATGAGGCACTGTAACTTTAAAACCATACATTTTAACGAAAATCTGAATCTGAAATTACTCTTTAGATTGTTTCTGAATAATTTCACTGACTTTAATTGGTTAGTATTGAACATATCACCAGACTTCGTTTACATGGAGGGCGCTCAGAATTATATTCCCTTATTATTCCCAGTCAGAGAGTTGGCGCGGTACTAAGGCAAAAGAGGTACTTTAATTCGTTAAGTACCTCTTTTGGGTCTACCATTTTTGGATTGCTGATTTTGTTTCTTGTTCTGTTATAAGAGGCCAATGCATTTAGGCTTTATTTTATAACAATAGGTTAATTCTATCAGTCAATGGTCTGCGCGTATGAAATCAAAGTCAAAGTCAATATAATTTTTTCAATATAGGAGCTTGAAGCACACTTATCAAACGTCAAATCTTTTTTAAAGCTATCACCGCGTCGGAACGTGTTGTCGCTTTAGAGAAGATGCGGCCAGAAACTCTACAACATAACACGACTTAATAACTATTACAAATTCTTAAGAGAAGTTTATTCCGAATGCGTAAATGCGCTCTGCATACAAACGAAGTCTGGTGATATTTTCAATACTAACCAATTAAACTCAATGACATTTTGCAGACACAATCTAGAAACAAATATCTATGCTTGTATCGTGTCAGATTTTCATTAAAATATACAGTTTCAATGCTAGGATTAATTTAAGATTTGTATGGAAATCTTTGAGGCACTGTAACTTTAAAACTGTACATTTTAAGGAAAATCTAACAAGATACAAGCATAGTGATTTGTTTCTAGATTGTTTCTGCAAAATTTCATTGAGTTTAATTCTTTAGTATTGAAAATATCACCAGACTTCGTTTGTATGGAGAGCGCCAACAGTAATATACCCTTAAGCTAAAGATATATATATATAATACATAGTCTATTTAATAAAATAATTGATACTATACAGTACAGTAAATAAACTATAAGCTAGTGACACTCAGATCCAATCATAATGATCATTTAAATAATCATCCAGTTTATAATATGCTTTTTTAAAGAGGAAGTGGCGGGAGCCTCTATACAAATTAATGAAATCATTGCTAACTTCATAGTAAAGTAGGCTAGCAATGGAAACAGTAATACGAGTAATTATACTAATTGAATGGAACAAGTGTTCAATTAATTCGTTACAGAATGTTAGCGCGTTTCTAATGTGTGTGAAAGGTCTTAATTATGAGAAACATAATTCTTATAGAAACTTTGCTTTGATTCTATCATGATACCTAACATCATCAACTCAAACTCAAAATGTTTTATTCAAAATAATATCACAGGGATAGCTTTCTGACGTCATTTTTGACTCTACCACCGCGTCGGAAGGTGTTCCGTTGTAGAGACGATGCGGCCAGAAACTCTACAACACACATCTTATATATATATATATATATATATATATACACACTTACAAAATACAATATTGAATTACATAGTGTAACATTGTCAAGACCAGACATTTTGGTCATTCATATAATCATCGAGTTTATAGTAGCCTTTTTTACTGAGGACTTGCTTAATATGGGACTTAAACTTTTGTCTGGCAAGTTTAGAATATCCTCTGATATCTTATTATGATAACGTATACAGTGCCCCATGAAAGATGTGTTTACTTTACTGAGTCGAAAATGTGGGAATAACAATTTTAGTTTTATTTCTTGTATTGTAATTATGAACGTCACTGTTCTTGGGAAAGAGAGACACATTTTTGCGAACGTATAAAATATTTTCGTAAATATCTCAGCCTATCCAGGGTGCATGCATGCATATGCTCACGACTATATTCCCCGAGGGGGTAGTCAGAGCTATTCTGAAACCTCAAAACATCAACGTTTCACCAGTAGAATTTTTAGTAGAGTTTCACCAATTAAATTCAAATATTAACTATCAAAATGATGAAATTATTGTTTCAATCTAATTATTTTGTTATAAATCAGTTGGGGTTTATGAGGTTTTGCGCTTATTCATTAACACTTTGTATATTGAATTGAATTGTTAAAACGGTCACCCGTACAAAGATCGACGTTGCTTAACTTCAGTGATCGTTTCCAGTGCTGAAGCCAACGACCGCGAGATCTTCGAACGAAGTAATGTAAATATTTTATATAAAAATGTATTCTCGCCTGCATAAACGATATGAGTTGTTTGTGAATTGCTATTTGTGTTCCGACCGCCCATGACCGCCGGCCTTCGGTTCGAATGCGCCCGCGCATGCATGCTTCATACCGACTTAAGGGGCTATAGGTTCAGACGTATATTTTCTATGAGATTCTTTATTACGCCACTCCTCAACGGTTCTGTGCCAATCTGATTAATGTACGATCCGCAACCCTTACAATGTCGTCTGTCGTCTACCCACGGACCTCCTGTTTTTAAAAATGTAATCGAAAAATGAAAAATAAAAGATGCTTCCAAGCTATTTCGTCCTACTAATTCGCCTTAACGTGCAAGCGGAAAAAGGAAAAATATATGCTGTTGGTGACCCGATTGCCTTATTGGTAGTGAGTCTGGCTTCGAAGCGGAAGTTATTGATTCGAATTCAATAATGGACCTCGCACACTACTCGACCACAATCACGATCAGTGGCCTTACCTAACCTACCTACCTCCGTGGTCTGATGGTTAAGAGTCCTCTGCGAATGCGAAGTGCTCATTCACAGCAGGAGTCGCCATCTAGGTAGACACGTGGTAACATTAGGGACCTCCCGCGATTTCGATGTTGGTGCCATAGAGAAAATTGTTCAGTTTGATGGTCTGATCATCCCCTTAAAAAAGTGTCAGCATATTAAGAAGGATCCTGTGTGTATGTAATAAATTAATTACATTTGGTAATCAAAATTGACCAGTAAGCGAAATAGGAATTGGAAAATCTTGTCATCCTTATTTGGAATGAATTATAGTAACCTGTGAAGGGGACCTGTCCAACGCGTCTAGTATCCCAAACAGTTTCGAGGGGGAGAGTTGAATTAACAATTGACCGTGGACAAGTATAATGAACTCTATTTAGTAAATCATTGGTGACGTTATCGGTTATCAGAGGTCAAGAACTCGAGAGTAATGTGGTCAATGTTCAGATGTTCATATCTGTAGGCATCAGCTGGTACGTCGTGACTTGTTTAGGCTTGTATTATTGTTTTCCAAAGGCTATACAGGGTCCTTCTTAATATGCTGACACTTCTTTAAGGGGATGCTCAGACCATCATACTGAACAACTTTCTCTATGGCACCAAAATCGAAATCGCAACAAAATCAGCTGTCCCATACAAAACTGCAAACCTACTCGAGCCAAATTTACGGGACAGCAGATTTTTTTTCGCGATATCGGTGTTGGTCCCATAGAGAAAGTTGTTCAGTTTGACGGTCTGAGCATCCTCTTAAACAATGTCAGCATATTAAGAAGGACCTTGTATACTAGACCTGACTCACTCCATAGCTCAGGTACGCTTGACGGCGATCCCCACAGAGTGGTGAATGGCAATAGGTTAGGTATACCGTGGAAACTTCTCGGCCAAATCTCATTAGACTTCCGCCATTTTGTGAGTAGTTAATGCGAGACTTGACAACCCTAGCGATGTCACGCTGCCAGCACGTGAAAGAATGAAAGAGGGATACTAAGTAAAGGAAGCTTTCATGTTTAATGACTCGGTTCATTTTTGTTTACACGCGCGCCGTTGTGACGGTTGGTAGGTTATTCGCGAATTGTACGATAGGACGGGTGCGAATAACTTTGCACCTTATGGCTTATTAAAATCTGTTTTCGAAGTGATTCTTCTGTACGGGTAATACTAATATTTATTCTGTGGCTATACGATGCGATATCATCATCATATCACCCGATACACGTCCACTGCTGGACGTAGGTCTCCCCCAAGGATCGCCACAACGACCGGTCCTGCGCTGCCATCATCCAACGGGTTCCCGCCGCCTTCACCAGGTCGTCAGTCCACCTTGTGGGAGGCTCACTACCCACGCCGCGCCCGGCACCATCGGCCATCGGTACTACAAGCAATATGCCACCCACTTTCACTTCAGTTATACGATGCGATGTATACGGATCTTAGACAATCTAACTATGGACGAGTTATGCGTGTAATTCTACTAACAAACTTTTCTGACACTTTTTGCGGGGGGCGAGGTAGCACGAGATCCCCAACTTTGAATTTTAAGTCATTACTTTAGATTCTTATTTTGATTGTTAAAAATAGTCTCGCGAGAACTCCGGACGCGACTATACTGCATTCAAAATAGCTTAGAAATTTTAAGGCTATTTCGAATTACAGAAACAGAGATTTGAAACACTTACTCTCACTTATTCTTAGATCAGCTTTTGTACCGTCCAAGATATGTCGGATAGTATATGTAACCAATAAATTAATCACTTTTGGTAATCAAATAATTGATAATAAAGGGACCAACATCGAAATCGCGAAAAAATTTAATCGCCTGTCCCATACATTTCGCTCGAGTAGATTTGTAGTTTACTTTGACTATTTATATGTGGACTGGTTACGCGTTTAATTCTACTAACAAACATTTCTGCCACTTTTTGCGGGGGGCGAGTTAACATGAAATCCGCAACTATGGATTTTATTGCCCGTAACTTAAGATTCTAATTTTGAAAGTTAAAAATCATGAAAAGTAGTCTCGTGTGAACCCCAAACGTTCTAAGTTCGAAGTTATTATTTCGCAATTATAGGCTGTCTCGTTTAGTGATAAGGTGTAAAATTGAATGTAAATGCACAATATCAATTATATCAAAGGCGAGTCTTTATTCATGGTGATATAATATACAATGTAAAGACTGAAGTGGCATCCGTTGGAAGCTAACATTTTAATCGGTTAATTCCAAATGATCTCAGAACATAATCTTAATCACTCTGACCCACTTATCGTCTGTTCAAACTATCTAACACCATATTTATGAACACGTGTGTTTTGCATCATCGCATCGTCACCGTCTCTGTAATCTTATAATCTTAGTGCGTTGGCACGGCTGTTTCGTAGTCGATGGGTTTTGATTGCTAAACCTATCGATTCTTGCGTAATATTTAAGAGAGTATGGCTTGGAATCTTAGACGACTTATATACGGACTCGTGCAAGATCAAAAAATCTTACGCATTTACATTCAATTTTATGCCTTATCACTAAACGCGACAGCCTATAATTGCGGAACAATAATTTCGAACTTATGACGTTTGGGGTTCACACGACACTGTTTTTCGTGATTGTTAACATTCAAAATTAGAATCTAAACTAATGGAATAAAATTCAAAGTTGCGTATCTCGTGTTACCTCGCCCCCCGCAAAAAGTGACAGAAAATTTTGTTAGTAGAATTACACGCGTAACTAGTCCTCATATAAGTAGTCTAAGCTTGGAGTTGAACCTCATCTGATATCATCTGACGTAATCGATTTTTTTCACGCTTCATCCTTTTCTGTCGTTTAGGAACGTCATTTGCTAGAACGAGACAGATAGCGGGCTTGCTATCGGAATGGCAGCATCGGCGATGCGCTCGGCATCACGGTCATAATGCGATCACCGGCTGGTAGGCGATGGTGTGCAGACGCGTGCTATTGCGCGCGATAGCATGCTATAGTATGCTTTCGGCGCCGATCGAGCGCGATCGTTATCGGATTTGGCGGCAAGCGAACGCGACCGCATGCGATCTCAAGCGATAGCATGCTATAGCACGCGACAGTACAAAGAACATAAACGCGATTCCGTGCTGTCACTTGTACGCCGTACGGATCTCATTTTTGGTTAGCGTCAATTGGCAGATAGTTTTTGTCTATTGACAGTTTTTCATGTATTTTTCGGATAATTCAACAGATGGCATTGTTCATCACAACCATTATAATAGAGGTCAGTGATCACAACAGATAAAAAATATTCTTCACTAGGTAATGTCAAACACTCTGGTCAAACAAGACATTTTTTTTTGTATTATTTAAGGCACAGGGGTCGAACCCATGCAGCCTTGTCTCGTAAATATAGTTTAACTCGTCAAACCCGTACCTTACATATACCAGACACAATACATAAACAATTGTTATCGCGGCACACACGTTCCACCAGTGCCTGAACTCGGAGGGTAGTTATAGGATTCTAGCAATGCTAACTTTTAGCATAAAGCATTACCCTCCTTCTAGCGCAGTCGGGTAAAAATGGCGTGTCACAATTAAAATTACATGAACCAGATAAAAATCTCGCACAACTACAGCGTTTAATAGCGTTATAATTAAATTCAAAATGGCCACCGCATCCTGCGTTATTTACAAACAATGCCATGCGCACGAGTCGATTATTTTGTACCAGTTTAACATCCGTCGCGTTTTGATTGGTTGATTATAATAATAATCTTGTTTTATTTATAGTTACGGTATTAATAAGCTAGTAGCATATGCTCACGACTATATTCCCCGAGGGGGTAGTCAGAGATATTCTGAAACCTCAGAACATCCACGTTTCACCAGTAGTACCGAAACTCTGTACTGTGTGACGGGGGGGTGAGCCCGTCGCCACTTATAATGGACAGTGGGTACAATACATGCCTCGAAATTGAAGCTGGTTTCCTCAAGATGTATTCCTTCATCGAAAAGCCAATGGTGCCAAAGTCTTTCTCATATTATTCTTGAAAGAATTATTAAAATCGGTTTATTTTTGGAGGAGGAAACAGTGGAATACGAAATGACGATTTTATGTATGGGTGGGGCGGATCGGACAAATATGTACACAGTCGGAAAAGTGACCTACTCTCCAAACTTCCATTTCAGCCCGCCTATCCTCTTAAGGGGATATAATTCGGAGCGCGCTCCATACAAACGTACTATGGTGATGTTTTCAATACTAACCAATTGAAGTCAATGAAATTTTGCTGAAACAATCTTAAAACAAATATCTATGCTTGTATGGAGTCAGATTTTCGTTAAAATATACAGTTTCAATGCTAGGATTAATTTAAGATTTGTATGGAAATCTTTGAGGCACTGTAACTTTAAAACTATACATTTGAACGAAAATCGGACTCTATACAAGCATAGAAATTTGTTTTTAGATTAATTCTGAAAAATTTCATTGAGTTTAATTGGTTAGTATTGAAAATATCACCATAGTACGTTTGTATGGAGCGCGCTCCGAATTATATCCTCTTAATCTTGCGAGTGTCACTAGAGACATGACTATAATCAAAACGCCACACCAGATGCTAAGCTGCCTCTATATTTGTTCCTTTACGCATGACAAAAAGAGCGCCCATGACGTTTTTCTCGTTATGTCGCTTTGTCGTGGGTAACATGCTAGCCCTATTGTTTCAAGAATACTTTATCACTTTCGGTCATCAGTGAAATTACTGACAGTATTTGGCAGTGGTGTAAACCTCCCTCACTAGCACTCACTTGGCATACATGTGTGACCATTTGTATTGAAGATCCATCTGGCATTTTGTGTTCCTGACATTTATTATGTATCTGGCATTATGCGGTCCTGACAATTTGCGTTCCTGACATTATGCGTGTAAATCGTAGGATCATACATTAACTAGAACTTCTTCTTTTCAGAATCATGGGTGGAGTTGAACTCTGGCAGCGGACTGGCTGCAGTCGAGAACGAGTACATAAGACTGCTCAGAGAAGCCCAGAGGGAGAGCAGGGATTCCTCCGTAAGACACTCCCGCGCTTCTAGCGTAAAAGGCAGGTGAGGATACACTGATATTTTGGTACATTAAGATTGTTGATGTACTAGGAATGCATGGTGAATAAGTGGGATCAAGACTGAAGGAAAGGTACAATTTCTTCCTGTGATTCTTTCGTGCTTACAAAGGCAGGGTGAGGACCTATTGATATTTATGTTAACCTGGTACCTCCACTTGGCGGAGTACTAGGGATGCATAGAGAATGAGTAGATTCAAGATTGAAGGAAAGATGTCTTCCTGTGGCTTTTTTGGGCTTCTATTTTAGCGTGAAAGGCAGATGAGGATACACTGATATTTTATGTTATCCTGGTACATTGACTTGGCAAAGTCCTAGGGATGCATGGGGAATTATTATATTCGAGATTGAAGGAAAGGTAAAATATGCTTCCTGGGACTCTTTCGGTGAAAAGCAGTGAGGACCTACCGATATTTATATTATCCTGGTACATTAAGCTGGCGAATTACTAAGGTTGCATGTAGAATTTGATTATTCTGAACTCATGGGAACATGACTGGAGAGTAGAGATTTCTGTGGCTACCCTTTCGGACCTCGAACTAAAACGCGGCTTATATACTGTTATTTATGTTATCCTGGTGCGTCACGTTGGCGTGGCGAAGTACTGATTCTTCACTTTTGTTTTAGAGAAAGACAGTTGTAGTACAATGTTATCCAGGTATCATGAACTTGCTCTATTTCATAGTTACCAATTTACCGTCCAAAGTAATCTTCTTTATAACTTCGCAAATCCAAGTAAAAATTGTGGCGCCTTAGAATGGAATTTAATTTTCATCATAGGACAATGACAGGTTGGATGTCGGTACCTAATAAAATAGCAATTTTAAAGGCTACATGTTCAACCAAACAATCACCTACGAAATTACGAATTCCTATCTCGCACTTGCCTCCAAATTCGGAGCACGTGAACATCTGATTGAAGCTAGACCAATAATTTTAATCCGCTGCGGTTTATGTTCCCCCAGTACTGCGGATGCATAGGTTACTGAACTGATTTGATTCTGCAATCGATTGCTATTTCGTCTGTATACAAATGAAATGGCACTTGTCATTTAAGTTATCATATCCTAGTACTTTAGTTTGAAACCTTCTAGTACGTACTTACGTCGAGAATTTGAAATACTACGGTATACTATGTAGTAGCAAGTATTTATCCTGTGGTATTAGGTACTAACTAGATACTCTTTCTGATACTGTGGTAGTACTAAATATTTATTCATTGCCCCTGGTACATTTACATGACTTGCGAAGTACTAGGGCTGCATACTGTAATCTTGTGCAATGTTCATATTATACTGTATACAGGATGTTAGGGTAAACAGTTGCATTACTTTAAGGGGTGATTGGACCCATGATACTGAACAACTTTCCATAAGAAACCTTTAGGAAATTCGCAAAACAATTTTTGGAATTTCCATACTAAAATTGCAATCAGCTGATCGAAAGTTTGTATGAAAAGTCAAAAAAAAAAAACCGAATTGCCTATAGGTTGCTTAGGGAAAGTTGTTCAGTATCGTGGGTACAATCACCCGTTAAAGTAATGCAACTGTTTACCCAAACACTCTGTATACAGGGGGTTTCTATGCAGACTTTTTTTAGGGGATGACCAGACTATCAAACTGAAAATCGGGACCAACATCGAAATCGTAAAAAAAATCAAGGACAGTATTTAAGTATCAAATGTATGGGGATATAAGCATAAGCATAGGTATGCTCACGACTATATTCCCCGAGGGGGTAGTCAGAGATATTCAATATTCGATATTATGTATGGGGATATTTTTTTTGCACGATGGTTAGGCCTATAGAGAAAGTTGTTTAGTTTGATGGTCTGATAATTCCCTTAAAAACCGTCAGCATATTAAGAAAGACCCTATACACCGTGTTAATGAATAAACGCAAAGCATCATACGCCCCAACAGATTTATAACAAAATAATTAGATTGGAAACAATAATTTCATTATTTTGATAGTTACCATTTATAGTTATTCGCATTTTAAGTTTTGAGGCAAAAATGATTTGCTATCATTTCAGCAATGAATGAAAGCGCTAATCTGCTCATGGATACATTTTTAAGAATCTTGTTTTGGTAGTAAGTAGGGTGAGTGTGCCCGAGATCGAGTTCAGTAAATTTTAAATTTTACAAACAAATTATACAGGGTCCTTCTTAATATGCTGAAAGTTTTTAAGAGGATGATCAGACCACCAAACTGAACAACTTTCTCTATGACACCAACATAGAAATCGCGAAAAAAAAATCTGCTGTCCCATACATTTGGCTCTAGTAGGTTTGCAGTTTAGTATGGAACATCTGATTTTTTCACGATTTCAATGTTGGTGCCATAGACACAGTTGTTCAGTTTGACGGTCTGATCATCCCCTTAAAAAGTGTCAGCATATTAAGGGGATATAATTCGGAGCGCGGTCTATACAAACGTACTATGGTGATATTTTGAATACTAACCAATTAAAGTCAATGAAATTTTGCTGAAACAATCTTGAAACAAATATCTATGCTTGTATGGAGGCAGATTTTCGTTAAAATATACAGTTTCAATGCTAGGATTAATATATATATAACTTTGAATAACTTTGAAACTGTACATTTTAAAGAAAATCGGGCTCTTTACAAGCATAGAAATTTGTTTTTAGATTGATTCTGAAAATTTGCATTGAGTTTAATTGATTAGTATTGAAAATATCACGTTTGTATGGAGCGCGCTCCGAATTATATCCTCTTAAGAAAAAATTACCTATGTTGCAAACACGATAATTCGATTCTGCTCTCAATCCTAAACAAACTACTTTCTAGTGTTGCGTTAATTCATTAACACGTTGTATACATACGTACGCTTGAAAAACATAACCCTCTTTCTGGCGCAGTCGGGTAAATAACAAACACAGACTGCCGTCGGCTGCATCACTACAATATTCACTCGTGCTATAAAAGGAATGGAGGTATACCTACAGGCTTCCATTCCAGGCCAGAGCTTTGTTAAATATGTTATGAGAGGAACGAAGGCCTTTGACGCTGCGAAATAGGCATAGCATATGCTCACGACTATATTCCCCGAGGGTACCCCCAGGCGACGTCACCTGGAGGCGCGGCCGCGATTCTACAAACGACCTATGCCACGTACTAGCATAAGCATAGTATGCACACGACTATATTCCCCGAGGAGGTAGTCAGAGATATTCTGAAATCTCAGAATATCCACGTTTCACCAGTAGTACCGAAACTCTGTCCAGTGCGACGGGAGGTGAGCACATCGCCACTTATAATGGGCAGTGGGTACAATACATGCCTCGAAATTGAAGCATGTAGGTTTCCTCACGATGTTTTCCTTCACCGAAAAGCCAGTGGTGTTACAAATCGTACATAAATTCCGAATAACTTATTGGTACGAGTCGGTCTGGACGGGGATCGAACCATCGCCTCCTGCACGGCAGGCAAGGTTAC
Organism: Agonopterix alstromeriana; assembly: GCA_963924505.1. Lineage (NCBI taxonomy): Eukaryota > Metazoa > Arthropoda > Insecta > Lepidoptera > Depressariidae > Agonopterix > Agonopterix alstromeriana. The sequence goes on from OZ004688.1 coordinate 1,722,664, forward strand.
TCGCCACTGGACCACCACGGCTAGCGAAATAGGGACGTGAAATATAAATGGTCCGTCTAAATATGGAGACAGTTTTATAAGGGTCTATTCACATCAAAAGAGCAATCTTATAAAGTTACAGTGAAATTAAGATTTCCATACAAATCTTAAATTAATGGTAGCATTAACACTGTATATTGTAACGAAAATCTGACTTCATACAAGCATAGAAATTAGTTTCTAGGTTGTTTCTGAAAAACTTCATTGACTTTAATTGGTTAGTATTGAAAATATCACCAGACTTCGTTTGCATGCAGCGCGCATTTACGCATTCGGATCTCTTAAAGTGTCACAAATCACATCACAGTAACATTATATGGAAATCTTTAAGGCACTGTAAGTTTTACTTTAAAACTATACATTTTAACGAAAATCGGACTTCATGCAAGCATAGAGATTAGTTTCTAGATTATTTCAGAAAAATTTCATCTCCGAAATCCGAATCCGCGAGTTTCCAACTAGTCTAATTAACAACTCTTTATCAAACGTCAAAACGCGTGCTTTGTATGAAATATTGTACTAAAAATTGAATCGTGACGTCATTGTTTTTCGTCGTCGTTTTGATACTTTTTATATTTTATCCAGTTATTTATCCAGTAGAAAAATAGTATTCAAGCAACAGCATTACTGAAAATGTGAGTATTTTCAAACGGTTTATTTACTGAGCAGTTAAAACTAAAATATACAACGTGTTAATGAATAAGCGCAAAACCTCATACACCCAAACTGTTTTATGATAAAATAATTAGTTTGAAACAATAATTTAATTATTTTGATAGTTAAAATTTAAAGTTATTCGCATTTTAAGTTTTCAGGCCAAAATGATTTGTTATCATTTCAGCAATGAATGAAAGGTCTAGCGTGCTCTTTGATACATTTTAAGAATCTTGTTTTGGTAGTAAGTAGGGTGAGTGTGCCCGTGTTGTGGGTTGAGATCGAGTTCAGTAAATTTTAAATTTTACTAACAAATTATTTAATATTTTGAAAAAAATTACCTATGTTGAAAACATGATAATTCGATTCTGCTCTCGATTCTAAACGAACGACTTTCTAGTTTTGCGTTAATTCATTAACACGTTGTATTTTAAGTAGTCAACTATATTATATTCTGATTTCTAACGAAGATACAGAGACTGGCATAACAAGATTGGTGTCAACTCTTGTGGAAGGATGATATGTAATTAATGAATGCACGGCTTCAGTTTAGCGTGCGCTGAATTGCATGTGCAGTAAATATTGAATTAACTTTATGCGCGTGGGTGGAAAGAAGCCTTTGAGAACTGATTGCGGGGAAGTGATTTTTTTCACGATGTTGGCTCCGTTGTAAAAGTTGTTCAGTTTGATAGTCTAATCTAAACCCTTTTTGTTTGCAGCTTAGTAAATCATACCTATACACGTATTGGCTCTATGCGAAGTGGTGATGGGAACTGACAAATCGATCGCAGCGCCCGGGGTGGCAGAAATGTGCACTTTTGTTGGTCAAGCTGTGTAAAATATGCTTGAATCTATGCATATCCACGCACTAACACAACACGAAATCTCCAAAGCTGTAAAGACTACAAGCTTAAAATTTGGCATGGAAGTTTCTATTGGCATCTAGGTACTCACTTAAAAAAGGTTTTTTGAAATGTTATCTCCAAAGGTGTGAAAACCGGGATAAAAGTTTGTACGGAAATTGCCACTGCAAATATCGTGGATTGTAGCAAATTGGTATTTTAAAATTGTTAATATCGTTATTATAAAAATAACAAATTTTTAACTAACATATTACATGAAATAATTCACGGCGGTCCGACACCGCTAGGGGCGCTAGTGTCGTGCACATAGCCAATATGTATAGATTAGCTAGAAAATCTATAAATAGACACTAAACCTGTCTAGTCTAGAGTTTAGAAACGACCTAGACTAGAACCTAGGATTCAGACTCAAAATACCAGGCGACCATAACGCTCGCACAGGTTAAACCTAGGTCTCTACGACTAGGTGTCTAGACAAAAAAAAAAAAGTCTTGTAACTTGCATTGCGGTGATACTTGTATTAAATTCGGTATGTCAAGGTTTTTTTGGTTTTCTTTGTATATAGGGTCCAACTTAATGTGCTGACACTTTCTTAAGGGGATTTTATTTTTTTATTTTTTTATTATTTGTTACAGGGCCTTAATACATTTTGTATATACCGGTCCTATCGTACCTTATTATTATACGTACCTAATAATAATACAAACTATGACGATACAATAATAACATTACAAACTATGGTGGAGTATTAATCACGGCCTTTGACTATTTATATGTGGACTGGTTACGCGTGTAATTCTACTAACAAAAATTTCTGCCACTTTTTGCGGGGGGCGAGGTAACATGAAATCCGCAACTTTGGATTTTATTCCGCATAAATTTAGATTCTAATTTTGAATGTTAAAAATCATGAAAAGTAGTCTCGTGTGAACCCCAAACGTTCTAAGTTCGAAGTTATTATTTCGCAATTATAGGCTGTCTCGTTTAGTGATAAGGTGTAAAATTGAATGTAAATGCACAAGATCAATTGTGCTTATACCGTGGCAGAGGGGAAATGCTACCGCAAGGCAAGTCCTTATAATAATTGGTCAAAGATCACGGCTAGCCATCCTGTAAACTTTCTTCGCTAACTCGGACGTCGGATCAGACAGGATACTTATAAAGACTCCCACATCATATCTACTGAAGTTGGCAGCCGTGAGCATCGAAATCGCGAAAAAAATCGGCTGTTCTATACGAAACTGCAAACCCACTCGAACAAAATGTACGGGATAGCAGATTTTTTTTTTTCGTGATTTCGATGTTGGTCCTGTAGTGAAAGTTGTTCAGTTTGATGGTCTCATCATCCCCTTAAAAAGTGTCAGCATAACCCTGGACCCTGTATATTATAAACCAATTTAATTTTTAATTTACTTTGATCTCTAAATGCAAAAATGGTGGAAAGAAAATAATTCGACCTCCATGGAGAAAAACTACTTACAGCTTTATTAAAAAAAATCCTGCCTTCTCTTTCTAACTCTATGCTGGAAACAAAAACGACAACATCAAATGTCAAATTCTGACATTGTGAATGTATTATTTTACTGCTGGCTTTTCGGTGAAGGAAAACATCGTGAGGTGTTGCAAAAACGTTGAAAAATAGCGCTAAATTCACATTTTCAGTAATTATTATTATTAACCAACAATAAAAGGAACGAATTGTAGATGATGTTCATACGATGCGTGGTAAGTCAACCCTACACATGTGTCAAGGACAATTTGTACCAAGTGCACATGTGTGAACGCCATCATGTCAAATCCAAAACGTTTGAAGTTCCGGACCTGTGATCGAAGCATGTAGTCATTTATTGTCTCTGTCTATCCCATTGGGACATAGGCGTGAGCATAATGTATTTAGAATGGGTCTATATTAGAATCCATAATTTAAAATGCCTATATTGAAAACCCTTAACACTCAAAACACATAATCTTTAATATGATTAACATAAATATCCATAATGTTAAAAAAACGTAAAATGAATACAAATCATTGTAATACGAATAAATTAGTATGTATTGTATGTCCCTTACTTTGACACGCTCTGCAACCTGTAAAAGGCGAGGTGAAAAGGGAACCCTCCTTTCAAGGGGGTTGAAAATCTTATATTTTCGGGTGGACTAGGTAAACAGTAGCAATTCGGTTCTGGCACTCGTCGGCGCTGCCGCGGCACGCTCGCTGCGCTCGCTCGGCTCGTGCGCTGTGGTCGTAAGATACCTAACATGCTCGTCGCTTCGCTCTTCGCTAAACTAACCGATTGAGTTAGGTTTGGGGTCCAAAACGAGTTTTTTAAAGTTATGGATTTTCATGTAATATGGGTTTTTAAATTATGGATTTTCATTATTATTGCAAATAATGCTATATATTTTCACATTAAATATTTTAATTGCCATACGAATTAACGTTATGTCATGTCTGTTATGGATTTTAAAAATATGATTATTAAAGTTATGCAACTTAAGGGACACCCATTTAGAATATCTGACTACCCCCTAGGGAATTATCGTCGTGACTTTTATGTTGTTTACTAACATAGCGAACAAGGTTATCAATTCCAGTTTTAACTAACCGGTTTTGCCTAGGTAGAAAACTAGCCAGACGAGTCTAGATCTACCAGGCTGGCATAAAATTAAGACGGTACACCGTTGAGACTTGAAACAGATCTATCTGCCTAGGTTAGGTGCGACAAAGATGACAGGAGTTCGTCGGTATGTGTTGAAGTGTTAACTATGATGTTGATATTACAGGGTTCTTAATATGCTGACATTTTTTAAGGGGATGATCAGTCCGTCAAACTGAACAACTTTCTCTATGGGACCAACATCAAAAGATCGCTGTCCCATACACTTGGCTCGAGTAGGTTTGCAGTTTTGTATGGAAGAGTAGATTTTTTTTTTGTGATTTCAATGTTCGTGCCATTGAGAAAGTTGTTCAGTTTGATGGTCTGAAACACCCCCTTAAGTATTACCACGGGGTTTTGTTACACCTGTATAGAAATAAGAAGAGAAAAATGACATTTTATGAGACCGAAACCTTGTTTGACTACAAAACCGTCGAAATGAGTTTCCATACAAACTTCACCGTGCGCGAGGTTAACTTTAATTACGGAAAGTTTAATAGCACTACAGCCCCGGGACTTTTTAACTACCAAAAAGATTACCGATTGCCGTTTAGATATATTTGTAAGGTACGAAATTACTATTAAAAAAACCGGCCAAGTTCGTGTCGGGCCACGCGCAGGGTAGGTTTCCGCAGTTACCCGTCACCTTTGACTAATTATAAGGACTAGCCTTGCGGTAGCATTTCCCCTCTGCCACGGTATATGCACAATTGATCTTGTGCATTTACATTCAATTTTACACCTTATCACTAAACGAGACAGCCTATAATTGCGAAATAATAACATCGAACTTAGAACGTTTGGGGTTCACACGAGACTACTTTTCATGATTTTTAACATTCAAAATTAGAATCTAAAGTTATGGGGAATAAAATCCAAAGTTGCGGATTTCATGTTACCTCGCCCCCGCAAAAAGTGGCAGAAATGTTTGTTAGTAGAATTACACGCGTAACCGGTCCATATAATAATTAGTCAAAGCTATATACGGACTTAGAAGGGGGCTTTTTGTTTTATACTACGGTTTAACGGCTAATAAAGTCTAAAAAGTACATTTTACAAGTTGGTCGACTATTACTCGGTAACTTGTAAAGCCTACTTAGCGGTGATATTTTTCCTTTTAAATTCGTTATATACACTACTGCCGTGAATTTTTTCACGTATCCAGACACAACCGTTTAGCTGGCAGGGGGGGCACTTGAATCTAACAAAATTTTTTACTTTAAAGCTTAATATTTCGCTAACGGATCCCTAAATCGAAAAATGGTTTCCCACACCCACAATTTTTAAAAGACCCATCCAACGATACCGGTAGGGGAGGTACCCTAAAAAAAATTGTTTCAATATTTTATTTTACCACTTTGTCGGCGTGATTAATATGTATACCCATGTCAAATTACAGCTTTCTAGTACTAAGCGTCCCTGAGCTAAGCCACGGACAGACGGACGGACATGGCGAAACTATAAGGTTTCCTTGTCGACTACGGAACCCTAAAAACCTAAGTCTTACAGATCCCGCCGCGCCGTAAGAAAAAGAAATAAAAAAATTGTCTGGAACCGCCGTTTTGTTATAAAACGTGTTAATGAATAAGCGCAAAACCTCATACACCCCAACCGATTTACAACAAAATAATAAGATTTAAACAATAATTTCATTATTTTTATAGTTAAAATTTAAAGTTGTTCGCATTTTAAGTTTTGAGGCAAAAATGATTTGTTATTATTTCAGCAATGAATGAAAGCGCTAACATGATCATGGATACATTTTATGAATCTTGTTTTGGTAGTAAATAGGGTGAGAGTGCCGAAGCGGTGGGTTGAGATCGAGTTCAGTAAATTTAAAATTTTACGAACAAAATATTTAATATTTTGAAAAAAAAAAAATCCTATTTTAAAACCATGATAATTCGAGTCTGCTCTCGATTCCAAGCGAACTACTTTCTAGTTTTGCGTTAATTCATTAACACGTTGTATAACAAGTGGCAAATGCCCAAATAAATTAGTACCTACCAGATTTTGTCCTATATCTGTAAAATTAACGTGTATTTGTTTTGTGATTGCAGCCCCAAGTCTCCACCGAACAGTCCCAACCTGGAGCCCTCGACCGAGGACGAGCTGAAGGGCGTCTACATCAACTGCTGGAGGGTACGTTCATTTTCACCTAAGAGGAAGGATCTCCATAGAGTCCCCATAAATTTACGATTGTAGTTGGTCTCTTTTGTCTTTATGACGTACCTTTAATAGTAGAAGGAGATGGAACTATAGATATTTGTTTTTGCGGCTGTCCACTTTTTTTTGAGCTAGTGTGTGTGAAAAGTGACCGTAAACATAAGGCCATATGTCACTCGGTGCCTTTTGTCCATACTACTTGACACCACACACTCAAACCTAAACGTCAAAAAAAGTGGACACTTTACAATTGGTATAGCTCACTCTAGTCTTAAAGAGAGATCCATCCTCTTAGATTTTCACATATTAGACTGACAGCGGTGCTTTCACTACATATTTCGTTGGCTAAAGTGTCAAACCTCGGAACTCTTTTTTTTTTAAATTACATTTTTATACAATTTTATTACTAATTTCTGTATGAACAATGAACAATGGAATATATCTTTAGACATCGCGTTTAGTAAATCATTGACTTTAATTGGTTAAGTCTGAAAATTTATGACTATACTTCGTTTGTATGCAGCGCGCATTTACGCATTCGGAATAAAGTTCTCTTAATAATTCAAATATCTTTCAAATTGTCACTAAGTAAGCACTAGAATAGATTCAGAAGGAAAACATCGTGAGGAAACCTTGCATACTTCAATTTCGAGGTTTGTATTGTGGCCAGTGTCCATTTAAAATTGGCAACGAACTCAGTACCTGTCACACTGGATAAAGTATCGGTACATCTAGTGAAATGAGCATATTCTGAATATCGTTGGCTAAAGTGTCAAACCTCGTAACTCCATTTTATTTTTCAAATTACATTTTATACAATTTTATTACTAATTTCTGAATGCATCCATGGCACAACTCTTAAATCCTTTTAAAAAAGCCGTTTAAAATGATAAATAGAAAACCATATTACTCTGGGCTGCCATTGTTCGTGGTGACGTTTTTTGTGCCTCCTGTAAAATTTGATCTAATGGAGTTATGAGTTCTGACACTCTAGTCGACGATTTGTTGTCTTACTACGGTACTAACCCAGAGTTAGACTTCCCATAGAGCCTCCGCTCCCCAGACCACCGACTCCTATGCACACTTCACATTGACCTCTTATACTGGGTGTTACAAAAGTAAAAATACATATTTAAAACTTTTAAGGGTGTTGTTTAGACCATCAAACTGAACAACTTTCACTATGGGACCAACATCGAAATCGTGAAAAAAAACAGCTGTCCCATAAATTTAGCTCGAGTAGATTTGTAGTTTAGTATGGAACATAAGATTTTTTTTTCGCGATTTCGATATTGGTCCCATAGTGAAAGTTGTTCAGTTTGATGGTCTAAACCACCCCCTTAAATGTTTATATGTATTTTTGTAACACCTTGTATAGAACAAGATGCACAATCAGTGATCCAAAAATGTCAGACCCATAAGAGGTACTTAAGGGGATATAATTCGGAGCGCGCTCCATACAAACGTACTATGGTGATATTTTCAATACAAACCAATTAAAGTCAATGAAATTTTGCTGAAACAATCTTGAAATAAATATCTATGCTTGTATGGAGTCAGATAAAATATACAGTTTCAATGCTAGGATTAATTTTAGATTTGTATGGAAATCTTTGAGGCACTGTAACTTTAAAACTATATATTTTAACGAAAATCTGACTCTATACATGCATAGAAATTTGTTTATAGATTGATTCTAAAAAATTTCATTGAGTTCAATTTGTTAGTATTGAAAATATCACCATAGTACGTTTGTATGGAGCGCGCTCCAAATTATATCCTCTTAACGAATAAAAGTACCTGTTTTGCGTCAGTACCGCGCCAACTCTCTGACTGTTAACATACCAAATACGACTTAAGTATAACAATCAAATATGACGTATTAGTATCACTCTACAGCATTCATACTTATTTTGTGTGGCTTATAATTTGCCTCTGTTCTGGAGTGCGATTTTTGAAAGTCACGTTTAAATCCGCAGTAGAAAGATTTCCATAGTAATTTTAACATTTTCTATCTCTTTTTAAACGTGTGACTTTCAAAATTACCCTAAGAGGAAGGATCTCCATAGAGTCCGCATAAATTTACGATTGTAGTTGGTCTCTTTTGTCTTATGACGTACCTTTAATAGTAGAAGGAGATGGAACTATAGATACATATTTGTTTATGCGGCTGTCCACTTTTTTTTGAGTTAGTGTGTGTGAAAAGTGACCGTAAACATAAGGCCATATGTCACTTGGTGCCTTTTGTCCATACTACTTGACACCACACACACAAACCTAAACGTCGAAAAAAGTGGACACTTTACAATTGGTATGGCTCACTCTAGTCTTAAAGAGAGATCCATCCTCTTAGAAATTACCACTCCTGTCATCGTCTGATAGTTGGCATCTTGTTCCTTTTTCAAAATGCCGTTTTAGAAATAAAATTTATTTCAAAGACATGTAAGAAGTATTAAGAACTTTAAACCTGGAAAATAAGGTATACAGGGTCCTTCTTAATATGCTGACACTTTTTTTAAGGGGATGATCAGACCGTCAAACTGAACAACTTTCTCTATGGCACCAAAAAAGAAATCGCGAAAAAAAAGTCAGCTGTCCCATACATTTGGCTCGAGTAGGTTTGCAATTTTGTATGGAACAGCTGATTTTTTTTCGCGATTTCAGTGTGGGTGCCATAGAGAAAATTGATCAGTTTGACGGTCTGATCATCCCCTTAAAAAGTGTCAGCATATTAAGAAGGACCATATACAACGTATTAATGAATTAACGCAAAACTAGAAAGTAGTTTGTTTAGAATCGAGAGCAGAATCTAATTATCATGGTTTCAACATAGGTAATTTTTTTTCAAAATATTAAATAATTTGTTCTTAAAATTTACTAAACTTGATCTCAACCCATCGCAAGTGCACACTCACCCTGGCTACTACCAAAACAAAATTCTTAAAATGTATACATGAGCACGTACTAGCGATTTCATTCATTGCTGAAATGATAACAAATCATATTTGCCTCAAAACTTACAATGCGAATAACTTTAATTTGTAACTACCAAAATAATGAAATTATTGTTTCAATCGAATTATTTTGTTATAAATCAGTTGGGGTGTATGAGGTTTTGCGCTTATTCATTAACACGTTGTATAATAAGGTTTTTTTTGTACATTTCAGGACGACTCCAACGACTGGGTTTGGGAATGGAGCAGTAGACCTGACCAGTTGCCTCCCAAGTGAGTACACATATTTATCTTACTATCATCATCACCATAGCCACGGCTTATACAGAAGAGACGTGTGGCGGTGACGGATAATTAAGTAACATAACATAAACCTTATAGTACGTAGCATAGCGTCGTTTTTGTCGTAAAGGAGAATCTCCAGGTGACGTCGCCTGGAGGCGCGGGCGTAATTCTCCAAACGACGCTATGCTACGTACTATAAGGTTTATAATTGTGTTACTTTGACTTTCCGCCACCGCCACACGTTTCTTCTGTATAAACCGCGCCATAGTCGTGTTGGCTTAGTTGCCAGTAACCTTGCCTGCCGTGCAGGAAACGATGGTTCGAACCAATGAGTTTTTATGGATTTAAGTACGATTAGCGGCGCCCGCCCGCGACTTCCTACGCGCACATCACTGACTTTAAGAGGATATAATTCGGATCGCGCTCCATACAAACGTACTATGGTGATATTTTCAATACTAAACAATTAAACTCAATGAAATTTTTCAGAATCAATCTAAAAACAAATTTCTATGCTTGTATATAGTCAGATTTTTGTTAAAATGTATAGTTTTAAAGTTACAGTGCCTCAAAGATTTCCATACAAATCTTAAATTAATCCTAGCATTGAAACTGTATATTTTAACGAAAATCTGACTCCAGGCAAGCATTGATATTTGTTTCAAGATTGTTTCAGCAAAATTTCATTTACGTTAATTGGTTAGTATTGAAAATATCACCATAGTACGTTTGTATGGAGCGCGCTCCGAATTATATACCCTTAAATACTCATAACTTTTGATTTAATGAACCGATTGCGATGAAATAAAACCTAAATGCTAATCGAAATCAAGCCTTGTGATTATGTGAAAACCCAGTCCACATCGGTTCAGTAGTTTTTAAGTGATATGTGCACAAACAAACAGTCAGCAATTCTAATAAAAATAGTCTTAGGGCCTATTTCACACCTTCTGGATAACTCATTGTTGTACTCAGTACTTGACAGATCGTTTGACTTGTTTCGTATGAAAGAGATCTTAATGTATTCCGATGTATCCCGAACCCCCCCAAATTTTTTTTTGCAAATATCTTCAATGTACATCCACGCCAAGTTAAAAATTTTATTATATGTATAGATTTGTAACACCACTGACTGTTCGCTGAAAGAAATTGCGAGGAAACCCGCATGCTTCAATTTCGAGGCATGTATTGTACCCACTGTCCATTTCAAGTGGCGACACAGGCTCACTCCCCGTCACACTGGACACAGTTATCATGCTACTAGTCACACTGGACAGAGTTTCGATGACGCCTGACGGGGAGTGAGATCGCTGCCACTTATTAAAATGGAATGGATACAATACATGCCTCGAATTTCACTAGTGAATCGTGGATGTTTCAAACGTTTTGAATTTGGCATGATGACGTTCGCACATGCACACTTAGTACAAATTGTCTTTGACGTTTGTGTAGGGTTGACTTACCACGCATCGTATGAACATCATCTAAATTTCGTTACTTTTTATTGTTCTTTCTGTTATTAAAAATAGTATTTGAGCTAAAGAATTACTGAAAATGTGAATTTATCGTTATTTTTCAACCTTTCACTGAAAAGACTCAATTTTATGTAGTCAAATCCAACGAGTGCGCGCGCCTGACTGCATTCCCTTGCGGCTTCCCTAAAATTTCCCAGAAAGTGTGAGGTGAGGTGGGGTATCTGAAGTCGGAGGGGGGCGGGGAGTGACCATTCTTTATATAGAACGATATACTATTACCTATTCTGTGGTTCTGAGTTGATTTATACCCTGTATAAAGCAGTATGTTAATATCCGCAGGGACTGGCGGTTCAAGCACCCGCAGAGCGCGCGGGGACCTCCCTCAGCCACCTCCTCCATCGAGGTGCTGGAGCAGCAGCTGGCACCCGCCATGCAGCAGGTCAGCTTACACATTCATATCTGCCCTGCCCTTTGACTACTTATATGTGGACTGGTTACGCGTGGAATTCTACTAACAAACATTTCTGCCACTTTTTGCGGGGGGCGAGGTAACATGAAATCCGCAACTTTGGATTTTATTCCCCATAACTTTAGATTCTAATTTTGAATGTTAAAAATCATGAAAAATAGTCTCGTGTGAACCCCAAACGTTCTAAGTTCGAAGTTATTATTTCGCAATTATAGGCTGTCTCGTTTAGTGATAAGGTGTAAAATTGAATGTAAATGCACAAGATCAATTGTGCTTATACCGTGGCAGAGGGGAAATGCTACCGCAAGGCTAGTCCTTATAATAATTAGTCAAAGGCCCTGCCTGACGCACGTTAAACAGCGTTTATTTAACAATTGAATATACGTTTAGATAAATAGCCGTTCAGGACTAAGATCAAAGTACATATAAGATAATAGTAGGGGCGCTTCTAAGAAACCACGCGACGCGCCGGCGACACGGCAAGATGGCGGCCACGCTAAGGGTTGTTACAATCATGTTTAGGTGATATGAAATAAATATAAGATAATCAATGTGATATAAATCTAATCGTTTAATATTTTATTAATTTGTAGTGATCATAATATCTGTCTAGGTATTTATTTTTGTTATGAACTATTATTTACGTTTTTAATTCAACGTTTTGTAAGAAAAACACATTATTTTTCAATTAATAACATGTATTATGTACAAAGACAATTATGTAGCAGCGTAGCTTACCTATTTATATACCTGCGGTTTGAAACGGTATCTCAAGTAAAAACAACAAAGTTTCAAATCGCTTTAAAAATGTTTCAAACCACTTTATTTCCTACAAATCTTTATTTTGATTCAATGTGGAATCACATCCGTAGACAATACAACCAGTTCGAACCATTGTGGTACGTGCGTGTTCGCAAGTATAAATGTAGACACTGCTGCCGGCGCGTACCCCAAGTCTCTGTTGACTTAGGGTACTGCCCGCAGGCAGAGCGGGCCGAGACGCGCTCCTCCCGCGCCCCGCACCCCGCGCACGATAGGCCTGTCGCGACCGTCGAGCGCCCTCACTATTATTACATTCACTTTGCGAAGATGGATGTTTGAGGAAAATTACGTAACCCTAGGAGTTACAAAAGTAAAAATAAACATTTAAAACTTTTAAGGGGGTTGTTTAGACCATCAAACTGAACAACTTGCACTATGGGACCCCACATCGAAATCGCGAAAAAAAATCTGCTGTCCCACATACATTTAGCTCGAGAAAGTAGATTTGTAGTTTAGTATCGAACATCCGATTTTTTTTCGCGATTTCGATATTGGTCCCATAGTGAAAGTTGTTCAGTTTGATGGTCTAAACAACCCCCTTAAATGTTTATTTGTTTTTTTTTTGTAACATCTTCTATAACTATGGACGAGTTACGTGTGTAATTCTACTAACAAACTTTTCTGGACGAAGTAGCATGAAATACGCAACTTTGGATTTTATTCCATTACATTAGATTCTAATTTTGATTGTTAAAAATACTTTCGTGTGAACTCCAAACGGGACTATTTTTAAGTTTTGATGTTATTTTTCCGCAATTATAGGCTGTTTTTGGCCATGGAATTAGTTTCCACCCCAGTTATTTAAGCTATGGTCACAGGTCCTGCATTTCAAACAACGTTTTGGATTTGACATGACGTTCGCACAGGCGCAGTTGGTGTAAATTACCTATTCTGTGCTATGGTCTAACTGTACATATACGTAATGTTACAGAGCCACTGTCTGTCAGTCCGTCGCACGTGTCTGTTCAGCCGGCGCGCCGTGGCAGCTGTCATCGTCACCAACGTGCTGTCGCTGCTGCTCGGTGCGGGCATCGGGTGAGTCATCGTCAGCCTTACAATCAGTTCCCTGACTGACAACGCCCATACAAACGATTCCGTGACTGACAACAAATACTTACATCAGTAGTGGGGTCACTTGTAAGCAGAACTATCTTATGATGATCTTCTTCTTCTTATCGAAATCAATAAATTCGATTGGAATAAGGTGTGACATCTATATCGCATGCATTCTAATTGTAACACTAGACATGTGAGTCAGTAGTTTGCATAAACTTTGGTAGATGGCGCTGACGTCCCTTAAAGACGATGATATAGATTGAAAATTTCGTCGTGGCTTGTAGGGCGCCGACAGCTCTGTTGGAGTTGAGCATGCCCCGGATAGGCAGGTCGTGGGTTCGAATCCCGCTCGCCGCCCGACTTTGTCAATCATTAATTTAATTTAAAAATGTATTAATTTCAGGGTTTGGTTGAGCAAGAAAGGCATGCTTCCCCCCAGACTTATCATCCTCAACTAGAGAGAGATAGAAGACTGACTGGGGCCGGGGCAACCGTGGGGCGAGGCGACACTGGGGTCATTTTTAAGCAGACCTACTTTGTGAACCACACATCTTCAGTGAGGCGTGTTGGGGTCACTTGTAAGCTGACCTACCTTGTGAACCACTTATGATCAGTGGGGCGAGTTGTTTACAGTGGGGTCATTTTAAGCAGACCTTAAACTTGGATAACACTCATAAGTGGGGCGTCACTTTTAAGCAGGCCTAATTTCTGAACTACAAATCATCAATGGGGTGAGTTGTGGACAGTGGGGTCACTTGTAAGCTGACCTACGTGAACCACATATGATCAGTGGGGCGAGTTGGCTACAGCGGGGTCACTTGTAAGCAGACCAACGACTCGGGGATAACAATGAATTCAAATTGTCACACAAGAACCCTGGGTTGTAAATTTTGTATGAAGAGTATAAAAAGGAATATTTGCATATTATTACACAAATAAAGGATATCACAAATCAGACATTGAAAGCAAGTTGACCATTAACTTGCCTCCATTAGTCTCCACTGGGCCCGGTTAGGGAAGTATGTCCCACGTTTATTCGTGCCCTACAGTGATGATGATGATGAAAATACAATAGTAAATTCGATTGAGACTTGACAATCTGTGTGACGATTTCCAGGATATTAATTTAGTGGTTTGCAAATTTTGAGGTCTGCTTAAAAATTTAGGGAACAATTTGTTGGGTTACTTATAAGCATTATAAGTATATCTTACAATCTAAGGCGTAGAAGTGAAGTTTATTTATCGAATGCAACGGTTGCACCCGCCAGGGGTGTTAATTAGAAGATTAAAATAAAAAATAGTACATTATAACTTTTATACACTGTTACCTCTTCTTGGTATGCTTCGTGTCTTTCACTACGGAGCCAACATCGAGAAAAAAAATCTGCTGGTTCATAAATTTGAGTCGAGTCTGTAGTTTGTAGTTACTGCAGTGTATGAAACAGCAAATTTTTTTTTTCGAGTTACGAAGTTTGATTGTCTTTGAACCCTTAAAAATTACTTTACACCCTGTATTTTTGACCCTTTCTTGATCGATATTTTTCACTCTGTGCCCGCTCTTGATGCAGTTTCGTAACGGAAATTCCGCTCAAGAACTGCTGGAAAAATTCCGCTCAAGAATTCATTCGTTTTAGCAACTTGTGTAAAATTGACTGTAAAAAGTTATTATGTACTGTTTCAAACATTGACTGTTAGAATGTGGAAAGAGTAAGTGAAATAAAAAAATAAATAAAAAAAAAGTGTACCCTAGGCATACAATTTTGTATTTTCTTACTCTAAATCTATTCACTTCAAATATTTTTTATAAATACCTAGTCTAAGAAATGCATTATTATTATTTTTGTTCGATAGTTTTTTTCGTTGTCTGTCTAAAAAAAGGGTGTAAAACAGACTTTCGGGGGTGGTTAGAAACATTTCTACAACTGCCAAACCGTTCAAAGTGTGCAGTTTTAGCTTCAATATTAAATGACGTGTGAATAATGAACCAAAATTTTTCAAATATTGAATTTGGATAAAATGTATTCACGCATAAAATTAAGACTATTCCCCCGGTAGTCAAAAACATTGCTACAACTACAACCTTTTAAGTGGTATTGTAGTAAGGTTATCATAACATTTGTTATCATATTAGACAGACGGGCATAGTAATGTTGAAGAACATCAAATTGTTTTTTTCCGCTGTCTAACGCCAATGGTAGAACTTTACAGTTTTTTAGCGGAAAAGTTCTGCATATCTTTGGATTCGTTTTAAATAATTTAATTAAGCGTAGTGCGATTCCCCCTGGTTGAGTATTATGCAGTTTAATAGCGGAAAATCTGTCAGTTTTTTCCGCTGTAAGTTTCGACAGCGGAAATTTCCGCTCTTAAACTTTACTATGTCCATAACGATGTAGGTTCCGTACTATAAGAATGGTCATCTAAACATAAGATGTTTGATACACTCATATCAAAATAAAAGATTTCTCTACATTTATTTATTTTATTTATAAAGAAACGTTTTAGAGAAATTCTAGTTTTTTTTTTAGGATTGCGTTCGTTCATTAAAGTTAATCCTCCATTAAATCCCTTGCTAGCTTTTACTACGTCAACAAGACAAGTGACAGCAAGAGATTTAATGGAGGATTAACTTTAATGAGCGATCTTGCAACTGGCACATAGAGTCGTGAAATGGTATCGCCTTTCAGCCTGTATTGGCCTGACGTTAAAAACAAAATTTTCGTTTTTTTTGTTGATATACACAGGGTGTAAAATGCGTTATTTGATGGCTTCAGAGCATCAAACTGAACAACATTAAAATCGAGAAGAATAACAAATCTGCTGTTTCACACATTTGCGTCGAGTGCCCAACAACATTTTATATGGCACAAAAAATAATTTGTCTGACATTTCAATATTGGCTAAATAGTGAAAGTTGTATAGTTTGATGGTCTGAAGCACCCCATAAAGAGCGTTAAAGCATTTAAATTTACATCCTATATTAAGTTTAACTGAAAAAGCTAGAATCATTTCTTTAAAACTATCTTTATTCGTTGTTTTATTTTCTAAACATAATATTGATGTACAGGGTCCTTAATATGCTGACACTTTTTTAAGGGGATGCTTAGACCGTCAAACTGAACAACTTTCTCTATGGCACTAAGATCGAAATCGCGAAAAAAATTACTGCTGTCCCATACATTTGGCTCAAGCAGGTTTGCAGTTTTGTATGGAACAGCTGATATTTTATTCGCGATTTTGATGTTGGTCCCATAGAGAAAGTTGTGCAGTTTGATGGTCTGAACATCCTCTTAAAAAACTGTCAGCATATTAAGTTGGACCCTATATATTTTAGGTTCGTGTGAGAAAATCCTTTTTAAATTCAATTTTGAAAAGCTGTTATGTTCTTTTTTATTTCAGCGTTGGTCTCACAGTGAAAGTTGTTCAGTTTGACCACGCTTAAATCATCAGCTTACATTGATATTTATAAATAATTTGGTGTAGGGTAAGATGGTCGTTGGGGTAAGATGGTCGTTGGGGTAAGATCACTGCAATGTAATTACCGACGAATGAGACCAATAGTAGGGGAGCCGACGATGCTGAATGGGGATTTACTCGAGCGTCATAGAGACCTATTGGGTTCCAAAGCTTAGATGATAAAAAGAAAAAAAATTATATAATATACAACGTGTCAATGAATAAGCGCAAAACCTCATACACCCCAACTGATTTATAACAAAATAATTATATTGATACAATAATTGCATTATTTTGATACTTGACATTTAAAGTTATTCGCATTTTAAGTTTTGAGGCAATAATGATTTGTTATCATTTCAGCAATGAATGAAAGCGCTAAAGAGCTCATGGATACATTTTTAAGAATCTTGTTTTGGTAGTAAGTAGGGAGAGCGGTGGTTTGAGATCGAGTTCATTAAATTTAAAATTTTACAAACTACTTAATTTATATTTTGAAAATAAATACTATATTGAAACCATGATAATTCGATTCAGCTCTCGATTCTAAACAAACTACTTTCTAGTTTTGCGTTAATTTATTAACACGTTGTATACCTTTTCATCGGTGGGGGAAGCGGCTATAGATTTTTAAATATGTAAAAAAATGCTGTTGCATGGACATACTCGAGCGCGTCAGCATCAATGTCCTACGTATTTTTAATAATGAACGTATTTTAATCTGATCGTTTGCATAATGCGGGTGATTGTACGTAAGTTCGGAAAATGAAAAAAAAAAATTTAATCGAGCGCGTCAGATTTTCTGAGGGGGTGTTAAGTGAACCAAAGAAAAGCTCTCATTCAATAATCTGACGATTTCGATGTGACGCAAACTCGCGGCCATTATTATAATGTGCAAAAAAATTCGCCATTTTGAAATACTCAAGCGCGTCAGATTAAGGGTATATTACTGTTGGCGCGCTCCATACAAACGACGTCTGGTAATATTTTCAACACTAACCAATTAAACTCAATAAAATTTTGCAGAAACATACTAGAAACAAATCTCTATGCTTGTATCGTGCCAGATTTTCCTTAAAATGAACAGTTTTAAAGTTACAGTGCATCAAAGATTTTCATACAAATCTTAAATTAATCCTAGCATTGAAACTGTATATTTTAACGAAAATCGGACACGATACAAGTATAGAGATTTGTTTCTAAATTGTTTCTGCAAAATTGCATTGAGTTTAATTGGTTAGTATTAAAAATATCACCAGACTTCGTTTCTATGCGGCGCGCATTTACACATTCGGAATAAACTTCTCTTAAGATATAGCTCTCGACGCATAATGCCCTAAAAGTTATAATATAGACGAATATGAAAGAAATACAATCCAATTGCAAAAATAGCCCCAAATAAAGTAGTTTTGTGTTACAAAATATTCAAAGTAATATGACAACTCGAAGTAATGATAAATAGCGCAGTTAGCGATACAATAAAACGATCTTTCCACTAAATCCGATCAGACTTTTACCTGCCATTGCAAAATTTGAACAAAAATCACATCATGAATAGAATAGAAACTTTATTTGCTGTAAGTATAGGTGGAATATTATGATTACAAAAGGTCTCTCACACTTAGCCACTTAAATAGGCATGCAAAATGTTACAAAATAGGGCTTATCCTCAAAATAGAATCTAATTTTATACATTTGGTTCCAGAAATTCTTTAACAGTATAAAAACATTTTTCGATCAACCTTTTTCTTAATGAGCTTATAAATTTATTATGTGACAAATATCTGAATTCACTCGGCAACTTATTGTAAATGCTTATACACATTGAGTAGACATTTCTTAGATAACATATCATGAAATCAATAATTCTCGTTTTTACGACGAAATATATCGTTGAAAAAGTTTTAGTAATATGTTTATGAAAACTATTGTTACCATATTTTTATGACGCCCGCCGCATATAACGTTCGGTAGTACAAAAATGGCCCGTTCTGGAGGCTGTCTTTTGGTCTCATTCGCCGGTAAATTCATTGTGACAATCTTACCCAACGACCATCTTACCCCTTGCCCTACACACTTAGTTGATTTTTTAAACGCTAGATGTCATAACATAATTGGTTAATTGTAATAGTTAATGTTTACTTTTGAGACAGTTAATCGTATGCTTTTAATAGCTTTTTTACTTTTCTTAATTAATGGCCGGTTGCTTGCGTCTAGCGCGGCAATTCTGCCAATGTCAAGTAGTTTATAATCTCAAGTGATTGTTTTATGGTTAAAACACAAAAGAGCTTCACAAAATGGCGGAGCCACGTGCAAGCCTAAGAGAGGCCACCACGCACGCGTCCACCCTCCGTCAGACTTGCAGCGCGACTCCTTTTAATAGCTTATCTGACAGATCATTTGACATATCTTTCATACGAAATATGTCAAACGTTTTGTCAGAACTATTAAGAACATAACTAGAAGTTGTGGAACAGGTCCTAAATATTTCATGCTTTTTAGTCTTGTATCGAAACGGTAACATAAAAGTACTATAATATTTATATATTTGGAATCGTCTGATCACTAGCTTTCATTTGATACCCATATTGTAATTTTAATGAAAAAAAAATTGTTAATTCCCCCTATCTTTTTTATTTCGCAGACGCCATATTAAAATAATATAGCCTATGTCACTCTCACAATTTTTACGAATATTATGACACGTTCAACGTTAAAATCGAATCGAATTGAAATAGACATACAAACATACATACATACATACGCTCGAAAAAACATAACCCTCCTTCTGGCGCAGTCGGGTAAAAATCCAAAATTTTGTTAACAATGCCTTAACCAAAGTACATACCTATAAAATATAGTAGGCGCGCTTCTAAGAAATCGCGCGATGCGACAAGATGGCGGCCATGGTAAGGGTTGTTACAATCATGTTTAGGGGATTTGAAATAAAAATAAGATAATCAATATGATATAAGTCTAATCGTTTAATATTTTATTAATTTGTAGTGATCATAATATCTACCTGGGTATTTATTTTTGTTATGAACTATTATTTACGTTTTTAACGTTTTGTAAGAAAAACACATTATTTTTCAATTAATAACATGTATTATGTACAAAGCCATGTTCCTTGTTGACTACGGAACCCTAAAATTGGATCTGACAGGTTTTATGAGATTGTAAAGGCGTGTCTCCTGCTACAAAGAAAACAAAACATGTTTTAAAACAAAATTGTATAGGGCGAAGCCATTTTGTTTCATGTTTGCTAAAAAAACATGAGCAGAGCATCTAGCATGATTTCTCTACTTGCGCGCGACTCGTCCTTTTCCCATAGTACGATTCGCTGCAAGCGCGGCTTTCGCTCTCCGAAAAACGCAGGAACCGGTTATTTTCTATGGAGGAAAGACGCGTCGCGCGCGTGTAGAGAAATCATACTAGACGTGCAGGAGTCACTGTCCTTGAACTATTTTTATTTGAAAGAAAAAGCCTCCTAAAAATACTTCACGCGATATTATTTTTATCGTTCATAAACATCTAAGGAGCGAAAATAATCAACTACTTCTTTCCTTTTTTCTTTGACAGCTATATCCGAAGCACTTCTGCCGTGGCCATCTGTTACAAAAACTCTAGCGCCGTTTTCAACAAGATGCTTAACAACATCCAAATGTCCCTCTTTTGCAGCGCAATGCAGCGGAGTCCAGCCGCTTCCATTCTTCGGATTAATGTTAGCACGCCTTTCTAAAAGCAGTCTAACTGTTATTAAATCACCCTTAATGGCAGCTTTGTGTATTGGGAAGTTAGCAAATTTATCCGCTGCATTAACTAGAGCTCCTTTGTTAATTAAATATTTTGCTATTTCTGAGTACCCTTTCGTAACGGCTTCTAACAACGGAGTCCATCTATTGTCAGATCTCCGTGAATTAATATATTGTATTGTATCTTTTTCTTCTATCAGATATTTCATGTGTAGTATCGTACGACAATTTATATCTTTGAAATGTACGTCTAATTCTTTTTCTTCAATGTAGTATTTCGCTATATCTAAATGCCCTTTTTCAACTGCTGGGCAGAGCAATGTGTGTCCGTAAATATCTACTGAATCCACTCTGGCGCCGTTTTCTATTAGATATTTAACTACTTTTATTTGGCCCCGAAACGTTGCACCTTGAAGTGGCGTCCGCCCTCTATCCAATGTAACATTGTTAATATCCGATCCTTTTTCTACTAAATACTTTACTACAGGCAGAATGCAGGAATTTACAGTCGCTATATAAAGCGCTGTCCAGCCTTGTTGGTTGCGGTGCAAGCCGACTTTGAGGTCTTCAACAAAATACTGTACAATGTGTAAATGACCGACGCTAGCTGCTAAAAAGAACGGTGTCATTCCTTCCGAATCTTCAACTGTGTAATCCGCTTGTCGCTCTTCAATTAAATATTTCAGAAAGTCTATGTACCCGTAGCATGCGTGGTGCAGAACAGTTCTGCCTTTACAATCACGTATATTTATATCAGCATTTTTATCTTCAATTAGATATTTCATAGTTTCAATATTTGTTGCTAAATGCAGTGCATTACAGCCGTCTTCATCAGTTTTTGTAAAATCTGCGTTCTGATCTTCTATCAAATATTTTACAACGTCAAAATGTCCATTAAGGGCAGCAAAATGTAAAACGGTAGAGCCATCTTTATTTACAACATTAATATCGGCATTTTTGTCTTCAATAAAATATTTTAGGACATCTAAACGTCCTTTTTCAGCAGCTAAAAGTAAAGGAGTGTCGCCTAATTTATTTTTAACGTCAATTGCAGTGCCTTTCGCTTCAACCAAATATTTTATTAAACCCAAATCACCGCCCAATGCAGCGAAATGCAAACAAGTCCAACCATCGTCATCCACTAATTCATAATCAGCATTCTGTTCTTCTATAAAATATTTAACAGAATCTTCAAAACCACCCCTAAGTGAATCATGAAACGGAGTTTCACCGCGTCTATTTTTCGTAAATTTCATATTTTTCTCTTCCATCAAATATTTTATTACATTAAGTTGTCCATTCCTAGCTGCATAGTGCAACAAGCTCGAATTAAACTTATCAACTTTATGTATATCTTCTTCCTTTTTGTTAAGGAAGTATTTCAAAATATCCAGGTGCCCCTTTCGAGCTGCATGATGTATTGGATGTGCGCCAATGATGTCAACATCTACTTTCACGTCCTGGACATCAATTAGGTACTTCAATAATTCTAAATGACCGCCACCAGCAGCCAAATGAATTGAATTCCATTTTCTGTCGTCCACAAAGTTTTTGTCTGCTCCTTTCTCTAACAAAGTCTTTGCTATTTCGATGTGGTTGTTTACTATAGCCCAGAATATAGGTACTCTACCAGATTTGTTAGAAAATTTAAGAAGCCCGCCTTTGTAGTTGGTGAGATGTAATACACGTTCACCTTGCACTTTATCCCATTTACAAGGTTCTCTGTCTAAAATATTCGGTTTATTAATATCAATTGCTGAATTATCGCACAACATTTTAACTATTTTAGAGTAGCCGTGCTTGACAGAAATATACAGTAGAGTTTGTTGATCCACTCCATTTTGTATATTAATTTTGAAGTAATGGTTCAAGTCAAAGTCGTCATTTTTCCAATCTTCGTAGATATCTGTGTATATTTGCAAATTTTCTTTAAATTTTTCTATAATATTATTTTTTGTCATTTCGTTTTCGAAATCTATATCTTTTAACACTTTTTTCCATTTTTCTTCGTCCATTTATGCTGATTTTTATACTAGCCTTTACCAGTTAATTCAGATAATACCTGAAACAATGTAAACGTTGAATTATTAAAATTATATGTCGATCCAGGAGGCCAAAAGTGATCAGGATCCGACATGTTTATAATTATCACTATTAAAATGACCCGGCCGACGAGTAACCTTGCCTGCCGTGCAGGAGGCGATGGTTCGATTCCCGTCGAGGCCGACTCGTAGGTACCAATGAGTTTTTCGGAATTTATGTACGATTTGTAACACCACTGGCTTTTAGGTGGAAGAAAACATCGTGAGGAAACCTGCATGCTTCAATTTCGAGGCACGTATTGTACCCACTGTCCATTTAAAGTGGCGACGGACTCACTCCCTGACACACTGGACAGAGATTCGGTACTACTAGTGAAACGTGGATGTTCTGAGTTTTCAGAATATCTCTGACTACCCCCTCGGGGAATATAGTCGTGAGCATTTGCTTATGCTACTATTAAAATGGCAATTAAAAGTTAAAAAAAAGTCAATAACAAAAACCACTCACACCCAGTTGCAGATATGCTGATGCATGCTTTATTAAAAGACTGATATGAAATAACAGAAAAAATATTTTTTTTAATTTAGGGACTTTCCCAATTTGTAATTCGAACAATAATATCGGTACTTCTACCTAAGGCGCGGTTTATACAGAAGAGACGTGTGGCGGTTGCGGATAGTCAAAGTAACACAATTATAAACCTAATTTTACGTAGCATAGCGTCGTTTGGAGAATTACGCCCGCGTCTCTAGGCGACGTAAATTTTCCTTTACGACAAAAACGACGCTATGCTACGTACTATAAGGTTTATATTGTGTTACTTAGATTATCCGCCACCGCCATACATCTCTTCTGTATAAACCGTGGCTAAGAAGGTACTTACAATATTTCTAACAATGAAATTGACTGATTGATATTTTTTTATTACAACAACATTAACTAGCTACTTATAGCTAGATATTATTATAAGTACGAAGCTTTGACTATTTATATTGGACTGGTTACGCGTGTAATTCTACTAACAAACATTTCTGCCACTTTTTGCGGGGGGCGAGGTAACATGAAATCCGCAACTTTGGATTTTATTCCCCATAACTTTAGATTCTAATTTTGAATGTTAAAAATCATGAAAAGTAGTCTCGTGTGAACCCCAAACGTTCTAAGTTCGAAGTTATTATTTCACAATTAGGCTGTCTCGTTTAGTGATAAGGTGTTAAATTGAATTTAAATGCACAAGATCAATTGTGCTTATACCGTGGCAGAGGGGAAATGCTACCGCAAGGCTAGTCCTTATAATAATTAGTCAAAGGTACGAAGACTTGTTAAATATTCTACAATACTGTCTTTGCCGCGTCTTACAGCCACATCTAGCGGTGTACTACCACATTCATCTTTAGCGTTTAAGTCTGCCCCCCTTTCCACAAGAATTTTAGCAATATCTAAATCATTTACTTCGTGCAGTGCTCTTATTCCTTTTGAATTGGGAACATTAACATCAAGTTGTTTGTCCATTACCAAATATCTTACAATATCCATTTCACCACAGGATACGGCTAAAAGCAATGCATTTCTGTTCTTCGACTCTACAGCATTAAAATCAAGGTTTTTCTCTATTAAATATTTCACTATTTCTAAATTGCCACTTGAAACTGCGTGATGCAGTACACTCCAATTATTTTCGTCTAGCAAAGACAAATCACAGTTGTTATCAATAAAATATTTTACTACTTCAAAATGGCCGCTATTTGCGGCAAAATGAAGAGGTGTCCAGTTTTCGTCATCCTGAACAAATGGCACGTTTTTTTCTTCAAGATAGTATTTTACAACATCCAAACAACCATTTCCAGCTGCAAGATGTAATGGAGTCAAACCATTATTGGTACGACATTCGTAATCAGCATTTTTTTCGATTAAATACTTAATCAAATCTAAATGGCCGTGGACTGACGCCATATGAATGAGAGACCAATTTTCTTCGTCTCGGACATTAATATAAGCTTTCTCGTCTTCTAGCATGTACTTAACTATGTCCAGATTGCCGTTGACGACAGCATTATGGAGTGGGGTGACTCCATCTACATCTCGCGCCAGCAAATTGCCTCCTACATTACATAAATGTTTGATAACTTCAAAATGTCCATTTTCTGCTGCCATATGCAACGGTGTTACTCCCAATTCATCAACAGCCATGCAATCACTATTCAATTCATTTATCAGACATTTAATGACGTCTAAATGACCTTTACGTGCCGCCAAATGAAGCGGAGATACTTTAGTCTTATTATAAAATTCTGTATCAATTTCTATTTTAATGTCATCTAAATATGCAGTTATATCAACATAACAGTCTTTTGCATGTATAGCGACACTTTTTTCAATGGCAGAAGGATTTTGTTCAAAAATTAGAAACTTGATAACGTTTAAATGTCCATAAATCGATGCGAAATGGAAACAATCCCAATTGTTACAATCTTTTAGTTTAACATCTGTTTTTTTCTCAAGTACCAAATATTTTATAACATGTATACGGCCGTTGCTGGCTGCAAAATGTAATGGAGTCATACCAGATTTAGTAGGAGTGTTCACATCTACGTTATTTTCTTCTATAAGAAATTGTATGATTTCAATATTGCCAATGACTGTAGCTAGATGCAAAGGCGTTCTACCTTGTTTATCAGTAATATTACAATCAATATTTCTATCATTAATCATATATTTAACTATATGGACATGACCATTCCCTGCCGCTAAATGTAAAGGGGTAATACCATCTTCATCACAAATTAGCAAATCTGCCATTTTGTCTTCAACCAAATATTTTATTATGTCAAAATGCCCGTTTTTCGCAGCGAAATGTAACGCCGATAGACCGCTCTTATCTACTATTTGGATATCGAAATTTTGGTCGTCTATCAAGTACTTTAATATATCTATGTGACCATTTTCTGCGGCATGATGAAGAGCGTTCAAACCCTTACTATCACCAACTAACAGCTCAGCTTCAGGTATTTCAAAAAGATATTTGATAATTTCTAAACAGCCGCTATATGCACCTAAGAGTAAAGGAGTCATGCCTTTATTATTAGCTTCATTGAAATCCATTTTCTTCTCTTCAATTAGATATTTAACAACTTCCAAATTATCACAGTTTACTGCAGTATGCAAAACACTCGAACCATCTTTATCTAAGATATCACAGTCAGCATTACCTTCTTCTATCATAAGTTTAACTATATCTATGTCACCCATACCAACAGCATACATCAAAGGCGTTCGCCCACAATAATTCAGAGCATTACAATCACAACTTATTTCTTTTATCAAAAATTTGACAACATCAATATTATTACGACCTATACAAGCCGAATGAAGAATCGTCCAACCATCTTCATCGAGAGCAGTATAATCGATATTATTTTCTTCTGTTAGATATTTTATCGTGTCCAAATGCCCATGTTTTGCTGCAATTTGTATAGCCACTATATTACCGTCTGTTACAGTCATTTTTACATTCAAATCTTTAATTATGTATTTAACAACATCAGTGTGACCATTTGAGATGGCCTTTGATAACGGGGTGGAGCTTATTTCATCTAAAGCCTCAATATCTGCTCCTAATGAAACAAGGCCTTTTATTATATCTAAAACACCTTTTGTCGCTGCCCAATGTAAAACCGTTTCTTTATATACATTTGCAATTTTAACATCAGCATTTTTGACAAGAATTCTTGCTATATCGAAATGATTTCTCTTTAAAGCGTTGTGTAGAGGTGTGTTTTTGTGTATATTTGGTTTGTTAACATCGGCACCAGCGTGTAGAAGATTTATGACGATATCTTTAAATCCATATTTAGCAGATAGGTTTAGTAATGTTAAATAATCTTCTTTAAATTCGAATATAACTTTAAAACTATGGTCAATATTAAAATTGGTTTCATTCCATTCTTGAAATGTAACCTTGTTCTCAGATTTTATCCTATGTTTTATTTTAATAATAACATTATCAGGATATAAGTCTTCGTTGTCAGTTGAAGCCAGTATTGTGGACCATTGTTCTATATTCATGTTGCCTTTGGACTGGTGACCTGAAATAGTAAAAAAAAAACATAATTTTAATACTAAAAGGTTTGGTTACACACCAAAGTGAAAAGCGAACAACCAGCCTAAGTGACTGGCTTGCACCAAAAATTATCAACAATCTATGAAGATGTCAGTAAAACAACTATTAGAAAAAACTAAAAAAGTTTGCTAGAATTTTTCGATGAAAACTTGTAAAGAGCCAGTTATACTTCGTTTTAATTTCATTGTCTGTTTCTGTTTTAAATTAAATTAACAATATACGTAAGTAAATACAACGTGTTAATAAATTAACGCAAAACTAGAAAGTAGTTTGTTTAGAATCAAATTATCATGGTTTCAACATCGGTGTTTTTTTTTCAAAATATTAAATAATTTGTTTGTAAAATTTACTGAACTCTATGTCAACCCACCGCTCGGGCACTCTCGCTCTACTTACTACTTATTTTTATTGCTGAAATAAAAATAAATCATTTTTGCCTCAAAACTAAAAATGCGAATAACTTTAAATGTTAACAATCAAAATAATTAAATTATTATTTCAATCAAATTATTTTGTTATAAATCAGTTGCGAATAACTTTACATTTTTACTATCAAAATAATGAAATTATGAGGTTTTACGCTTATTCATTAACACGTTATATACAACGTGTTAAAGAATAAGCGCAAAACCTCATAATTTCATTATTTTGATAGTAAAAATGTAAAGTTATTCGCATTTTAAGTGTAGAGGCAAAAATGATTTATTATCATTTCAGCAATGAATGAAAGCGCTAACGTCGAAAAACTAAAGACATAGTAATAACGCTCATGGATACATTTTAAGAATCTTGTTTTGGTAGTAAGTAGTGTGAGAGTGCCAGAGCGGTGGTTTGAGATCGAGTTCAGTAAATTTAAAATTTTACAAAAAATTATTTACAATTTTGAAAAAAAAGATCTATGTTAAAACCATGATGATTCGATTCGCCTCTCGATTCTAAACAAACTACTTTCTAGTTTTGCGTTAATTCATTAACACGTTGTATATTATATCGAACCCAAGTGACAACTTAATTTGACTGTCAACAAACTGCTCTGCAGTTTGGCAGATAAATAATGTACTAAAACTGTACTGTAATCTTAATTATTATAAGGACTAGCCTTGCGGTAGCATTTCCCCTCTGCCACGGTATAAGCACAATTGATCTTGTGCATTCACATTCAATTTTACACCTTATCACTAAACGAGACAGCCTATAATTGCGAAATAATAACTTCGAACTTAGAACGTTTGGGGTTCACACGAGACTACTTTTCATGATTTTTAACGTTCGAAATTAGAATCTGAAGTTATGGGGAATAAAATCCAAAGTTGCGGATTTCACGTTACCTCGCCCCCCGCATAAAGTGGCAGAAATGTTTGTTAGTAGAATTACACGCGTAACCAGTCCACATATAAATGGTTCGGAAATAAATAAATAATAATAATACATTTAAGCGTAATTAGTTTTTGGTGCAAACCACTCTTAGGTATTTAAAATGTATGCCAACTACATGAATTACAATCTGTATACCTATTGCACAATATTATAACTTAAAAAATATACTTACTTATGTATACATATATACTCCATTCAAAATAGCAACGAAATTTTAAGGCTATTTTGAATTACAGAAACAGAGATTTGAAACACTTCCTCTCACTTATTCTTAGAACAGCTTTAGTAAAGTCCAAGATATGTCGGATAGTATATCTTTCTGATAAATAAATTATATTTGCAAATCAGAATTGGCCAGAAAGCTATACAAGGTGCAAGGAAAAGTATCATTAACCTTTAAACCACATACTCTAACCATCAAACTGAACAACTTTTACTATGGGAGCAAACCGGTTAGTACAAAGAAAATATCAGCTGTCCCATACTAAACTGCAATAAACCTACTGAATTAAAACGTATGGGACACAAGATTTATTTTTGACATATTTTCTCTTATAGTATAGTACCTAAAAGTTGTTCAGGTTGATGGGTAAAGTATGTGGTTGATGATACTTTACCTTACACCCTGAATAGGAATCGGAATATCTTTTCATCCTTATTTGAAATGAAGTATAGGCAATAAAAGATTCTGTTATGACCTAAAAACGAAATAAAACAATTTCTTACCTTTATCAATCTAAATGCAAGAATACAGATGATACTGAAGATAAATACTTGTTTTTTGAGTGCCTGTTTAATAAATTTTAAAAGTTAAAACATAATATTGTGCAAAAACATACCGAATCGAATGCTGACGAACTCAAAACTGACAGAGATAATTCTCCGCAATTAAGAAACATCGCATAGTTTTAATGTGGCGCTAGTGAGTCGCTACATTGCATTCAAAAACGTAGTTGCGAATTTTCACCTCAAACAATCATATTTATTGGTTTATAATGCTTTGCTCGTGCTTTGCCGGTGTTAGTTTTGAGAACTAATAATTCAGTATGGCATTTAATAGATTCATTTGACTACTAGCGCCACCAGCTAACTGCAAATAATGTTTGTTGATGTACGAAAAATCTGTTTTTTTTTGTGTGACCATACATTACATTTATCATTAGAATCTGGCAATATTATTTCTCGGGGGGATTCCCGAGCTATAAACATCGTTGCCTTTATTATTATTATTATAATAATCTGATAATAATATTCATAATCATTGTTCCTGTAGAGTGTGCACTATAATCGTACCAAGTTTGACGCGTGTATACCGATATTCTTACGATAGAGGCAGAAGATTTTTTATACCTATGTGATATATGAATTTTATGAAATGAGATATAAATTAATAGTTGATAAAAACTAGTTTCTTGTTGTTTTTCTGTGATACAGCCAAAGATTAATATATTATAGGTATAGATACAGCCCCCTGTAGCTAGGACGGACGGACGGATGAACAACGTAGGCTTATGAATGAGTAGGATCCCGTGTTCACTCTTTGAGTACGGAACCCTAAAACGAAAAAAAATGTATAGCTGTCAGAAAGCACCGCATTTGGATTTTGTATAGGATTCGATTCCTCCGTAATGAGGGATTTTCCAAAATCTATTAAAAAAGAAAAAGTAGTTCCAAATGGCTCGATAAGGTCTCGATAGATGGCGTTGACGCAACAGGGATGAGCCCTGGGATGACCGACCTTGCAGATAATCAAAATACAAATAAAATAATGTGTGTTTTTAACTAAATGTGAACATATACTTCGTCCACGGTTGCGCCTGACAGTAACATGCACTTTTGTGCTAAATTTGTCGTCTAAATTTCCGTCTATGGTCTCGCCTCCCTCTCGCGTCAACGCCATCTATCGCAGTTTGTTGGAACTGCCTTTTACTGGCTGTCAGAAAACTCATCATTCCGTCCTTCCTGAAGTTCCTGAATAATTCCTCTTGTATGTGACGGGCCGGGGCTTAGGAGTGCCTTGCAGTTGTGCAAAGCAGGCGTTTAAATTGACGCCCGTGTAAAATGAAATAAGTGACTTCTATGGATGTGATTGTAGGTAACGCACACATCTGTGGTTAATAAATTTCATATTGAGGCTTGAGGCGCTGTGATTATAATGTCCACTGTCTGCTCTGAACCTTTGGTCAACATACAATAAGTTTAGCAAAGCTGTCGTTTAAATAAACGTTCGTGCAAATGAAAATATTCGGTAGCTAGCATTCTGGCAACACCGAAAAATATTTTTTATCTGTCCCCCACCATGCATGTGTCAGTCAAAAATTCAATGGCGGACGGTTTTCTATTCAACAAAACACGCTAATTTAACATATAAAACCGACATCTGCATGCCACGAGTTTTATTATAACAAAAGATAAAAATGTCCACCGTCGTCTCCGACTGTTTTACCATCGGCAGTATAGTTGCGACGCGAACGTGTTACAATGAGGAGATCGAAGGGGAGGTCCTCGCTTTCGATCCCCAAACAAAAATGTTGATTTTGAAGTGTCCCTCGTCTAGTGGGAATCCTAAACGCCACGATGTTAACATCGTCAATCTATCGCTCGTCAGCGATGTACAGATCAAGAAGGAAGTCACAACCGTTCCGGAACCACCACAATCTTTAAACTTACACCGATTGAACACGAGAGTGCGGAATTCCATAGAAAATAAGAGAAGATTAGTGAGTAAAAACTTATTTGATTAATATATCCTTCTTAATATGCTGACACTTTTTTAAGGGGACGATTAGACCGTCAAACTAAACAACTTTCTATATGGGACCAACATCGAAATTGCGAAAAAAAATCTGCTGTCCTATACATTTTGCTCGAGTAGCAGTTTTGTATGGAACAGCAGATTTTTTGATCGATTCAGTTTGATGGTCTGATCATCCCCTTAAAAATGTGTCAGCATATTAAGAAGGACCCTTATAATGACTTTGGTTGGTTTATTGGTGGTTTTAAACATTGCTACAAGTTCTTGTCAAAAAGCCGTGGTGGTCCAGTGGCAAGTAACCTTGCCTGCCGTGCAGGAGGCGATGGTTCGATCCCCGTCCAGGCAGACTCGTACCAATGAGTTTTTCGGAATTTATGTACGATTTGTAACACCACTGGCTTTTCGGTGAAGGCAACATTGTGAGGAAACCTGCATGCTTCAATTTCGAGGCATGTATTGTACCCTCTGTCCATTACAAGTGGCGACGGGCTCACCCCCCGTCACACTGGGCAGAGTTTCGGTACTACTAGTGAAACGTGGATGTTCTGAGGTTTCAGAATATCTCTGACTACCCCCTCGGGGAATATAGTCGTGAGCATATGCTTATGCTATGCTACAAGTCTTTTTAAGTCACAGAATAGTTATATAGTTCTACATACAGAACGGCCACTCCCCGCCCCCCTCTGACTTCAGATACCCCACCTCACCTCACACTTTCTGGGGACACTTGAGGGGAGCCGAGCAAGGGAATGCAGTCAGGCGAACCTGTAGTATTTGACTACGTTAAATTGAGTCTTTTCAGTGCATAAAAAATGTTAAAAAACAATGCTAAATTCACATTTTCAGTAATTCTTTAGCTCAAACACAATTTTTAATAACAGAATGAACAATAAAAAGTAACAAGATGTTGATGATGTTCATACGATGTTATTCAACCCTACACATATGTCATGCACAATTTGCACAAAACGCTTGTGCAAACACCGTCATGTCAAATTTAATACATTTGAAGTGCCGGACCTGTGGTTATCTTTAAGTGTAGTTGCAAGAATAGAATAATATTCAAAATAAGGTTTAGGAAGATCATAGGGTGTAAGCAATCTCATATTAATCTTACAAGTTACTAGCGGCCCGCCCCGGCTTCGCATGAGTAGAATATTATTGTATCTCTAGAAGGTATTTCACAGGCCGTAGCCCGGACAACAGAATGGGGACACAGATCCAACACGTAGAGGCCCCTTTGAGACAATTTTATCTAAATGTGAAGAGATGCACCAAGCGTGGTCTAAATCTGAATAAGTTATGTAAATGCACCAGAAGACAAACCACGTTCGGTGCAGAGACTATTGCAGAAAGGACAGAAAATTACTCAGGTTATAGGGGTTAACTGGGTGGACAGGGAAATCTGGGTTATTTCGGAGAGACTCGGTACAAATGTCTTTGGTTTGTCAAAAATGGCAGACGGTGACTTGCCAACTCATTTATTGGGCCCCCAAAAAGGTCGCTCGCAAGGAGCGACAAGTTGGCAACATCTACTGAGCGGCTAAGGTTGTAGAGAGGTGAGTCTGCGGGCGCCAGTTCCCAGTGCTAAGCGCACCAGTCAGCAAGTTCTGGCGTTGTGACATTATACACTTCCAACCTGGAGCATAGGTTCCGCTCTTGGACACTGGCAAGACAGGAGGTGAGGGCCAAATCAATCCGGGCACGCAGGAGAATCGGGTCCGTGGTATCGCCACTCACCAACAGCTCGCCACAAGCTGCCCTGCGGGTTTATTATTATATTATTTTGTGCATAGGGAAACTGCGACTGCTCTGATGTCGTCTACCCATAGTTCCTTTGGACATCCTCTTTTCCATTTGTTGCCATTCCCCTATTACTCCGTTCCACTTTTCCTTTCGGTCCCTTAGCCCTGTCCAAGTCCACTTTAGTTTTTTCATTTTGAATGTTGCGTCGTCTAATTTGTGTTGTTCTTTCTTTCCTTGTTGTCCTTTGTTGTTTGTCCTTTCTGTTGTTCTTGGCTCTTTTTTGTATAAAAGTATCAATCCTAGATTGCCTCTTTCCTTGACAAAAAAAAAGCCATTGAAAGAAGCAAGCTTGCAATTCGGGGTGCTAACTAAATGATGTAAATATTGCAGGTATCAGCGCTATCGGCCTGCCTGGACCCCGAGGGGCAGCGGCTTTTCCTGGCGATAGCACGCGTCATCGACGACGTGTCGTGGGCCGGCCAGAACATTCGCGTCTACAACGAAGTTACCATCACACCTCCTTACAAGGTATGCAATCAAAACATTGTAGGTGTCAGCACTATCTATTTTTTTGTCTATGCTATATTATCCGTGATGAACAGAAGCTATGGAAAAATAAACGGCAAAGTGTGTGTCGGGAAAAATACAACGCATGCTACACAACAGCTTGAACAATGGATTTTGAGTTTGAGTTTGAAAATGTTTTGCGCTGTGCTTCAACAGTTGTGTGCTGACCATAAAGTTATTATACCTTAGGCGCAGTTTATACAGAAGAGACGTGTGGCGGTGGCCGATACTCAAAGTAACACAATTATAAACCTTATAGTACGTAGCATAGCGTCGTTTGGAGAATTACGCTCGCGCCTCCAGGCGACGTCACCTGTCACGCGATTCTCCTTTACGACAAAAACGACGCTATGCTACGTACTATAAGGTTTATATTGTGTTACTTAGATTATCCGCCACCGCCACACGTCTCTTCTGTATAAACCGTGACTTACACATAGACGAACAAATTTTCGCTGACGCTAGTAGACGGAATGTCAGTGTAAGTGACAATTTTGAGTCAGGTTTTGGCCGTAGTACAAAAAAGTGGTTACGTCGATAACGACAGCAATAAGGTAGGGATCTCTTTTTTGAACTAGAGCGAATTTGCAATTTGCATCAAAGTCAAAGTCAATATAATTTATTCAATATAGGAGCTTGCAGCACACTTATCAAACGTCAAATATTTTTTAAAGCTACCACCGCGTCGGAACGTGTTGTCGCTGTAGAGAAGATGCGGCCAGAAATTCTACAACAAAACACGACTTAATCTCTTATTGAGTGAATAGGACAAAACACTTTCCGACCTCTTGTTCCTCCTTTTTGCAAACTTATTAAAGTAGTAGAGGAACAGACATGATTTGTCAAACGAAACCGTTTTTGGAAGTTTTCAGAAGATTAATTTTTGGGTAAAAATCCGAAATCTGTGTAAAATTCTGAATCTAACGTGAAATCGTGGATAATTTAATGAAATAGTGTTAGTATATTACACAAAATCTTTAACTAATTATTATAAGGACTAGCCTTGCGGTAGCATTTCCCCTCTGCCACGGTATAAACACAATTGATCTTGTGCATTTACACTCAATTTTACACCTTATCACTAAACGAGACAGCCTATTGCGAAATAATAACTTCGAACTTAGAACGTTTGGGGTTCACACGAGACTAATTTTCATGATTTTTAACATTCAAAATTAGAATCTAAAGTTATGGGGAATAAAATCCAAAGTTGCGGATTTAATGTTACCTCGCCTCCCGCAAAAAGTGGCAGAAATGTTTGTTAGTAGAATTACACGTGTAACCAGTCCACATATAAATAGTCAAAGCACAAAATGATCTACGATTTCACTCTAGATTCACTATTATTGACAGAAACCGAATTTTTACCCTGCGATAAGATCCTCAAAAAAGGTTCTATTGTCTCGCGTCACATATCTCTCTCTATTACACAGTGGGGCCGCCAGGTACATCCCGCTCTCTCAGCTGTCAGTCACTCTATTACTAACTTTATGGTGCTGACTATTGTGATCTTGTATTCGTCAGCCACTCAAATATCACCTCTATTTCTTTACAGGTTGAGAACGTATTAGGGGAGCAGGAGTCTAAGCCATACAATTACATCAGGAAATTCGTAGAAAGGCATTGGCGTGACCATCGCGACCTGGCCTCCTCTTCCAACTCCATACAAATGCAATAGACTATGATTAGCTTCTGGGTGTAGCTGAAAATGTATATCATCTTCTTCTTCTTCTTCTTCTCGTGTGGGCAAGCCCTGGTGACAGAGTTTTTTCAGACCGCCTTACGGCCTCTGACGTGGTGTTTATGTAACGAATACTACCACCAGAGATAGTAGCCGGGACCAACGGCATAACAAGTCATCCGAAGCACGGCATTCTTTTTAGAAAATCTGATGATTCAGCCTGCAATGTCTCTAACTGGGGAGAAACGCACAAAGTGACATATCACTAGGTGTCCCCCGTGGGAATCGAACCCACGACCTCCGTGTCAAGAGCCTAATGTTCTTAACCATTAGACCACGGAGGCGATATCATCATCGTCATCGACCTGTACAGGGTGGGGAGAAAAAGAGGGAGGGAAAGTAGCTTGATCGGTTTGCTACCATAGTAAAAGTTGTTCAGTTTGATGGGTAGACTCTTAGTTTAAAAGGATGCTAATGATATCAATTTCACCTTGTATGGTACGAAAATGTAAAATCTCCCGTATACACGACAAATTATTAGTCAAGAAACTTAAAAAATGCATTTTACTCATCAAACTGAACAACTTTCACTATGGAGCCAAAAAAAAAAATCTGCTGTTCCATACATCTGAGTCGAGTTGGTACTGCAGTTTTGTATGGAACAGCCAACCACTCTGTATGGGTCCCACTGCAGGGCAACTGCCTCTTCTACTGGGTGTAACAAAATACCATTGTTGTATTTAAAGCAGTGGTTAAAACTATCAAACTGAACAACTTTCACTATAGAACCAATATCGAAATAGCGAAAAAAAAAATCGGGTGTTCCATACTAAACTACAATGGAGCCAACATCGAGAACAAATAAAAATAATCTGCTGTTTCATACAAAACTGCCGTAGGTCGCTGCGGCTACTCGACTCAAATGTATGAGACAGGAGATATTTTATATTTTTTCAATTTTTCACTATTACTAGGGTGTTTTGTTACACCTTGTATATAATAAGTATATTTTCAGCTACACTCTGTATAAAATAATATTAAAAAAGATCTTTTAGTCACTGAAATATGTCATTTTATGAGTTTAAAAAGAATTTTTAGTTATGGAGAATGATCAGTAAATAATAAATATCTTGGACATTGTCACACAAATTATCTAGTCACATTTAAAGTACCAGAATCTAGCCTGGACTTGTATTATGATGACTAGACAACGATATAGAATACATATACAACGTGCTAATGAATTAACGCAAAACTAGAAAGTTTGTTTAGAATCGAGAGCAGAATCGAATTATCATGGTTTCAACGTCGGTAATTTTTTTCAAAATACTAAATAATTTGTTTGTAAAATATAAAATTTACTGAACTCGATCTCAAACCACCGCTCTGGCACTCTCACCCTACTTACTACCAAAACAAGATTCTTAAAATATATCCATGAGCACGTTAGCGCTTTCATTCATTGATAAAAATCATTTTTGCCTCTAAACTTAAAATGCGAATAACTTTAAATGTTAACGATCAAAATAATGAAATTATTGTTTCAATGGAATTATTTTGTTGTTAATCAGTTGGGTGTATGAGATTTTGCGCTTATTCATTAACACGTTGTGTAGATACAAACTTCCATAACTCGGGTACAAATATTCATATTCACCATACTAATATTTGCCTCGGATTCGAACCCGCGATCCTCGAATCAACAGTATACTCCATAACTGAATATTCTTGATTTCTATTTCCATACAAATTTTGTTTCGTTACCATACATCTACAAATCAAAGTCAATATCAGACTAGTTCAGACTTCCAATGAGTTTTTAGCAATATATTTGTAACACCACTGGCTTTTCGGTGAAGGAAAACATCGTGAGGAAACCTGCATGCTTCTATAGGGTCCTTCTTAATATGCTGACACTTTTTAAGGGGATGATCAGACCGTCAAACTGAACAACTTTATGGCACCAACATCGAAATCGCGAAAAAAAAAACCAGTTGCCCCATATACTCGTACAAAAGTGCAAATCTACTCGAGCCAAATGTGACGGCTAACTTTTTTAGAGAAATTCCCATAGAGAAAGTTGTTCAGTTTGATGGTCTGAACATCCTCTTAAAAAACTGTTAGCATATTAAGTTGGACCCTGTATTTCGAGGCATGTATTGTACCCACTGTCCATTATAAGTGGCGACCGGCTCACTAGGTCACCGGTAGGACCGGACACTGAACATTTTCGGTACCACTAGTGAAATGTGGATGTTCTGAGGTTTCCGAATATCTCTGACTACCCCCTCGGGGAATAGTCGAGAACATGTGTTATATGCTATAAGTAAATGTATGTTAAAAATTGTCAATTCCTTATTAACATTATTTTTTCTGTTTCTGTAAAATGATTAAACTTTGTAAAGGGTAAATTTAGAATAGGCGGAAAAATACTCGAGTATTTTTAAAGTGGTATTCAAATAACAATCTTATTCTATTCATATATAGAGCTGAAAATAGTGTGCAACGAGCGTGTAGCGAGCTGAAGAGACGTGTGGCGGTGGCGGATAATCTAAGTAACACAATATAAACCTTATAGTACGTAGCATAGCGTCGATTTTGTCGTAAAGGAGAATCGCGTGCGTAATTTTCCAAACGACGCTATGCTACGTGCTATAAGGTTTATAATTGTGTTACTTTGACTATCCGCCACCGACACACGTCTCTTCTGTATAAACCGCGGCTTTTACAGCGGCAGCGTCGTATTGCGCTAAGCTGCCAAGAACATGCTCGAGCATTTTTCCGCCTTTGAATTTACCCTAAACAGAAATTAAAAATTTGTATGGGATTGTAGAAATGTATGGACGCGAAATTGTCACAATTACTTTTTTTTTTAGGTCCGCACCTTTTTAAATTCTTTTCCAGTAGTTTTTAAACTAAAATTATGCGATGAAATTGTTTTGTTTTTTGTTTTTATTTTTACTCCAAATTTTATTTTTTAATTGCTAATTTTGAAAATGTATTACCATGGTCAAAAAATCGTTTACTTTTTTTTAATTGTGCGACTTCTTACCAACCTTACTGGACGAAGGGTCCGCGCTCAAAAGTGTCCAAACCAAAAGAGAACCAATAACGCGACCGTCTTCGTATTAGAATTTCAGCATTTTCAATGTTTTTAGTTGGTTTATATTACGACACGTACTTCGGTTTGTGTAGTTTAGTCTCGGACACTTTTTTCGAGAATTTTGTACTAGACCCGGCGTCTATAGTATTCTACGTCAATGACGTAGGTAATTAAAATAGTGTATTTGACAGGTTTTTAAAAACTGTACTGCGTTAATCACTGAAGTCTAAGGACTCTATAGAAAATGTAAATTTTACGTTCCATTACATATTAGTGCAAGAAAAAACGAAAACAAAAAATGTTATTTAAATATCCCGCGTAAACGCTTTTCCTGACAATATACGTGGCAACAAGCAGGTGACGTCACGATGACGTAAACATTGTACGACACTCACACTCTACACGCAACTGTTTACAAGCACTTGACGTCATCAACCATTCGGCCAATCACAGTCGTTTACGATCACGTGACTAAAGTAGACAAAAACATTATTTTATTTGTCGATTTTCGCTTAAAACATCCAGTATTTTTCTTAACTGACTAAATACTTGGTTTCCAAAATTAATATTCAATGCGGATGCCATCAATAGATCCTATATTTTACATGCTGTTAAATACCCTATTACAAACAACAAATTGTACTTTATTACAACACTGCGAGAGTAGATATTTATTTAATTTTGTTATCAGAGTGGTTCTTCTGTATGAAGTACTATTATGTATTTTGTCAACTGTGCATTCAACTTATATTATTTAATATCCAATATAGACCTTAATCCATGGTGATACAGTAGTGTTTTGAAATCAAATGAAGTTTGGAGTGCATGTGTAGTATAAAGTAATATTTATATGACGTTCGACTAAGGAATAGAGAAAACTATTAAAAAAAAACTGAAAAAGTTGTTATTTATTTTGTTTCATTTCTGATTCTCTCTACAAGTTTTAGTAATTACTTATTCCATCAAAAACATTTTATGTAAAAATAAAAAACCGGC
Organism: Agonopterix alstromeriana; assembly: GCA_963924505.1. Lineage (NCBI taxonomy): Eukaryota > Metazoa > Arthropoda > Insecta > Lepidoptera > Depressariidae > Agonopterix > Agonopterix alstromeriana. Next base: position 1,761,700 of record OZ004688.1, read on the forward strand.
CAAGTGCGAGTCGGGACTCTGCAATTAGTGTTCCGTACAGTCGCCATCAGATATATCGTAGCCTTTGACTAATTATTATAAGGACTAGCCTTGCGGTAGCATTTCCCCTCTGCCACGGTATAAGCACAATTGATCTTGTGCATTTACATTAAATTTTACACCTTATCACTAAACGAGACAGCCTATAATTGCGAAATAATAACTTCGAACTTAGAACGTTTGGGGTTCACACGAGACTACTTTTCATGATTTTTAACATTCAAAATTAGAATCTAAAGTTATGGGGAATAAAATCCAAAGTTGCGGATTTCATGTTACCTCGCCCCCCGCATAGCATACAAGGTGTTCAAATATTTCTGAGCAGTGCTAATTTTCAATAAATACGTTACAGAAAATGTTACCAATTATAAAACGTGTTAATGAATAAGCGAAAAACCTAATACACCCCAACTGATTTATAACAAACTAATTAGATTGAAACAATAATTTCATTATTTTGATACTTGAAATTAAAAGCTATTCGCATTTTAAGTTTTGAGGCAAAAATGATTTGTTATCATTTCAGCAATGAATGAAAGCGCTAACGTGCTCATGGATACATATTAAGAATCTTGTTTTGGTAGTAACTAGGGTGAGAGTGCCCAAGCGGTGAGTTGAGATCAAGTTCTGTAAATTATAAATTTTACAAAAAAAATGTTTAATATTTTGAAAAAAATTACCTGTGTTGAAACTTATGATAATCCGATTCTGCTCTCAATTCCAAACAAACTGCTTTCTAGTTTTGCGTTAATTCATCAACACGTTGTATAATCATGTATTGGGTCATAAATATCGGAACAGCTAATTTTCCAATATAGACCCTTAAGCTTAATATAAACATTAAGAGGATATGTGAAAAAAATAGGATTCTTCAAAGCATCATTTCTCATGAAGTACTAACAGTAGGAGTATGATTTGCGGATATGTGTAAATTGAACATATAATTGAAGTTTTGATTAGAGCCAAAACACGATTAAGACACATTTTCTCGATAGAAAAATAAGCCAAAGTAGCCTCCGTCTTTATCGATAAACGCTTGGAACTGCTAAACGGTGAATAATAGAAACACTAGACTTGATTTAAAAAAAGAGATTGATATTTTATAAAGTTTCATTAGAGCAGAAATGAACTTACATAAATAGTACAATCACGATTAAATAAAGTTTGTTTTATGCTTGCGTCGTTTCAGGCGCGCGCGCCACCCCATCTCTTTCTCTCGCATCAGGCTAATATAAGCTATCACACGCCCATTTCGCTTCAATTATTTTTCGACATAGGCCCTTAAGCTTTTTTTACTTTATTTATGTCATTGGACCGTTAATTGCTATAACTGTGCAAAGTTTCAGCTTCCTGTTTTACGGTCACCGAGAAAAATGCCTGTGACAGACGGACGGACAGACACCGAGGTGATTCCATAAGTGTTCCGTTTTGAAATAGGCCCCTGTATAAACAAGGGCCTACCTGATAACAGGTAGACTTTTGAAGTCAGTTAAAAACTTGGACTACTTATATAGGACTCATTACGCGTGTAATTCTACTAACAAACTTTTCTGCCACTTTTTGCGGGGAGCGAGGTAGCACGAGATACGCAACTTTGAATTTTATTCCATTAGTTTAGATTTTAATTTTGAATGTTAAAAATCATGAAAAACAGTGTCGTGTGAACCCCAAACGTCATAAGTTCGAAATTATTGTTCCGCAATTATAGGCTGTCGGGTTTAGTGATAAGGTATAAAATTTAATGTAAATGCACAAGATCAATTGTGCTTATACCGTGGCAGAGGGGAAATGCTTCCGCAAGGCTAGTCCTTATAATAATTAGTCAAAGAGTAATATAAACCAACTAAAAACATTGAAAATGCTGAAATTCTAATACGAAGACTGTCGCGTAATTGGTTCTCTTTTGGTTCGGACACTTTTTTGATCTTGCACGTTGGCAGAGGGGAAATACTAAGGCAAGGCGGGTCCGTATATAAATCGTCTAAGGTTAAAACAACATTATTGAAGCGGTAACATTTTATTTCCTACAAGAAACAACTACAATTAACTACATATAAATAGTTACACATGATTGTCTAAATAATATCTAGTTAAACACTTAACAAAATGTACAAATTATTTCAAAAATAACATGGCAACATTTATTTAAACAGGCAAGTTGAGAAAAACAGCTTTTAAGGGAGTCGGCTTGGCGCCATTGCTCTTGTTGTGTTTCGTGTTATTTGAAATTCGTAAAAAGTTGGTTTTAGTGATATTTGTGACATAATTTCGTGCGGATTGTGTACCAAACAGTTGCGTAAAGCGACCGACGTAACAGGAATCTCAAATAAATACGATAACAGAACATACGTTTTGGTTCAAGTTAACTCGTACATGGTCATTTTGGCGGCAACGCGCGAGCTTACAAATCGAGCATAGATTCATCGTCATCTATCATCCCATCATCAAAATAAAGAATATAAAGAAAAAATAACGAATGGCTCAAAAGGACTAGTATCCAGAGCCGTTAAAGACATTATAAAAAAAAAGCTTTTAAGGATTTATTAAGAGGATTGTGAAGACTACAATCTTCATACAAAAAAGCGGAAACGTTTTTAAAGGCGTGTCTCCTGCTACAAAGAAAACAAACTACTTCACTTTTTGTCCTCCGCCATATTGTTTGTAGACGCCATTGTGTTTCATGTTTTGTGTATTGTTTGCTAAAAACATAAGCAGCACCTCTAGTATGATTTCTTTAGACGCGCGCGACGCGCCTTTACTCAATAGAACATAACCTGTTCCCGCGTTTTACGTAGAGCGAAAGCCGCGCTTGTCCCGACTTGTAGTATGGGAAAAAGCCGAGTCGCGCGCAAGTAGAGAAATCATGCTAGACGTGCTGGAGTCACTTCACATGGCCTATTTGACAAATACGCGTTTCTACGTAAAAATAGGCAATAAAACTATACAAAACGCGTATCTCAGTAGATTTCAGCATTTTTGCCTATTTCACTGTTCGTGAGTCAAAACCGACAGACGCCGGGAAATGTGTGTTTGTAATGTGTGATTTTTGTCAAACAGGTCATATGAAAATGCCATTGAACGGATTTCAATGTTAAGGTTGTTGCACAGTTGTCAATTTCATACAAAAGTTTGACGCATAATACGCGTAGATGGTATTAGTAACAGTAAAATTTTATATATGGAAAAATAGTTTAAAAAATCTAGATGCCGCGTATCACAATAACAATTTGCAATTTATATTATAATTACGAAGATTTAAAATTTTCTATGGATAAGTTCAAAGCTTTATATCTTCATAATTATAGTATAAATTGTAAATATTATTTGATGCGCAAAACTTTGATTTTCTTTAAAAAAATTCTATATAGGGTCCAACTTAATATGCTGACACTTTTTTATGGGGATGATCAGACCGTCAAACTGAACAACTTTCCATATGGCACCAACATCGAAATCGCGAAAAAAAAATCTGCTCTTCCACACAAAATTGCAAACCTACTCGAGCCAAATGTGTGGGACACCTTTTTTTTTGCGATTTCGATGTTGGTCCCATAGAGAAAGTTGTTCAGTTTGACGGTCTGATCATCCCCTTAAAAAGTGTCAGCATATTAAGAAGGACCGTATACATAAAATATTACTTTTAATTCTACCGTCTACGCGTATTATGCGTCATACTTTTGTATGAAATAGACAACTCTGCAACAACCTTAAGTATTATATAGTGTTTATACAGTAAACATAAAGTAATTCGTGATTTTCACACAAAAATATCGAACAATAATTAGTGGAATGATTTAAATTAAATCGTTAATAAAATTACAATTCTCGTGAGCATTCAAACGATAATTAAACTATAGATCGACTGCAAGAAACTTTAACAAAAAAATTAGCCATTTTGACATGCGTAGGCGTTTACGCAACGACGTCGCAACTAAACCGCCGCTACATCGCAACTGAATCGTCGGAACTTTTAGATAAGATAGCGGAAACGTCCGCGGCATTCCCGCTATCTTTCTCGCCCTAGAAAATGACGTTCCCGAGCGACAGAAAAGGATGGAGCGACGGAAAAATGCGATGCGGTGCTGGCAGATGAGGTTCAACCCTTATTGATAGTTATGGCCACGATTACATTTGCAATCTTTGACATACGTGTAGGGTTGACTTACCACGCATCGTATGAACATCATCTAGATATCGTTACTTTTTATTGTTCGTTCAGTTATTAAAACCAGTATTTGAGCTAAAGAATTACTGAAAATGTGATTTTAGCGATATTTTTCAACGTTTTTTTTATGCACTGAAATGACTAAATTTTATGTAGTCAAATACTACGGGTGCGCGCGCCTGACTGCATTCCCTTGCTCGGCTTTCCTCAAGTTTCCCAGAAAGTGTGAGGTGAGGTGGGGGATCTGAAGTCAGAGGGGGCGGGGAGTGGCCGTTCTGTATATAGAACTATATACTATTACCTATTCTGTGACTGGAGTCGAGTCCGGGCTACAGTTTTTTTAATTTTATTTAGATGTTTGCTCCATTGTGAATGTTGTTCAGTTTGATGGTCTAAATAAATCACCCCTTTAAATATTTAATAGGGTGTTTGATTACACGCTGCCTTGAAACATTTAAATTACTTAACTACTTAATTATAAGTGTGAATTCGATACAGCGTAAATATATCTATTTGGTATTAGTTGTTTAGTTTGTTCGGCATTAGTTGACCAGTTTGGTGACGTAGTTGCTCGGGAATAGGCCGGTCATGCCGCGGAGTTCGCCTGTTATAAAAAAAACAACTGTGAGTTAAAGGTATGCGTATATTAGGACGGGCCGCATCCAGCGGAAAATGCGTACAGTAGGTACAAAATAAATACTAGTAGCTACTGGTACAGAAGAATTTCTTCGAAAACAGATTTAAATAAATAGCGACTCTCTCTGCACGGAAATAAGGTGCAAAGTTATTCGCACCCGTCGTATCATACAATCGGGAACTTGCACCAACATTATATTGAGAAATTATCTTAATAATTCAATAATAATAGTTGTGAATAGAACATTACTGAAAGATTTATTCAAAAGTTTTTATTTTTTACGAAATAATTCAATTATAAGTTACGTGGATCGGAACGTAATTTCAAACACCAATCAGCGCAAAGTTACGAAGCGATTAGCAACTTGCGTGCGTTAGAAGAGTACGGCAACATATTATAGCGGATGATTTGTGATGAGCTTCACGCGTCATGAAAAGGAGTGACGTCACGTCATGGCAGTGAGCGTTTTGGCGCGGAATTTGGAAAGTTTACTTTTGATTTGCAATAAATAAATGATTTGTGCATATTTTAACATTTTAGTTTTGGGTATTTTATGGTAAGCCTTAAATCTTTATGAGACACTAAAAATATAAAACTGTGCAAGTTCCCCATTCGCGAATAACCAACCAACCGTCAAAACGGCGCCCATGCAAACAAAAATTAACCGAGTCATTAGACATGAAAGCTTCCTCTACTTTCATTCTTCCACGTGCTGACAGCGTGACATCACTAGGGTTTTCAAGTCTCGCATTGACTACTCACAAAATGGCGGTAAGTCTAATGAGATTTGACCAAGAAGTTTACACGGTATACCTAATCTATTGCCATTCACCACTCGGTGGGGACGTGGGGGTGGGGTCTTGGCTTCTATCGGTGACCGCTATAATGTCGTCCTACCTAACGTCCTCACCGTGAGGGTGTAGTGTAGGGACGTATAGAGGATGATGGTGATCTCACCTTGCCACCAAGCGGGGTCCTGGCTTCTATCGGTGACCGCTATAATGTCGTCCTACCTAACCTCCTCACCGTGAGGGTGTAGTGTAGGGACGTATAGAGGATGATGGTGATCTCACCTTGCCACCAAGCGGGGTCCTGGCTTCTATCGGTGACCGCTATAATGTCGTCCTACCTAACCTCCTCACCGTGAGGGTGTAGTGTAGGGACGTATAGAGGATGATGGTGATCTCACCTTGCCACCAAGCGGGGTCCTGGCTTCTATCGGTGACCGCTATAATGTCGTCCTACCTAACCTCCTCACCGTGAGGGTGTAGTGTAGGGACGTATAGAGGATGATGGTGATCTCACCTTGCCACCAAGCGGGGTCCTGGCTTCTATCGGTGACCGCTATAATGTCGTCCTTCTCGAAGCTCAGCTCGTCCGCGTTCTGAGCCGTGTATGGGTATAACGCTATCACCTGCAATTAACATTACATAAGCATATCGTCGACTAAAGTGCCTCTTAGCTCCATTAGATCAAATTTTACAGGAGTCACAAAAAACTTCACCACGAAAAATAGTTAAAAGTAGCAGCCCAGAGTTATATGGTTTTCTATTTGTCATTTTAAATTGTAACGGCTTTTTAAAAGGATTTAAGAGTTGTGCCATGGATGCATTCAGAAATTAGTAATCAAATTGTATAAAATGTAATTTGAAAAATAAAATGGTGTTACGAGGTTTGACACTTTAGCCAACGATATGCCCACGACTATATTCCCCGAAGGGGGTAGTCAGTGATATTCTGTAACCACAGAACATCCACGTTTCACTAGTACCGAAATGAATCGATAGCAAAATTGCGATTCGAATTGCATTTCGAAAGTAATTGAATTTGAATCGAATTAATTAGTACCTTGTCAATGACAGTTTCAGCTGGCATGGCGTCCATCTTGGATGATAACACGGGCGTGGTTCTACCAGACGTGCGCCCTGAAGACTGCAAAATCTAGAATATAAACACCAGATATTTATTAGTTACATCCATGAAGATATACCGAAGGAGGTACTGACAGAGTGTTGCTAAAGAAAAATATATCGCACGTGTTCACGATAAAACCGAAATTTCCGTAATAGAATAACTAATCTTAAAACTATTATCAAAAGTCAAAATTGTTTATTCAAAATAATATGACATAGATAACTTTTTGACGTCATGTTTTTGAATCTACCACCGCGTCGGAAGGTGTTCCGTTGTAGAGAAGATGCGGCCAGAAACTCTACAACACACTTCATTTAAACAAAACAAAATATACAAAGTACAATTACATAAATTCAATATTAAATTACATAGTGTAACATTGTCAAGACCAGACATTTTTATTTCTTATAAAACTGTAACAGAGGCACAGGTCCGGCACTTCAAACAACGTTTTGGATTTAACATGATGGCGTTCGCACATGCGCACTTGGTGCCAATAGGGTATTTGACAGGGTTTTAAAAACTGTTCTAAGTTAATCACTGATGTCTAAGGACTCTATAGAAAATGTATATTTTACGTTCCATTACATACAGTGCAAGAAAAATCGAAAACAAAAAATGTTATTCAAATGTCCTTCGAAAACGCTTTTCCTGACAAAATATGTGGCAACAAGCAGGTGACGTCACGATGACGTAAACTTTGTACGACACTCACTCTACACGCAACTGTTTACAAGCAGTTGACGTCATCAACCATTCGGCCAATCACAGTCGTTTACAATCACGTGACTAAAGTAGACTAGAGTAGAAGAATTACTGAAAATGTGAATTTAGCGTTATTTTTCAACGTTTTTTATGCACTGAAAAGACACAATTTTATGTAGTCAAATACTACGGGTGCGCGCGCACTGCATTCCCTTGCTCGGCTCCCCTCAAGTTTCCCAGAAAGTGTGAGGTGAGGTGGGGAATCTGAAGTCAGAGGGGGGCGGGGAGTGGCCGTTCTGTACGTAGAACAATATACTATTGAAGTCTGTCTGTACATTGAAGATATTTACAAAAAAAGATGACGATATGGTTTTTAGGAATTTTTGTCTGTCTGTTTGTGTGTTTGTTTGTGGTATCACGCGTAAACTACAGAACCGATTTTGATGAAACTTTTTTGTGTGATACCTCTGACTTAAAATCTGGTATATAATTTGTGCAGACCAATTAGCTGGTTAACTCTAGTTTCAATTACAAATTAATGTCTGAACTTTTGTAACTAATTGTGTTTGTCTATTCTTGGTGTGGAAATAATAGTTATTTGTACTCGTTGTTATACAAGAGTGCAAAGTTGCTTTTTAACCGCGTGCTCAATTTTGATGACCGAGCAAGCGAAAGATTCAAAAATAAAAAATTAGAATCCTGAGCGTCGGCGAGGGAATCAAAAGAGCACGAGGTGAAAAATCTTTGTACTCGAGTGAAACACGTAACTTTTCATCCCACCTCAGCGACGAAAAGACTAAATGCAAAAAAAGGTTGTATGATAAATTCTGCACCATGGAGGGAGAAGTAAATAGGTTTAATGTTTTGAATTCACAAACTTAGTGCACACGATGTTCTAAATTCAATTTACTTTATCCTCTAGCGGATAAAAACGGCTTTTGCACTCAGATATCGAAGAGCAAAAATACTCTTTCCGAGATGGGGGGATGAAAAGAATATTTATCTTATCTCTTATTACCTTGACATAGCTAGCTGGGAACCAGCCGACTTGTCTGTTTCGGCCTTTAGCCTGCAGCTCTCCTTCCCACCACCCGCTGTCCGCCTTCTTACGAACCACGAGCAGCTGACCCTTCTGCAGTGACAGCTGCTCAGCGCTGGAAATAAATACACACACATTACACAGCTCTACAAAAAACAAGTTTTTTTTGTTGCCCAGATTACGAATATATTCATGAAATTTCTCAATGTGCTCGTATTTTCATGCATATGCTCGCGACTATATTCCCCGAGGGGGTAGTCAGAGATATTCTGAAACCTCAGAACATCCACGTTTCACCAGTAGTACCGAAACTCTGTCCAGTGTGACGGGGGGTGAGCCCGTCGCCACTTATAATGGACAGTGGGTACAGTACATGCCTCGAAATTGAAGCATGCAGGTTTCCTCACGATGTTTTCCTTCACCGAAAAGCCAGTGGTGTTACAAATCGTACATAAATTCCGAAAAACTCATTGGTACGAGTCGGTCTGGACGGGGATCGAACCATCGCCTCCACGCGCGATCGAACGCGCAGACCACTGAATTTAAATACTCACTAGAGATAACCCGCGACTTCGTCCGCACAAGTAATATACCAGATTTTAAGTCAGATCATAAGCTATAAAACATAAAAAGTTACATCAAAATCGGTTCAGTAGTTTTGGCGTGATACTGTTACAAACAGATAGACAAAAATTCTAAAAAAGGTTGATTTGGAGTCCGGGATACCTATTATTACATTATTATTGTTGGCTGGGCTATTGCAAGCAAGGGTCGTTATGTAACACTGCGACCATTGCTGGTCTATTGTGTTTGCCCCAAGCTCACCCATATTTTACACATACATCCGAGCTATTTTTTATTATTCTCGGGTATGCCGGTTTCCTCACGATGTTTTCCTTCACCGCCGAGCTAGTGATAATGATAAATAAATTCCGAAGAACATAGTGGTACAGAAAAACCATATCGTAATCTTTTTCGTGTAAATATCTTCAACGTACAGTCACACTTCTGTTACAGTTTTATAATAGTTAAGATAACTTTTGATTTAATGAACCGATTGCGATGAAATAAAGCCTAAATTTTTATCCAAACTAAGCCATATGCTTTTGTAAAACCCCATCTAAATTGGTTGTTTAATTTTTAAGTGATGCGTGCACAAAAGAATAGCACTAAGCTACAGAGATATAACATGTCTCTAGTGTAATGCGTCGATCCGACGCACCAAAAGATTTTATTTTTTGGAAATGACTAATACAGCGTTGCTCAGGGAACAGTCACTGCTTTTTACTGCGGACTATTGGAGGGACCACGAAGGGTTTACCGAGCCAAATGAATGAACTTAAGAAACCGACCTAGGGGCACCCAGAGGGGTACGGACCTCGGAATAGGACGTTGCTGGGGCTACGCGGCGGATTGGGTAGCTGGGATCGGTGAGAACGCACCAACAGTCCACCACTTCGCTACCTATATACACGCTCGCGGGCGAATCTTAATACCGCGATGCAGGACGCACGTCAGCACACGTGGAGGCATGAGATAGCAGCGGCTGAGAGCTAGGTGTTCTAGTTTGTTCAGAGCCAGTACTGATTCCACTAGTCCTAGCAGAGTGATGATGAAGATGGCGGACTCGCCTATAGACATTGTAGCTGGTAATAGCCTAAGCTTCAGAGATATCACTGACTCTAGTGTAATGCGTCGATCCAACGCACCAACAGTCCACCAGCTCGCTGCCTATATATACCCTCGCGGGCGAATCTTAATAGCGCGATGCAGGACTTACCTAGTCGCGGTGTATGTGGCTATGGCCTGCGCAACTTCATTCTTCCTCCGGCCGGTGGCGGAGTCCCTCCCCGAGTCCCTCCGAGCGACGGAGGCAGGGCGGGGGGAGGGCGCTCCAGCGGCTGACTCTGTGATGGCTGCCACTTCTGATGATATGGGGGTTGATGACTTTTGTTCCTGGGGGAAGAATTTAGGTACATTTAGTCTGCGTCTTTGCGTATGATGGTACCTACAGAAGAGAACCCGGCTTCGCCTTAATAGCATGCAGGTGCAGCATACCTGTTCATACATTTGCATGCATGCATATGCTCACGACTATATTCCCCGAAGGGGTAGTCAGAGATATTCTGAAACCTCAGAACATCAACGTTTCACCAGTAGTACTGAAACTCTGTCCAGTGTGACGGGGGTGAGGCCGTCGCCACATAATGGACAGTGGGTACAATACATGCCTCGAAATTGATGCATGCGGGTTTCCTCAGGATGTTTTCCTTCACCGAAAAAGCCAGTGGTGTTACAAATCGAACATAAATTCCGAAAAACTCATTGGTACGAGTCGGTCTTGACGGGGATCGAACCATTGCCTCCTGCACGGCAGGTAAGGCTTCATACATTTCATTCAAAAAAATATGATATGACAATTTTATTAAGATTCAGTCGGGATCGGCTCGGAGAGCGTCGCGTCCTGATACTCCATTTCAAATAGTAATGAAATTTTAAAGCTATTTTAAATTACAGAAACAGATATTTGAAACACTTCCTCTCACTTATTCATAGAACAGCTTTAGTAACGTCCAAGATATGTCGGATAGTATATATCTTTCTGATAAATAAATTATATTTTCAACATAGTTGCTCGTAAAGTGGCTCTTATTGCACCGCTTTTAGTTCCATAATGCAGCTTATAGAACACGAGTTAAGGATGCTGACCCAGCATCCGACATCCAGTTTACGTAAAGTATAACACTACGGAACTGCTGACGCACAAGACGCACATTGCACCCTTGCCTTTAATCTGGCCCAGCGTCCGATGCTTAGTCAACATTAAAGAAGCATCTAATTAGTATATAAGCAAATGTAACTTAGGATTAGTTCTCTTACTCTTGGCGGACGATCTCCGATCCATAATAAACCTATACTCCCGTAAGTCTGCGTATCATTCTTAATTCACGCGTGCGAAAATGATTATATTATCACACTAGTGCGGTAATGTTACTTTTTTATTCTATAGTTTGTTTTTAAATCTCAGCAAAGAGTTTTTATGTAAAAAAAAAAATTTCTGAATAAATTAATCTGTTTTAGTTAAAAAATGATAAATAAACGCTTCATTTCATCAAACAATTTGTTTTAGTTAACAAATTCACATTAATTTGTGTTATAAATACATACATTTTTAAGTTTATAACGTTTTGACGGTTGTTTGCAACAAAATGTCGTTAGTTGAATGCCGGTTAAAGACATTGCCTCTTCGTCGACCTGCGCGCGCATAGCTATCTCAACCAAAGGCACAGCAGGCAAAAAAAAAAGAATCCCAGCGCCATTTTCCACAAATTTTGTCTAAAATTGTAGTATTTTACGAAATTTTATTACTTTTTCCTCGCAAGTATGTTGAAAAACGTCGTATGAACCGCGTGAGCATTGGTCATTACAGCTTTGGCTAGTATGCAACACTCGCCTGCGGCTCGTGCTGCAATCCCGCCTCGGCTGTAATTACCAACTTTGCTCACTTGTATACAAATCATAATTGGGCAGAAAGCTGTATAGGAAAATAGCCGTGTAAAACATCGTGAGGAAACCTGCATGCTTCAATTTCGAGGCATGTATTGTACGTACTGCCTATTACAAGTGGCGACGGGCTGACTCCCCGTCACACTGGACAGAGATTCGGTACTAGTGAATCGTGGATGTTCTGTGGTTTTAGAATATCTCTGACCACCTCGGGGAATATAGTCGTGAGCATATGCTATGTTGTATAGGAATCTTTTCGACACTATTTGAAATGAAGTATAGTCATGTACAGTCGGGACAATTTAAAAAGCCACATTTGACATCTGTTGATACTTCATCAATGTAACGGCGGGCATAGAATAATACAATTTTTTTCGAAGTTAGAACTGTACAATTGCTTTACTTTTTTATTACGATAACATATTTATTGTAATAATGACCGAAGAAGGTAATTTTACGATTTAGTTTCACTAATAAATCATTCTAAACATAATAAACAATTTCTGTTCCAAAGAACTGAACGTCGTTGCAATGTTGCGTCTGTGAACCCTTTTTCTTTTTTAATACTAGGGATGTAACCCAAAAAAATCGATGTAAAACGTAGTTCCAACAAATCGCGATATTCACATATAATTCGATTCACGTATGTTTGAAATCCGTATCGATGTTTTTAAGCAGGTCACTCACTATGAAGCTTAAACTGACAGATGTCAAATGTGGCTTATTACCAAAGAGATTATACCTAATAGAGTGAGCCAAACCAATTGTAAAGTGTCCACTTTTTTTGACGTTTAGGTTTGAGTGTGTGGTGTCAAGTAGTATGGACAAAAGGCACCAAGTGACATATGGCCTTATGTTTACGGTCACTTTTCACACACACTAGCTCAAAAAAAAGTGGACAGCCGCATAAACAAATATCTATAGTTCCATCTCCTTCTTCTATTAAAGGTACGTCATAAGACAAAAGAGACTAACTACAATCGTAAATTTATGCGGACCTTATGGAGATCCTTCCCCTGAGCTTATTACATTGTCCCGACTTTTAGTTACCTGGACGGGTTCTATGGCGGGGGGTAGCTCGGGTTCAGGCTCGGGTTCGTGTTCGGGCCCGGTCGGCTCGGCCGCTTCGGGTATCGTCGGGATCGGCTCCGAGACCGTAGAGGCAGTCGTCGCGTCCTTCGTCACGTAGTTAGATGGGAAGATGCCCGTTCTGCAATGACAACAAATATACAAATTAGATATTTATACACCGTGTTAATGAATAAGCGCAAAACCTCATACACACCAACTGATTTGTAACAAAATAATTAGATTGAAACAATAATTTCATTATTTTGATGGTTAAAATTAAATGTTATTCGCATTTTAAGTTTTCTGGCAAAAATGATTTATTATCAAAGTCAATATAATTTATTCAATATAGGAGCTTGCAGCACATTTATCAAACGTCAAATCTTTTTTAAAGGTACCACCGCGTCCGAACGTGTTGTCGCTGTAGAGAAGATGCGGCCAGAAACTCTACAACATAACACGACTTAATAACTATTACATTATACATTTTCTAGTAAGTAGGGTGAGTGTCTCTCTGCGGTCGGTTAAGATCGAGTTCAGTAAATTTTAAATTCTACATCAAACAGACAAATTATTTAATATTTTGAAAAAAATTACCTATGTTGAAACCATGATATTTCGATTCTGCTCTCGATTCTAAACAAACTATTTCCTAGTTTCGCGTTTATTCACTAGCACGTTATACAGGATCCTTTTTAATATGTTGACACTTTTTTATGGGGATGATCAGACCATCAAACTGAACAACTTTCTCTATGGGACCAACATTGAAATCGCGAGAAGAGAAAGTTGTTCAGTTTGATGGATCGTTATTTTTTTCTTTATTCTTTATTTTGATGAAGGGATGATAGATAACGATGAATCTGTGGTCGATTTCGTAAGCTCGCGCGTTGCCGCCAAAATGACCGTGTACGAGTTAACTTGAATCAAAACTTATGTTCTGTTATCGTATTTATTTGAGATTCCTGTTACGTCGGTCGCTTTACGCAACTGTTTGGTACACAATCCGCACGAAATTATGTCACAAATATCACTAAAACCAATTTTTTATCAATTTCAAATAACACGAAACACAGCAAGAGCAATGGCGCCAAGCAAAACTCTCCGAAAATCTTTGACCAGTGTGTGTTGCCAGTGATGACATAGAACAGAGACGTGGTCGTTCACTCAAGGTCTCATAAAAAGGCTGAAAGTCACCCAAAGGGCAATGGAGAGGGCTATGCTCGGAGTTGCCCGGCGAGATCGAATCAGAAATGAAGAAATTCGCAGAATCAGAGTAGCTGACATAGCCCAAAGAATTGTTAAACTAAGTTGCACATTGCTCGCAGAACCGTTGGCCGATGGGGCCGAAGAGTTCTCGAGTGGCGAGTAGGCCCCCTACAAGGTAGGCCGAGGACTTGGTGAAGGCTGCGGGAACCCGTTGGATGAGGGCAGCGCAGGACCGGTCATTGTGGAGATCAATGGGGGAGGCCTATGTCCAGCAGTGGACGTCCATAGGCTGATATGACACGTAGACGGCCCGGTAACTCAGTCGGTAGTGAACCTGCCTGCTGTGCCGAGAGTCGCGGGTTCGAATCCCGTAAGGAACAAATATGTGTATGATGAATATGAATATTTGTACCCGAGTCATGGATGTTTGTATCTATACAACGTGTTAATGAATAAGCGCAAAACCTCATATACCCCAAGTGATTTATGACAAAAAAATTAGATTGAAACACTAATTTCATTATTTTGATTATTAAAATTTTAAGTGATTCGCATTTTAAGTTTTGAGGCAAAAATGATTGGTTATCATTTCAGCAATGAATGAAAGCGCTGACGTGCTCATTGATACATTTTAAGAAACTTGTTTTGATAGTAAGTAGGGTGAGAGTGCCCGAGCGGTGGGTTGAGATCGAGTTCAGTAAATTTTAAATTTTACAAACAAATTATTTAATATTTTGAAAAAAATTACCTATGTTGAAACCATGATAATTCGATTCTGCTCTCGATTCTAAACAAACTACTTTCTAGTTTTGCGTTAATTCATTAACACGTTGTATAAGGTCTAGAAAAATTAGCTGAAACTTTTTTAAGGGGATGATCAGACCGTCAAACTGAACAACTTTCTCTATGGGACCAGCATCGAAATCGCGAAAAAAAAACTGCTGTTTGCAGTTTTGTATGGAAGAGCTGATTTTTTTCGAGATTTCGATATTGTTGCCATAGAGAAAGTTGTTCAGTTTGACGGTCTGATCATTCACTTAAAAAAGTGTTAGCATATTAAGAAGGCTATCTATGTATTCTATATCGTTATCTAGTCATCATAATACAAGTCCAGGCTAGATTCTGGTACTTTAAATGTGACTAGATAATTTGTGTGACAATGTCCAAGATATCTAAATAAAGGCTGACTGTGAACTGACCTGATGCCAATCCTGCCGGTCCACCAGTCCCCGTCCCGCCTCATCACCTCTATCCTCTCTCCCGCCTCGAAGTTCAGGTCGCCTGGCTCCGGCGATGCGTAAGGGTAAGCCGCTATGTAGAAGTCTCCACCTTCTGTCAATGGAAACAAGGTTTATGTATATGCTCACGACTATATTCCCCGAGGGGGTAGTCAGAGATGTTCTGAAACTACAGAACATCCACGTTTCACCAGTAGGACCGAAACTCTGTCCAGTGTGACAGGGGGTGAGCCCGTCGCCACTTGTAATGGACAGTGGATACAATACATGCCTCGAAATTGAAGCATGCAGGTTTCCTCACGATGTTTTCCTTCACCGAAAAGCCAGTGGTGTTACAAATCGTACATAAATTCCGAAAAACTCATTGGTACGAGTCGGTCTGGACGGGGATCGAACCATCGCCTCCTGCACGGCAGGCAAGGTTACTTGCCACTGGACCACCACGGCCTCGACCTACAAGGTTTATACATACATATATACATATACTCACGCCTGTGTCCCATTTGGGTAGGCAGAGACAATTGATCGCCATAGGCTACGATCCTGACATACCTCTTTTGCCTCTTCCACAGTCATAAGTCGCTTCATACACGCTCGTCGGTTTCACTCAATTTGGTCATTTTAGCCAAGGTTTATTTTAGTCTTATAACCTACTAGATGCCTCCGCGACTTCATACACGCAGACCACTGAATTTTAATACTCATAACTTTTGATTGCATCAACCGATTGCGACGAAATATAGCCATATATAAATCAAATTAAAGATTGAAAAACTTGTCTCGGGCGGAACTTGAACGCGCACTCTTCCAAACCGGGGAAGTGCGTTATCCAATTTCGCTACCGAGTCCACTAGCCAGAGAACGAAATTTTCAATCTATTGCGTCTTAAGGGGACGTTTGGTTAGTTTGTAATAACTTCCAGTAGATGGCGCTCACGTCTCTGGCTAGTGGACTCGGTAGCGAAATTGGATAACGCACTTCCCCGGTTTGGTGTTTTTTTTCGAGATTTTGCAAGTGGCTCCATAGTGAAAGTTGTTCAGTTTGATGGTCTGAAGACTCCAACAAGGTTTTATTTACAAAATTATGTACGAATTAATTATTAGTATGTATTTATCTTACCAACTATTGGCATGGCGCCTCCTAAATCGTTCGCTATCTCTGCTTCCGGCACTTCTGCTATACCTGTTAGAACAAACCAAATAGTCTTCAAAAATGTTTACATTTGGATATTCGAAGTCGGTTATACAACGTGTTAATGAATAAGCGCAAAACCTCGTACACCTCGACTGTTTTATAACAAAATAATAAGATTTAAACAATAATTTCATTATTTTGTTATTTAAAATTTAAAGTTATTTGCATTTTCAGTTTTCAAGCAAAAATGATTTGTTATCATTTTAGCAATGCATGAAAGCGCTAGCGTGCTCGTGGATAAATTTTAAGAATCTTGTTTTGATAGTAAGTAGGGTGACTGTGCCCGAGCGGTGGGTTGAGATCGAGTTCAGTAAATTTTAAATTTTACGAAAAATTTATGTAATATTTTGAAAAAAATTACCTATGTTGAAAACACGATAATTGGATTCTGCTCTCGATTCTAAACAAACTACTTTCTAGTTATGCGTTAATTCATTAACACGTTGTATTTCAAGCAACGCCGGGGATATTTCTAGCTAGCATATTACACAAAAACCACAGGGTTTTAGGGTAAACAGTTGCATTACTTTAAGGAGTTATTGTACCCATGATACTGAACAACTTTCCCGTAAATATATTTACCAAAAAAAAAGTGAACTTTCTATACTAAATGTGATCGAACGTTTGTATGAAAAGTCGATTTTTGCGAATTTCCTAATTGTTTCATAGGGAAAGTTGTTCAGTATCATGGGTAAAATCACCCGTTAAAGTAATGCAATTGTTTACCCTAACACCCTGTATAAATGGAGATTTCGTATTTGAAAGAATCATCACAAGTTAACGAGTAAAAAAAAGCCGTGGTGGTCTAGTGGCGAGTAACCTTGCCTGCCGTGCAGGAGGCGATGGTTCGATCCCCGTCCAGACCGACTCGTGCCAATGAGTTTTTCGGAATTTATGTACGATTTGTAACACCCCGCCTTATTTGTACCTACTTTTTAATTCTTTATCTGTATTCAAATGTATGTTCTGTTTTGGTGTGCAATAAAGTATAATTGAATAGAATTGAACACCACTGGCTTTTCGGTGAAGGAAAATATCGTGAGGAAACCTGCATGCTTCAATTTCGAGGCATGTATTGTACCCACTGTCCATTATGTGGCGATGGGCTCACCCCCCATCACACTGGACAGAGTTTCGGTACTACTGGTGAAACGTGGATGTTCTGAGGTTTCAGAATATCTCTGACTACCCCCTAGGGAATATAGTTGTGAGCATATGCTATGCTAAAGAATCATCAAAATCAGTCAAGTAGTTTTAGAATAAATCGCGAATATACAACGTGTTAATAAATAAGCGCAAAACCACATACACCCCAACTGATTTATGATAAAATCATTAGATTGAAACAATAATTTCATTATTTTGATAGTTAAAATTAAAGTTTTAAAGTTATTCGCATTTTAAGTTTTCAGGCAAAAATGATTTGTTATCATTTCAGCAATGAATGAAAGCTCTAGCGTGCTCGTGGATACATTTGAAGAATCTTGTTTTGGTAGTAAGTAGGATGAGTGTGCCCGTGCGGTGGATTGAGATCGAGATCAGTAAATTTAAAATTTTACAGTCATATTTTGAAAAAAATTACCTATGTTGAAAACATGATAATTTGATTCTGCTCTCGATTCTAAACAAACTACTTTCTAGTTTTGCGTTAATTCATTAACACGTTGTACAAACTTACATACGAGTCAAACATAGAACCTCCTTTGTTTGAAGTAGGTTAATATTTACCTTCGAGCTGAGTCTTGGTCTCGATGGGTTCGATGACCTCGGTCGCGTACGCTGACGCAGCATTAATATCTTCCACGTACGACTCTGGGAACCAGCCGGATTGACCTGCGGGAGTCGAAGGGTTTGTTTTAACACGTAGCTCTTTATTATGTGGCGTTTACATTAGGAATAACCTTTGACTATTTATATGTGGACTGGTTACGCGTGTAATTCTACTAACAAACATTTCTGCCACTTTTTGCGGGGGGCGAGGTAACATGAAATCCGCAACTTTGGATTTTATTCCTCATAACTTTAGATTCTAATTTTGAATGTTAAAAATGTAGTCTCGTGTGAACCCCTAACGTTCTAAGTTCGAAGTTATTATTTCGCAATTATAGGCTGTCTCGTTTAGTGATAAGGTGTAAAATTGAATGTAAATGTACAAGATCAATTGTGCTTATACCGTGGCAGAGGGGAAATGCTACCGCAATGCTAGTCCTTATAATAATTATTCAAAGGGAAAAACAAATGTTTCGTGACACTGGCGTGACGGCCAGATAGCACAGTCGGTAGTGAACCTGCCTGCTGTGCCGAGGGTCGCGAGTTCGAACCCCGTAAGGGACAAATATTTATATGACGAATATGAATATTTGTACCAGAGTCATGAATATTTGTATCTATTCAGGGTGTAACAAAACACCCTACTAATACTTAAGACGGCGCTTCAGACCATCAAACTGAACAACTTTCATTATGGAGTCAAAAAAAAATGCCGTCCCATACATTTGAGTCGAGACGGTACTGCAGTTTTGTATGAAAGAACGTTTTTTTTCGCGATTTCGATGTTGGCTGCATAATGAAAGTTGTTCAGTTAGATGGTCTGAAACACCCCTTTAAGTAGGTATTACTAGGGTGTTTTTTACACCCTGTATATGTATTCTATATAAGGTCCTTCTTAATATGCAGACACTTTTTTTAAGAGGATGATTAGACCATCAAACTGAACAACTTTCTCTATGGGAACAACATCGAAATCGTGAAAAAAAAATGTGCTGTCCCATACATTTGGCTCGAGTAGGTTTGCAGTTTTGTATGGAACAGCTGATTTATTTTCGTGATTTTGATGTTGTTCCCATAGAGAAAGTTGGTCAGTTAGATGGTCTGATCATCCCCTTAAAAAAGTGTCAGCATTTTAAGAAGAACCCTATATTATTGTCTAGTCATCATAAGACATTTCCAGGATAGATTATGTTACTTTAAATGTGACTAGATAATATGCAGTAGCGTAGCGAGGGCTCCCCCCTCCCCCCCCGGGGGGGGGCAAATACCCCGGGCGGCACTTTACTAGGGGCGGCAAATTCGGGAAAAATATAGATTGATTGAGCTCTGTCTATAACTAAATCGTAGAGCAGAGAAAAGTCGAGCTCGCTTCGCTCGCTCTGAGTTTCTGTTTTAATAACTAGTGCCTACACATAATCCTAAAAAGTTCTGATCACAACCAAGACGTGTTGCTAAAAATTTCGAGCTTGCTTCGCTCGATCCAAAGCAGTTACTTAGGTTACTTGCCTCATGTTTTATACGTAAAAAGCTCTGACTCTAACCGATTCGTATTGAGGAGTAAAGTCAAGCTCGCTCTAAGTTTCTATATTTGCATGGATAAACCAAAAGATGTCTGACCACAGCAAAAAAATTTCGAGCTCGCTTCGCCCGCTCCGTTGTTTTTTGTGAGAGTGGGATAAGAGGGTGGCAAAATCGGTCTGTGCCCCGGGCGGCAAAAACCCACGCTACGCCACTGATAATATGATACTATAGTTTGACCACAAGGGCTGTATCGCTTAATGGCTGCGATGGGAGCTCTAGATATTTCCTGGAGATCTTTCTATAGAGTGCCCGGGATGTGCTGGTAGGTTGATAACAACAGTATATTGTGGTAGACTCACCGCGGGCCGTGCCCCATCTCCACCCCGGCTCGGCATCGCCGCGTGGCGCCGACGCGTCGCTCACCTGCATTGTATGAAACACTACGTCAGTCTTCTTCTTATCGTGTGGGCAAGCCCTGGTGTCAAGAGTTTTTTCAGACCGCCTTACGGACTCTGACGTAGTTTTTATGTAACTACTACTACCACGAGAGATAGTAGCTGGGACCAACGGCTTAACGTGCCATTCGAAGCACATAATCTTTTCTTTTCAGACAATCTGGTAATTCGGGCTGCAATGTCCTAACCAACTGGGGAAAAACGCACAAAGTGACATATCACTAGGTGTGCCGTGGAAATTGAACCCACGACCTCCGTGTCAAGAGCCCAATGCTCTTAAGGTGGTTGCAGTGTTGCCAATTTCATACAAAAGTTCGACGCGTAATACGCGAAGCCGGTACAATTAAAAGTAATATTTTACGTATGGAAAAATAGTTTAGAAAATCTAAATGCCGTGTATCAAATAACATTTGTAATTTATACTATAATTATGAAGAGCTTTGAACTTATCCATAGAAAATTTCAAAGCTTTATATCTTCGTAATTATATTATAACTTGCAAATGTTATTTGATACGCGGCATCTAGATTTTCTAAACTATTTTTTCATGTATTAAATATTACTTTTAATTGTACCGTCTACGCGTATTACGCGTCAAACTTTTGTATGAAATTGACAACTCTGCAACCACCTTAACCATTAGACCACAGAGTCACATTGTATTTCGTTCCAGAGGGACGAGGGGATAGGTGGGATTTATCCCTTCCCCCGTAATCAGATATTTGTATTGGCTATATGCACGACACTAGCGCCATCTTGCGCACTAAGGCCCCGCGAATTATTTGTACATAAAATGTTAGGACATCGTTTTTTATTTCATATCAAATTAGAGTTTACCCGCGACTTCGTCCGCACAAATTATATACCAGATTTTAAGTCAGACCATAAGCTATCATACAAAAAAAGGTTCATAAAAATCGGTTCAGTAGTTTTCATGTAACATAAAAAATTATGAAATAACATAAAACTACAAATTTACAAAACCTCCAACGCCAAAAACAAACATTTAAAAGTAAAAAATAATTTGGTGACCGAATTATTTTTTCCTTTTTAAATGTTTGTTTTTGGCGTTGGCGGTTTTACACTCAGTTGCAGAAACGCCCATTAGAGTTAATCCTCCATTAAATCTCTTGCTAGCTTTTACTACGTCAACAAGTCAGAAAGTGACAGCAAGAGATTTAACGGAGGATTAACTTTAAGGGAGTCGCGCTGCAATTCTGGCGGAGTACGGACGCGTGCGTATCGGCGCGTTGGGATCGCACGTGGCTCCACCATTTTGTGAACTCTTTTGTGTTTTAACCTTAAAACAATCACTCGAGATTTTAAACTACTTACATTGGCAAAACTGCCACTCTAGACTTAATAAATACTACTGATCATTTTCCTTCATATACTATCCACATAACGAGACATTGGCTGAATTGTGATAACACATCGGATGCCACTAAACAAAAATTGAATTGAATTGAATCTCATCCCCGATTGGTAGGAAGCTTGGCGGATCATTTTGGCAATGGCGTAAAGAAAATGCGTTCGTCCATTACAAAATGTACTAACCAGATCTCCGGGCTGCAAGCTGAGCTCATCAACAGTGCGAGCATTGAACTCGTACACACAGCGCCATCTAGCGCCCGAAGTCGTCACCGCAGACACCGCCGACACTGCCGCCACGGATTCCGTAGCTGTCAACGAGGGGCTTCGTTAAAAGGACAGTGGGCAGGAGTGCTCCAAGAGGCACGTGGCCCTCATGCTTGTTCTAAAGTGATAGTTTATTGTATACAACGTTTTAATGAATAAGCGCAAAACCTCATACAGCCCAACTGATTTATAACAAAATAATTAGATTGAAACAATAATTTCGTTATTTTGATAGTTAAAATTTAAAGTTATTCGCATTTTAAGTTTTTAGGCAATAATTAATTGTTATCATTTCAGCAATGAATGAAAGCGCTAACGTGCTCATGGATACATTTTAAGAATCCTGTTTTGGTAGTGAGTAGGGCGAGTGTGCCTGTGCGGCGGGTTGAGATCAAGTTCAGTAAATTTTACAAACAAAATATTTAATATTTTGAAACAATTACCTATATTGAAACCATGATAATTCGATTCTGCTCTCGATTCTAAACAAACTAATTTCTAGTTTTACGTTAATTCAAACAGTTGCATGACTTTAAGGGTGATGCTGAACAACTTTCCCTAAGAAACCTAAAGGATATTCCCAAAAGAAATTGTTTACATTTCATATTGATTGATTCGATCAGCTGATTGCATTTAGAATGGAAAGTTAGAATTTTTTTTTGCGTATTTCTTATAGGTTTCTTAGATAAAGTTGTTCAGTATCATAGATACAATCACCCCTTAAAGTAATGTAACTGTTTACTCTAACACCCTGTAGTGGCTGCCTTGAAGTCGACCGGACGAAGTCAGGGGAGCAGCTAGTAAATAAATACGAGTATATTATTACCGAGAAATTATATCTGAGAGATCACATCAGAAATGAAGTGATACGTCAGAGAACTAAAGTGGTTGACATAGCTCAGAAAATTAGCAATCTGAAGTGGCAATGGGCTGGTCATATCTGCCGAAGAACTGACAACCGATGGGGTGTCAGAGTTCTAGAGTGGAGACCGCGAACTGGTAGGCGTAGTGTGGGACGCCCTGCTGCCCGCTGGACAGACGACCTAAAAAAAGTAGCGGGGAGCGATTGGATGAGGAAGGCCGAGGACAGAGTTTTGTGTCGCGCCTTGGGAGAGGCCTATGTTCAGCAGTGGACGATGATGGGCTGATGATGATGATATTATTATTACCGGTGGTTGAGGGCGCGTCCGTCCAGGCTTCTTCAGCGGCTTCGGGTTCTCCCCACGCGTCGTTAGTTGTCCCCCAGTCAGCTTCTGTTAACAACACAATAAATTAGCTATTTGACAACTATATAGATAATGATAAAATATGTTAAATATAGTATCACAAGGGTGCGTTCAGAACCTACGCCCAGAGTGCACTCCGAGTGCAACTTTCCGCATTAACGCCGTTCCGAGCCTCGGTGAAAAAACGCTCTTTGCAACTCGGTTGTCACAACTCAACCGTTCCGAACCTCTGACAGGTTGCAACTTTTAGGCTCTTTTTCCACTACTCCGGTCCGGTACACGATAATTTCTAATCCGATTTAGAAATGTATTACACTACTATACTCGCTTTTCCACTACGTTGACCGGTTTTCGATATTTTTCTGAAGGTTATTTCCGACATCCGACGCCGGACCGGAGTAGTGGAAAAAGAGTCTTAACCATCAAATTCGATGGTTAAAAAACACTCTGACGTTTTGATTATCCGTGGTTACTTGACTTTTTGCTCATTTTAAATAAAAGTTAGTTTTTTTCAGATTATTTTTATTAACTTTTTGATTCTCTAGCATGGAAGATGAGTTTTTATTGTATTTGGAAATGATGGAAGCCCTGGAAGCCCATATTACTGTCAATGTCAAAATTTGAGGTTATAAAACAACCGGGATTGTTCCGTACCTTATTGCGAGTTGAAAAACAACTGTTCGTTCTGCACCTTAGATTGAAAAACAACCAAACAACCGCACCCGTAGGTTCTGAACGCAGCCCAATAATCATACCATCAATATTCTGACTTTCTACAGTCAATATATTTACGAAAATATTTTATACGTTCGCAAAAATGTGTCTCTCTTTCCTAAAAACAGTGACGTTCATAATTATAATACAAGAAATATAAATAAATTAGTATTCCCACATTTTCGACTTAATAAGGCCAACACATCTTTCATGGGGCACTGTATACGTTATTATAATAAGATACCAGAGAATATTCTTAACTTGACGGACAAAAAGTTTAAGTCCCATGTTAAACAAGTCCTCTGTAAAAAAGGTTACTATAAACTCGATGATTATTTGAATGACCAAAATGTCTGGTCTTGACAAAGTTACACTATGCAATTTAATATTGAATTTATGTAATTGTACTTTGTATATTTTGTTTTTTTTAAAACAAGTGTGTTGTAAAGTTTCTGGCCGCATCTTCTCTACAACGGAACACCTTCCGACGCGTTGGTAGATTCAAAAACATGACGTCAAAAAGTTATCTATGTGATATTATTTTGAATAAACAATTTTGACTTGACTTGACTTGATATGTTTTTTGCATTTAAGTAAATTGTTAATATTTCATTTTTTGAAAAATAAATTAGAGTATTTTTGCCATGATTACGGGCAACTACGGAACCCTACCCTGCGCGTGGCCCGACACGCACTTGACCGGTTTTTTTCTGGTTAAATACTAACATAATTAAGGATGTATTCAGACACTAACTAAACAAGTTTCCCTAAGGAACAAAAACGGAGAAACTCGTATGAATAGAAAATCAATTTACAACATTACATTTCTTTAACCACCTGTTTTTAATAAAAATAGGTTAAAAAATAAGAGATATGTATTTTTCCGAATTTATTTTTGACCGATATTTCTATTTTTAAATAACTTTTGAATTTTCTGAAAAACAAAGGATTTATGGCTAAGATACCTTGACCGCAATAACATTAACAATAAAAACTGTCAAATACAATAGAAAAGCCAAGCAGGCAAAGGAATAAAATCTCATTCAACCTCTATTATATTTTTCAGTATTTTTCAAATAACTCGAGAAATAATGGATAGAAAAATCTGATAATTTTGATATAAGCTTTGAATCACATAATCTGCAATTGGTTTTCTTATTTTAATACCTTTCTTAAAATTAAAAGTTGACAATTGAATGATCCGCATTTTTGTATCTAAGGTCCAAAAAAAATCATACACGTCGATTTTTTTATTAGTGTTTTATCTTTGACTAATTATTATAAGGACTGGTTACGTGTGTGATTCTACTAACAAAAATTTCTGCCACTTTTTGCGGGGGGCGAGGTAACATGAAATCCGCAACTTTGGATTTTATTCCCCATAACTTTAGATTCTAATTTTGAATGTTAAAAATCATGAAAAGTAGTCTCGTGTGAACCCCAAACGTTCTAAGTTCGAAGTTATTATTTCGCAATTATAGGCTGTTTCGTTTAGTGATAAGGTGTAACATTGAATGTAAATGCACAAGATCAATTGTGCTTATACCGTGGCAGAGGGGAAATGCTACCGCAAGGCTAGTCCTTATAATAATTAGTCAAAGTGTTTTGTAGATACACCAACCTGTAGCGCCCCAGGCGGACTCGGCAGGCGCCGTGCTCTTTCTCTCCAAGTATTCCTGCCTCCTTTCCTCGTACAGCTGCCAGACCTTCTGGCATTTATCACCTAGTTCTGTCACTTGAGAGGTCAGCTCTGATAACTGGGACTTGTTGCCCTCGAGGTCTGTCTTCTTGGTTTCTACTATAGCTTTAGCCGCTTCCACCTGTACCGAAAGTTATACATTTGTTAAGCAACACACATCTTTTTACCCGACTGCGCCAGAAGGATGTATGTATGTATGTTTGTATGTCTATTTCTTTGGCACGGCCTACAGCCCAAACGGCTTGATGGATTTTAACGTATGAGGTGTCATTGGATTTGTAAAAATCGTGCGAGTGACATAGGGTATATTATTTCAAGATGGCGTCTACGAATTAAAAAAGCGAGGGGGAATAAACAATGTTTTTTGCTAAAAATTACAATATGGGTATCAAATGAAAGCTAGTGATCAGACGATTCCAAATATATACATATTATAGTACTTTTATGTTACCGTTTCGACACAAGACTAAAAAGTATGAAATAATCTAAATTATTAAGATAAACAAAAAACCCGACTGCATAAAAAACCTATTAACTGAAAAGAGAAAAACAAGCTCTATAATCACTAATAAGCTATAACAGCTTTATTTGAGCAAATATAATTTGAATGTTATTAGGTAGGTATCGCAAACGGGGACACACACGATTTTTGGTTGGTTATGCAGTCGGGTTTTTTGTTTATCTTATTAAAACTGTATCTGATGTCTGCCCTAAGCGCACTCGGTATCCCAATACTTGCTATAGATTATTATCCCAGACTAACTTTAAACCAGAAGAATTGTTACTATATGAGTATCGAAATATATAATAAAATTCCCGAAAGCTTTAAACAACAAAACACTAAATTAATGTTAAATAATTTATACAGATGGCTAGTGCAACATAGTTTTTATAGCGTTGAAGAGTTTTTAAATTTTAAATAGTAGATGTTAAATAATTACAGAATGTTAGTATTATAGGTTTTAGTTTTTTTAAGTTGTTACACATTTGCATGCTGTTCTACAGCTGAACAGAAGAAGCTTATTTTATTATATTTTACCATCTTTTGTATACCTGTTTCAAGGCAAATAAATGATATTGCATATGCTCACGACTATATTCCCCGAGGGGGTAGTCAGAGATATTCTGAAACCTCAGAACATCCACGTTTCACCAGTAGTACCGAAACTCTGTCCAGTGTGACCGGGGTGAGCCCGTCGCCACTTATAATGGACAGTGGGTACAATACATGCCTCGAAATTGAAGCATGCAGGTTTCCTCACGATGTGTTCCTTCACCGAAAAGCCAGTGGTGTTACAAATCGTACATAAATTCCGAAAAACTCATTGGTACGAGTCGGCCAGGACGGGGATCGAACCATCGCCTCCTGGACGGCAGGCAAGGTTGTTCGCCACTGGACCACCACGGCTATATTAAATGATATTTCTATTTCTATTTATTTATTGACGATAGCTAGGGAATTTTTTGTAGCGGTGAAAGCAACTGGCCCGACCGAAGGCAAAAATTACAGTAATTTAACAATGAACGAATTCTGTATGTCAAGTTTTTTTGGAGGGCTGAATCAAAAACCTCTTCGAGATAATTGTCTCAAATTGTCACATAGTATTTTGTGCCACTGGCCTTTGAGACCACGGGCTGCTGGGGGTCGGAAGCTTTGAGCTTCGTTAAGAGGATATAATTCGGAGCGCGCTCCATACAAACGTACTATGGTGATATTTTCTATACTAACCAATTCAAGTCAATAAAATTTTGCAGAAACAATCTAGAAACAAATCTCAATGCTTGTATGGAGTCAGATTTTCGTTAAAATGTATAGTTTTAAAGTTACAGTGCCTCAAAGATTTCCATACAAATCTTAAATTAATCCTAGCATTGAAATTGTATATTATAACGAAAATCTGACTCCATACAAGCATAGATATTTGTTTCAAGATTGTTTCAGCAAAATTTCATTGAGTTTAATTGGTTAGTATTGAAAATATCACCATAGTACGTTTGTATGGAGCGCGCTCCGAATTATATCCCCTTAAAGAGCTCGGCCATCGACTCCAGGAGAGGGGGAACGACGCTCGCTCCGGGTACATCTTGATGCAAAGGTTGTCTATCGCCATACAACGCGGAAACGCGACAAGCGTTATGGACACCTTTGCATCTGGTATGGCCCGGGGAGGGCTTTTCGACTAAGTTATATTTTATTAAGCTAGTTTTATTTTAGTTATATTTTTACCCGACTGCGCCAGAAGGAGGGTTATGTTTTTCGAGCGTATGTATGTATGTTTGTATGTATATCTTTGGCACGGCCTACAGCCTAAACGGCTTAATGGATTTTAACGTATGAGGTATCATTGGATTCGTAAAAATCGTGAGAGTGACATAGGCTACATTATTTTAATATGGCGTCTGTGAAATAAAAAAGAGAGGGAGAATAAACATTTTTTTTTTCATTAAAATTACAATATGGGTATCAAATGAAAGCTAATGGTCTGACGATTCCAAAAATATGTATATTATAGTACTTTTATGTTACCGTTTCGACACAAGACTAAAAAGTATGAAATAAACTCAATTATTAAGATAAACAAAAAGCCCGACTGCATAAAAAACCTATTAACTGAAAAGAGAAAAACAAGCTCTATAATCACTAATCAGCTATAACAGCTTTGTTTGAGCTAATATAATAGTTAGTTATATTTTAGTTAGTTATATTGTATTGTTATTTCTTTAATTAAACTGAATATAATAAGTTATTGTCTCAATAATAATATTTTCTAAGTCAGAGATTTTGAAATGAGAGGATTACTGATATTTTTAATCAAATAACGTCGTTTTTCGGTACGTCTAGTGACGTCACTGGAAAACCTGTGAACTCCTTGGTAAACTTAAAATAAAAATGCATTCACAATGTCAGAATTTGACATTTGATGTTGCCGTTTCTGTTTCCAGCATAGAGTCAGAAAGAGAAGGTAGAAAAGATTTTTTTTTTAACAAAGCAGGAGTTTTTCTCCAAGAAGTTCGAATTATTTTCTCTCCACCATTTTCGCATTTAGAGATTACAGATCAAAGTAATTTAAAAATTAAATTGGTTTCTTAAAATTATGTCTTCTATCCGTAAAAAATATAAAATGAAGATCAAAAAAGAACTTGACATACCGAATTACACGCATAACTCGTCCATAGTTAAATGGTCTAAGCCTTTACCTTATCTCGTAGTTGTTTGAGTGTGACTTCCATCATGCTCAGTTTGCCATCCTCCCCGCCCCCTTCTGACGCCTTAGCCTGCAATAAATATTTACATTTCAAATCGACATATAAAAAAAAGACGTCGCACAGCTTAAGGTGGTTGCAAAGTTGTCAATTTCATACAAAAGTTTGACGCATAATACGCGTAGACGGTACAATTAAAAGTAATATTTTATACAACGTGTTAATGAATTAACGCAAAACTAGAAAGTAGTTTGTTTAGAATCGAGAGCAGAATCGAATTATCATGGTTTCAACATAGGTATTTTTTTCATAATATTAAATAATGTGTTTGTAAAATTTTTTATTTACTGTTCTCTATCTCAACCCACGGCTCGGACAATCTCACCGTACTTACTACCAAAACATGATTCTTAAAATGTATCCATGAGAATGTTAGCGCTTTTATTCATTGCTGAAATGATAACAAAATATCATTTTTGCCTCAATACTTAAAATGCGAATAACTTTAAATTTGAACTATCATAATAATGAAATTATTGTTTCAATCTAATTAATTTGTTATAAATCAGTTGGGGTGTATGAGGTTTTGCGCTTATTTATTAACACGTTGTATATGGAAAAATAGTTTAGAAAATCTAGATGCCGCGTATCAAATAATATTTGTAATTTATAATATTATTACGAAGATATAAAGCTTTGAAATTTTCTATGGATAAGTTCAAAGCTTGACAGCTCTGCAACCACCTTAAACGGTAAACCGCTGAAGATTAAAACATGATATTTGGAATAAATTCTACACAGAATAGCAAATGAATTTAAAAAAAAACCGGACAAGTGTGAGTCGGGCTACTCGCGCACCGAGGGTTCCGTGCTACACCAACACCGCACAAGATGTAACGCACGCGTGTAATTCTACTAACAAACATTTCTGCCACTTTTTGCGGGGGGCGAGGTAACATGAAATCCGCAACTTTGGATTTTACTCCCCATAACTTTAGATTCTTATTTTGAATGTTAATAATCATGAAAAGTAGTCTCGTTTGAACCCCAAACGTTCTAAGTCCGAAGTTATTATTTCGCAATTATAGGCTGTCTCGTTTAGTGATAAGGTGTAAAATTGAATGTAAATGCACAAGATCAATTGTGCTTATACCGTGGCAGAGGGGAAATGCTACCGCAAGGCTTGTCCTTATAATAATTAGTCAAAGCCACTGGGGCACCACGGCTTCCAGTACGCACGGAAGTTATCCCTAGTTGAAACAAGATCCGTGTAATACGTCACCTTGGCATCCAAATCTGCTTTTTCCTTATTGAGGGCGATCTGTTTAGCGTTCAGCTCTTTCACACGCGCCTTCAGCTGCTGCATCTCTGACATGCTGGTGTCCCGGTCGGACCTGCCGACAAAGTACGGGAATCCTGAATCGCGCTATTAAGAGGATATAATTCGGAGCGCGCTCCATACAAACGTACTATGGTGATATTTTCAATACTAACCAATCAAACTCAATGAAATTTTTCAGAATCAATCTAAAAACAAATTTCTATGCTTGTATAGAGTCAGATTTTCGTGAAAATGTATAGTTTTAAAGTTACAGTGCCTCAAATATTTCCATACAAATCTTAAATTAATCCTAGCATTGAAACTGTATATTTTAACGAAAATCGGACTCCATACAAGCATAGATATTTGTTTCAAGATTGTTTCAGCAAAATTTCATTGACTTTAATTGGTTAGTATTGAAAATATCACCATAGTACGTTTGTATGGGGCGCGCTCCGAATTATATCCCCTTAAGGGCCTATGTCGAAAAATAATTGAAGCGAAATGGGCGTGTGATAGCTTATATTACTGCCTGGTGCGAGAGAAAGAGACAGGGCGGCGCGCGCGCCTGAAACGACGCAAGCATAAAACAAACTTTATTTAATTGTAATTGTACTATTTATGTAAGTTCAATTCTGCTCTAATAAAAATTAAAAAAAATCAATATCTTTTTTTTAAATCAAGCCTCTTGTTTCTAATATTCACCGTTTAGCACTATCAAGCGTTTATCGATAAAGACGGAGGCTACTTTGGCTTGTTTTTCTATCGAGAAAATATGTCTTAATCGTGTTTTGGCTCTAATCAAAACTTCAATTATATGTTCAATTTACACATATCCGCAAATCATACTCCTACTGTTAGTACTTCATGAGATATGATGCTTTGAAGAATCAAATTTTTTTCACATAGCCTCTTAAGAGAAATTTATTCCGAATGCGTAAATGCGCGCTGTATACAAACGAAGTGTGGTAATATTTTCAATACTAACCAATTAAAAATGAGGTTTTTCAGAAACAATCTAGAAACTAATCTCTATGCTCGTATAAAGTCAGATTTTTGGTCCTTCTTAATATGCTGACACTTTTTTAAGGGGATGATCAGACCGTCAAACTGAACAACTTTCTCTAAGGCACCCACATAGAAATCGCGAAAAAAAATCATTTGGCTCGAGTAAGTTTGCAGTTTTGTCTCGAACATCGGTCCTGATCTCTTTGATGTTCTTGGCGAGGTTATTGCAGGTTGCAGTACTTGACAAGGTACCTCATCTTACCTCATGCCGTCTATATTGCACTTGGCAGCCACCACAGCGGCCCTGGTCTGTCTAAAGTCCTTGGCGAAGTTGTTGCAGTACTTGACAAGGTACCTCATCTTACCTCATGCCATCTATAGTGCACTTGGCAGCCACCACAGCGGCCCTGGTCTGTCTAAAGTCCTTGGCGAAGTTGTTGCAGTACTTGACAAGGTACCTCATCTTACCTCATGCCATCTATAGTGCACTTGGCAGCCGCCACAGCAGTCCTGGTCTCCCTGATGTCCTTGGCGAGGTTGGAGGCGCGGAGAGTGACTGAATTTAGTTCTGCTGACAGAGCTTGGCTCTTCGACTTGAGGCCGAGGACTTTGCTCTGCTCTTCGGTCCGCATCGCTTCTAGTTCTCGTGTCCTGGAAATGTTTATTCGGGAAACCAACAGTCAAATTACAAGCAAATAGTTACGCAGGGTCCTTCTTAAAATGCTGACACTTTTTTAAGGGTATGATCAGACCATCAAACTGAACAACTTTCTCTATGGGACCAACATCGAAATCGCGAAAAAAATCAGATGTCCCATACATTTGGCACGAGTAAGTTTGCAGTTTTGTATCGAACATCGGTAATTTTTTTTGTGAATTCAGACCATCAAACTGAACATCTTTCACTATGGAGCAGAAAAAAAATCTGCTGCTCCATACAAAACAGCTGTACATACTCGACTCAAATATATGAAACTGCTGATTTTTTCTCACGTTTCCTGAGCGAGGCCCCATAGTTAACAGGCCGTTACTTACACCCTGTATTATACCATACCCTATGTCACTTTCACAATAGGGGATCGATATATGGCGCTACGGTCTGCGCGAATAAATGTCAAAATTTCAAAAACTGTTTCTTTAAAATAACAAAGATGGATAAGATGATTAAAAAGATGCCAACACTTCTTTTAGGCTATTATTTTATTATTTACGAATTATTTTAATCGAAAATTATAATCCATTTACATCTGACATGGACTCGATCCCCGTCCTTTAAAAAAAAAGGCAGGCACTGTCTTGATATGATTTTGAGAGGATCTCGCGAACGTCTCTATGGAGCGATAAACATGCCATCTGTCGAGTTTTTTAGAAACTAAATTTAAAAAAAAATCTCTCATTAAGACGAGTCTAGCGACACCTCATATGTCAAAATCCATCAAGCCGTTTAGGCAATAGAACGGGTCTAAAAATTTACTACGTACACCTAATACAACCCTCTTTCTAGGGCAGTCGGTTAATAATGACAAACAGAAATTTACCTCTTCTTCTCCCATTCAAGTTGACACTGTCGCTCCATCTCTTTCCTGGCTGCTTCGCGTTTTTCCTACAAATAAGAAAAAAAAAACTGTTTTTAGGGTTCCGTAGTCAACAAGGAACCCTTTTAGATTCGCCATGTCTGTCCGCGGCTTAGCTCAGAGACGCTTAGTACTAGAAAGCTGTAATTTGACATGGGTATACATATTTATCACGCCGACAAAGTAGTAAAATAAAATCTTGAAAATTATTTTTTTTAGGGTACCACGGGTAACACGAAAAGTGGGGATGCAATTTTTTTTTCTCGTCTATCCCATGGTGTGGGGTATCGTTGTATAGGTATTTTAAAACCATTTTTCGATTTAGGGATCCGTTAGCGAAATATTATGCTTTAAGGTGTAAATTTTTTATAGAGTAATTTCGCGTCCTTTTCGCTGCTATCCGACTTAATACAAATCAAAATTGATTATTCAAAATAATATCACATAGATAACTTTGTGACGTCATCTTTTTGACTCTACCACCGCGTTGGAAGTTGTTCCGTTGTAGAGAAGATGCGGCCAGAAACTCTACAACACACTTCTTATAGACAAAAGAAAATATAGAAAGTTCAATTACAAAAATACAATATTAAAATACATAGTGTAACATTGTCAAGACCAGACATTTTGGTCATTCAAATAATCATCGAGTTTATAGTAACTTTGAGTTTTTCCTTACTCTGTATATTTTGCGTTTTTGTGTTTAATAAACAATATTTAAACTTTGTATCTGGCAACTTTAGAATATTCTATGGTATCTTAGTTATAATATCGTATACCCCTTTGATTACTAAACGACTTCGGGTTTTGTCGGGGGACTGCGTAAACGAAGATTGACGAGGTAAATTATTTTCCTGGTCGTACTGTACTGTGTTGATAATATTACCTGTTCTTCTTTCTGCTTCCTCTGTAACTCTTCTTGTTCTTTCTTCTGCGCTTCGAGACGGAGTTTCTCTCTCTTATCTGCTTCTTCGCGCTCTTTCCTCTCTCTTTCCGCCTGCACAAATATATATTTACTAGAGTTTAAACGTGATTTCTTCCGCACATATTATATACCAGATTTTAAGTCAGATCATAAGCTATCAAACAAAAAAGTTTCATCAAAATCGGTTCAGTAGTTTTTGCGTGGTGCTGTTACAAACATACATACAAACAGACAGACAAAAATTCTAAAAAAGGTTGATTTGGAGTCCGGGATACCTATAAACTATATCGTAATCTTTTTCATGTAAATATCTTCAATGTACAGACACACTTCTGTTATAGACACACGTCAAAATGTTTCGATCGCTAATGTCAAATCCATACATACTGTCATTTTCTACTAGCGTCAACGCCAATAGAATGTCACTTTGTCTAGGGGGGCTGTTTTATAATAGTTAAGGGGGTCACGTTGCAGGTTCTGACCCGAGAACTTGTCTCGCGTGTTGTCCGCGCGTCGCGTCTTTGCCTGCCACGAGGCTCCGCATTCCTTAATCTCTTAAAGTCAAAGTCAATATAATTTATTCAATATAGGAGCTTGCAGCACACTTATCAAACGTCAAATCTTTTTAAAAGCTACCACCGCGTCGGAACGTGTTGTCGCTGTAGAGAAGATGCGGCCAGAAACTCTACAACATAACACGACTTAATAACTATTACAATATAAATTCTTAAGCTAAAGTTATGTATACAATAATACATTCTTCTTGTTCTTTATCAAAAACAATCCCTGAGATTGGGATAGATACTCTCACAAACTACTTGACATTGGCGGAAATGCGGTGCTAACGCACAAGCAAAAAGTCCATTAATTATAAATTAAAAAAAAAAGAATAGTTAAGATAAAGATTTTTCGTAAATTTTGTAACTACTGCCGCAGGATACTAAACACGCAGGTCTCACAATAACTCACCTCTGCTTCCTGGGCGGCAAAGAAAAAACATTTTAAGGTAACTTTAGTACAATATAAATGAAGAGGTGGTCGTGGTTATTGGGGATCTAGTCTCGCAGCATAGACTATTAGTCATGGAAGTGAAATTCACTGTCCATTCTAAGAAAAATAAAGAACGACCCACTCCCAAAATAAGATGGCATATGCTGGAGAAGGAAGAGTGTGCTAGGAAATTTAGGGAAAAAGTAATAGACAGAATGATTGAAATGAAAATGGAAGAATTGTCGGTAAATGAATGCTGGAGTGAGATGGCATGTTGTATCAGAATGGTGGCGAAGGATGTTTTAGGAGAATCGAGAGGAAAAGGTATGATAGATAAGGATACATGGTGGTGGAATGAAGAAGTGCAAAAAATACTGAAAGAAAAGAAGATTGCTTTTAAGGAGTGGCAGAACGAAGATAGTGATGCGAGTGTCAAAGAGGCAAAGAAGGTCGTGGTTATTGGGGACAGTCGTTCAGATTGCGACTGTCCATATTCCTGAATCGCGCGATTAAGATTTGCCCGCGAGCGTGTATACAAAGTGATAATGAATTAACGCAAAATTAGAAAGTCTTTTGTTTAGAATCGAGAGCAGAATCGAATTATCATGGTTTCAACATAGGTAATTTTTGTCAAAAGTTTAATTAAAGAAATAACAATAAAATATAACTTACTAAAATATAACTAACTAAAATATTAAAGAATTTGTTTGTAAAATTTATAATTTACTGAACTCGATGTCCACCCTACTTACTACCAAAACACGATTCCAGAAATGTATCCATGAGCACGCTAGCGCTTTCATTCATTGCTGAAATAATAACAAATCATTTTTGCCTCAAAACCGAAAAAATACAAACTTAAAATTTTAACTTAAAATAATGAAATTCTTGTTTCAATCGAATTATTTTGTTATAAATCAGTTGAGGTGTATTAGGTTAAGCGCAAAACCTCATACACCCCAACTGATGTACAACAAAATATAACAATTTTACCTGTAAATAAAATTATTATTAAGCATACTTACCTTATTCCAGGTCTATTATTATATTTGAGAGCGGCTTACTTGACTTCCGTTTCCGAGCGAACATTACCCTAGTAAAGCGCCATCTGGTGGACACAATCAGCAGCCAGGCAGTGGGGGGGGCACGGCCATGAAGCCGGTGCCCGCCATTTTACTTTCATTGGAGATTTGAATTCAGCTAGCGTTCAGCGTGATCGTGCTGCAGAATGCGAGCAAATAACACGACTAGTGTAGGTGTGACCGTGTCAGAGAGCGAGCACGACTATCACACAACGCCAGCACGATCGTATCCTGGTATGCCTTAAAAAGATAGTTTATGATTTCGTTGTTCAAGGTCTGGAAGAACGATATTACAGCAGACAGGTGTACAAAATAGACCTGGAATAAGGTAAGTATGCTTAATAATAATTTTATTTACAGGTAAAATTGTTATATTAAGCTTTTATACCTTATTCCAGGTCTATTATTATATTTGAGAAGTGTTTGGTATCGGCTGCTGGATTGCTTCTGGATTGACGCCAATGTGATTTATACGAAGTTCATTGATTATTTCAAATTGGTTTTCTTTGTGCGAAAACCAAAAACGTTTACATAACATTCTTTATGAGTATGGTTGGCATGATGCGTGAACCAAAATTGTTTTTGAATTTGGGTGGTTTCGTGTGAGAACCAACATTATTTCAACCTGACATCAATAAAATTACAATCAAGGTATTAGAATACCATTGACACTGGCATAGGAACGCACAATGTAATATTGATATCGATAAAAAGATAAATGTAGGGAGCAACGATAGTCCAGGCCATGACTTGATCTCGACGGGCTTCACCGTACAACGCCGTATATAATGAGTGAATGGGTTCATTCAGCTGAGAGCGTGAGGTTCAACCGCATTTTACAACAGAAAATGGTTCATCAAGTACAAATATCGGACTCGCTTTGCAGACTGTGATGAACCCAGAAATACGACGCGTGACAATAATAATTCATCAACAAACCTAGTTAGATTTGTACCGTAGGAAGGTAGGACATAAGAAAAAAAAAAAAAAAAATTTGATGTGTGGCGAGTTGACTGAGAAAAGAAACTGTTCCAATAGAAAATACATCACTTGTCGTATCAATGGCGATAGCGACAATAATATAATAAAATTAGAATCTTATCTAGGAATTTTGCTCGCATACAGGACTATATTATCCGTATCCTCCTCGCAGAGGACATTACACACCGAGATATTACAAAGAGCTTAGCAGTTATACCAAAGCTTCATTATTTCGTCTCTGGTTTATATTTCAGGCCTGGCATCAAGGCAAAATTACTTGCAACTCATTGTTCGGCAGGAATCAATTCCCTCTGTCTGTTATGAACCGGTCTCAGGACACCGGTCATCGTGTACAAGTTATGATGATTGATCAGCGAATAATAAATAGACGGATTGTTATAATTTCATCCAGCATAATAAAAAACAACTGATAAAATAAGGATATTACCTTTGTTATGCATATAGGTTAGGTATATATCAAGCCACTAGAATGTTTGAAAGTTGCAAAGTAAACCGATAACTCTCGGTTAGCAAACATTTAAGTCAGTTTGTAAGAATATGTCATAAGATCGATTGCCAACCTAAGTTGGAAAGCATTTTATATAACATTGGCTTCATTTATAATTGAGTAGGTACCTCACACCACGTAAAAGATTCGATCGTACGATTTTATTCATACTTAAGTATTAAAATACGAGGACTGAATTAATCAAAAAAATTTTAAAAAGACTAACTTTTCAAGGACATTAAGATTTTAACCTCTCGGTAGAGAGTAGTATATTCCTTGATTTTAACCAATTGTCTTTCAATCACCGCTTTTCAAATTAAAATATTGTAACCATACGCAACACGCGCATGACAGAAACATTATGAGCGTACAGCTGATATAGACAGGTTTCGGTACAACCACAGAGAAAACATAGCCACTGTCATAAGAATGCATTTCACAAAAGCCTAGGCATATCACGCAGGCACGACACCACAATAATGAATAACCACCCTCGTAGAAGGGATTTATTTATGTGTGATATAATTACAAAGAATATCTGTCTACCACCTCGGGGAATCTAGTCGCGAGCATATGCCCATGCTTATGCTTTAGTCTTCAAAGAACGTTTCTTCTATTTAAATACACAGTCATTAGTAAATGTTTGCGAATAATGATAATAATCATAAATAAAATAGCTAACGATATAGGAGATCGACTGGCCATCTGATCGAATTCGTTGAAAATGATTTTCAGTTCAGGGTTCAAGTAATTAAATATGCATGTAAGGCATAGAAAGCGTCATTTACATACGAAGCATGACGAAATATCTGATCGAATAGAACCGTTTGGTGTAACGTGAATCTCAAACAATACAATTTTAAGAAACGCCGAGAACACTTTATAGGCCATCAGCTATCTTTCAGCTTGTTTTCATTCAGTATTTTGTGTAACGTGCACACATTATTTATTACGTGGTGCTAATACTGCAACAGAATAATGGGACAAAATTGCGTGGGAGAATAGCATACCGACGCATACATAAAAAGATAGTTTGGCTATCAGTTATTACATAAAGTAGGTATATATTATCTATCATTTATAAAACAATGCATTTTTGAAAGTATGCACTTTTGAAAATGTGTGATTTTCTGAAACTGCCCGCATGATATTATTACAAACCAAGATTTATAATTATTGATTAACAACGTGTGTTGTGTAACCATCAGATACTTCGTAATACTGCTCCGATTGAACTGATTAGAATCTTTTGCAAAAATTTCGGTGGTTGAAGAAGGCACCATTAATTAACTGAACTTAGGGTAACGGGTAATTGGGTAACCAAACGTAGGGTTAAAAAATTCTGGATTGGATTGCCAGAAAGAACAGAGTTATATGACCTTCTGTAAACATTTTTATTTCGATCTTTGTACTGCAACTTTATAAGTGAATATTCGTTAAACGGACAGCCTGGATCCCTTTCTTATGCACTTATGTACAGTTTATATTATTATCATGAGCACCGGAACGCCATCCTGATTTGCACAATCTTGATTTTCACTGAATGTAATATTCACCAAAAAGGACAACCCAACAGGTTCGAGTTAGTGATTGAATTATTTAGATTAATATGTGGGTATTGCAAGTAGGTGCCCCACATTTAACAAACAAACCTCCACGTTTAAAAAGGAACTGGTTCAGATGACCGAGTCCAAATAAAAATGACGAACGGTGATTACGAGTACAGCGTGATAATAACGCCTTCTGATTACTGTGCGAAATCAGGAAATGTCTTTAATCATAAAAGGGATTTTGCCTAGTCCTCCGTAGAAACGGGCGGTTCTAGACACGATGACCAGATAGCATTCGGTACGCTGGAAATTTCGGACATAAAATTTGATGACCATTACAGAACATGAAATGGAAAATTTTTGGAAATGGCTTTCAGGGTATGTCATGGAGATTGGGGGCAATTAATGTCCGATAGGTACCGGGACCCTTAATTCCCTCCATTATTTTACCTTATGTTTGGTTCCCGATGCTAGATGCGACACGGGATACCGAGCCACCAGGCAGTAGGCACGTGGTCGGCTGGTCGTCGTGGTATTGTGCCCCCAGTAGGCACGTGGGCGGCAAGTCATCACGGTATTATGCCGCCAGCAAGCAGGAGCGTGGGCGGCAGGTCATCACAATATCATGCCACCAGCAAGAGCGTGGAAGGCAGGTCATCACAGTATTATGCCGCCAGCAAGAGCGTGGACGGCAGGTCACCACGGTATCATGCCTGCAGCGGGAGCGTGGGGCGGCAGATCATCGTGGTATTGTGTCTCCAGCAGGAGCGTGGGCGACACTTACTGGTCGTGCGTGGGGAGACCGCCGCACGGTACCAGTGAGCTAAGCGAACACCGGCAGGGTGGGCCGTACCGGGTCGGTAGCTTGTCCAGTGTCGGCTTTATACAGGCAGAATAATAGCAATGCGACGGCATTACTAATCTTCTTTATATACTACGGTAACCAAACGGTGGGATAATCGTCGAGTGCCGACCCCAGGCCACTTATGTTACCGTACTTTAACCTGATACCTGCTTGGTGAACTGTCGTTACGCACGGACAGCGCAAGCCTGGATATTAAGTCTTGAATGTCTTCGCTCCATCCGTAGCAGACCTGTTCCTGTAGAGATATATTCACAAATACCTCCCTGGACGGGAGTAGAAACAGGAAAAATAATACTACGAACTTCTTAGTTAGCTTTAACGACACACAAATATTGGCACTCAATCACATTCATTAACAAATAGGAAAACTATGTAGAAATGTTTTTCCTGCAGTATAATATTTTAACGGTTCTTGCACAGTTTTTCTGTTTTTCTGCAACCGCCACACAGGAAATTGATTTAGAATTGTGTAGAAAAGTTCAGTAAACAGCACCATACGAAATATGGAAATTGTAATCTATAAGTAATATGCTCGACGTCTACTTATCAGATTACTGCAACAAACGCGTCTCTGTCCACCCTCGAAGACTCCAACACTCCCGCGACCCGAAGACACGACGACGAAAAAACGCACTTCACTATTTAAGGGTACTTGTTAATGCAATAACTATGCAAATTAATAATTTAAAATTCGAAAAACAAAACTATATTAAGAAAGAGAAATCTAAAATTTATATTTAAAAATGGCGGTAACGGAAAGGCAGCGCTTTCCGTTACATGTCCGCTCAGTAGGAATTCAAAACGCCAATGAAAGTAAAATGGCGGGCACCGGCTTCATGGCCGTGCCCCCCCACTGCCTGGCTGCTGATTGTGTCCACCAGATGGCGCTTTACTAGGGTAATGTTCGCTCGGAAACGGAAGTCAAGTAAGCCGCTCTCAAATATAATAATAGACCTGGAATAAGGTATAAAAGCTTAATAATTCGATTGAAACAATAATTTCATTATTTTGATAGTTAAAATTTAAAGTTATTCGCATTTTAAGCAATGAATGATAGCGCTAGCGTGCTCGTCGATACATTTAAGAATCTTGTTTTGGTAGTAAGTAGGGTGAGTGTACCCGAGCGGTGGGATGAGATCGAGTTAAGTAAATTTTAAATTTTACAAACAAATTATTTAATATTTGGAAAAAAAAATCCTATGTTGAAAACATGATAATTCGATTCTGCTCTCGATTCTAAACAAACTACTTTCTAGTTTTGCGTTAATTCATTAACACGTTGTATACTAATAACTTTGTTTCAAAGGCTAATTTCAAGATATTATACGGTTATTATCAACGAATTTAATACGCGTAAATAAATAGTTTGTATGGATGAACTCACTTTTTCCTTCAGCTGCGCGTCTGCTAGCTGAGAGCGTCGCCTCTCCAACTCTGCTTGGCCTCTCGCCATGTTCTCTCTGCGACGGTCCTCGTAAGACTTGTTACTGCCTATCGAAGTTATTGAGTCACGTCTGTGGGGAAATATGTCATCATCAGCATATGGATAAACTGCCTCCGTGGTTAAGAGGATATGAGAAAAAAATAGGATCATATATCATGAAGTACTAACAGTAGGAGTATGATTTGCGGATATGTGTAAATTGAACATATAATTGAAGTTTTGATTATTTATTATTTAAGATTTCTATGTTGGTGCCTTAGAGAAAGTTGTTCAGTTTGACGGTCTGATCATCCCCTTAAAAAAGTGTCAGCATATTAAGAAGGACCAAAAA
This sequence comes from Agonopterix alstromeriana, assembly GCA_963924505.1. Lineage (NCBI taxonomy): Eukaryota > Metazoa > Arthropoda > Insecta > Lepidoptera > Depressariidae > Agonopterix > Agonopterix alstromeriana. The sequence continues at coordinate 1,803,224 of OZ004688.1, forward strand.
TCTGACTTTATACAAGCATAGAGATTAGTTTCTTGATTGTTTCTGAAAAACCTCATTGACTTTAATTGGTTAGTATTGAAAATATCACCACACTTCGTTTGTATACAGCGCGCATTTACGCATTCGGAATAAACTTCTCTTAAGAGGCTATGTGAAAAAAATAGGATTCTTCAAAGCATCATATATCATGAAGTACTAACAATAGGAGTATGATTTGCGGATATGTGTAAATTGAACATATAATTGAAGTTTTGATTAGAGCCAAAACACGATTAAGAGACATTTTCTCGATAGAAAAATAAGCCAAAGTAGCCTCCGTCTTTATCGATAAACGCTTGGAACTGCTAAACGGTGAATAATAGAAACACGAGACTTGATTTAAAAAAAGAGATTGATATTTTATAAAGTTTGATTAGAGCAGAAATAAACTTACATAAATTGAACAATCACAATTAAATAAAGTTTGTTTTACGCTTGCGTCGTTTTAGGCGCGCGCGCCGCCCTGTCTCTTTCTCACGCATCAGGCAGTAATATAAGCTATCACACGCCAATTTCACTTCAATTATTTTTCGACATAGGCCCTTCAGAGCATTGGGCTCTTGACACGGAGGTCGTGGGTTCGATTCCTACGGCACACCTAGTGATGTCACTTTGTGCGTTTTCCCCAGTTGGTTAGGACATTGCAGGCTGAATCACCTGATTGTCTGAAAAGAACGATGATTCCGTGTGTCGGATGGCACGTTAAGCCGTTGGTCCCGGCTACTATCTCACATGGTAGTAGTCGTTACATAAAAACCACGTCAGAGGCCGTAAGGCGGTCTGAACAAACTCTGACACCAGGGCTTGCCCACACGGTAAGAAGAAGCATATGGGTAATCCCACTGCTGGACACAGGTCTATCCTCAAGGAGTGGGTGTGGTCATTAGTCCACCACGCGTGTCCAATGCGAATTCGTGAAGGGGATGCTCAACGCCTTAGACTACTTATATGAGGACAAGTTACGCGTGTAATTCTACGAACCAAATTTTCTGCCACTTTTTGCGGGGGGCGAGGCAGCACGAGATACGCAACTTTGAATTTTATTCCATTAGTTTAGATTCTAATTTTGAATTTAAAAAATCATGAAAAACAGTGTCGTGTGAACCCCAAACGTCATAAGTTCGAAATGATTGTTCCGCAATTATAGGCTGTCGTGTTTAGTGATAAGGTATAAAATTGAATGTAAATGCGTAAGATTTTTTGATCTTGCACGTTGGCAGAGGGGAAATGCTAAGGCGAGGCGGGTCCGCATATAAGTAGTCTAAGCTCAACGCAGATGAAGAAATATATGAAGCTAAAAATTATATACAGGTTCTTTTTAGGTTGCATCTATATCTATAACGTCACGCCTCTTTCCCGGTGGGGTAGGCAGAGACCAGAGCACGCCATCTACTACGATCCTTACATAACTCTTTTGCCTCATTCACATCCACACATCTCTTCATACATGCCCGTCAGTTTCGAGTACTCCGCACCTCCCCTTTTTGTAGGACGCAACCGATTTGATCAGAATACGTCCTACGAGGGCGCCCTCTGCCGACACTTCCACTCACTTTAGCTCCATTGATCTCTTTCGTACATCTGCTATCACTCATCCTCTCCTCTTGACCAAACCAACGAAGCATACCCTTCTCTATTCTTGTCACAACATCTTCTTTCAATTGACATCGATCTCTAATCACACAATTTCTCACTCTATCTCTCAGAGTAACTCTGAAAGTTGTTCAGTTTGATGGTCTGATTTCACTGTTTCAGTCTACGGAGGGCTGTCCCTTACACTCTGTATAGTGTGGTGCTACGGAACCTTGGGTGCGTGAGTAGTCCTCGCACTTGGACGGTTTTCTTTTAAGCCTGTTGCAAACATACTTACATAAACTCAGGCCTTTTTCCCTGAGGGGTTAGGCAGAAACTATAGATCTCCACTTTGGGCGGTTCTGACACACCTCTCTTGCTTCCTCTAAGTCCATACATCTTTTCATACATTCCCTTCGATTTCGGCTACTTTTAACCTGGCATTTTTAATGACGTCCCTGACCTGGTCTAGGTACCTCCTCCTAGGTCTGCCTCTACCAATGTTTCCTTCCACACACGCCATATATATCTGTTTCGTAAGTCGACTTTCATTCATCCTTTCAATATGTCCAAACCATCGAAGCATTCCCTTCTCTACTTTAACCACTACATCTTCATTCAAACCACAACGTTCCCTAATTACAGTATTCCTTATTCTATCCCTTATTAGAAACTTTTACAAACGTCAAAACTAAAATAGTAAAAATATCGATATGTACCTGAATGTAGGAGGGATTAACTCTGGAGGCAATTTAGCGGGCACCGGTTCACCCTGCGTCGCCTTCTCGCATAAATACATAGCGAGCACGAACTCTTCGCAACCTGCGAACAAATAGTATTAATGGTTTAGGAGGTCCTGCATCGCGCTATTAAGATTCGTCCGCGAGCGTGTATATAGGTAGCGAGGTGGTGGACTGTTTGTGCGTTGGATCGACGCATTACACTAGCTAGGCTCAAAGATATATCTCTGAAGGTAGTAGGTAGAAACTATCCTTAGAAAGTGTTACCCTATTTGACGACACGTGTCAGCTTATAGGTGAGTCCTGCATCGCGCTATTAAGATTCGCCCGCGAGCGTATATACATTACATACTTAAGGGGTTGCTTCAGACCATCAAACTGAACAACTTCTACAATGGGACCAACACTGAAATCGCGAAAAAGACATCAGCTGTTTCATACATTTCGGTCGAGTTACCGTTTACATTTTCTATTGAACAACCAAACAAAATTTCACACGCATCATGTTAGATACGCGAAACGTCAATTATATATTTTTTCTTTAGGCTTTTGTTTCGGTAGTGTTAAAGTTATGTAAGAGGCTGATGATGATCGCACACCGAGCTCGCCGTCGGAGTCGAGGTCTGCGAAGGCCCATATCTGTGCAAGGGCCTACAGCGGCAGCCGCGACTGCAGCATGATGGAGCGCGCCTGCACGCCCGACACCGCGCACGTCTTGCAGTTCTGAATCGCGCTATTAAGATTCGCCCGCGAGAGTATATATAGCTAGCGAGATGGGTGCGTTTTTGGTGCGTTGGATCGACGTACTTTGACTAGGATAAGTTTGTAGGGGCATTGTGTTGGTTGTAAAAATTACCTGTGATAGAGGCTTATGATGACACGCAAGGAGTATGTTTTTGTTCAAATTGTGTCTGTAAGCTGATGATGATGATTAGGGGGGTAGTTTTAAGTGTGATTGGGGGGTTTGCAGGCATGATGAAATCAAGAAGTATGTTTTTGTGTCGCTGATAAAAGGGGTAGCTTTAAGTATGATTGGGGCTAGTTTCGGTAGTGTTATAGTGATGTAAGAGGTTGATGATGATAGCTCACCGAGCTTGCCGTCGGAGTCCAGGTCAGCGAGGGCCCATATCTGCGCGAGGGCCTGCTGCGGCAGCCGCGACTGCAGCATGATGGAGCGCGCCTGCACGCCCGACACCGCGCCCGTCTTCATTCGGTCCGTCGCGTTGAATAGCTGCGTGTACCTACCAGAAAACATTTCATTTAGGCGCAGAATGTCTGACTCGTACCAATGAGTTTTTCGGAATTTATGTACGATTTGTAACACCACTGGCTTTTCGGTGAAGGAAAACATCGTGAGGAAACCTGCATGCTTCAATTTTGTGTATTGTTCCCACCGTCCATAATAAGTGGCGACAGGCTCATTCCCCGTCACACTGGTCAGAGCATCGGCACTACTGGTGAATGGTGGATATTCTGAGGTTTCAGAATATCTATGACTACCCCCTCGGGGAATATAGTCGTGAGCATATGCTACTTACTTCAATTTCTGCGGTTGCGGTATTCCCCACTCGGCCGTGGCAGGTGGGCTCATCACACCCATTGGGACTTCGGTTGGGCTGGTCACTGTTGAGGCTGAAAACATCATCATCATCATTCAGGCAAACGCCGCTAATGGGGAACTTGCACAAAAATTATAATGAGAAATTACCTTAATAATTCAATATTAATAGTTGTGAATAGAACATTACTGAAATATTTATTGTAAAGTTGTAATTACTCGACTGCGCTAGAAGGAGGGTTATGTTTTTCGAGCGTATGTATGTATGTCTATTTCTTTGCCCTACAGCCTAAACGGCTTGATGGATTTCAACGCATTAGGTGTCTTTAGATTCGTAAAAATAGTGAGAGTGACATAGGGTATATTATTTCAAGATGGCGTCTACGAATTAAAAAAGAGAGGGGAATAAACATATTTTGTGTAAAAAGTTACAATATGGGTATCAAATGAAAGCTAGTGAATAGCAGATTCCAAAAATATACAACGTGTTAATGAATTAACGCAAAACTAGAAAGTAGTTTGTTTAGAATTGAGAGCAGGATCGAATTATCATGGTTTCAACATAGTTTTTTTTTTCAAATTATAAAAAAAATTGTTGGTTACAATTAAAATTCTCTGAACTCGATCTCAACCCACCGCTCGGGCCCACTCATCCTACTTACTACCAAAGCAAGATTCTTAAAATGTATCCACGAGCACGTTAGCACTTTCATTCATTGCTGAAATGATAACAAATCATTTTTGGCTGAAAACTTAAAATCTGAATAACTTTAAATTTTAACTATCAAAATAATGAAATTATTGTTTCAATCTAATTATTTTGTTCCGTTGAGGTGTATGAGGTTTTGCGCTTATTCATTAACACGTATATTTCGAAAAAGTTTTTCAACCGAAAATCAAATCTCTAAGCACCACTTGCATAGACCTGGATTATTAATTATCTTCAAGTTAAGTCGGTAACCCATGATTTTTAGTATAGGTAAATACCTGATTTAGCATAATTAGCCCAGAGTTAATCGCTAACCCTGGTAGACGCTAGTGGGCTAAGGTATGCAAATTGGGTTGAGAGATTTGTCTGAAAGAATCCAAATAAATTAAGAAAAACAAAAAACCCGACTGCACAAAAAATATGGTATGTAACTGAAAAGAGAAAAACAAGCTCTATAATCATTAATCAGCTGTAACAACTTTGTGCAAATATAATTTGTATGTTATTAGGTAGGTACTTTGACTAAATGTTTATAATCAATAATAGTTAATACAGACTCTAGAGAAAATGTATATTTTACGTTCCATTACGTATAGTGCAAGAAAAAACGAAAACAAAAAATGTAATTTAAATATCCCGCGAAAACGCTTTTCCTGACAATATACGTGGCAACAAGCAGGTGACGTCACGATGACGTAAACTTTGTACGACACTCACACTCTACACGCAACTGTTTACAAGCAGTTGACGTCATCAACCATTCGGCCAATCACAGTCGTTTACGATCACAAGACTAAAGTGGTCAAAAAAATGTTTTCTTTGTCGATTTTTTCTTAACTGAATTAATAGTTAGTTTCCAAAATTCATATTCAATACGGATGCCATCAATAAATCCTATATTTTATATGCTGTCAAATACCCTATTGTTGACACCCCCATAAGCTTAGATGATTTCAAAGATTCGCGTTAGACCCATCCCTTAATTTTACTTTCATCTATGTAAATTGTAAATCATTCAAGTTTACACATATACATTTGCTAATGAATACGGAATCCTTAGTTGTTTTTATGAGCTAAAAATAATATGTCCCATTCTTTGTTGGTTTGGTCTCAAAAAAATTAAAAAAAAAACTCACCCGGCTTTGACATTGGATCACTTTTCACAGCAGTAATAGGAGTAGACGTTATCGGTTGACTCAGAATCGAACCCGCTACCGTATTTACAGCCTGCTGCGGACTATTCACCAGCGAAGCTACCGTCACTCCGGCGGGGAAATGTGGGGGAGAAGTCTGGCCCAAACCCCCGATAAGGGGTTGAGATAAATCGGAGATTAAAGGCTGATTTGGGATGAGAGGTGGCCCGGAGATCAAAGGTTGACCTCCACCCATCGAAGGAGGCGCTCCTCCGATCAAAGGCTGCGTTCCACCGATCAAAGGTTGAACTCCACCCATCGTAGGCGGATTTCCACCGATCAAAGGTTGAACTCCACCCATGGTCATCGGCTGTGCCAAAGGCTGGCTTGCCATCATATTTTGTCCACTTGCCATCATATTTTGACCGCTTGCCATCATATTTTGACCACTTGCCATCATATTTTGGCCACTTGCTATCATATTTTGACCAGAAAGACTCTGGTTCATTATTGGTTGCGTAGTTATCGGTTTTACGCCAGAAATTAGATCTGGTACAGAATGAGGGGCCATGGGTCGCGCTGGGGGTACCAAAGGGGCTGTGTTTGTGTTGACGAGTGGTTGGTCGAAATCTCCCAGTAGAGAAGTGTTTGATTGGGGTTGGATTGGGGGTTGAACTGGTTGGGAGGGTAGGCCGCTTATGAGGGGCATTGACGGCATAGGGGGTATCGGGGGTTTGGCAGGGGGTGTTTGCTTTTGGGGCCCTGAAAAAAAATAGTAGAATAACGATAAACAATTGATACAAGAACATCTTAACTTTTATAAAACTGTAACAGAAGTGTGTCTGTACTGTAAATTGAAGATATTTAAAGAAAAAAGATTACTTTATGGTTTTTAGGTGTCCCTGACTCAAAATCAACCTTTTTAGAATTTCTGTCTGTCAGTTTGTGCGAGCATCACGCGAAAACTACCGAACCGATTTTAATGAAGATTTTTTGTTTGATAGCTTATGATCTGACTTAAAATCTGGTGTTTAATTTGTGCGGATGAAGTCGCGGGTTAACTCTAGTTATCATATATTTCTGAATTGAAAAGTATGGCAAAACTTTTATTATTAGTGGCGACGGGCTCACTTCCCGTCACACTGAACAGTTTCGGTACTACTAGTCTTCTTACCATGTGGGCAGCAAGCCCTGGTGTCAGAGTTTCGTGGGAATCAAATTCACGACCTCCGTGTCAAGAGCCCAATGCTCTTAACCATTAGACCACGGAGGTAATCCTAGTGAAACGTGCATGTTCTGAGTTTTCAGACTATCTCTGACTACCCCTCGGGGAATATAGTCATGAGCATATGCATGCAAAACTTAAAATCTACTACAAAAAGATACTATTTACCTGCGGGCCCCAAAGAAGCCAACAAAGATGGTGGCAAAGTTTTCGGAATCTCAATACCATGAAGTTTCAAGTTGATTATCTGGAAAAAAATAACAATAAATAAGCTCATAGGCACATACATTGTAATACTCCCGATCGTAAGCTACTAGGCTTTTTATTTTGGATACCAAACCATACAACGACCTTAGAAAAAAACTAAATTATTAAGATAAACAAAAAACCCGACTGCATAAAAAACCTATTAACTGAAAAGAGAAAAACAAGCTCTAAAATCACTAATCAGCTATAACAGCTTTATTTGAGCTAATATAATTTGAATGTTATTAGGTAGGTATCGCAAACGGGGACAAAGGAGATTTTTGGTTGGTATGCAGTCGGGTTTTTTGTTTATCTTAATAATTTAGTTTATTTCATACTTTTTAGTCTTGTGTCGAAACGGTCACATAAAAGTACTATAATATTTATATATTTGGAATCGTCTGATTACTAGCTTTCATTTGATACCCATATTGTAATTTTTAACAAAAAGGAATTGTTTATTCCCTCTCTCTTTTTTCATTCGTAGACGCCATCTTAAAATAATATAGCCTATGTCACTCTCACGATTTTTACGAATCCAATGACACCTCATACGTTAAAATCCATCAAGCCGTTTAGGCTGTAGCCCGTGCCAAAGAAATAGACATACAAACATACATACATACATACATACATACATACATACATACATACATACTTACATTCATACATACGCTCGAAAAACATAACCCTCCTTCTGTCGCAGTCGGGTAAAAAGTAAAATTAATGGACAGGCCCAAAGCGCGTTAAGGGAATATAATTCAGAGCGTGCTCCATACAAACGAAGTCTGGTGATATTTTCAATACTAACTAATTAAAGTCAATGATTTTTTACTGAAACAATCTAGAAACGAATCTCTATGTTTGTATGAAGTCAGATTTTCGTTAAAATTTATAGTTTTAATCTTAAATTAATCCTAGCACTAAAACTGTATATTTTAACGAAAATCTGACTTCATACAAACATAGAGATTAGTTTTCTAGATTATTTCTGACAAATTTCATTGACTTTAATTGGTTAGTATTGAAAATATCACTAGAATTCGTTTGTATGCAGCACGCATTTACGCATTCGGAATAAACTTCTCCTGAACTGTGGTTACGGTGCCAAAGAAATACAAATTATATTTAACAAATGTTAATGCAACAAAGCTGCTGGCATCGGGCATTAGAATATATCCTTATAGTTATAAAATTTGCACTTACCTTAATATAAATAACTTTGTGCCATGATTGCTTTGACTAATTATTATAAGGACTAGCCTTGCGGTAGCATTTCCCCTCTGCCACGGTATAAGCACAATTGATCTTGTGCATTTACATTCAATTTTACACCTTATCACTAAACGAGACAGCCTATAATTGCGAAATAATAATTTCGAACTTAGAACGTTTGGGGTTCACACGAGACTACTTATCATGATTTTTAACATTCAAAATTAGAATCTAAAGTTATGGGGAATAAAATCCAAAGTTGCGGATTTCATGTTACCTCGCCCCTCGCAAAAAGTGGCAGAAATGTTTTTTAGTAGAATTACACGCGTAACCAGTCCATATAATAATTAGTCAAAGCATGATTGTGATATTAACTTTGCTTACCTACTTTAAGAGCTATGCTATGTACCTACTATGTTTATTTCTATTGATATGCCCACATAAGTTACCTACTTATTTGTAATGTTCATAGTTGCTGTGCCCTACAGGGTCTATAACGATCTCATAGCTTATAAGTTAACACCTTGTTGCCTTTGACTATTTATATGTGGACTGGTTACGCGTGTAATTCTACTAACAAACATATCTGCCACTTTTTGCGGTTGGCGAGGTAACATGAAATCCGCAACTTTGGATTTTATTCCCCATAACTTTAGATTCTAATTTTGAATGTTAAAAATCATGAAAAGTAGTCTCGTTTGAACCCCAAACGTTCTAAGTTCGAAGTTATTATTTCGCAATTATAGGCTGTCTCGTTTAGTGATAAGGTATAAAATTGAATGTAAATGCACAAGATCAATTGTGCTTATACCGTGGCAGAGTGGAAATGCTACCGCAAGGCTAGTCCTTATAATAATTAGTCAAAGCTTATTGTACATTATGGAATGCAATAAAATATTGAGTATTGAGTATCCTGCTACTTCTTTACCTTGCAAGCGATGGAGAACTCTCTCAGGTCCAGTTTACCATCAGCGTTGGTGTCAGCGAGCGACCAGATCTGTCCCAAAACTGGGGGAGGCAGCTGGGACTGTGGACACACAGACAGACGAAGTGTTAAAATCAGGGTTCGAAAGGATAATTATCTGATAATTATTGTGATAATCTACACTAATATTATAAAGAGGAAAGATTTGTACCTATTTTTGTATGTTTGTATGTTTGTATGTTTGTAATGAATAGGCTCAAAAAGTACTGGGCCGATTTAAAAAATTCTTTCACCAATAGAATGCTACATTCTTCCAATTTGACATAGGCTACATTTCATTTTGAAAAAAATTAGGGATCCTTGGTAAAATTTGAACAATGTAACCGAAGGTGTAGAAAAATGAGTCTTAAAATTTCTTTGTCTACCCCGTGCGAAGCCGGGACGGGCTGCTAGTACGTTAATATACAGGGTGTTAGGGAAAACAATTGCATTACTTTAAGGGGTGATTGTACAGTCGACATCAGATATATCGTACCATACGAGGTGTTCAAATATTTCTGAGCAGTGCTAATTTTCAATAAATTCTTTACTTTAAATGTTGCCAATTATATCTAAACGTGTATTGTGTCTTAAATATCTGAACAGTTAATTTTCAACAATTTCTTTTCAATGTTATTTAAAATTGAAATGTAAAACAACCGATTAAAGTTCCTAAACTGTTCAGATGTTTATCATCACCCTGACTGCGTAGATACATTTGATGTTCTAGGCGTTCAGATATTTTTGATTGTGTGTTAAGAAATTATTGAAAATTAGAACTGCTTAGAAATATTTGACCACCTTGTTTGCTGATATATGATGGTGACTCTACCCATGATACTGATCAACTTGATTGCGTTGGATTATTATTATTTTTTTTTTTTTCACTAATTTCATCTGCAATCGGCCAACGTTGGCCATAATCAGATTGTTTCTCTGTTGCTTGTGAGTTTCATCAGTTTCATCTATGGGTGATTCTTCATCAAGCCTCAAGCCCATTTCCTCATTATCTCAATTCGAGATCCAGTACATGCCACCTCTTGAGCCGTGTCCTTTGATTATGATTGCACAGGTTTCTGGCCAATCTATTAGTGTGTCCCTTGAGCCTTTTTTTGTATCTTATACAAAACTTTTTGACCTCCTCCTTGATAGTTGGGAATTCCAGGTATTCGTGTATTTCGTTATTCCTTGTAAACCAGGTCGCACCAGATATTGATCTCAGTGTTTTATTTTGGAATCTCTGGAGTATCTCTAGGTTTGAGTTATTTGGATTATTTATAGAAAACATAATTTCTTTCATAATTTACAAATGTTTTACTTAATTTAACCCAGTTTTCTCCTCTTTTCAACTATGAAAAAAATTTATATGGCGTGTGTGGAAGGAAACATTGGTAGAGGCAGACCTAGGAGAGGATACCTAGTCCAGATCAGGGACGTCATAAAAAATGCCAGGTTAAAATAGCCGAAATCGAAGGGAATGTATGAAAAGATGTATGGACTTAGAGGAAGCAAGAGAGGTGTGTCAGAACCGCCCAAAGTGGAGATCTATAGTTTCTGCCTACCCCTCTGGGAAAAAGGCGTGAGTTTATGTATGTATGTATGAAAAAAAATTACGAGATATTTACCGAGACCCTCCTCTCCTCCACGTGAGATTGGGTGAGATTCGGCTCGACCCCCTCCCCCCTAAACGACTCACGTAATTAATAGATGCCCCCTTCTTTTTCTACAATCTTGTATTAACTCTCACCTGCAGCATGAACCTCTTGGCCTGTTCTCCGAACAGGATCCCGTTGACAGGCCCGAGGTTGCGGAAGTGCTCTGCGAACTTGCCATGCTCGTGTGCTTGCACGACCCACGGGTCTGACGCCATCTTGAATCCTGCACGTTCAAGGAAACGGTGAAGAAAAACATCGTAAGGAAACCTGCATACGCTGAAGAAGAAATTCTGATGCGTATGTGAAGTCTACCAATAGTCGGGGAAATCTACTGATTTTTGTATGGAGAAGGTTGCATTAGTTGCACTTTTGGTGATAATTTGGAATGTAGTAGATAAATACCTGAAAAACATAAATTCTCAATAATCCCCGATTTTTTACTGTGTATTATTGAATAATTAAGACATTTACAAAACATTAAATTTCGGTATGAACAAAAAAGGGAAAACTGGTGATTTTGTACAGGATGGCTTCATTCAATACGTTTTATTTATAACAATAATAATCCCCGGTTAATATCGTAAATTCGATAAAATATTTAATACTTTGTAAGTCTTCAAAAATTATAACCTCAAAACTAAATTATTTACTGTTTGTTTGTACGCATCAAATTTGCCTTGTGATAAGTAACTGTCTCTTTTGCTAGTATGCTGGAAGAAATATCTTTCTACGTTTATATCGATTTTAAGGTATTTCTCAGGTTCCTGAGCCAATATAACCAAGAAATCTCTTCAAAAGTGTTATAAACTAACAGTAATATTATTTTATTATTAGACGGCCCGATAGCACAGTCGGTAGTGAACTTGCCTGCTGTGCCGAGGGTCGCGTATTCGAATCCCGTAAGGGACAAATATTTGTATGATGAATATGAATATTTGTCCCCGAGTCATGGATGTTTGTATCTATATATTATGTATTCTATATCGTTGTCTAGTTATCATAATACAAGTCCAGGCTAGATTCTGATACTTTAAATGTGACTAGATGATGTGTGTGACAATGCCCAAGATTTATTTATTTTATTTATTTCAAACACAATTTACTAAAGTGTCTTTAATGCAATCTCAAACCTTATTTTTCCTAGACTACAATCTGCATTGGGTACGCGTGGTGGACTACCATCCATACATCGTCACTAAGGGTAGGTCTGTACCCTATAGTGGGATGTATACAGGGTCCTTCTTAATAAGCTAACAGTTTAAGGGGATGATCAGACCGTCAAATTGAACAACTTTCTCTATGGGTACAACAAAGAAATTGAAAAAATCTGCTGATCCATACGAAATTGCAATTCTATTGGACCCAAATGTTATGTAGGAGTCACGTTGCAGGTTCTGACCCGAGATCTTGTATCGCGTGTTGTCCGCACGTCACGTTTTTGCCTGCCACGAGGCTCCGAAATCCTCAATGTCTTCTTGTTCTTGATCAAAAACAATCCCTGAGATTGGGATAGATATTCCCACAAACTACTTGACATTGGCGGAAATGCAGTGCTAACGCACAGGCCATATCGAAAAAATATGCTGTTTCACACGAAATTGCAATTCTACTAGACCCAAATGTAATGTATGGGACAGCAGATTTTGTTTGCGATTTCGATATTGGTAGGTGTTTATACAAAACCAGATTTTTTTATCATTCATCATAAAATATACCTAAATTCGACTAAATAAACCAAAACTTCTTCTAAAAACTTCTAAATAAACTTTAAAGTACACGGCGACACATCAAGCTATACAAAACCAACATAAGCTGGCCGCGCGACGTTATACGTTACTTGACATACGCGTGCCAGCTTATATTGGTTTTGTATAGCTTGATGTGTCGCCGTGTATAATCAATTGAAACAAAAATTATTAATATTTTTGATTGTCAGATACCTGCTTTAAAACCTCAGTTCCTAAAAGTTCCCAGTTCCCAGTCCTTCAAAATGGAGTAGACTTTTCAAATGTAAATAAAACCGGTCAAGTACGAGTCGGGTTACTCGCGCACCGATGGTTCCGTACCACACCACAAAACATATTAACTTACAAAAAAGTTGTTTTCTCCGGTACCTTTAGCGTGAGACCGACTCACACATGGCAGGTTTTTATTATTTGTTGTTACACTGTAGAATTTGTTCTAAAATCACACTAAGTTTCACGCTCGTATGTACTACCATTTTATAGCTAGAAGAAAAACGTTGATAATAACTAGTTTCTTATATGACGACCTCCCTTAATTTTCAACTTTTTTATATTTTTATTATTTGTTCACAAATCCGCCGTAATAACGCACACTCTGTGAAAATTTCAACTGTCTAGCTGTTACGGTTCAAAAGTTACAGCCCTAAATAGGTAGGACAGACCGACAGACGTATGGGTATGGAACCCTAAAAAAAAGCCTAACAAAAGCCGATAAGGCTGGATCCCGTCTAATTTGCCCAGACACATGCCGCGGGGCATTACACTAGTAAATCGGCTTTTATGCCGTTAAAATTATATTCTAGGTCCAACTAAACCACTAACACCACTGGCTTTTTGGTGAAGGAAAACATCGTGAGGAAACCTGCATGCTTCAATTTCGAGGCATGTATTGTACCCACTGTCCATTATAAGTGGCGACGGGCTCACCCCCCGTCACACTGGACAGAGTTTCGGTACTAGTAAAACGTGGATGTTCTGTGGTTTCAGAATATCTCTGACTACCCCCTCGGGGAATATAGTCGTGAGCATATGCATGCATGCAGGTTCAACTAATATGTCTAGAATGATACCACTTTTTAGTGACAAAGTTCAAGAAATAGGAAAATATTTCTCGATCAAATACAACTATACGAAGTAACACACGTAAGAAATTATAGATAAACGCACAATGGTTAAATTAAACAAATATTAATAGATGTTTTACGCGATAACACCCAAAAAGAAAATTGTCGTATCTTTGACCAACTTTCTAAAAGGATTAAAGAGTAAGTAAAGAGTTTTTAGCTTTTGAATTTAAAGTACATTAATAATACTTACGTTTGGAATGCAGAAATATAAAAGTTGTTGAGTTAAAACGCCCCCTTTTGAATTAAATACAGTGATACTCCCAAAGATTCGTGAAAACGAAATTATTGATCGGATTCAACTGTCAAAATTAGGATTGACAGAAGCGTTCAGAAATTTTCTGCAGTGTTCAATCAGCTGTGGAATCACATTATGGCTGAACTGAGTATTAAAATTGAAAGAATCGCATTCATATCAGTCTATCCTTTTCGGTAATATCCTAAAAAGAGACAGGTACACACGGTGACACATCAAGCTATACAAAACAACATATCATAAGTTGGCCGCGCATAGGTAGATAAATGTATAACGTTGTGTAGCTTATGTTGGTTTTGTATAGCTTGATGTGTCACCGTGTGTACGCACGGCGACAGATCAACCTACCCATAATTGGACCTTATGTCCATGAACATAGAGTTCAACTATGGGTAGGTTGATCTGTCGCCGTGTGTACATAGGTACGAAGGAATTTCACATAATTATGAAGCAAAATTAGATTTTTCCTCACCTCTTGATTCCTGAACGATAAAGTTTCTGTCAACAATCGTGCTTTTGCAGCACGGTTTTTGTGTTACTACAAACTAAAGAAAGAAAAAGCGCTATACCAATTGTTGCTCTTTCCTTCGACTCCATAATATGATGAAAGTTATCGCTGTACCACAAAAACACGCAAAACTGCAAACTGTCAAAATTTACCAAAACAGCAAGAAAATAATTTTCTTTCACTGAAGAATTCTGAAACACTAACCAGTAAAATGACTAATAAAGTTGCCGATAACGTTAACCCAAACGTCTACGACAAAGGTTCAGAGCGAGAAATAACTCAAAAGGACTTGGACGAAGAAGAAATCGACGAAATAGATCAACGTGAAATCTTTGATATGATACGCAATATCAATGACCCAGAACATCCACTTAGTTTAGAGGAGCTCAGGGTGATCGAGGAAGGGAATATTCATGTTAATAATAAGGAGAATACAGTGCTGGTTAATTTTACGCCAACCATTCCACATTGCAGCATGGCCACTTTGATAGGTTTGTTTATTATCACTAGCACAGAATAAATTCTAGTACTGGGTAGTACAGAAGAATCACTTCGAAAACAGATTTAAATAAATAGCGACTCTGCACGGCAATAAGGTGCAAAGTTATTCGCACCCGTCCTATCGTACAATACGCGAATAACCTACCAACCGTCACAACGGCGCGCGTGCAAACAAAAATAAACCTAGTCATTAGACATGAAAGCTTCCTTTACATAGTTTACCTTGTTCATTCTTTCACGTGCTGGCAGTGTGACATTTTCAAGTCTCGCATTGACTACTCACAAAATGGCGGCAAGTCTAATGAGATTTGACCAAGAAGTCTACACGGTATACCTAACCTATTGCCATTCAACACTTGGTGGAGAGAACATCTCTGACTACCGCCTCGGGGAATATAGTTGTGAGCATATACTTATGAAAATAGTATAATAATTATGATTTAATTCCAATTTCAGGACTATCAATTCGTGTGCAACTGCTTAGAGCGCTGCCCAGCCGATTCAAAGTGACTGTTCAGGTGACAGAGGGTACGTAGCTTTATATGACCACCATAAAAATGTTGTTCTTGGCCCTAATTCTGATCTTGGCGTCTGGTAGTCGCCATATTAAATTTTGATTACTGTCATGTCTTTAGTGACACTCGTAAGATTAAGACAAATCGAGGAGTCGCGCTGCAAGTCTGGCGGAGTACGGACGCGTGCGTATCGGCGCGTTGGGCTTGCACGTGGCTCCGCCATTTTGTGTTTTAACCTTAAAACAATCACTTGAGATTATAAACTACTTACATTGGCAAAACTGCCACGCTAGACTTAATTAATACTACTGATCATTTTCCTTCGTATACTCTCCACATAACGAGACATTGGCTGAATTGTGATAACACATTGGATCAAACCAAAATTGAATTGAATTGAATTGACAAATCGATTGACATAAGAATCATCAAAATCGGTCCACGCGTTTGGTCTCTAGTGTGCCACAAAGGACCAAACATACATACATAGGCTGATAAACACATTACCCTTTCTTTGCGTCGTGCAGTCGGGTAATAAAATTGTGGCTCAATCATGGTGGTGATGATTTCGACAATCTCCAGTATAGAAAGTTTGACTGTCTCCATGCTCTAGTGGTTAAGAGCATTGGGCTCTTGACACGGAGGTCGTGGGTTCGATTCCCACGGCACACCTAGTGATATGTCACTTTGTGTGTGCGTTTTCCCCATTTGGTTAGGACATTGCAGGCTGAATCACCTGATTGTCTGAAAAGAAAGATGATTTCGTGCTTCGGATGGCACATTAAGCCCGGCTACTATCTTTGGTTTTAGTAGTTGTTACATAAAAACCACGTCAGAGGCCGTAAGGTGCACATAATGAGAAGAAGACTTTCATCTTATATTTTGATCATTTAATGCAACCATTATCGAAATTACGAAACAAAATTTGCTGTTCCAAACAAAACTGCAATCCCAGTGAACCCAAATGTATGGGACAGCTGATTTTTTTCGCTATTCCGGTGTTGGCTCCATAGCAAAAATTGTATAGTTAGTATCAATTATTTAATTAAATAGACTATGTATTAGAATTTATATTGTAATAGTCATTAAGTCGTGTTATGTTGTAGAGTTTCTGGCCGCATCTTCTCTACAGCGACAACACATTCCGACGCGGTGGTAGCTTCAAAAAAGAATTGACGTTTAATAAGTGTGCTTCAAGCATCGAGCTTCCTTTATTCGATAAATTATTTCAAAATTCAATTATAATTTATTGCACACCAAAACAGAACATACATTTGAATACAGATAAAGAATTAAAATTAAGTACACGGCTGTCTTATCGCTAAAAAGCGAGTTCTTCCGTCTGGAAGAACCTTGAGGACTTATTATTATTATACTCCTGGTATACATAGAAAGAAAGAAAGAAAATATTTTTATTTGCATACACCACAAAACACACTGACATAATTATATAGAAAAACTAAATTTAAACACACAATTTAAACAAACAAAAAAGACATAATTAAGAGCAGTGTGTGCCGCAGCAGCAAACAGGGCTACGAACTACTCACACCCCCAAAATCGCGATCGAATGAAGCATAATCTCCATAGTAATTTTATGACATTTTCACTGATGATTTGAACGTGTGACCCTCGAAACTACCACTCCAGACGAAAAACGCACCGCAAACTTTAAAATAAGTAGATAGATTAATAAAATGATACTTATATATTGTTTTCATCCATCCTCACATCCTCTGTTGGCAAGGTCCTGTTCGTCTCGTGTGTGTTTTTCTTTCATGCAGACTATGTCAATGTTGTAGTTCTGTAGTATCTTATGCAGGTAGTCACATTTAGCCATGCCAATGCCCTCTATATTAAGCTGGCAGATGCGAACTGAAGGTCCAACACCTTTTGTTCCATGTTCCTTAGAAGGACCTTTTGAGGAATTGTGTCGATGCATTATCAGCGTAGTGTGATATTTTAAGGTGCCTACAAAAACGCCTTAAGTTTGCTGTTCGATTAGCACCACCCAGGGGACACGTGCAGGGTATTAGAGGTGCTTCCTGCGGACGTGAACAGCGGTCGTCCACCAAATTCGCCATACGCATTTATAAAATTATTATACTGACTTATTATTATCCTTATTTTGACTTTGACTTTGTTCATTTTGATGGTCTGTACAGTTATAGAAACTAATTATAATTCACCAGGAACCCACATGTCGGAACACGCCGTCAACAAGCAACTAGCGGACAAGGAGCGCGTCGCGGCCGCTCTCGAGAACAACAATCTTGTTCTTATCATAAATCAGTGTATCGCTGCCACCAAATAATACGAAACTTGCATAAACGACGTGTTAAGGGCCTATGTCGAAAAATAATTGAAGCGAAATGGGCGTGTGATAGCTTATATTACTGCCTGATGCGAGAGAAAGAGATGGGGCGGCGCGCGCACCTGAAACGACGCAAGCATAAAACAAACTTTATTTAATTGTAATTGTACTATTTATGTAAGTTCAATTCTGCTCTAATCAAAATTTATAAAAACTCTATCTCTTTTTTTAAATCAAGCCTCTTGTTTCTAATGTTCACCGTTTAGCACTTCCAAGCGTTTATCGATAAAGACGGAGGCTACTTTGGCTTGTTTTTCTATCAAGAAAATGTGTCTTAATCGTGTTTTGGCTCTAATCAAAACTTCAATTATATGTTCAATTTACACATATCCGCAAATCATACTCCTGTTGTTAGTACTTCATGATATTTGATGCTTTGAAGAATCCTATTTTTTTCACATAGCCTCTTAACGGAAACACGTGTCCTTCGCCACCGCGTCCCGCCTATTCCAGGCCTTTGACAGCTGTAGTCGATCTAGCCGTTTTGGCGCTGAAGTCACATTTTCCCTCATGAAACGTCATCATTGGACGATGATAGGACGCCATATTGAACTTACAGCAATAGCAGCGTTATACCGTTTTGTTGCGTCAGAAGCTTATATCTTGTGTTTTTACCCGACTGCGCCAGAAGGAGGGTTATGTTTTTCGAGCGTATGTATGTATGTATGTATGTATGTATGTATGTTTGTATGTCTATTTCTTTGGCACGGCCTACAGCCTAAACGGCTTGATGGATTTTAACGTTTGAGATGTCATTGGATTTGTAAAAATCGTGAGAGTGACATAGGGTATATTATTTCAAGATGGCGTCTACGAAATAAAAAAAAAAAAGGGGAATAATAAATTTTTTTTGTTAAAAATTACAATATGGGTCTCAAATGAAAGCTAGTAATCAGACGATTCCAAATATATAAATATTATAGTACTTTTATGTTTTCGTTTCGACACAAGACTAAAAAGTATGAAATAAACTAAATTATTAAGATAAACAAAAAACCTGACTGCATGAAAAACCTATTAACAGAAAAGAGATAAACAAGCTCTATTATTACTATTCAGCTATAACAACTTTGTTTGAGCAAATATAATTTGATTGTTATTAGGTAGGTATTGCAGGCGGGGAACAACCAATCAATAACCAACCAAAAAATGTCTTTGTCCCCGTTTGCGATACCTACCTAATAACAATCAAATTATATTTTCTCAAACAAAGTTGTTATAGCTGAATAGTAATAATAGAGCTTGTTTATCTCTTTTCTGTTAATATGTTTTTTATGCAGTCAGGTTTTTTGTTTATTCCTGGTATTTTCGCTTGAGTTGAGAATCCTTGAGAAGCCCTAATTCTTCTCCGTTGTACGACATAATAATAACGACTTTGTTCCTTGTTCAAATATCCCTATTTTAGAGTTCCGGAATAACTGTATACATACTTTTAACTACAGGGTGTTAGGGTAAACAGTTGTATTACTTTAAGGGGTGATTAAAAAAATAGGAAATTTGAAAAAAAAAAATTGGACTCTTCATAGTACAATGCATTAATAGTGATCGAGCATTTGTATGAAAAGTTAAATTTTTTATTTTAGGGTAAAAAGTTGTAGTAGTTTATGTATGGAAAGTCGAAAAAAATTATGCGAATTTCCTATAGGTTTCTTATGGACAGTGGTTCAGTATCATGGGTACAATCACCCCTTAAAGTAATGCAACTGTTTACCCTAACATCCTGTATACGTACATTGTGATAAAATTGTTATTGTTAATAGTTAACTGAATGATATTGTAAGTAAATAAAATAATTACATGGTATTTAACTTATTCTCTTTATTCTTCATCACAACCTATACAACGTGTTAATGAATAAACGCAAAACTAGAAAGTAGTTTGTTTAGAATCTAGAGCAGAATCCAATTATCATGGTTTCAACATAGGTAATTTTTTTCAAAATATTAAATATTTTGTTTATATAATTTGAAATTTACTGAACTTGATCTCAACCCACTGCTCGGGCACTCTCGCCCTACTTACTACCAAATCAAGATTCTTAAAATGTATCCATGAGCACGTTAGCGCTTTCATTCATTGCTGAAATGATAACAAATCATTTTTGCCTCAAAACTAAAAATGCGAATAACTTTAAATTTTAACTATCAAAATAATGAAATTATTGTTTCAATCGAATTTATATTGTATATTTATATAGTTTGTTACAAATCAGTTGGGGTGTATGAGGTTTTGCGCTTATTCAGTAACACGTTGTATACAATGTTCTTGAGTGTATGTTTAGGTGCAAGCCAGGCAGAGATAGAGCAAGGCTTTGACTATTTATATGTGGACTGGTTACGCGTGTAATTCTACTAACAAACATTTCTGCCACTTTTTGCGGGGGGCGAGGTGACATGAAATCCGCAACTTTGTATTTTATTCCCTATAACTTTAGATTCTAATTTTGAATGTTAAAAATCATGAAAAGTAGTCTCGTGTGAACCCCAAACGTTCTAAGTTCGAAGTTATTATTTCGCAATTATAGGTTGTCTCGTTTAGTGATAAGGTGTAAAATTGAATGTAAATGCACAAGATCAATTGTGCTTATACCGTGGCAGAGGGGAAATGCTACCGCAAGGCTAGTCCTTATAATAATTAATCAAAGGAGCAAGGTTATAATTTTATTATATTTTGTTTTTTTATTATTCGTCTTTGGAATTAGATGCCTTTGTGTCGTTTTTGATGTCATCGTAGGATGCTTGGTTCTGGAAAAAAAACAAATTGCCATACTGAATGTTGAAAAAGTTGTGATTCGTATGCGGTCCAATGACGTTTCAGTTGAGGTTTGTTACAGCATCAAGCAACAACTGCTGAACCGATTTTGATAAAACTTTTTTGTTTGATAGCTTATGATTTGACTTAAAATCTGGAGACTTAAAATCCCTGAGACCATTTTGAATCTTTCCAAAAACATGTTTAAAACTCAGATCAAAAAGTCTTCTGTAAAAAGCATATTATAAACTGAATGATTATTTAAATGATCAAAATGCTTGGGTCTAAGGCCGAGATTCAGAGACAATTTGTAAGTCATAGTTCGGACTCCCGTATGTCAAAATCCATACATTTTTGCCACGCTTCGCTTCGCTCGAGCTAAGACCAAAAAAATCGTCTCTAAATCTCGGCCAGACCGTCATTTTTTATGTACTTTTATGTACGTAGGTTGAAATGAGGACGAGCGAAGCAAGCTCTGGTGATGATGATTATATACTCACTTCCCACATATCTGCGTCCCATTCAGCGAAGAGTTTCTTGAAGACAGCAGGCTCTATGCCCTGCTTGACCCCGACGACTATTGTAGAATCTGCCGTGCGGTCCAGACCATCGTCTTTTATGTGCTCCTGGTTGAAATTAGAACGAGCGAAGCAAGGTCTGGTGATGATGATTATATACTCACTTCCCACATAGAAGAGTTTCTTGAAGACGGCAGGCTCTAGTCCCTGCTTGACCCCGACGACTATTGTAGAATCTGCCGTGCGATGAAGACCGTCTTCTATGTACTCCTGGTTGAAATAAGAACGAGCGAAGCAAGCTCTGGTGATGATGATTATATACTCACTTCCCACATAGAAGAGTTTCTTGAAGACGGCACGCACTATGCCCTGCTTGGCAGACCGTCATATTTTATGTACTTTTTATTTACGTAGGTTGAAATGAGGACGAGCGAAGCAAGCTCTGGTGATGATGATTATATACTCACTTTCCACATAGCTGCGTCCCAATCGTCGACGAGTTTCTTGAAGACAGCAGGCTCTATGCCCTGCTTGACCCCGACGACTATTGTAGAATCTGCCGTGCGATCCAGACCGTCTTTTATGTACTCCTGGTTGAAATTAGAACGAGCGAAGCAAGCTCTGGTGATGATGATTATATACTCACTTCCCACATAGAAGAGTTTCTTGAAGACGGCAGTTTCTATGCCCTGCTTGACCCCGACGACTATCGTAGAATCTGCCGTGCGGTCCAGACCGTCGTCTTTTATGTACTCCTGGTTGAAATTAGAACGAGCGAAGCAAGCTCTGGTGATGATGATGATATACTCACTTCCCACATATCTGCGTCCCAATCGGCGACGAGTTTCTTGAAGACGGCAGGCTCTAGTCCCTGCTTGACCTCGACGACTATTGTAGAATCTGCCTTGAGGTCCAAACCGTCGTCTTCTATGTACTCCTGGTTGAAATAAGAACGAGCGAAGCAAGCTCTGGTGATGATGATTATATACTCACTTCCCACATAGAAGAGTTTCTTGATGACAGCAGGCTCTATGCCCTGCTTGGCAGACAGTCATTTTTTATGTACTTTTATGTACGTAGGTTGAAATGAGGACGAGCGAAGCAAGCTCTGGTGATGATGATTATATACTTACTTCCCACATATCTGCGTCCCATTCAGCGAAGAGTTTCTTGAAGACAGCAGGCTCTATGCCCTGCTTCACCCCGACGACTATTGTAGAATCTGCCTTGCGATCCAGACCGTCTTCTATGTACTCCTGGTTGAAATAAGAACGAGCGAAGCAAGCTCTGGTGATGATTATGAAATACTCACTTCCCACATAGAAGAGTTTCTTGAAGACGGCAGGCTCTATGCCCTGCTTGGCAGACCGTCATATTTTATGTACTTTTTATGTACGTAGGTTGCAATGAGGACGAGCGAAGCAAGCTCTGGTGACGATGATGATATACTCACATATCTGCGTCCCAGTTAGCAAAGAGTTTCCTGAAGATGGCAAGCTCTATTCCCTGGTTGACCCCGACGACTATTGTAGAATCTGCCGTGCGATCCAGACCGTCTTCTATGTCCTCCTGGTTGAAATAAGAACGAGCGAAGCAAGCTCTGGTGATGATGATTATATACTCACTTCCCACATAGAAGAGTTTCTTGAAGACGGCAGGCTTTATGCCCTGCTTGGCAGACCGTCGTATTTTATGTACTTTTATGTACGTAGGTTGAAATGAGGACGAGCGAAGCAAGCTCTGGTGATGATTATGATATACTCACTTCCCACATATCTGGGTCCCATTCAGCGAAGAGTTTCTTGAAGACAGCAGGCTCTATGCCCTGCTTGACCCCGACGACTATTGTAGAATCTGCCGTGCGGTCCAGACCATCGTCTTTTATGTACTCCTGGTTAAAATGTTAGATACAAGTGAGTAAAGTTGGTCATTACAGACGAGGCGGGATTGCAGCACGAGTCGCAGACGAGTGCTGCAATATAAGAGCCGAGTCTGTAATGACCAACGCTCACGCGTTTCATACGACGTTTTTCAACATACTTGCGAGGAAAAAGAAAAAAAAATCTTATCTAATATTCGAATAAATCGAAATAAATCGAATATTTTTGACAAATGTTTGTGGAAAAGCGCGTTGGGCTTCTTTTTTTTAACGCCCATCCCTTTGGTTGAGTTTGGTTTAGTTGACATTGTAATAAGAGCCACTGTACAAGCAAGTATGTTGAAAAATTATTTAAAACTAGTGGCGCCCGCGACTTCGTACGCGTAGACTACTGAAATACAGGGTGTAAACCTCATATTTTTACTCCTGTATCTCAGAATAGGTATACAGGGTGTTCGGCAGATCGTTGAACATACGAAAATGGGGGGTAGGTGGGGTCATATGCTACCTACTCGGCCCCAAAGATTTGACCTAGACCCCATTTTTATATGAATGATTTTCTGAATTTTTGGAAGTTTGTCACTTGCACACCTTTAAACTCCTATAACTTTTTTTTTAAAGGACAGATCTGGATAATAATTTTTTTATTAGAATCTTTATGATTGGCAGGTCCTGTTAAAATTGATACCTGTTGCAGGTTACTGCTAGAAACAAAGTTATGGGCCCGCAAACTGAAAAAAGAGTTCAGAAAATTTTTAAAGCTGAACTTTGCACTGCAATAAAAAAAAAACTAAAAGTGATAGATGACCTCTGATTTTTCGAAAACATGTCTAGAGTATGAGCTTTCTAACGGTATGTACTTTTGCTTTGATATCTGTTTTTTAACCAGAGTTATCAATTTTTATTTACCTAAGTCGGTTTTAATTTTTTTAATTTTTTTTTTATTTTAATGTCAGTTATACAAGTTTTTTTTTCTCTGATTATTATGAAGATCATACCTTAACAATGTCCAAACGCGCCATTTTGACTCTTTCTGGTATGTTCTTCCCCTGCCACAGGTACAACTCTTCACCAGCGTCCATTATGTACACTCCATCATCGGATAGATCCTGCAATCATTTAAGATGACAAAACCTCCTGACATATTCCCGTGGGAATCGAGACATGAAATTTTTTACACCGCGACTCGAAATGGTGGTGGTACATACAACGTGTTAATGAATGATTTATAACAAAATAATTAGATTGAAACTATAATTTCATTATTTTGATAGTTATAATTTAAAGTTATTCGCATTTTAAGTTTTCAGGCAAAAATGATTTGTTATTATTTCAGCATTGAATGAAAGCGCTAGCGTACTCATGGATACATTTTAAGAATCTTGTTTTGGTAGTATGTAGGATGAGAGTGCCCGAGCGGTGGGTTGAGATCGAGTTCAGTAAATTTTACATTTTACAAACAAATTATTTAATATTTTGAAATTAAAATCCTATGTTTTAACCATGATAATTCGATCCTGCTCTCGATTCCAAACAAACTACTTTCTAGTTTTGCGTCAATTCATTAACACGTTGTATATGAGGACCTACCTAACTGTGTACTTGTAAAATCAGCACACTCGCGAGCCGCATCAGGAAGCAGTTCTTAAAATTTTATCAGGCCGCAAAAATATGCTGTGATGGCCACACGCGGCCGGCCACCCGGCGGGCCCCAAGTTTGAAATGCCTGATGTAGTACTACATGCAGTACGACATTGACCAAGAAATGTCATTTGCGCTAGTAGACAGAATGTCACGGCAATAAGGTGCAAAGTTAACCGTAACAACGGCGCGCGTGCAAACAAAAATGAACCATGCCATTAGACATGAAAGCTTCCTTTACATAGTCTTCCTCTTTCATTCTTTCACGAGCTTGCAGCGTCACATCGCTAGGGTTTTCAAGTCTCGCATTGACTACTCACAAAATGGCGGCAAGTGTAATGAGATTTGACAAAGAAGTTTACACGGTATACCTAACCTATTGCCATTCACCACTCGGTGGGGATCACCGTCAAGCGTACCTGAACTGTGGAGTGAGACAGGCCTGATAATACGAGTAACACGATACAAAGCCATCGCCTAACTGACCTGCTGAGTGAACGCGACCATCTCCTCGAACCTGATCTTGCCGGTGACGCTGACAGTGACAGCTGTCAGTGAAGGTGGCGTGGTCACACGGCGGCTGACCTGTTTGCGCCAGCCTGACGCATCTTCCTTCTCTTCTGACGCTCCACCTGTCAATAGTTACAAACTTACAGTAGTACCAAGTTTATAATGCTTACGTTGAATATTTTAGTTCAGAATAAAGTAACAAACAAGACTTGTTGTGACATGTATATCCCTAAACTCAGTCCGAACGGAGACTAAAGAGGCTTGAATGTTTAATTCTAGATTAAATAATAACTGCCTAACTCTAAAAACGGAGCCGTGGTAGTCCAGTGGCGAGTAACCTTGCCTGCCGTGCAGGAGGCGATTGTTCGATCCCCGTCCAAGCCGACTCGTACCAATGAGTTTTTCGGAATTTATGTACGATTTGTAACACCACTGGATTTTCGGTGAAGGAAAACGTCGTGAGGAAACCTGCATGCTTCAATTTCGAGGCATGTATTGTACCCACTGTCCATTATAAGTGGCGACGGGCTCACCCCCCGTCACACTGGACTGAGTTTCGGTACTACTGGTGAAACGTGGATATTCTGAGGTTTCAGAATATCTCTGACTACCCCCTCGGGGAATATAGTCGTAAGCATATGCTTATGCTCTGAAAACGGTATTACTGGTCCAAAAATTTCAAATAAACAGGCCACGTACACTCATAAATTGTGCTTACCCAAAGCCTCCCAGAATTCTTCAGGTTCGTCTCCCTGGTCGATGGTCGTGACCTCCTTCTCTTCACCGACGACCATCTTGACGAAGTTCAGAGCTGCCTCCTGCTCCTTTGGGTCCGATTCCTGAACAAATAAGTTAACTCTCAAAGCCTCTTTCGAATACGTTTTTACGAAAACAACCTTAGAGATAGTCCTGGAACTGAGGTGGTAGGTTCATCTCTTGATAAGGGAAGATCTTCCGCCAGGCTAGGCATACCAAGATCCGACCGCAAAATTATGCACCTATTTCTTTGGTGCACGAAATGTCATTTCAGTGAAAGTTCATACAACGCCGCCGGGTTGCCTAGCAAAATCTTGCCGCCAGTGCCTTTGCCATGATGATTTATGGTACCATTTTTTCCACCTATATGGTTGGGAAGTAATTGAGGAGCCATCTGAAGGCGACCGATGTAAAGAACTGGTAAAACTAGGGTTGCCACCTCTCAGTCTGCCACAACTCTAGGGTTGCCAGGTTCAAATAAGTAATTTTTAACCCGAGTTGCGATGTTGTGGCAGACCTAAGAGGAAGGATCTCTCTTTAAGACTAGAGTGAGCCATACCAATTGTAAAGTGTCCACTTTTTTTGACGTTTAGGTTTGAGTGTGTGGTGTCAAGTAGTATGGACAAAAGGCACCAAGTGACATATGGCCTTATGTTTACGGTCATTTTTCACACACACTAGCTCAAAAAAAGTGGACAGCCGCATTAACAAATATATATAGTTCCATCTCCTACTATTAATAAAGGTATGTCATAAGACAAAAGAGACCAACTACAATCGTAAATTTATGCGGACTCTATGGAGATCCTTCCTCTTAGTGGCAGACTGAGAGGTGCCAACCTTAGTTTTTCCAGTTCTTTAGATCGGTTTCTTTCAGATGGCACCTCATTTACTTCCCAAACAGATCGGTGGAAAAATGGTACCATAAATCATCATGGTAAAGGCACTTGCCGACAAGATTTTGCTAGGCAACCCGGCGGCGTTGTATGAACCTCTGTATAAACATTCACTTAAATCACATTTCGTGCACCAATAGGTGCATAATTTTACGGTCGTATCTCGTACCAAGGTGTGATGGCAGGGGACCAACGGCTGTTTGTCGAAAGTCTCCGACATACCTTTCCGTTCCTAACGTAGACGACGCTCGCAGTTTCCAGCACAAACACATCGTCGTCCTCCAGGATATCAGCTGTTTCTGGCACCTGCACCGCTCTCATGTCGACGCCTTCTTCTGTTCCTTCCACCTGTAGATAGACAAGAAGATAACATCACAATACAGATTTTTTATGGTATGGACTCGTTTTATTCAATATCTTATCTTTTTGTCCGAATCTGACACATAACCCACACTAGTCAAGTATGCATGCTGTTGGTTGGCACGAATATGTTGTTTTTGATTCAGAAAACATAGTCGTATTTGGCATGTTTTCTGTCAGCTGCTAGTACAAAAAAAGAGCTCTTATGAGCTCTTTTGCTTCTGCCATTTTTCGAATGTTGATTTAGGCCACAAAAGGAACGAATGAGAAAAGACTGCATGCAGCTGAGATGCGAATGTTGAGATGGATGTGTGGTGTAACTAGAATAGACAGGATTAGGAATGAGTATATTAGAGGAAGTTTGAAAGTAGCACCTATGACGGAAAACTTGCAGGGTAATAGGATTATCGTGGTATGAGTATGTGATGAGGAAAGACGAGTGTCGACCAAAATGAAATTGAAAAATTCCCTCGACTCACTCTGAATAGACGTATGCTGTCATCATCGTAGGAACTCTTGGAGTTATCAGGCTTGTACTCATTGTCTTTGCCTCCGAATAGTATGGCCAGGTTTCCTGTAAAGAGAGCTTTGATAGTATGGTTGCAAAGACTAACCTAAGAATCTAAACTTTAAAGGAACATGAAAGTGCTTCAATCAGAAGTGGAAGTTGTTCAATTTTATGGACTAAACCACCCCCTTAAGTATTACAGAGCGTTTTGTTACACCCTGTATGGTGCCTGCGTGAGTGTATGCGCTAAACACATGCTCGACTCGTCCTTACCATCTTGACTCTAAAGGAACGGGAAAGTGCTTCAATCAGAAGTGGAATAGGATGCAGTGACTACCCACATTTTATGTCAGAGATGTTGAAGTCTCTACCGACACCTGTATGGGCGTTAGTAACACATCTGTGAAATGGGTTGTGCCGGAAACCGCACGACGAACTACAGAATACCTTTGAAGATGCTAAGGAAATGCTTGGGCTCCATTCCTTGAGGAACCTTTACGATGGTTGCGTTTCCATCGAGCTCGTCTTCCAGTTCAATTGCCAAGTTCTGCGCTGCTTCCTTGTCATCGTCACTTGAGTCTTTGCCCTTGAAAAAAGAAGATAATCTATTGTTTATTTTCAAATGTATGGGATTAGAATCTAGCACATAGAGAGCAGGGCCTGCTCAAAAAACTAAAGCCTGATTTAGATTTTATAATATATCGTTTTTGTCGGCACTAATCATTGGAACTTATCTAAGGCTCAATTACAGACAAGTGGTACTTTGCCAACGGCAGATACCACTCCAGCCGTTGACACCTGCCGGTGGCAGCCGTCAACGCATCGGCGGCAGCCGGCAAATCTATCTATTTGATTTGCCAGATTATTATCATAATACATTCATATTTCTTCAACCCACTCGGCGACAACGGCGGAGTAAAAGCAATAACAGTGTTTCTTCATCGGAAGCCATTTTGCAACCGGCTTCTGTATTAAATGAGCCGACCACGACTGCTATAGATTTACGTGGCATGCCTCAACGGCAAGCGTCGCCTCCCGTCGACGGCGGCCGTCAACGCTTTGTCAGCAGCCGCCGACGCGTTGACGGCTGCCACCGGCAGGTGGCGTCGACTGCAGTGGTGTCTGCAGCTGCCAAAGTGCCGCTTGTCTGTATGATATGAGCCCAGTCTTCTTCTTCCTCCTCGCCTTTTCCCGTTATACGTGGTCGGCTTTCGTTAAATTGAGTTTCCAGGCAGCTCTATTTTGAGCGCCTTGGTCGCTTAAGTGCAGGCTTTTCCTATCCTTCTGGACAGTTGTCAACTACGAGGGTACATGTCTTCCTCGTCTTTCATCCTTGACTTATCTGAGTGGCAATAAAAATTGAATGCTTATTGCATATTTGTAACATTCAAATCAAATCAAAATCAAATCAAATAATCTTTATTTTACACCAAAACATAAACAGTAAAATTCAGAGAAAAAAATATTCAAATATTTCTTCCAGATAACCAGAATATTTTATGTTTACATTTTTTTATTGTGCTTTTGTAATCATGACGTACATACGGCGACACATCAAGCTACGAAAACCCAAATAAGCTGGCCGCGCATAGGCAGAGTAATGTATAAAGTCGCGCGGCCAGCTTATGTTTGTTTTGCGTAGCTTGATGTGTCGCCGTGTGTACCTAGTGTATCATTCTCTGTTACAAGGCCAATACAATTCTGATTTCTAATTTCTGAATGACTTGAAATGGATTCTGAAAGACTCGTCAGAAGAACTGGACGAACCAAAACTTCCAAAAAGTTAAATCTACTTGTACTTACGATCCACATATAAATAACGTAGGCCTCATTCTCTCCCTCGTCAATATACTGGTACTTGATGACATAAACCTCAGTCTGATACATCACCGATGTTCCTGAGAGGAACTCCTCCGTTATATCCTCTTGGTCTCCTGCTATCCTGGTAGTCAACAAGACATTGTGTTACATATAAATGTTAGACTCTGTCGTTTCCATTACTGCATTAGAACAATGATACAATATAATTATTCCATTAGAAATGTTAGTTTAATCTTCAAAGATCCCCGAATGGCGTTATATTCAGACAGCCAGGTTACTCTGAAAGCTCTAGGATCTGGTGAACTAGAGTCGAAACTACCACTAGAAATTTCCAAGCACTTAACCAGCTAGGAGCGACAAACTCTGTTACCCTAATTAATCTAGTGCCTGGACACTGCGGAATTGATGAAAACGAGGCTGCTGAAGAGCTGGCATGAAGAGTGGCGGAGAAAGTTGCCATAGGCCCCGATCCTTATTGCGACATCTCTCGCAGCACCTCTAGACGTGTGCTTAAGGAATAGGCCGTGAACCAAAGCCGTAAGCTCTGGTCGGATACACCAGAACTGAAGCATGCAAAAAAACTCAAGATTTAATATAGGAGGCAGACCTGTTTACGTTTCCGTGTATACCAGATTACTCCTTCTATACTGGAAAGGAAGTGTATACCCGTTCTGGTTGCGGATTGCGGAATGCTCAGGACAGAGGAGGGTGGCATAAACAAATGGAGGCCTATACCCTGCAGTGAGTGGATTCAGGCTGTGGATAAGGATCTGGCCTGAACTTTTATACAGCAACGAGATCATCATCGCCTCTCTGTCTCTGTCAGTTACATCCTATTTGGGCACATGACATAATAAATTGTAACCAAGTTTGCCGTGATAAAGATAACACAAGTTTGCATTAGAACACATTATGCAAGTTTGTCGGAGGCTAAGTTTGATATAAACTAGCCGCAAGTTTACTAACTTGCCTTGTCAAAGTTATTGCAAGCCTTCTTATTCGATATTTCAAACTTACTGCAAGCATGAAACAAGTTTGAATTTCTATTTGGTTTGTGACCAGCTTCTGAAGACTCCCCTCCAAAAGCATAACATGGTTTTTGAAATCCGTGGGCCTAGGAAATGACTTTTTCATCCCCCCATCTCGGAAAGAGTGTTTTTGCTCTTTGATATCTGAGTGCAAAAGCCGTTTTTATCCACTAGAGGATAAAGTAAATTGAATTTAGAACATTGCGTGCACTAAGTTTGTGAAATCAAAACATCATTAAACCTATTTACTTCTCCCTCCATGGTGCCAAATTTATCATACAAACATTTTTTTAATTTTGCATTTAGTCCTCGCTGAGGTGGGATGAAAACTCAGATAAATTAACGGGAATTTTAATTTATCTGAGGATGAAAAGTTACGTGTTGCATTCGAGTGCAAAGATTTTTCTCTCGAGTGCTGCGCTCGTGATTCAATTTTAGGATCCTTCACTTGCTCGGTCATCAAAATTGAGTACGCAGTTAAAAAGCAACTTTGCACTCTTGTATAACAAATAACTAATTCAATTCAATTTTTGTTTAGTGGCATCCGATGTGTTATCACAATTCAGCCAATGTCTCGTTATATGGATAGTATATGAGGAAAATGATCAGTAGTATTTATTAAGTCTAGAGTGGCAGTTTTGCCAATGTAAGTAGTTTATAATCTCAAGTGATTGTTTTAGGGTTAAAACACAAAAGAGTTCACAAAATGGTGGAGCCACGTGCAATCCCAACGCGCTGGTACGCACGCGTCCGTACTCCGCCAGAACTGCAGCGCGACTCCAACAAATAACTATTGCAACAGCTGCAGCAAACTCTATGACAGGTGCATTATCATTCTGCATGAACAAGAGTTACCTGGTTATTACAAGGCTTCCGTCGCCCAGGTCAGGCATGTAGCCTCTGGCGGCGGCACTCTTACCAATCTTGTACGCCGTCGCTGCGACCTCATCGGCATCTCCTGAGAAATATCCTGCATCTGAAACGAAGATCAGTAGCTATTGTAAAAACTGGATGATTATTTAAATGATCAAAATGCTTGGGTCTGAGGTCACTAGCTTATAGTCTATTTACTTTACTGTATAGTATCAATTATTTTATTAAATAGACTATGCATTATTGTATACATAACTTTAGCTTAAGAATTTATATTGTAATAGTTATTAAGTCGTGTTATGTTGTAGAGTTTCTGGCCGCATCTTCTCTACAGCGACAACACGTTCCGACGCGGTGGTAGCTTTAAAAAAGATTTGACGTTTGATAAGTGTGCTGCAAGCTCCTATATTTAATAAATTATATTGACTTTTGACTTGACTTTTTGACTTTTTGTAAGTTAATATCATAATTGTGGATAAGCAAGTGGCCTTGGATTTTAGAACTATAGAGGATTTGATAGGTTTTTAAAAACTGTTCTATGTCGCTGATGTCTAAGGACTAAATCTCTCGGTAGAGAGTAGTATATTCCTTGGACTATATAGACAATTTATATTTTACGTTCCACTACATATAGTGCAAGAAAAAACGAAAAGAAAAATTATTATTTAAATATCCCGCGAAAACGCTTTTCCAGACAATATACGTGGCTACAGCAGGTGACGTCACGATGACGTAAACTTTGTACGACACTCACACTTTACAAGCAAATGTTTACAAGCAGTTGACGTCATCCACCATTCGGCCAATCACAGTCGTTTACGATCACGTGACTAAAGTAGACAAAAAATATTTTCTTTATCGATATTCTCTTAAAATATCCAGTATTTTGCTGTCAAATACCCAATTACAAATAGATGTTAAACGATATTGTATACCAAGATTCGACCGCAAAATTATGCACCCATATCTACGGGGGTTCATACAACGCCGCCGGGTTGCATAGCAAAATCTTGCCGCAAGTAACTTTACCATGATGATTTATGGTATCATTTTTTCCACCCATCTGTTTGGGAAGTAATTGAGGTGTCATCTGAAGGGGACCGATGTATAGAACTGGAAAAACTAGGGTTGCCACCTCTCAGTCTGCCGCAACTCTAGGGTTGCCAGGTTCAAAGAAGTCATTTTTAACCCTAGAGTGGCGAAGTAGTGGCAACATTTACATTGGTCTTATTCAAATGTCATCTCATTTACTTCCCAAACAGATCAGTGGAAGACTGTCTGAAGGGTGTTTGTTCGTCAGTCCACCGTGCACAATGAGGATTGGATGGACTTTAAACATACGCGTCACAATTTCATCTTTAGGTATGTCCTCTCTTCGAAATCTACTGGTACCTAACTAACCTGACTCAGACAACCAGGAGGGCGTAGTGATCGTATCCCAGTTGTGGAAATATTGCTTGAATGTGGAACTCTCAGCGTTTTCTGATACCCTGGTAATGTTTACCTGTAAGATAGAAGTTTTTAACAATCATTAGCTCTCCGACGGGCATCCTTGTTGACAGCGGAATCCTAAAAAACCTTCCATACAAAACTGCAGTTTTACCTAATTTTTGAGAATTCGACGTTGGCTCCATAGTTAAAGTTGTTCAAGGCAACGAATGAGGGTGAGGGAGGTCAGTAATTTAAAAAAAAATCGAGTTTAATTTTAATTTGAGTATTTTATCTTATCTTGTAATGGGGGCTAGCAGGCCAGCAAAAGCTTCGACCCAATGGGATGTTTTGCGTTGACCCCCACACACATATTTATTTTCTTCACCCTCCAAAAACGTCGCAGCTTGTATAAAACAACTTATTTTTTCGCGTGGAGGCGATGGTTCGATCCCCGTCTTGGCCGACTCGTACCAATGAGTTTTTCGGAATTTATGTACGATTTGTAACACCACTGGCTTTTCGGTAAAGGAAAACATCGTGAGGAAACCTGTAAGCTCCAATTTCATGTATTGTACCCACTGTCCATTACAAGTGGCGACGGGCTCACTCCCCGTAACACTGGACAGAGTTTCGGTACTACTGGTGAAACGTGGATGTTCTGAGGTTTCAGAATACCTCTGACTACCCCCTCGGGGAATATAGTCGTGAGCATATGCTTATTTTTTTCGCGAACTCAATGTTAATCGTATATTGAATGTTGTTCAGTTTGATGGTCTGATCATCCCCTCAAAAACCGTCAGTATATTAGGAAAACCAAACAAACCACCAATCTGCAACGTGTTGCAAACCGTTAAAAGGAGGAAAGTCACCTACTTTGGTCATATCTTGAGAAATGCCAACTGCTCCAGACTGCACCAGACAGACAGACCAAACAGTACTCACCCAGGAAGGGTAACCCTTAAGCTCAAGGAACTTTTCAACCAAGTCGTTGTAGTTCTTCCTGACTTCCGAGTCCACATCCTTGCCCAACCAGATGTAGACGCCAGAACACGGCGTGTCCAGGATGTAGACCTCCTGCGAAATTCAATTCATTTATTTTGTGTCAGAATGGAATAATGAGGTGTTACTCGTAGTAAGATATATGTTGGCAAAACATTCTACATTTACATTTATTTAACATTAACCAAAGCGGGCCTAGAGGCTCTATGCAGGCTATTCCAATGCCCAATGATGGGACACTGGGAACCGCTCTGCAATGGGTTCGAGGAGGGTGTTGGTGCTGCCCCGTAGACGTAGAGGTGGCAACATGATCACCGCCGACGGTAACACAATAATAACTATGTTGCGTCGTCGCCGTAATACTCGTAATCCCCATCGCCGCCGCGGGGGACAGTCGCGATCTCTGCCCACTCCTTTTTCTTCTGGCGTCTACAGACGCTACCGGCACATCGCTGTCCGGTTCTCACCGATCCCCGCTACCCAACCCGTCGCGTAGTCCCAGCAACGCCCATTGCCGAGGTCCGTACCCATTATGGGTGCCCCTTGGGCAGGTTGCTTAATTCACTGGTTCGGTAGACCTACCAGGGCGCTTCACCGTCACTGGTGTGGTCCCCGCAACAGCCCGCAGTAAAAAGCAGAAACTGCTCCCTGAGCAAACTGCAGGGAAAAAGCAGGGAGGCGGCTCGTTTGCGTATGATGGCTGCAAAGCTATCTACTAAAATGAAACTAGTCGATAATTCGGTATATTACACAAACTCAAGATCAAAACCATAATCCCTTTTCAGGGTGGTCAGAAACCTAACTGCCAACCATCTTTCCATCTGATTTCAAAAAGAATTGTCTTGATTATCCCGTATATATGTGGGTATTTTCGCTATTTGCTCGATAACTAATGGACCAATTTCGATGATTGGCCGTAGTGGTCCAGTGGCGAGTAACCTTGCCTGACGTGCAGGAGGCGATGTTTCGATCCCCGTCCAGGCCGACTCGGACCAATGAATTTTTCGGGATTAATGTTAGATTTGTAACACCCCTGGCTTTTCGGTGAAGGATGACATCGTGAAAAAACCTGTATGCTTCAATTTCGAGTCATGTATTGTACCACTGTCCATTATAAGTGGCGACGGGCTCACTCCCTGCCACACTGAACAGCTTCTATACTACTAGTGAAACGTGGATGTTCTGAGGTTTCAGAATATCGAATCGAACCATCGCCTCCTGCACGGCAGGCAAGGTTACTCGCCATTCGACCACCATGGCATTAGCTGGAACCGACGTGGTCCTGTAGTAAATAACAATTGGTACTCACGTCTGAAGCCAAGTGTTTCTGCTTGTAAGGCTTGGTCAACTCGATCCACTCGAGCTCGTCTCCTACCAGCGCTCTGTACAGGTATACGGCGGATACGCTCTCTCTGGAATATGTCTGAAATAACATTATTTGATTAGTCTGATGCTGTGTGGTGTAAGATTTCCAATAGCACCAACCCAAACGGGTGTCGTAGGAGGATATCGGTTAGAGCTACTCTCTTCTTATCCGCTCCGTCGCAGTATATGATATTCTCAAAACATCATATTAGCATGACATTATATTCTCTATCTACAGTCAGGCTGAGAATATCGTTTTCGGAGACAGACCACAATTCTGTTTAGAGCTGCCTATCCTATATCGGAAATTCTAGAATCAATCCTTGTTGGTACTGTATTTGATCTTAAAAAAAAGTTGGTAACCCTAATCCTACCCCACCATATCAGCATATCCCTGCCCTCTATTCTCGTAGGTGTAGGTAGCCGCTGATACTGAACTTATTCAAGAAACTGGGTTACGGACCGGATGGCCTAATGCCTAACTGACCTCGGAACTATCGTCATCAGCAATGTCATCTTTGGACCCGGAACCGAGTGCTTCGAAGAACAGGGCGATGTCTTCATCAGAAGAGAAATCATCTGAAATGAAAGACAAATATTATTCGTGCGACGCGTATCTTCCAAATATTATTGTATTGCTGATTGAAATCACATTTTAAACGTCGGTAGGATAATCTTTTTCAGTTACAAATCATCATCAGCACACTTGAGGGCACAGGCGTATCCTCAACTCAAGTTAGATGGGGCGTTAATCCTCCACGCGTGCCCAATGCCGATGGGCTTTAGCGAATACAGGTTTCCTCACGATGCTTTTACACACCAAAAACCAACCATGGCATGGCATATGCTTACGAATATATTCCCCGAAAGGGTAGACAGAGATATTCTGAAGCCGCCAAAAAATCCACGTTTCAGTACTGATACTCTGTCCAGTGTGACCACGCACTTAACAATGTCAAATCAGCCCGCAAGGCAGATCTGATTCTAGTCGCCAATTTTGATTCTTTGCTGATTCAAAACACTAACAGGGGTGTATTTACAAATATTGCACCCCTGGGCAAATATGTTAGGCCGTCCCCCCATTACTGCAGCTTGCCGGCATCACGCCCGTAGCCAAGATTGGTACCAGCAAAAAATAAGGTCTTAAGTTATTTAAGAATTGACCGACAAGAGTTGTCGGTTATTCCATGCATGATAATAAATCCAAATCAAGAGCTAGCGAAGCGAGGTCAAAATTTGACATAACTGTAATCAGAATTGTATTTTGAGTAAGTATGGCTGGAACATTAAAAATATGGAGCAAGCGAAGCGAGCTCGAGATTTTCCAACACTACAACTTTGTTATAATTAGAACTCTGTCTATTTGTATTTTTAGCACTGTACGCATAGACGCTTCCAGTGATAAAAAAATAAATAGAAACCAGAGTGAAAGAAGCCAGCTTGAAATTTTTCCGCAATAGAACTTGGCTGAGATTGTAACTCTGTCGCTCTATGCATGCAGTACTAAAATAACAAGAGAATCCAGAGGCCCTACGGGCCGCCCCCTTTGGATTGGCCGCCATTAGCACTTGCCTATTTTGCCCATAGAAGAATACGCCACTGAACACTTACCAATAATCTCAATAGTAGCCCTCCCATTGTGGTAGTCATCCCTCAGATTATTGGCAACACTGATGATTTTCCTCCTGTGACTTGCTTTAGCTCCCTCCGGCATCAGTACGAATATGTCATGGTCTACTTCCAGAATGAAACAATGCTCCTTGGTAAGTGACGAGGATTCCGCTGGCACCTGAAAATCACAGACATTATAGCTTGAATGTTGAAATGAAGTTAACAATGGAAGTTCTTGAACCCTGATCATCAGCCTATATAGGGTGTAACAAGGTTGATGTACACTCCTCTAGACCTTAATCCGGCGTCCCACGTTTATCGATTTAAAGAAATTTGCTATCTGCCATGATTTTATTGAAGTATTCAATATTATCTGGATTAATTACTTACTTTAGATCGATTTGTAAGATTGCACGTTTTTTTCGTTTACAATCGTTGTAATTTCTTGATAAGTACAATAAATTGCTTTATATACCTATATAAATCGGTTATTATGTCAACAGAAAGTGAAGTGCGGTGTACCTACTTGAAAACTTTGAGTAATATTGCTTACCTCTTTGATCCTTATGTTGTCGCAGCCAGATAGTTTGAGAAGCCTCTTCTCTGCTAATACTGAATGAGATTCTTATGTTGTCGCAGCCAGATAATTTCTGAAGCCGCTTCTGTGCTGATACTGGGTGATTATGAGATACCTACTGCCTCTTCATTCGTGTGATGTTGCTTACCTCTTCGATCATTATGTTGTCGCAACCAGATAGTTTGAGAAGCCGCGTCTCTGCTGATACTGGGTGATTATGAGGTATCTACTGGCTCTTCGTAATATTCATGTGATGTTGCTTACTTCTTCGATCCTTAAGTTGTCGCAGCCAGATAGTTTGAGAAGCCCCTCTTCTCTGCTAATACTGAGTGCTTATGAGATACCTACTGGATCTTCATAATCGTGTGATGTTGCTTACCTCCTCGATCCTTATCTTGTCGCAACCAGATAGTTTGAGAAGCCGCTCTGCTGATACTGGGTGATTATGAGATACCTACTGCGTCTTCACTCGTGTGATGTTGATGTTGATGAAGCCGCTTCTCTGCTGATACTGGCTGATTATGAGATACCTACTGCCTCTTAATTCGTGTGATGTTGCTTACCTCTTCGATCCTCATGTTGTCGCAGCCAGATAGTTTTAGAAGCCTCTTCTCTGCTCCAGCGTTAGTCTCTACCTCGTTGAAGCCAGATTCGTTACCACCTTCCAAGTATCTGATGGCTGAAATAATAATAATTATTAAGAATCAACGCACGGCTTGCAAAACTGTAAGAACGGATTGTTATGGAAAACTGTAAGGAAGTGATTATTATATGTAGAGAAAGAGAAAATGATGTCTTTAGATAGTAATCGACTGGAAGAGAAAGAAGAGAGATAAACGGAAAAAGACAAGGAGAAAAATATGAAAGAGACAAAGTTATGGAAAGAAAGGATACAATTAGTTAAAGAAAGGAGAAAGATTACAATTTCTACTCAGAAACCAGGAGATTATAAGTGTCAGGAGCTTATCTGGTTTGATTTAAGAGGGAAAGTAGTAAGATCGGATTGCTAGCTTTCAAGTACCAGGATAAAATAAATATGAAGAGCTAACCAGGCTTGAAGTAGTCAAGGAACTGACTGTACTCGTGTCCCTGCACCTCCCTGTGAGGCATGGCGGGATGGCCGAGTACGAGAGTGATTGAGAACAAAAAAATCAATATTAAGAAGAGAAAGACAAAGTACTTAACAGAAAGAAAGAGAGGGAAAGAACTTTTCAAAGAAAGAAGATGACAATTAAACGTGAGCGGAGACTGGACCGCACCGCACGCGCCTCAGTCGCCGCATTCGAATTCTTAATATGAAGTTCTATGCAATCTCGCACACTCACTCGCGCCGCGGTCGCCGCAGTCGGCTACAGTACCTGACCGAACTCCCCGCCGCAGCTGATGACGTCACTCTCGCCGGCCCACCCGCATCGGACGCTGCGGCCGGCGCGGCGCGGGTATCGTCATTTACAAACTGAATTAAAGAAATCCAGTGCGATGCGTGCGGCTACTGCGGTGACTGCGGCGACTGCGGCGTGGACAGGTGTGCGAAGCCATTAACAAAAGCGATGACTTCGGTGCTTCCCAGTCTGCGCTCACCTTAAGTGTTAGGAGCTATTTAGGCTAGAGATACAGAAGCCGAGGAGAAGCATCTGCTGCTACTAGCCTTCATGTACCAGGGTATAATAAATATGAACAACTAACCAGGCTTGAAGTAGCCCAGGAACTGGCTGGACTCATGCCCCTGCACCTCCCTGTGATGCACGGCGCGACCACCGAGCATGTCGTCCAGCGTGATGGTCAGAATGGCCGCCGAGCCCTTCTTGTCCTGCGTCGCTTTGGCGCCAAGCCAGAAATGAGCATCGTAGGACAGTGTCGACGAGTCGTCACCTGTCGTCTGAGAAAAGGTAGAAGTTATTGGAGGAATAGATTTATGGGGTCGTTTAGCTCGTCGGTGCAATAACTACACGGTAACTTAATCAAGCAATTTATTTGCGGCGAAATAACCATAGTTCCATAAAACAACTTATTTAGTGCAGTAGAATTAGCACGAAATAAAGCATCATTTCACATTAATTGTGGTACTAATGATAATTTCCCCATCAACAGAGTTATGTATGGATATGATTACCTTAAATTTGCAACCGATTTGGAATTACGGAAAATGGTGAAAATTGGGAAAAACCTTAATTATTTAATAACTCCAAAACAAAAATTGTGGTACTAGTTGCGATTATACCATTTATTTAGAGAACCAGTACCTACCTTCTCAGGAAATTTGGAGCGGTTGCGACATACGGAACCTACCTAAACTTGTAAAACAGATTTTTCGTCTTTAACTCCTAGGAATAATTTGTGGTACTAGTTGCGAACTCTTTGACAACTTGTATTAGCCTTCGACATTTAGTTTTAAGTTCGCAACCGGTTGCGACCTACGGAACCCTAAAAAAATACTTTTTTCGAAATTCTACTTCGGGCAAAATTCGCGTAGTCTGGATTATTGCTTCTATCATATTTATAAGTCGAATTCTATCTACCTTGTAATCGCAACT
Source organism: Agonopterix alstromeriana (assembly GCA_963924505.1). Taxonomy (NCBI): domain Eukaryota; kingdom Metazoa; phylum Arthropoda; class Insecta; order Lepidoptera; family Depressariidae; genus Agonopterix; species Agonopterix alstromeriana. Next base: position 1,843,361 of record OZ004688.1, read on the forward strand.
TAAGAAAACATTACGGAACATTGTCTATTTCATAAATAAAAAGCGCGGGTGATGCGAGGGGAATGCGTTGCGGCGCGCGAGGGCGGGTCGCAGCTTGTGCGTGTACGCGGGTGTTGTGAGACGCGCGGGATGTCGCGGGGGTTCACGGCTCGTTACTACTACTCGTTATTACCTATTCTGTGACTTTACTAGACTTACCTTATACTACACATGGACGGATTAAAACCGTTATTGTACACAGCCAGCACACATCGTTCGTACGTATAGTCAGTTACAGAAAACGTATACATAGTCACATTATACAACGCGTTAATGAATTAACGCAGAACGAAAGTAGTTTGTTTAGAATCGAGAGCAGAATCGAAATATCATGTTTTTAACTTTTCAATTTTATCAAAATATTAAATAATATGTTTGTAAAATTTAAAATTTACTGAACTCGATCTCAACCCACCGCTCAAGATCTTCAGAGCAAGCTATGCCTGCGGTCACATACCGGAACAGTGGAGTAAGGTTATATTCATACCTAAGGCTGGAAAAAAAGACTTCTCATTGCCGAAGTCATTTAGACCAATAAGCCTCTCCTCTTTTCTTTTGAAAACAATGGAAAAGGTACTGGACAGACACATCAGAGATGGGGTCCTAATTATCAGACCCATCCACCCCAACCAACATGCCCACCGCAGAGGTAAATCTACGGAATCTGCTCTGCTCGACCTGACCGACAGAATAGAAAGGGCACTGGAGGACAAACAAATTGCACTGTGTGCATTCCTAGATATTGAGGGAGCTTTTGACAATACACCGATCAGAACACTGGTCAGGGGACTCGAACTGAAACAGGTAGACCCGATCAAGATCAGATGGGTTAAGTCAATGCTCTCAAACCGAAGAGTAAAACTTACTCTTCATTCTACCACGGTGGAAGTGGCCACGACAAGGGGCTGTCCGCAAGGTGGGGTGTTATCGCCCCTATTATGGACCCTTGCTGTGGACCAGCTGTTGCATAAGATGGCTGACCTCAGAATTGACACTCAAGGCTACGCTGATGACTTAGTGATCACAGTAAGGGGCAATAGCCAATACATGATATCAACCATTATACAAAGAGCTTCTCAATACCATAAGTGCATGGTGTAGAGAAAACGAATTATCGGTTAATCCTGGTAAAACTTGTTATGTAGGTGGATTGGAATATTAATGTGTAGGTACATTTTAAGTGGATATCATAATTTGTTCTCTTTCGTGTGACAGTCCAAAAATATACGCGTGGCTTGCATCTCGTCTTTTATTTAACAGTGGCGCGAGGATAGGATAAACTTTAATTTTTTTTTTTTTTGGGGTGTGGTAACGAGTGCAAAAGAAAATAAAAAACGTTATAAAATGGCTAGCGGTAAATTAAGCGAATTTGATGTGGTAAACGGGAACTGGAGTACGTACTGTGATCGGGTCGAGATGTACTTTTTAGTAAATAAAGTGACCGAAGAATTGAAAGTGCCGACCATAATTTCAATAATTGGTGATACAAGTTATGAACTCATTGTGAATTTATGCAGCCCGAAGAAACCGTCGGAATTAGAATATGCGGAGTTAAAGAAATTGATGCAAAGTCATCTTGAGCCCAAGCCGTCGGTGTTAGCCGAACGTTATCGTTTTCGCCAATACCGTCAACGAGAGGGGCAAACGATCGCGGAATTCGTATCAGAAATAAAAAAAATGGCGAGATATTGTGATTTCGGCGCCAATCTCAATGAGAACATGAGAGATCAGTTTGTGTGTGGATTATTAAAGGAAGGAATGCGGCACAGGTTATTTCTAGAAGATGAGAAAATTGATTTTGAAAAAGCGGTATCTTTGGCGAAGGCATTCGAGGGAGCGGAGCGGAATGCGCTTTACACCGACATGAGCGGCGCGGGCGGCGGCGCCGGTAATGGCGACCGCGCGCCTCGTGATTCGATAACCCGCCGTTTCTCGAACAATCGATCTAGTTTGGATGGCGTAAATTTTATGGAAGAATCAATGCACAGATTGCACGCCGGCGTTTCATGTTCAGCTTGTGGAGATCATCGGCATCGTTGGAGCGAGTGTCGGTTTAGAGATTATGTCTGTGACTATTGTGCTAAACGTGGACATTTAAAACGCGTGTGCGCAGGGCTCGGTCGGGGTCCGATGAGACGTGAAAAGGGTGGGGAAGGTGATTACTCGCGTACTGCGAGTTCAGGGCCGTCAGGATGGCGCAGCAAGGAGCCGCCAAGACAAATACGGGGCGGAGGTGGCGGAGGAGGCGCTCGCGATTGGGGCGGAGCGCGCCGGCCACAGCGCGGTGCCTTACGTAGTGTAACGAGGGCACACTACGTCCGGGATGACCAGGAACATTTTACTGAAAGATCGGAGGAGGAAGAGGTACCGTGCGACGAGGAACCGATAATGCAATTATCGCTGAAGGAGTACAAACCGGTCAGTTTAATATTATTAGTGGAAGAAAGTAATGTATGTATGGAAATCGATACAGGGTCTGCCCTGTCGTGTATTAGTAGTCAGTTGTACAGAGATAAGTTTCATCACAAGCCATTATTACCTTGTAGCTTAACATTATCTTTCTATGACGGTAGCAAAATTAGACCGCTAGGTTATATTGAAGTGAAAGTTAAATATAAAAATGTCACAAAAATTTTGGATCTGTATGTAATTGATAACGGCACAACTTCTCTGTTAGGAAGGCAGTGGTTAGCCGAATTAAATATTGAGGTGCCTAAGTTTACATTAAATCAAATGAATGTTGATAGTAAAGACATAAGTAAACAATTAGATGAAATATGTTGCAGATATAAGGAATTGTTTGACGGCGGGTTGGGGCGGTTCCGGGGCGGACGGGCCAGGCTGCACGTGAGCGCGGATGCACAGCCGGTGTTCTGCCGCGCGCGGCCGCTGCCCTACGCGCTGACCGCCCGCGTCGACGCCGAGCTCGACGCCATGCTGGCCGCCGGCGTCATCGAGCCCGTCGACTGCTCCGACTGGGCTACCCCACTGGTCATCGTGAGTAAAGCTGACGGAGGTATCCGGCTCTGTGCGGATTTTAAGGTTACATTGAACAGAGTACTATCAGTAGACAAGTATCCAGTGCCTAGGATTGAGGATTTATTGTCTAAATTGAGCGGAAGTCGATATTTTACCAAACTAGATTTATCACAAGCGTACAACCAAGTAGAATTGGATGAGACTAGGAAATTTACCGTAATTAACACACATCGCGGGTTATTTAGGTATAACAGACTCGTTTATGGTCTGGCCTCAAGCCCGGGAATATTTCAAAGAATCATGACGAATTTGTTCCGAGACATACCAAATTCGGTCGTGTTTTTGGACGATATATTGATATTTTCGGACACATTGGATAAACACCTGCTCGTGCTAGACAAGGTTCTTAGTAGGTTACAAGAAAATGGGTTGAAAATTAAACGTGAGAAATGTTCTTTCCTTGCACAGAGAGTAAAGTACTTAGGTTATGTTATCGAAGAGAAGGGCATTAGCACCGACAAGGATAAAATAAAACCTATTTTGAACATGTCAGAACCACAAAACGTATCGGAACTTAGATCGTTTTTAGGAATGGTTAATTTCTATGGGAAGTTCATAAAAAATTTGAGCTCAGTAGTGGCACCATTGAATGAACTACTAAAGAAAAGTAGTATTTGGTCATGGGGTAAAGAGGAAAAGCGTGCATTCGTAGCAGTAAAGAATGAACTAGGTAGCACTTGTGGGCTGGCGCACTACGATGCGGCCCTGCCGCTCGTGCTGACGTGTGACGCGTCGGGGCGCGGGCTGGGCGCCGTGCTGGCGCAGCCGGCCGCGAGCGGCGGCGTCGCCGACCGGCCCGTGGCGTATGCGTCGCGCGCCCTCACGGCGGCGGAGGCTAACTATAGTCAAATACACAAAGAAGCCCTGGCCATTATATTTGCGGTACAAAAATTTCATCACTATCTATTCGGTCGTCATTTTCACTTGAGGACGGACCATAAGCCATTATTAAGTATTTTTAATCTAGGGGCGGCGATACCTAGTATGACCGCCAGCCGCCTACAACGCTGGGCGTTGACCTTATCCGGATACAGTTTCAGTATCGAATATGTCAGTACGGATAGTAATACTGCAGATGCACTATCTCGAATGATCGCCGCCTATAAGGAGGAAAGGGTAGAAAACCATAACGATTGCCCAGAGCAGACATATTTACATTTCGCCTCGGAAGCGCTGCTTTTAGATCACAATGTACTAAAAAAAGAGACTAGCCGGGACCCTATACTCAGTCGGGTGTTAGGCTACATACGGGACGGTTGGCCGAATGAAGTTGAGATAAGAGAAATAAAACCTTATTTTAATAGGAGGTCGGAACTTTATATCGAACTAGGCTGTATAATGTGGGGACACAGAGTAGTCGTACCGTATAGCTGTAGGGAAAAAGTGTTAAATGAGTTGCATGATTCTCATATGGGCATAATTAAAACAAAATGTTTAGCCCGCAGCTACGTCTGGTTTCCCGGGATCGATGAGTCAGTGGACCGGCAGTGTGCGTCCTGCGAGGTGTGCGCTCAGACTGCGGCCGCGCCACCGGCCCATGCGCCCCGGGTCTGGCACTGGCCGGACCGGCCTTGGTCCCGCCTGCATTTGGATTTTCTCGGACCGATCGCAGGGGCGACATATTTAGTGGTAGTGGATGCATGCTCGAAGTGGATCGAGATAGCTAGGATGAGTTCGACCTCAGCGGCGAACGTTATCAGTAAGCTTCGGGAGATATGCTCCCGTTTTGGCCTCCCTAAGCAAGTGGTCAGTGATAATGGGCCACCGTTTTCGAGTGAAGAGTTTGCTCAATTTTTAAACAAGAACGGCATCGAACATTGTTTTTCGGCTCCTTACCACCCGGCGTCGAACGGTGCCGCGGAGAGTGCAGTTAAGATCTGTAAACAGATAATTAAGAAAGCAATAATAGAGAAAAACGACGTAGACACGGCATTGTGGCGATCCCTGCTCGTCTATAGGAACACGGAGCACAGCACCACTGGCGAGAGTCCGGCGCAACTGCTGCAGGGACGGGCGTTGCGCACGCGACTGGACTGCGTAAAGCCGGACCGCGCGGCGACGGTGCGCTCCGCGCAGCGCCGCCAGGAGGCCGCGGCCGGCGGCGTGCGGCGCTCGCTGCCCGAGGGTGAGTATGTGTGGTACCGCACCTACCGACCGGGACACAAATGGGCAAAGGGTAGGATTCTACAGGTTTTAGGAAGTACTGACTATCAGCTAGAATCTTACGATGGCACTGTGATACATAGGCATGTAGACCAAATAAGACGTCGTGTTCAAAGTAACCTTAACGATTCCCCGATTTCCTGGTACGACAACCCGTCAAACGGAATTAATGATCATGGACCAGTGGGGGACGCAGTGGGGGCACAGGCGGGTGTAGGTGTGAGCTCGGCGCCGACGACGAGCGGCTCCCCGCGCGGGGGCGGCGGTGGTGCCGCGGCGACATCGACAGCGCAGGGTCCCGCGTCCCTGACGCCGACGGATGAACAGAGCACACGGCCTGGTCAGTCCGCTCCGGGGCGCCGTTACCCGTTACGTGAGCGTAGACCCGTAGTGCGATACGGATTAGAAATAGATTAGAATTACGATGTATACCTACCTATATATATATACCTATAGATAAGAGAAAAACCATTACACATGATTATTATCAAGTATATATGTGGTATTGAAGGTTGCAATTAACGTTGTTTTGACATTCATTACATCAAAACAATTTTTGTTGTTGTTTTAGTAAGTGCTGTGTAAATTAGTTTAATACTTAGAATACTATTGTATGTACTTTAGAATAGCATTAGGTAATAAGGGTGGAGGTGTTATGTAGGTGGATTGGAATATTAATGTGTAGGTACATTTTAAGTGGATATCATAATTTGTTCTCTTTCGTGTGACAGTCCAAAAATATACGCGTGGCTTGCATCTCGTCTTTTATTTAACAGTGTTATAGTGCCGTTTACGAACAAGTGAAAGCTTGACAGGCTTGTGCAGCCTACACTGAATGGCAATCAAATACAATTTTCCACGGAAGTTAAATATCTGGGCGTAACCTTTGACCAGAAGCTTACCTGGAACCCTCACTTAGAAAATGTACTGCAGAAGGCCAAAATTGCCTTGAGCACATGCAGTCGTATGGCAGGGCTGAACTGGGGACTAAGACCCAGAACAACCTTGTGGCTGTACACCACCATTGTGAGGCCGGTAGTAACATACGCCTCTGTGGTATGGTGGAGGAAGACCAAACAGCGGACTGCAATCACCCAGCTAAGCAGTCTACAAAGAACCGCCTGCTTAATAGCAACCAGAGCCATGTCCACCTCGCCTGGGGAGGCGCTAAATGCACTGTTGGGGCTGCCGCCCTTGCATTTACACGTGCAAAGAGTGGCAATGGCCAGTATGCACAGAATCGCCTCTCAGACCACAGCGAACTGGCTTTCCGAAGGATTGAGATCTTTTAAAGACTCAGTCATGGCAATTCCTATTCTAGGCATGATAACAGATGTTATGCAGCCTAAGAACGTATGTATATAACGCTTTACTGTGGAGCTACCATCCAGAACTGACTGGCTAAGTGACAATGTGCACTGGAAAGCCGGCAGTCTTATATGGTTCACTGATGGCTCCAAGTCTAGAAATGACGTAGGCTGTGGAGTATATGGAGAGCGTTCGAGGTTTATGAAAAGAACAAATCTCGGAAAGTACGCCTCAATATTCCAGGCAGAGGTATATGCCATCCTAGAATGTGCGGAAGCAAATCTGCAAAAGCGCTACGTCAACCATACTATCTGCATAAACTCCGATAGTCAAGCAGCTCTATTAGCGCTGGCTTCCGACACAATAAGTTCGAAGCTAGTGGAAAACTGCTTGACTCTCCTCAATACCTTGGGTGCTTTGAACAAGGTAATTTTAAGATGGGTTCCTGGGCACTCGGGCATCGTAGGCAATGAAAGGGCCGAAGAGCTAGCGAGAGATGGTGCTGGTGGCACGCAGTATGGACCAGAGCCGTTCTGTGGGGTCCCTAAAAGCCTATTCAATTTAACGCTTAGGAACTTATGTCTTAAAAAATCGACTGATCACTGGATGGATACGCCAGGACTAAACCATTCCAAGGCACTAATTGCGGCATACGACTGCAAAATGGCAAAGGAGAGAATCGCGCTCAGCACGACAAACTTGCGCATTATAGTGAGGGCGCTGACGGGGCACTGTAGGCTGAACAAACACCTTACAATCCTAGGCATCAGGGACACGAAACTCTGCAGATTATGTCTGGAGGAGGACGAACCCCCCATTCATATCCTTTGTGAATGTGGCCCACTAATGCACAAACGATATGCACACTTGGGTAAACACTTTGTTCATCCGAGTGAAGTAAAATCTTTCACTGCTAAAGAAATCCTACAATTCCTAAAGGAAGTGGGTATTAGCAGTGAACTGTAACTATTGTGGCGATCACAAAAGATCTAAATAAGGTCGAAGTGATACTAGTCTGCAGAAGACTCAAATAGCCGCTTTACAACAATAAAAAAAAAAAAAAAAAAAAAACTTACCGCTCGGGCACTCTCACCCAGAGGTGGGCGCCGACCTGAAATTTGCCGGCGGCGGTGCGGCGGCTCTACGCCGTGGCGACAATATTTTTTTTTTGTTGAAAATTCACACTATAGGTGTTAAATGTTTATCTAGAAGCTCCAGGAGCCAGAAATATAACGAGAACAAAAAGAAAAAAACGTGCTCATGTTATTACAACTACAAACGCGATCTCTCAGCATTCAAAAAAACCAATCTGACTGTAAAAAAAATAACGGGGTTCGTATTAGCAGGAATCGCTAGACTAATCCCGGTATGTGTAGAAACCCCGCTCTACAGTTTAAACCGGTAATAAGCGCTGGCTTGGCTTGGCTGTCAGCGCTGGCAGCCAGCTCGGCAACCCGCGCCGCCGGCACTTAACTCGGCAACCGGGGCGCTGCCAGCATTTAGCTTGGCAAGCAGCGCCGGCACTGATATGGAAAACCAGCGTCGGCAACCAAATGAGCGACTAGCGCTGTCAGCGGAGAGTGGCCCTTATAAAGTAGTTTAGGCCTGTAAGCAGCCAACTTGGCTGTCGGCGCTAGCAGTAATCTCGGCAACCAGCGACACCTGCACCTAACTCGGCAACCAGGGTGCTGCCGGCAGCTAGCTTGGCAAGCAGCACCGGCACTGATATGGATAACCAGCGTCGGCAAGAAAATGAGTGACTCGCGCCGTCAGCGAAGGAGTAGCCCTTGTAAAGTAGTTTAGGCCTGTAACGAACTTGGCTGTTGGCGCCGGCAGGTATCTCGGCAACCGGCGCCGCCGGCACCTAACTTGGCAACCGGGGCGCTGCCGCCAGCTAGCTTGGCAAGCTAGCTATATGGATAACCAGCGCCGCACACTGTTTTCAAATGGATAAAAAGTGGACTTAGGGATTTTGAACCTTTTTTTGGCTGGCATCCTATGCAATTTATCATTTCCTACAACGTTTGTATGACACACTTTTCAAAAAAGCTACAGTTTCAAAGATATTATAACTTATAGGATTTTTTTTGTATTAAACGTGAACTATTTATTACATTTCAGAAAAACTGATTCATTTGGGACGCCTCTCTCTTAAAGTAGTTTATAGACGGACTTTTCCAGAATCTATCACAATAAGAACTAAATCCCAACTCGTCCCGGTTCTCGTGATATGGGGCGAAGAAACATACAACAATTAAAGTTTCACAATTTCAATTTTAAATGATAAGTTTTCGCATGTGGAGTAGCCCATGTAAAGTACTGGAGCCCGATTGCGCTAAGTTAAAACATCGAAGTTCTATTCTTATCCAATTTCAGTTCTAATCACATTGCAATCCAATTACTATTCAACTGTGCTGAATTTCGCATCGTGCTAAACTCTATGTAACTGACAGCCTTTAACGTCTGAGCGATCTGTCAAAACGGCTATAACGGCTGCCATGAGCTGAGATGATGAGATGTACCGCGATTAGCGCAATACCAAATGTGTCAAAAGTTATGGTTCGTACGTTGTCCAGTCACGGTTCAATCACCGAATATTTCCTGCGATTGCGGCCCAGTTTAGGCATGTAACTGTTATATGATTTAAATTGGAGATAATTATTAAAACACCATTGACATGTTTGAAGTCCAGTTCCAGAAGACCTTTATTCATTTTTAAAACATAAAACCTCATTTAACATTATGACAGTAACTAGCACCGACACCCAACCTGGCTGCCGGCAGCAAGCTTGGCAACCAGCGCCGGCAGCTAGCTTGGCAACCAGCGCCGGCAACCAAATGAGCGACTGGCGCCGTCAGCGGAGAGCCCATGTAAAGTACAGTTTAGCCCGGCAACTAACGCCGGCAGTACCTTAACTCGGCGGAGGCGGCGGCGGCGGCACGGGTAACCCGGCGCGGCGCCCACCTCTACCCTCACCCGACTTACTACCAAAACAAGATTCTTAAAATGTATCTATGAGCACGCTTTCATTCATTGCTGAAATGATAATAAATCGTTTTTGCCTCAAAACTTAAAATGCGAATAACTTTAAATGTTAAGTATCAAAATAATGAAATTATTGCTTCATTCTAATTATTTTGTTATTAATCAGATGGGGTGTATGAGGTTTTGCGCTTATTCATTAACACGTTGAAAAAGTGCGCACGTACAAAATGTAGATACACACATACATACATAATAACATACGCGTACGTATACATAATTAATTAATTACATTGTGTTTATACGTACATAATGTATACATGGTCTCCCAAAATTCAACGTCAAGCCGAATACAGAAGATAGGTGAGTTTATAACTGTTCAGGGAAAAATACAATAAAAAAATCAAAGTTTAATAGTTTTCGAGATTTTGAATAATTTTTTACATTTGAAAATTTCGCCACCCCGCGCTCAACTTTTAGATGTAGTTACTACAAAATTGTAAATTTTTTCATGAAAATACTTGTTACGCATTTCATTTTAACGACAACATTTCATTTTAAGAAAGGCATCAAAATAAGGAAACCGTTTGGAGATTAAGTGATTCAAAGCTTGTATCAAAATTATCAGATTTTTCTATCCATTATTTTACTTAATTATTTTAGAGGTTGAATGAGATTTTATTCCTTTGCCTGCTGGGCTTTTCTATTGTATTTGACAGTTTTTATTTTTAATGTTATTGCGGCCAAGGTATCTTAGGCATAATTCCTACGTTTTTCATAAAATTCAAAAGTAAATTAAAAATAGAAATATCGGTCAAAAATAAAATCAGAAAAATACGTATCTCTTATTTTTTAACCTATTTTATATTTTTTATTAAAATTAAGTGGTTAAAAAAAATTATATTGTCAATTCTGAATAAACTTTACAGTCGACAATTCAAAAATAAAGAATTAGTTCCATACTTTTTACAGAAAACACCGTTTATCATCAGACCTCTGCGGTGCATTTTGTTTTCTATGTCAACTTTGAGTTTACACCCTGTATCAAAATGTATCGTCCTAACCTGGCAAGTTATTTTAAAAGTTGGCCAATTGCGTCGAGCGCTCGAATCGAGAAATTTTTGTTAGAAATCGAACGAAAATCAGTAGAAACACCCGCGTCCACGCACAAGCTGCAACCCGCCCCCGCGCGCCGCAACGCATTCCCCTCGCATCACCCGCGGTTTTTATTTATGAAATAGACAATGTTCCGTAATGTTTTCTTAAGTTGCGATTACAAGGTAGATAGAATTCGACTTATAAATATGATAGAAGCAATAATCCAGACTACGCGAATTTTGCCCGAAGTAGAATTTCGAAAAAAGTCTTTTTTTAGGGTTCCGTAGGTCGCAACCGGTTGCGAACTTAAAACTAAATGTCGAAGGCTAATACAAGTTGTCAAAGAGTTCGCAACTAGTACCACAAATTATGCCTAGGAGTTAAAGACGAAAAATCTGTTTTACAAGTTTAGGTAGGTTCCGTATGTCGCAACCGCTCCAAATTTCCTGAGAAGGTAGGTACTGGTTCTCTAAATAAATGGTATAATCGCAACTAGTACCACAATTTTTGTTTTGGAGTTATTAAATAATTAAGGTTTTTCCCAATTTTCACCATTTTCCGTAATTCCAAATCGGTTGCAAATTTAAGGTAATCATATCCATACATAACTCTGTTGATGGGGAAATTATCATTAGTACCACAATTTATGCAAATTGATAATTTAATTCTACTGCACTAATTCTCTGGATGTCAAATCCAATAATAAAACAAGTTCGTATGACAAGAGTAACATACCTATAGAGAAAAACTCTATCAGAACAATTCGAAGTAGGTTCTAATCGAACGCCACAGATTTAAGGAATAGATTATAGCACAGTCGGTAGTGAACCTGCCTGCTGTGCCGAGGGTCGCGGGTTCGAATCCCGTAAGGGACAAATATTTGCATGATGAATATGAATATTTGTACCCGAGTCATGGATGTTTGTATCTATATATGTATTCTATATCGTTGTATAGTCATCATAATACAAGTCCAGGCTAGATTCTGGTACTTTCAATGTGACTAGATAATTTGTGTGACAATGTCCAAGATATTTAATTATATTTATAAGGGTCAATTCACACTGAAAGAGCAACGGCAAGCAGCGGCGTGCTTCGGCCCGAGAAGCATTTTCGTGCAGTATTTTACCTTCCATTGTGAATATTACTGGGCGCGCGTGGGCACTTGTGGTGCCCATGCATAGATATACCCTCCCTGAGGGCAGGCCTGTGCCCAGCAGTGGGAACTATATGTATAGGCTGATGATGATGAAGGGGATTTCAATGTAGTACCTATGTCTGGCTAAATATCTTTTCATTACACTATAGCATAATAGTCCAAGATCCGACCATAAATTTATGCACATATTTGTTTGGTGAACGAAATGTGATTTAAGTGAAAGTTTATACAGAGGTTCATACATCGCCGCCGGGTTGCCTCTTGCCCCAAGTACCTTTACCATGATAATTTATGGTTCCAATTTTTCCACCGATCTGTTTGGGAAGTAAATGAGATGCCATCTGAAAGAGACCAATCTAAAGAACTGGAATATCTAGGGTTGCCACCTCTCAGTCTGCCACAACTTCGCAACTCTTGGGTTAAAAATTACTTCTTTCACTTGTATGACTTATTTCACTTAAATCATATTTCGTTCACCAAAAAAATAGGTACATAGCTACTAAAAATAGTACCGCTCATACTGATACGAAAGAAGAATGAGGGACTTTTTATTTTTTCTATTCCATTTCTCTCCTGATTCATGTTTACGGCTTTGACTAATTATTATAAGGACTAGCCTTGCGGTAGCATTTCCCCTCTGCCACGGTATAAGCACAATTGATCTTGTGCATTTACATTCAATTTTACACCTTATCACTAAACGAGACAGCCTATAATTGCGAAATAATAACTTCGAACTTAGAACGTTTGGGGTTCACACGAGACTACTTTTCATGATTTTTAACATTCAAAATTAGAATCTAAAGTTATGGGGAAAAAAATCCAAAGTTGCGGATTTCATGTTACCTCGCCCCCCGCAAAAAGTGGCAGAAATGTTTGTTAGTAGAATTACACGCGTAACCAGTCCACATATAAATAGTCAAAGGTTTACGGAGAATAATTTACTAAAATAATTCATACCTTCATGGAAATTGAGGTTTGAATGGAAAGTATATAATCTCCCCAAATAATTATAGTGTTTTCTATGTATATTCTATAACGCACCTTTAAAACGACGTAAGAATCTCCATTGTAGAATTTTCCATAAGTTTTCGGTTCGGTGGCGACGGGCTCGAATTTCTATAAAATAATAAGATTATTAATGACATAAAACGGGCTAGACCGTCGCACATGCATGACAGAAGCATTAGGATAACTTCAACCCAAACTGTTTGTTATGGTACGAGATCCGACAATAAAATTATGCACCTATTTGTTTGGTGAGCGAAATGTGATTTAAATGAATGTTTATACAGAGGTTCATACAACACCGCCAGGTTGCCTAGCAAAATCTTGCCGCAAGTGCTTTTACCATGATGATTTTATGGGACCATTATTTCCACCGTACTGTTTGGGAAGTAAATGAGATGCCATCTGAAGGAGACCAATCAAAAGAACTGGAAAAACTGGTCTCATGATATGCTGTCGAGTGAACAGACTGTGAAAAATTATGTAAGTAAAGTACCTATACTTCATTCCAAATAAGGACGACGAGATTTTCCGATTCCTATTTCGCTTTCTGGCCAATTCTTATTTCCAAATAACCGCAAATTTGCAGACTTTAATAATATCAAAACCAATTTTTCCTCAGCCACCCGACTAATAAACATTCACTTAAATCACATTTCGCTCACCAAACAGACAGATGCATAATTTTGCGGTCGTATCTCGGAATACTACATTTTACAAGGCCTCACTTCGGTAGATGGGGTCAGTAAAAGGTTTTTTAACCTACGTTTAATAGCATGGATTTAAAAAGAACAAATTATTAGGTACCATCTTTCCGTTTTTGGCTTGGCTTATTACTAGGTAGGTATCAATCAGTCCTTTAAAAATTTTGTTTCGATAGGTGCATAAGTAATTTTTTTTTTTTTATTTATTTTCAACAAAACAGATACAAGAATATAATCTAGATATAGACAGCGAACGAAAACCGCGTACGATTTATCTGCCGCCGCTTATTCGCAATAACATAATACTATACTCCATTCCAAACAGCAACGAAATTTTAAGGCTATATTGAATTACAGAATTTTCGGATTTGAAACAATACTCTCGCTTATTCCCAGCTCCAGTAATGTCCATGATTTATGTCGGACCGGACAGTGTATCTTTCTGATCAAAAATTTTTATTTGCTAATCAGACTTGGCCAGAAAGCAAGAAAGGAATCGGCAATTCTTTTCGTCCCTATTTGGAATGAACCATATGTAACAACAAGATTTATAAATTTCAGTGGGTAGGCACGTAAAATGATTTGAGTACTTTTTTACATTTATCAGGATTTGGTAAAATGATTTGAGTATTTTTTTACATTTATCATTGATGTGGTCATACAGACAGAATGTACGAGTTTCCTTGTTTGATTACGGAACATCCTGTAAACTCTGTGAAGTCACAGTCAAAATAGAGGTCTTCATTATGTCTATTAAGGGGATATAATTCGGAGCGCGCTCCATACAAACGTACTATGGTGATATTTTCAATACTAACCAATTAAACTCAATGAAATTTTGCTGAAACAATCTTGAAACAAATATCTATGCTTGTATGGGGTCAGATTTTCGTTAAAATATACAGTTATTAAGATTTGTATGGAAATCTTTGAGGCACTATAACTTTAAAACTGTACATTTTATGGAAAATTTGGCACGATACAAGCATAGAGATTTGTTTCTAGATTGTTTCTGCAAAATTTCATTGAGTTTAATTGGTTAATATTGAAAATATCACCAGACTTCGTTAGTATGGAGCGCGCCAACACTAATGTAAACTTAATGTATAACATGGTTACAAAGTTACACAATTTTACGGTAAAATCGGGCGGAAGCGCCTTAAGGATACAATTCGGAGCGCGCTCCATACAAACGTACTATGGTGATATTTTCAATACTAACCAATTAAACTCAATGAAATTTTGATGAAACAATCTTGAAACAAATGTCTATGCTTGTATGGGGTCAGATTTTCGTTAAAATATACAGTTATTAAGATTTGTATGGAAATCTTTGAGGCACTATAACTTTAAAACTGTACATTTTATGGAAAATTTGGCACGATACAAGCATAGAGATTTGTTTCTAGATTGTTTCTGCAAAATTTCATTGAGTTTAATTGGTTAATATTGAAAATATCACCAGACTTCGTTAGTATGGAGCGCGCCAACACTAATGTAAACTTAATGTATAACATGGTTACAAAGTTACACAATTTTACGGTAAAATCGGGCGGAAGCGCCTTAAGGATACAATTCGGAGCGCGCTCCATACAAACGTACTATGGTGATATTTTCAATACTAACCAATTAAACTCAATGAAATTTTTCAGAATCAATCTAAAAACAAATTTCTATGCTTTTATAGAGTCAGATTTTCGTTAAAATGTATAGTTTTAAAGTTACAGTGCCTCAAAGATTTCCATACAAATCTTAAATTAATCCTAGCATTGAAACTGTATATTTTAACGAAAATCTGACTCCATACAAGCATAGATATTTGTTTCAAGATTGTTTCAGCAAAATTTCATTGACTTTCATTGGTTAGTATTGAAAATATCACCATAGTACGTTTGTATGGAGCGCGCTCCGAATTATATCCTCTTAAAATTATTCTGATCTTACTGTACTTGTTATTATCTGCTTTTTACCAAATTATGTTTCAATCGTAAGGAGTAGTTAGTAAGGGACATACACACAGAATGGACGAAGTTATAAATTGTTCCTTGTTTGGCTACGGGACTAGTTTGGTTTTGAAAGGTAGATAGCGATATAGCCAGATATAGCCAGTCATGTCACAGTATTCAGTATATCATTTATAGTCTAGGAAAAAAAAGGTTTGAGATTGCATTAAAGACACTTTAGTAAATTGTGTTTGAAATAATATTACTGTTAGTTTATAACACTTTTGAAGAGATTTCTTGGTTATATTGGCTCAGGAACCTGAGAAATACCTTAAAATCGATATTAATGTACAAATGGCAAGCTTATTTCTAAAAATATTTCGACCATACCAGCAATAGAGACAGTTAATTATCAAAAGGCAAATTTAATGTGTAAAAACAAACAGTAAATAATTTAGTTTTGGGGTTATAATTTTTGAAGACTTACAAAATATTAAATATCTACCCAAATTAACGATATTAACCGTGGATTATTATTTTTATAAGTAACACGTATTGAACTAAGCCATCCTGTACAAAATCACCAGTTTTCAATTTTTTGTTCATACCTAAATTTAATGTTTTGTAAATGTCTTAATTATTCAATAATACATCATAAAAAATCGGGGATTATTGAGAATTTATGTTTTTCAGGTATGTATCTACTATATTCCAAATTTTCACCAAAAGTGCAATTAATGCAACCTACTCCATACAAAAATCCGTAGATTTCCCCGACTATTAGCGATATCTTCAAACCCAATTTATTAGTACTTACGTCAATAGTCCATATTTCAATCCCAGCGCTACCACCGGCATCTGCAAACGCGGGATGTTCCATTTTAGATGAAACTAACGTAAAAATAGACTTAGTCTGGGCGAGGTATGAAGTACACTAACAAAATTCAGCTTATCTGTTACTTATCATGTACATTATGATTCATCATTATACTTATCAGTTTATCGGATAGTGCAGAAACATATTTTTATCGTAGATTACGCATGCGCTCGACTGCTTTCCCCGAGAGGGTATAGTCAGAGGCTGATGATGATCGGGAGACCGATTGCGCTAATTTAAAACATCAACGATTCTTTTCCAATTTCAGTTCTATTCACATTGCAATCCAATTACTATTCAACTGTGCTGAATTCCGCATCGCGCTAAGCTCTATGTAACTGACAGTCAAAACTGCTCTAACGGCTGTCATGAGCAGTACCGCGATTAGCGCAATACCAAGTGTGTCAAAAGTTATGGTTTGTACGTAGACAGTGACGTTCATAATTGCAATACAAGAAATAAAAATAAATTAGCTGAATGCCGCTCGGATTGCGACTGAGTTAATTCGGCGACGGGGGCTCAATTTATGCGGTCAATGCGCTATAGGCTAGAGACCTATCTTTGTTTTTTCTTTTTGTATAATTTGTACAACGAGGAAAAGCATACGCAGGCATTGTGGTACCTTCATTCCACCCAAAATAAAAAAAAGTATCTCGAACACACACGCGTGTCATGCGAACGCCGCTCGGATTGCGACTGAGTTAATTCGGCGACGGGGGCTCAATTTATGCGGTCAATGCGCTAGAGGCTTGTCACCTATCTTCTGCCATTTAGTTTAATTAATCAAAGTGTTCAGTCAAAGACCATTGTTCAGACCAGGGCATCAGATAGCAAATCATTTTTATGAGCCTATACTGGTCAAGCGCTCGTTGCCGTAGTGGAGCTTCGGCATTGGAAACGATCACAGAAGTTAACAACGTCAGGTCTGGTCAGTCTTTGGATGGGTGACCGTTTAGACTATGTATTATTGTATACATAACTTTAGCTTAAGAATTTATATTGTAATAGTTATTAAGTCGTGTTATGTTGTAGAGTTTCTGGCCGCATCTTCTCTACAGCGACAACACGTTCCGACGCGGTGGTAGCTTTAAAAAAGATTTGACGTTTGATAAGTGTGCTGCAAGCTCCTATATTGAATAAATTATATTGACTTTGACTTTGAGTGGTATTTCATCTCGAGCGTTTGCTTCGGAAGGCACGTTAAGTGGTTGGTATTCGTTAAGCCAGGTCAGAGGCTTATTAAGGCGGCTTGAATTCTCTGACAGTAAGTTGACCACTAACTTGCCTCCACCAACACGCACAGTGCCCGCGTGGTGGAGTATGGCCCACTCCCTCTCAACCCCATTCGTGAGAGGAGGCCTTTGCCCTGCAGTGGGATTCAACAGGCTATAACTTACTAACTTACTATACTGGGCAAAAGGCCTTTTCCACCCGTTTCTGATTGGGGCAACCTCTAGACTCAAAATCCCACCATATTCCCCGGTCGACCTGGATGCCAGCGTCCATCTTTGGGGATCTAACTTGAAGCCTTTCGGGATGCACACGACAGAAAAAAAAGATAATTTTTCTTTATCGATATAGTCATCTTTAGCTGTCGCATCACTATCAATAATCATTATCACGCTATCAATTGATAACATCTAAATTGATGTGATTCGATCACTCCCTGTTATAAATAGTTCCGATCAATAAAATAAAATAAAAAAACGTTTATTCAAACATTGTACGTATAGGATCCTTCTTAAGGTGGTTGCTGAGTTGTCAATTTCATACAAAAGTTTGATGCGTAATATGCGTAGACGGTACAATTAAAAGTAATATTTTATATATGCAGAAATAGTTTAGAAAACCTAGATGCCGCGTATCAAATCACATTTGTAATTTATAATATAATTACGAAGATATAAAGCTTTGAAATTTTCTATGGATAAGTTCAATACTTTATATCTTCGTAATTATACTATAAATTGCAAATGTTATTTGATACGATCATCATCTCAGCAATATTAGAAATATTTATGCAGATATTAATACAGAAAAAAGCTGAAAATGTTGTAAAATGCGACATGGCATTTGAAGGAAATTTTGACATAGGTCTTATCTCTGCAAGCGCTTCCGCGCGACTGATGGCGTGATGGCATTTGTTCATTGGCAAAATGGCGAGACGCTCGAAATTTCATAGATATTTTGGAATTGTGTTGAAGTATACAACGTGTTAATGAATAAGCGCAAAACCTCATACACCCCAACTGATTCATAACAAAATAATTAGATTGAAGTAATAATTTCATTATTTTATAGCACAGTGTGACCTAAACCCGCACTTTACGCACGTTTTTCCGGGACCTAAGTTGTCTATTTCTGCACGATGCGTAAATGAATCGACTACCTTCACATATGTAAAAAAAATGAAACAAAACCCTTTGAAATGTCGTTTGAAGCTTGGAAATGCACAGGAAACAAATGACAAGAAGGGGATAGGTTAGCGATTCTCCTGCAAGAACCTTCCTGTTGTAGAAAAAGTGACAGCGACGAAAGCAAAGAAAAACGCTGACTTAGTTCGTTTCGCGAAAATTGTAACTTTCGAGCAGCAATGGACTGTTCGAGCAGTGAATTTAGCGAGACGCGATTTCCGGACGCGATCAAAGAAATGGCGAAAACGGTGACACTGAATTTGTTGCCCACAAACTCAAAAAATTTCAGTTCATTTTCATTTTCATTTTCGGTATCAAAAAATCATTTCAATGTTTCTTTTAAAATAGCAATCTGATCCCTCGGCTCTGACTTCACGCCATGCAATAATGGGCAACTTAGGTCACTCGTATCGTAATGTACTATTAATAGTAAAAATTTCAAGTTAATCGCATTTTAAGTTTCGAGACAAAAATGATTTGTTATCATTTCAGCAATGAATGAAAGCGTTAACGTGCTCATGGATACATTTTAAGACTCTTGTTTTGGTAGTAAGTACGGAGGAGTGCCCGAGTGGTGGCTACAAACAAATTATTTAATATTTTGAAAAAAATACCTACATTGAAACCATGATAGTTCGATTCAGCTCTCGATTCTAAACAAACTACTTTCTAGTTTTGCGTTAATTCATTAACACGTTGTATAAAGAACGGTAAATAAGAAGGACCTAGCTGCCAAGCTTATGTTATGATCAAGATAATAGTATATATTTTTTGCGTAAATACAGTTTCTTCTAGATATGAAATTGTATTAATACTAAAAAAGAGGGGTAACTTTGAGAATTTTTTCGATCGATCCAAATTGTTCCCATCGTGTACTGAATAACCTTCCTGCCAAGGAAATATCCCCAACTGTAACATATATCCCATTCAAATCAAAAATTATTACATTTTGAATGGAAAAAATTGAATAAAAAAAAAAGACAATTCTTACGAGTCCCAAAGCTAACCACGCCTTAAGAAAGGTACCAAAATAAGAAAAGCATTTAGAGATTATGTGATTCAAAGCTTATATCAAAATTATCACATTTTTCTATCCATTATTTCTCGAGTTATTTGAAAGAGAGAGGTTGAATGAGATTTTATTCCTTTGCCTGCTAGGCTATTCTCAACAACACAAAATTGCTTTTCTATTGTATTTGACAGTTTTTATTTTAATGTTATTGCGGCCAAGGTATTGTAGGCACAGATATATTGTCAAGTAACGCATTGAGAAACCAGTGAAGGTCGCTCTGACAAGAGCGGTTGGTTCGAAACAAGATGGGCGTTCTGAAAAGAACGTTTTGTATTATTGTCTTCGGTCGCTCGAAACAATGTTGTCATCGAGTATAAGAAACAGGAGTGTAAGCCGCTTCAACACGAACATCTTCGGTATTCACTGCAGAGCTGTACACACGTCCTCTCGCTGCGACGACCGGAGCCAAAAGAACGAGCGCGGCCGCTGCGGAAATATTTATATAACGCGACGAGCGCCGCGGGCAGAAGTGCGGTGCGAGGGGGCGGTTGCACAAGACGAGGTTCGCGCCTCATTCCCATTGGTCCAAATAGAATCCTATTAGAATTTGTAAACTCTGGTATTCCCTCACTAATTGTACATACTTTATTTTAGATATATTTAGCTTAAGTTTTACAATAAATTATTCACTTCTACAAGAGCAACTGAGTTTCACTCTACTCTCCGAACTCGCTAAAGTATCTTAGCCATAAATCCTTTGTTTTTCAGAAAATTCAAAAGTAAATTAAAAATCAAAATATCGGTCAAAAATAACATCGGAAAAATACGTATCTCTTATTTTTTAACCTATTTTTATAGTTTTTATTAAAAACAGGTGGTTAAAAAAATGTAATGTTGTCAATTGATATGCGTTGCAATCGCGACGACAGCTTCTTGAAGAGTTGTCGGGCGTCCGGTTCCCATGGCCCCAGGGTCTCCACACCATAACCTTAGCTTAAGAATTTATATTCTAATAATTATTAAGTCGTGTTATGTTGTTTCTGGCCGCATCTTCTCTACAGCGACAACACGTTCCGACGCGGTGGTAGCTGGAAAAAAACCGGCCAGTGCGTGTCGGGTCACGCGCAGGGTTCCGTAGTTGCCCGTCACAATATAAGGACTTTTGTTTTATACTACGGTTTAACGCTAATAAAGTCTAAAAAGTACATTTTACAAGTTGGTTGACTGTTACTCGTTAACTTGTAAAGCTTTCATAGCGGTGATAGTTTTCCTTTTAAATTCGTTATATTCATTATTGCCGTGAATTTTTTCACGTATCTAGAAACAACCCTTTAACTCGCATGGGGGCACACACTTGACTCTATCAAAAATTGTCACTTTAAAGCTTAATATTTCGCTAACGGATCCCTAAATTGAAAAATGGTTTTCCTACACCCACAATATTTTTGAAAGACCTATCCAACGATACCCCATACCATGGGATATAAGTGAAATAAAAATTGCATCCCCACTTTTCGTGTAGGGGAGGACCCTAAAAAAATATTCTAGATTTTATCACTTTGTCGGCGTGATTAATATGTATGTCCATGTCAAATTACAGCTTTCTAGTACTAAGCGTCTCTGAGCTAAGCCGCGGACAGAAGGACAGACGGACGGACATGGCGATACTATAAAGGTTCCTTGTTGACTACGGAACCCTAAAAATACAGCGCAAGCCAGTGTGATTGTAGAAACGTAGAGTAGGTAACTTATTCATGTAAATGCTGAAATATCTACTCATAAATTATTATCAAATTATGAACCCCGATAAAATTAATTAACATTTAAATTAACACGCAAATTTTCTTCTTGCTATACTTATTAAGTTCACAGGATGATGTCTAATAAATAATTTGATTTGTAGCTTTTACTGGGTTGTTGATCTCTTCTCAATCTTCTCTTCTATCTTCTTCTTAGTATACATATACGTGTTGCATTAACCATCTCTCGACAACGCTACCGAGATAAGATTTTTTTTTTAAATTGGCTGTTAGAAAATTCCCATTTGTATTTTGCATTGTATTTATTTTATATCATTGAATGGCAGATTCAAAGTTGCCTTTTTTTTTGGACATGACTGATACGTCGTTGCTCAGGGAGCAGTTACTGCTTTTTACTGCGGACTATTGGAGGGACCACGAAGGGTCTACCGTGCCAAATGAATGAACTTAAGCAACCGAACTAGGGGCACCCAGAGGGGTACGGACCTCGGCATAGGACGGTGCTGGGGCTACGCGGCGGATTGGGTAGCTGGGATCGGTGAGATCAAAGTTGCCCCTAAAATTGCCCTTTAATGTATATTTAAGTTTATAAATGCCTCAAACGAATCCTTGACAAGACTTTTGTCTTAATATCCATCACGCTGATATTATAGTAAACGAAGTAAATTTTGACAACAATTTATTGTGTTTTGAAGCAATATTTTTTGGGTCTTTCTAATTATTTGATCATGGTTTGCACCAGCACGTAACTTATTATCATTGGTTTGCAAATAATATTACGTGTAACATGCTGTATAATGTTGGTATTTAGGTACCTATATTGAAAGATGTTTCTGTGTCCATAATATAATATACGAGTATTATATGTACCTAAGCACTTAATTTAAGAATCTTGTAAATTAATGAATTTTATTGGATAATAACAGGGTACTCTTAGTACCCGTGTTTGATTGTAAATTGTAATTGAACTAGCTATGAAAAGTACATTGTTCATATTTTCAATCTGTAAGTAGAATTATTATTTTCAAATCAAATTAAATAAATTGATTTACCCGAACACATTTTACAATTTAAAGATGTTACAATATACGGGGTCCTTCTTAATATCCTGGCACTTTTTTAAGGGGATGATCAGACCATCAAACTGAACAACTTTCACTATGGGACCATGATCGAAATCGCGAAAAAACTGCTCCATAAAAAACTGCAAACCTACTTTAGCCAAATATATGGGGAACTTACAATAAATAGATACAGATAGAATTGTGGGAGACTGGGAAAGTGGGAAGGCAGGCGAGGAGAGTGGGTGGTTGGGTGGAGTGGCTGGGAGGTGGGTGGGCGGGGTTGTGGGTAGGTGGGTGGCGTGGGGTGGATGGGAATTATGGGAAAGTGTCCGCATATTCAGTTGAACCCTGTATTATAACCTTACTTATAATATACATTTGGTTGTACAGTGATCAAGTATTCATGGCAGGCATGCAAATATTTTAATATTTTATAATTTCAAAGGTTACAATGTTAATGTTACAATAATAAAAATGTATTATTGTGACATTAACATTATAATTTTTTACGCTCCATTCTTTTCTGTCGCTCAGGAACAGGAACGTCATTTGCTAGAGCGAGACAGATAGCGGGAATGCGATCGCAATGACGGTCCTAAGCAACAGAAAAGGATAGAGCGTGAAAAAATGCGATTCCGTACTGCCTGGTGAGTCCCAACCTTCATAATGTGTATATTCTAGGTATATTCCGTAATACAGATTACTATGATTATGAAAGAAATATTACTATTACTGAGTCGAAAATAGGGGAATACTAATTTATTGACAGAACAGTTTATGGTTGATTGATTTTAATGTTTATCCCTCAGGTATATTCCACTCTCTCACCCAGAACCAACATTCTGTCACCAAGCAAATCATTTCTGAAATGTCCTGGGGACTCAAAACATACTATTTCAATAACATAGCAAAACTGGAACCACAAAGCCGACGTGTTGGAGTCCAATACCTCAGAGCACCGTCTCGTCGACAATACTCCCCAAATCCCGACGACGACGAAAAAATGAAAACAAAAATCTTTAGACTCATGTATGAAATGATACGAGAAGCTGAAATGAAGATGAGGAAGGCTGAGGACTTATCTAAAATAAAAGATGATAACACCGGTCTAGGATATTATGTTAAGATAGGTTATTTGTACGGTAATGCTAAAGATAAGCAATCGATCCTGAATAATATAGCTGCAACATTGAAGAGACGGTATAGCGAGTGGAAGGCAGTAGAACACGTAAACGCGTATGAACAAGCTCTAAACATAGCTATAGAGATTGATAATATAATTATAGCCCATAATGATCAGTTGAAACAAGTAAAATAAAATAAAAATAAAAATTAAATAAAAATGTTTATTATATCTCAATATTTTTAACATAATGTCACGGATGCTGCCAAACGTCGGACGTAAAAAGTGAATAGTGACAAGTGCAAAGCGAACAGTTAAGTGACAGTGTAGTGCGTTTTAGTAGTGACGTAGCGAACAGTGAAAAGTGGTGTAAGAGGAATCCCTGCGCGGATAACCGTAAGTAAGAGAATCCCAAATAAACTCTGTAAATTTGGACTTGGCGTTTCACTCCAATCCCGGAACCCGTCGCTCGTAACAATAATTTGAATTGAGATCCACCCTTCGAGCATGATAAATGCTTGTATTGGGAGGAAATCGCATCTTCCCAGCGGTTACAAATCACTTAGGTATATTGAGAGACAAGCCAAAAATAAGTAACAATTTCAAATAAAGTAGGTAATAAGTAAGTATAGTATGCAGACATAATATTAATGGGCTAAATAGTTAATTTTGTATGTTTGTGTGTGTATGTGTGTGTGTTTGTATAAATGCTTGTGTTAGTATTGGCAAATATGTCATTGTAATCTTTTTAATAGGGTTTCCACATCATCGTAACTTTGAGTTTTGAGCCATTCAGTTAAAGCTTTTTTACATAAGTATAGTGGCATGGGCTATATTTTTATTTTTCGATTAATTAAATTATACACATAGGCAGACTGAGTTGTGTACTGCAGACGTATCAGCTGTAATTGATGAAATTAATGTCCTCAGGGGAAGAGTCTACCTTGGAGTGGCGAAGTATTCCCAATTTGTGAATACGCTGAAAAATAAAAATATGTCTAATTCACCTGAATATAGTAAACATGAGAAGGAGATGGTAGAATATGAAAAGAAGTATAATGAACTGCTCACAAGGTAGTTTGGTTTATTTAAAGGTGGACTTCCGATGCCAGCGGCCGATGCGACTGACGCGCGCGTCTGACGCGTGGTTCAGTCATATGCCATATGTCTATCGCATCGGCCGCGCGCGTCTGACGCACGCGTCAATCGCTGGCATCGGTAGCGGCGCCATACGTTTTCATATTTCTCACCGATCCCCGCTACCCAACCCGTCGCGTAATCCCAGCAACGCCTATTGCCGAGGTCCGTACCCATTATGGGTGTCCCTTGAGCAGGTTGCTTAACTCACTGGTTCGGTGACCTACCAGGACGCTTCGCCGTCACTGGTATGGCCACCCCCAACAGCCCGCAGTAAAAAGCAGTAACTGTTCCCTGAGCAAACTGTATAAGTCATACAAAAAAACAAAAAAACGTTTTCATAGTAACTAGTATAGTCGCATCGGCCGTCGGCCGCGAGCCGCGCGCGTCAGTCGCATCGGCCGCTAGCATAGGAAGTCCAGCTTTAGGGTATACTAACTATTGGCGCGCTCCATACAAAAGAAGTCTGGTTATATTTTAAATACTAACCAATTTAATTCAGTGGAAATTTTCAGGAACAATCTAGAAAGTAATCTCTATGCTTGTATCTTGTCAGATTTTCGTTAAAAGATACAGTTTCAATGCTAGAATTAATTTAAGATTTGTATGGAAATCTTTGAGGCACTGTAACTTTAAAACTATACATTTTAACGAAAATCTGACTTCTTAGTTTCTAGATTGTTTCAGAAAAAAATCATTGACTTTAATTGGTTAGTATTGAAAATATAACCAGACTTCGTTTGTATGGAAAAACAACATTTTATAATAAAGCAAAAGTTACGAATCATGATTTATTTATTGAAATTAAAATTGAAACCAAAACACTCTATTCACAACACAAAAATTTTACAATAATATTAAATCTAAGTAATTAAATATTACAAAGTAATTAACATTTAATTGTTTTAATGAAAAATACAACTTGCAATTAAAATTAGAGTCAAAACAACAAAGCTTCCATTGCTGTTGAATGTCGATGAATTTTTGACTTTATCCTGTAAGAAACATAATATTACATTTTAATAAAATACGCTTTTGAGAAATTATATGTGGTACTATAATGAGCGTCTGTCTTGTCTTTTAAAATTTGGTTTCTAAAAAACTCGACAGATGGCATGTTTATCGCTCCATAGAGACGTTCGCCAGGTCCTGTCAAAATCATGTCAAGACTATGCCTCCCTTTTTTTAAAGACGAGTCGCGCTGCAATTCTGGCGGAGTACGGACGCGCGTGCGTATCGACGCGATAGGATTGCACGTGGCTCCTCCATT
Source organism: Agonopterix alstromeriana (assembly GCA_963924505.1). Classification (NCBI taxonomy): domain Eukaryota; kingdom Metazoa; phylum Arthropoda; class Insecta; order Lepidoptera; family Depressariidae; genus Agonopterix; species Agonopterix alstromeriana. The sequence goes on from OZ004688.1 coordinate 1,869,462, forward strand.
TTGTGAACTCTTTTGTGTTTTATCCTTAAAACAATCACTTGAGATTATAACCTACTTACTACCACTCTAGACTTAATAAATACAACTGATCATTTTCCTTCATATTCTATCCACATAACGAGACATTGGCTGAATTGTGATAACGCATCGGATGCCACTAAACAAAAATTGAATTGAATTGAATTTTTTTAAAGACCAAGGGATCGAGCCAATACAGCCATGTCAGACGCAGCGAAGCAAGCTCGAAATTTTGAGCACCACGTCTTAGCTGTGGGTAAAACTCTTTAGGATTATGTGTAGACACCGTAACTAAAACAGATACTTAGGCCGAGATTCAGAGACGATTTGTAAGTCATAGTTCGAACTCCCGTATGTCAAAATCCATACATTTTCGCCCCGCTTAGCCCCGAATTTTAGTATTAGAGCGAGCGAAGCGAGCTCGACTTTTCTCTGCTCTACGAATTGGTTATAGACAGAGCTCAATCAATCTATATTTTTCCCGAATTTGACGCCCCTAGTAAAGTGCCGCCCGGGGCATACGCCCTCCCTCGCTACGCTACTGGTCTTTGCAACAACCGTGAGCGTGAGCAGTCTCCACATAGTTTACAATGGAAAATAGTATAAGAGATAGACCTACTTTTCGTTATCATCAGCTGCAAGACTGATCAAGTATTCATAGGGTGTAGAATATCTCTGTGATGGGGATGGACCAGGTCTGCCTGCATAACTCCAGTTGGTTTAGGAGTTACGGACGGTCAAAGGTCATATAAGCCGTTCAAAGGATACCGGTTTTATACCGTTGTTACGATAGAGCGAGAAGAAAAAACATTTATAAAAACTAGTTTCTTGTATGAGCACCCCCGTTAATTTCTTAACTTTTTGTCACTTTTATTATTTGTTGGCAAATCTGCCACAATAACGCATATTCTTTGAAAGTTTTAACTGTCTACCTATTACGGTTCAAAAATTACAGCCCTAAATAGGTAGGACAGACAGACATACGGACGGACAGCGTAAGGTTATGTATAGAGTCCCGCTTTCACCCTTTGGGCACGGAAACTTAAAATTATCATTGACATCGATTGGTTGAAATCCAAAATATAATCGAACTTCGTTTGTATGGAGCGTGCTGTGAGGACCCATTCCCCACTAACCTGCACCAAATTAAGCTTTTTAGTAACACTCCGCTCGCAGCTGAACTCATCGATGGACGTCCTGAAGCGTTCCACTTCCTTCTTGTTGTTCAGGTCGGGTTGAAACTTGAAGCTGCAATCAATTTCATTCATCATCATCGTCCGCAACTGAACATTGACCTCTCCCAAGGTGGATGAAGGAAGGATCTTTGGAAGGCTTGCGTGATATACCAAGATCCGACCGCAAAATTACACACTTATTTGTTTGGTGAACGACATGACTGTGATTTAACTGAAAGTTTGTACAGGGGTTTATACTACGCGGCCGGGTTGCCTAGCTAAATCTTGCTGCAAGTACCTTTACCATGATGATTTATGGTATCAATTTTTCCACATATCTGTTTGGGGCAGACTGAGAGGTGGCAACCCAAGTTTTTCCAGTTCGTTAGATTGGTCTCCTTCAGATGGCATCTCATTTACTTCCCAAACAGATCGGTGGGAAAAATGGTACCATAAATCATCATGGTAAAGGTACTTGCGGTATAAACCCCTGTATAAACTTTCACTCAAATCACATGTCGTTCACCAAACTAATATGTGCATAATTTTGCAGTCGGATCTTGGGCTATGAGGATGAAAGTTAAATCTGGAAGTTCCTTCAAGACATTTTTTTTTAATCATTATTTATACACACGGCGACACATCATAGAGTAATGTATATCGTCGCGCGGCCAGGTTATGTTGGTTTTGCGTAGCTTGATGTGTCGCCGTGTGTACTGTCTTGCCTTATAATACTTTCGGACTTTTCGAAGGCGTACTTAAGGCCCGGTTATTCGAGTGCAAGCGTCTTTCTTACAAGCATAAGTTTGCAATTAGCCATCCCGCATCAATTGGAGGCAGGTCCGCAAAAAAACGTATTTTTCACCATTGATATCTTTTCTCTTGGGTGGTGGAGGAAAAAACTAGCCTGAGAATAACTTAGACAATGTCATTTCCTATTTTTCAGTGTATTTTTTTATTTGTAGTGTTAATAATTTATAAGTAAAACTGGTCAAATAGTAATAAGCTTACCTATCTTTGCATGATACGAGTATGATCGAGAGAAGTAATAACTATCGTGTGTTTAGCCAAAGAATAATCAAGAACAGTTAATGAACAACAATATTTATTTTTTCTGGATTAAAACAACGACTATTTCATGCCTTAAAAATCAACCACAAATAGGTCGATTTGGAAGATCATGCCCTTAACGCCGAAGCCAACACGTTAAGGCCCGTCAGACAATTTGATCTAAATGGTGATACACGAGCGCAGTGAAGACCAAAAAAATCTTTGGGTGATACATATTAATTTGACACTGACCTGCGACTATAGTGCCTTCCTGACTAGAGTAAAAGCATGGAAAAAATCGCGGTAAGTTATTCCCCAAATCACTTGAATACACTCTCTCTTCCCCTTCCTGAACAGAGGAGGAGATAATTGATGACTTGGTACTCACTTGTTACGAGATCTTGCAATACTTTTCCCCTCTTCAGTATTGTTAACAATGTCTTTCAAGGGATCCGCAACACCTTCCTTATAATCTGTAAATAATTTTCATTGTTTCAGTACCTTTCTCCAAGTGTACACGCCGCGAAAGTGTACTCCGTTTCTATGTTTGATTCCTACTTAGATAATAATGTCGGAACGAAACCGGACCGGAGTTAGACCGAATCAGAGAAGATATTTCTTTGATATCCTGACTACAATATCACACTTAGGAAGACATTACTGTTAAGTTCAGGACCCTTTAGCCACGATTTATACAGAAGAGACGTGTGGCGGTGGCGGATAATCTAAGTAACACAATATAAACCTTATAGTACGCAGCATAGCGTCGTTTTTGTCGTAAAGGAGAATCGCGCCCGCGCCTCCAGGCGACGTCACCTGGAGACGCGGGCGTGATTCTCCAAACGACGCTATGCTACGTACTATAGGGTTTATAACTGTGTTACTTTGACTATCCGCCACCGCCACACGTCTCTTCTGTATAAACAGCGCAGTTTATTCACAGGAAAGCGTAGGTAGCATACCATATATTATAGCCATACTTAACCATCTGGTTCTGATACAGTTATACTTCCGACTTGTTATTTATAACGAAAAGTACCAGTATCTTTATATATTTCAGCTAGTTCCTTCTCTATCCTAGCTTCCTCATCATCTTGGGTGTCGTCTATCTTGTCAATGTCTTTCACTTTTCGTCTTGTTTCCAAAGTAGTCTGTAGAATAAAGAAAGGTAGATACAACTTATTAGGAATGAGGTGATACGTCAGAGAACTAAAGTACACTGTAAAGCAAGCTGAAGTGGCAATGGGCTGGTCATTATCTGCCAAAGAACTGACAGCCGATGGGGAGGCAGAGTTCTAGAGTGGAGACAACGAACTGGCAGGCGTAGTGTGGGATGCTCTGTCAGAGAACTAATGTAGTTTACATAGCTCTGAAAATTACTAGTAACCTAAGCTGGTCATATCTGCCAAGAAACTGCAAACCGATGGGGAGTATAGAATATAAGATCACGAACTGTGCAGGCAAAGTATGGGATGCTCTGCGGTGCTGCACCAACGACCTAAGACAGGTAGCAAAGACTGGCTGGATGAGGAAGGATGAGAGTAGAGGTAAATGGCTGGCCTTGGTAAAGACCTTTGCTCAACAGTGGACGATGGCAGGCTGTTGATGATGAGATAAGATCGCAGACATATCCATCTTAAGATAAATCTACAACACTTTTCTCTGTTTGAATTTTATCCTTGCTACCACATCCCATATTGCAGGGCATCGCGTGGTGGACTGACGTCCATACGCGTGCCCAATGTGGATTGGGACTTGACATACGCTTCAGAATTTCTTCTTCACCGTCTGCAGGTTTCCTCACGATGTTTTCCTTCACCATTTAAGAGCAGTCTCATTGATACTATTTTCCATGCGGTTTCGAAACGGGGCCCTCATGACTGAGTGTCCATATTTCTCCACAACGCACCACCTTTGTCATAAGGTATGCTTTTGTTCCGTGGCATGAAGAATTCGAAAGCATGATTCATCATTATCATCAGCGTATATCTTATGCTGTTCTTCTTCTTCAGGTTCCTCTCCATGACTGGAGGTTGGTAGTCAACTCTGCATATCCTTGCCTATCTCTCGCTAAACCAAACGAAACAGAGCTCTTCGATGCTGGCGATGCCTGTCCACTCCTGCCAAATGTTGTATAAGTAACTCACCGTTTTTTTGACTTCTTTCTTGGTAACCGGGCCTGGTTTTAATGTGGTGGTCACGTCTTTGTCCTCATCGTCTACTTCAGCTGAAGGTTCCTCGTCAATGTCTGGTGGTAGACCTGCAACAGTATCCAATCAAGCTTTTAGAACACACATCCTCAACAGTTTGATATTTCGTTCTTTTGCGCATCTTCTATGCAGAAGATCGCCCCATATCTAAGATATACAGGGTGTAAAGGACAGCCCTCCGCAAACTGAAACGGTGAACTCAGACCATCAAACTGAACAACTTTCACTATGGAGCCTACCACAGGAAACGCGAAAAAAATCAGCTGTCATCTGTGTTGCCTCTTTTTTTTGTGGTATAACTTTGGTTTCGGTTAATTATATTTAAATCTAGTCGAAAAATGAAAAATTATGCCTCCAAGGTATTTCGTCCTACTATTGCGCCTTAACTTCGGTGATCGTTTCCAATACCGAAGGTCAAATAACCTTTTTGAGGTGGATTAGGCAATAATAAGTTGCAAATTCAAACCTTTTAAAGGATCTCCAATCTCAATAACTTCCTGTCCCATAGATTCGGTCAATGATTTCACATTATTTTTGCACGACACACAGTATATAAAAGAATAAATTAGAAATAATGAGAGAAAACGCATTTTGTTAAATTTTTATTGAAAGTCGTTTAAGGAACAATTTGTTTCGGTCAACTAGATTTTTATTTCGAATTTCTAGTCGGGTTGAAAAGGAGGTAAGACAAAAATTAAAATTGAGATTGCAGTTGGCGCGTTCCACACAAACGAAGTATGGTTATATTTTCAATACTGTCCAGTTAAAGTCAGTAAAATTATTCAGAAACGATCTATAAAGTAATCTCTATGCTTGTATCTAGTCAGATTTTCGTTAAAAAGTATAGTTTTAAAATTAAAGTGCCTCAAAGATTTCCATATAAATCTTAAATTAATCCTAGCACTGTAACTGTATATTTTAACGAAAATCGGACAAGATACAAGCATAGAGATTTGTTTCTAGATTTTTTCTGCAAAATTTCATTGACTTTAATTGGTAAGTATTGAAAATTTCACCAGACTTCGTTTTTATGAATCGCGCACTTACGCATTCGGAATAAACTTCTCTTAAGGGGTGATTGTACCCATGATGCTGAACCACTTTCCATAAGAAAACAATAGGAAATTAGCAAAAAAAATTGTCGCCTTCTCTTCTCACATTCACGTTCGAACAGCTGATTGCATTTAGTATGGGAAGCATTGACTTACCAACTTCTGGACGTAGGGTCCGGGCTCAAATGTGTCCAAACCAAAAGAGCACCAAAACGTAGAGAACCAATTACGCGACAGTCTTCGTTTGATCGGCCGACAACGCGTGCGCGCGCCCCAATGGGGGAGTGGAATGGAAAAGAAAGACCAAATTTTCAATGTTTTTAGTTGGTTTATATTACTACACGTACTTAGGTTTGTGTAGTTTAGTCTCGGACACTTTTTTCGAGAATTATGTGCTAGACCCGGCGTCCATAGTATTCTACGTCAATGATGGGAAGTCAAAAACATTATTTACGAATCACCTATAGGTTTCTTAGAGAAAGTTGTTCAATATCATGGGTATTGTACCCATTAAAGTAATGCAACTGTTTACCTAACACCCTGTAGAAAGGACAAAAAAAGGGAAAAGCCGTGGTGGTCCAGTGGCGAGTAACCTTGCCTGCCGTGCAGGAGGCGATGGTTCGATCCCCGTCCAGACAGACTCGTACCAATGAGTTTTACGGAATTTATGTACGATTTGTAACACCACTGGCTTTTCGGTGAATAAAAACATCGTGAGGAAACCTAAATTCTTTAATTTCGAGGCATGTATTGTATTCAATGTCCATTTTATAAGTGGCGACGGGCTCACCCCCCGTCACACTAGACAGAGTTTCGATACTACTGGTGAAACGTGAATGCTCTGAGTTTTCAAAATACCTCGGGGAATATAGTCGTGAGCATATGCTTATGCCTATAGAAAGGAAGATAGAGGATGATGATGATAAGCCAATTTTGAATTTAAATTTATCTCAAACTTGACACAGACTTTCGTATCAATCAACTGGGTCCCAATCTCGTTGGTGAAATGCGGTCAGGCTGAATGGTGCCAATATTGCTTTCAGTTAGGTGTTAACTGTGCTGGTTACTGGCAGCCCTTTGGGTGGATTAATCTTTTGAATATGGTAAGTAACAGTGTACTTTTTTCCCGCTAATTTTGATGTATTACGCAGTCTATTTTAGAAGAGTGTCTCCAAGGTGAGCAAGCTACTGTGGGGGATATTATGAGAGCATTGATATCTTAAAATAACGTGTTAATGAATAAGCGCAAAACCTCATTCACCCCAACTGATTTATAACAAAATAATTCGATTGAAACAATAATTTCATTATTTTGATAGTTAAAATTTAAAGTTATTCACATTTTAAGTTTTGAGGCTAAAATGATTTGCTATCATTTTAGCAATGAAAAGCGCTAACGTGCTCATGGATACATTTTAAGAATCTTGTTTGGGTAGTAGGTATAGTGAGAGTGCCTGAGTGGTGGGATGAGATCTAGTTCAGTAAATTTAAAATTTCACAATCAAATTATTTATTACTAGCAGCCCGTCCCGGCTTCGCACGGGGTAGACAAATAAATTTTAAGACTCATTTTTCTACACCTTCGGTTACATTGTTCAAATTTTACCAAGAATCACTAATTTTTTTCAAAATGAAATGTAGCCTATGTCAAATTGGAAGAATGTAGCATTCTATTGGTGAAAGAATTTTTTAAATCGGCCCAGTACTTTTTGAGCCTATTCATTACAAACATACAAACATACAAAAATAGGTACAAATCTTTCCTCTTTATAATATTAGTGTAGATTAGTGTAGATAAAAAATTACCTACGTTGAAAACATAATAATTCGATTCTGCTCTCGATTCTAAACAAACTACTTTCTAGTTTTGCGTTAATTCATTAACATAGTTTAGAAAATCTAGATGCAGCGTATCAAATAACATTTGCAATTTGTAATATAATTATGAAGATATAAAGCTTTGAACTTATCCATAGAAAATTTTATATCTTCGTAATCTCACTAATATTACAAATGCGAAAAAGATGCGAAAGTTTGTGACGATGTTTGTTAGTTTGTATGTTTGTGGCTCAATCACGAATAAACGGCTGAACAGATTTGGATGAAATTCGGCACAGCGATAGATAATGTTCTGGATTAACACATAGGATACCTTAAAGTCCATGCAGACGGAGTCGCGGGCAACAGCTAGTTATATTATACAACAGCTGTTTAATATATAACTGAACTAGATTCACAATCAACGTTCGAAAAATGGCAGAACTAAAAGTGCTCATAAGAGCTCTTTTTAGGGTTCCGTAGTCAACAAGGAACCCTTATAGTTTCGCCATGTCCGTCCGTCTGTCCGTCTGTCCGTCTGTCTGGCTTAGCTCAGAGACGCTTAGTACTAGAAAGCTGTAATTTGACATGAGTATACAATGTGTTAATGAATTAACGCAAAACTAGAAAGTAGTTTGTTTAGAATCGAGAGCAGAATTGAATTATCATGTTTTCAACATAGGTAATTTTTTTCAAAATATTAAATAATTTGTTTGTAAAATTAAAAATTTACTGAACTCGATCTCAACCCACCCCAACCCACGGGCTCACTTACCCTACTTACTACCAAAACAAGATTCTACAAAATGTATTCATGAGCACGCTTTCATTCATTGCTGAAATGATAACAAATCATTTTTGCCTGAAAACTTAAAATGTGAATAACTTTAAATATTAACTATCAAAATAATGAAATTATTGTTTCCATCTAATTATTTTGTTATAAATCAGTTGGGGTGTATGAGGTTTTGCGCTTATTCGTTAACACGTTGTACATATTTTTAAAAAGAAAACTATTAAAACAAAAATACCCCTTCTAAGTCTGTGACGGGCAACTACGGAAACCTACCCTGCGCGTGGCCCAACACGCACTTGGCAGGTTTTTTTTTTACTTGCTTAAAGTAAACATACCAAATACGACTAAGTTTATAAATCAAAAACCACATACCTATTCGTGCCACCAGCATGCATACTTGATTTGTTTGGGTTATGTGTCAGATTCGAACAAACATTTTCTAAGATTTTGTATGAGACTTGGAGTCTATACAGGTTGTATGGAAAAGTATCATTAACTTTTAAATCACATACATTTTTTTTTCTGAAAGGTTTGCTGCCATAGTAAAAGTTGTTCAGTTTGATGCGTAGAGTATGTGGTTTAAAGGTTAATAATACTGTTCCTTACACCCTGTATATTATTTATGTCAATGTATAACGGCCATTAAAAAAACCGGTCAAGTGCGAGTCGGGCTATTCGGGCATCGAGGGTTCCGAATCATACACATACGTTGTGTTATGTACGCTAACATGTTAAATTAAAAAAAAAAATTGTTATTTTTATTATTTGTTATACTATAGAGTTTGCTCTATAATCACACCAAGTTTGACGCTTGTATGTATTACCGTTTTTACGATAGAGCGATTGATAAAAACTAGTTTCTTTGTATGAGGACCCTTTATTTTTGACTTTTTGAAATCCACCGTAATAACGCACATTTATACCTCTCTTATTTATTCTTCAGCATATACAGGTTTCCTCACGATGTTTTCGTTTGAGTGTAGTCGGTATTATATCTGCGTAACAATGTGTTAATGAATTAACGCAAAACTAGAAAGTAGTTTGTTTAGAATTGAGTGCAGAATCGAATTATCATGTTTTCAAAATAAGTAATTTTATTCAAAATAATAAATAATTTGATTGTGAAATTTTAAATTTACTGAACTCGATCTCAACCCACCGCACTGGTACACTCACCTTACATACTACCAAAACAAGATTCTTAAAATGTATCAACGAGCACGCAAGCGCTTTCATTCATTGCTGAAATGATAACACATCATTTTTACCTGAAAACTTTAAATGCGAATAACTTTAAATTTTAACTACCAAAATAATGAAATTATTGTTTCAATCGAATTATTTTGTTATAAATCAGTTGGGGTGTATGAGGTTTTGCGCTTATTCATGTTGCATAGAGCCTTTGTCATGCGGAAGGCCAGGAATACTTATCCAGGATATAGGATAATTTGTCAGTTCCCATTTGTCAGAACTGACAAATCGATCGCAGCGCCCGGAGTTGCAGAAATGTGTACTTATGTTGGTCAACCTGTATAAAAATATAATTGAATCTATGCAAATCCACACACTAACTCAACACCAAATCTCCAAAACTGTAAAGACTACAAGCTTAAAATTTGGCATGGAAGTTTCTATTGGCATCTACGTGCTCTCTAAAAAGGTTTTTTTGAAATTTTATCTCCAAAGGTGTGAAAACCGGGACAAAAGTTTGTGCTGAAATTAGTGCAGTGCTAATTTCAGCACAAACTTTTCTAGGAAATGTAATATTTTAAAATTTTTAATATTGATAATGTATTTCTAATTTCTTTAGTTTTTACATTATTTTATTATAAATTACTAACTTTTAACTATCATGTATGTGTGTCGTGCACATAGCCAATACCATGACTTTTATTCCATCTAATTCGAAGTTCACAATTTCGCCGACAGATGGAGCTGGATGTACACATCACCCGTAAAATGACGGAGACGTGGGGCTTCAGACTGATTGGGGGAGTTGACTTCGGGATGCCTCTAACAGTTGTCAAGGTACTTACCGAACCAATTCTCTAATATTTATAACTATACTACTGAATTACATACAGGAGGACATAATTTGGTACCTAGGTATTAAGTGTACTTTTACGAATAAGAATACGAATACGAATATTGATTTTACTATTCGGCGAATACGAATACAAATACGAATAGCGAAAAATAATTTTAAAATGTTGAAAAGACACGCTAATCATTCGAAATATTATTTAAATATTCAAAATCGACAGCGTGTTGGACATGCTCAAAAATTCCTAAATTCCTGAAGTCCTGACCAATGTTTTGTTCCATTTTAAAAGACACTTTTACGGGTGGTAAAAGAAAACCCTTTTTTGACTCCCGAAACCCTTGAAAAATTTTATTTCTGGAGACACAGTGGATAATTTGAAAGATGACTGTTTCTGGAAAAATTTATTCAGCGGCAGCGTAGGAAAATGTATGTCTTTCTGACAAAAAGTAAGTGGGTTTTGCGAAAACATTTAATTACGAATGACGTCGCGCGCTCGCGGCATGGTGCCTCGATAAACGTTTTATCGCGCCTGTTAACTCGTTCGTTCGCGCGCAAAAATAAAAGGAGCTAAGGCACGATAGCGCTTTATCGCGCCATCATGCCGCGGGCGCTGATATTCTCCGAATACGAATATTCGGTGATTGGCTGCTATTCGGCGAATACGAATATTTGTATTCGTTGCATCACTAGTAAAATTACATTGAAACATTCTGTACTGTTACCATCCTTGTACCTATCTTTATATTTATACTTATATTACATGTAATTTATAGCAATAAATAATTGAATTGAATTAAATTGAGTTAGTTATAGCCTGTAGAATCCCACTGCAGGGCAAAGGCCTCCTCTCACGAATTATGGTGAGAGGGAGTGGGCCATACTCCACCACGCGGGCCCAGTGCGGGTTGGTGGAGGCAAGCTAGTGGTCAACTTGCTGTCAGAGAATGAAGTATTAAGAGGATATAATTCGGAGCGCGCTCTATACAAACGTACTATGTTGATATTTTCAACACTAACCAATTAATCACAATGAAATTTTTCAGAATCAATCTAAAAACAAATTTCTATGCTTGTATAGAGTCAGATTTTCGTTAAAATGTATAGTTTTAAAGTTACAGTGCCTCAAAGATTTCCATACAAATCTTAAATGAATCCTAGCATTGAAACTGTAGATTTTAACGAAAATCGGAATCGGACAAGCATAGATATTTGATTCAAGATTTTTTCACCAAAATTTTATTGACTTTAATTGGTTAGTATTGAAAATATCACCATAGTACGTTTGTATGGAGCGCGCTCCGAATTATATCCCCTTAAGGAAGAAGCAAAGTAAAACCGGTCCATTGCGAGTCGGGCAACTAACGCACCGAGGGTTCCGTACCACACGACCACACAACATATTCATGAAACATTTTTTTTTCGTAAATTTTCCCTATTATTGTCTTGGTATTTAGTGAAAATAACATGTGGTACATACAACATGTAACGCGCGCCATAAATTGTACATAAGTTTCTATTTTTGCATGGATAAACCAAAAGATGTCTGACCACAACCCGAATATCCGTGTACCCGAGGTCACTAGCTTATAGATTATTAATTTTACTTTATAGTATCAATTATTTTATTAAATAGACTATGTATTTTTGTATACATAACTTTAGCTTAAGAATTTATATTGTAATAGTTATTAAGTCGTGTTATGTTGTAGAGTTTATGGCCGCATCTTCTCTACAGCGACAACACGTTCCGACGCGGTGGTAGCTTTAAAAAAGATTTGACGTTTGATAAGTGTGCTGCAAGCTCCTATATTGAATAAATTATATTGACTTTGACTTTGAATAGATGTGCAAAAAAAAATTTCGACCTCGCTCCGTAATTTTTTGTGTAGGTCTGTCTTCTTATAAAGATTAGGGTGTCGCAAAATCGGTCTGTGCCCCGGGCGCCAGAATCCGACGCTAGATACGGCACTGCCATTTTTTTTTTTTTTTTTTTTTTTTTTTTTTTTTTTTTTTTTTTTTTTTTTTTTGACTGACATATACAGTTTGGGGGCAGGGAGCATTTACTGCTTTTTACTGCGGGCTTTTGGGGGTGGCCATACCAGTGACGGCGAAGCACCCTGGTAGGTCACCGAACCAGTGAGTTAAGTCCTATATTAAGGTTCCTAAGTCAACAAGGAACCCTTAAAATATTTTTTTAGGGATGAAAACATGAAAAGGGACACGAAAATTGGGGATGATTTTTTTTTTCTCGTCTTTCCCATGGTGTGGGGTATCGTTGGATAATTCTTTTAAAAATATTGTAGGTGTAGGAAAATTCACGACTGTAGTGTATATGACGAATTTAAAAGGAAAACCATCACCGCTAAGTAGGCTTTACAAGTCATTTCATTTCATTTATTCATTCAATAACAATAATACATTGTGTCTGAACATCACACGTTATATTAAAATAAAATCGTTTAACAAAATATACGTAGATAAAATTACAATATATATAGTTAATTTTTTTATGAATTAAAATTATGTTATGTTGTCTTAAGTTAACGAGTAATAGTCGACCAACTTGTAAAATGTACTTTTTAGATTTTATTAGCCGTTATAACGGTAGTATAAAAAAAAACCTTTTAAGTCCGTATTTTGTGACGGGCAACTACGGAACCCTACCCTGCGCGCGTTCCGACACGCTCTTGGCCGGTTTTTATTCCTTAGGAGAATACGCCCCTGGTGCCATGCTTCTATTATTATTATTTTTTTATTTTATTTATAATTAATGGACTTTTTGCTTGTGCGTTAGCACCGCATTTCCGCCAATGTCAAGTAGTTTCTGGGAGTATCTATCCCAATCTCAAGGATTGTTTTTGATAAAGAACAAGAAGAGATTAAGGAATGCGGAGCCCCGTGGCAGGCAAAGACACGACGCGCGGACAACACGCGAGACAAGTTCTCGGGTCAGAACCTGCAACGTGACTCTTCGCTTCTATTATTATAGGGAATGCTTCAATTTCAACAGCGATTGACAACGTGACATTGACAATAAGATGCCGATATAAATAAAATACTATTTGGCAGGCGAAGTGATCGGTGCATTGAGTTGCGACACGCTGCCCTTGTGCAATCGACGAGATTTGGCTTTGATTATGGGTTTCATTGGAAGGTACTGTTTTTAAAATGAACACACAACATTAATCGTGGTGGTCTAGTGGCGAGTAACCTTGCCTTCCGTGCAGGGGCGATGGTTCGATCCCCGTCCAGGCCGACTCGTACCAATGAGTTTTTCGGAATTTATGTACGATTTGTAACACCACTGGCTTTTCGGTGAAGGAAAACATCGTGAGGAAACCTGCATGCTTCAATTTCGAGGCATGTATTGTACCCACTGTCCATTATGTGGCGACGGGCTCACCCCCCGTCACACTGGACAGAGTTTCGGTACTACTGGTGAAACGTGGATGCTCTGAGGTTTCAGAACATCTCTGACTACCCCCTCGGGGAATATAGTCGTGAGCATATATACACAACATTAAAAATGAAATGAACGCTTCATGCAGGCACAGGTCCGGCACTTCATACAACGTTTTGGATTTGACGCACTTGGTGCAAATCGTCCTTGACAATCGTGTTAATGAATTAACGCAAAACTAGAAAGTAGTTTGTTTAGAATCGAGAGCAGAATCGAATTATCATGGTTTCAACGTAGTTTTTTTTTTCAAAATATCAAATAATTTTTTGTAAAATTTTAAATTTACTGAATTTGATCTCAATCCACCGCTCAGGCACTCTCACCCTACTTACTACCAAAACCAGATTCTTTAAATGTATCCATGAGCACGATAGCGCTTTCATTCATTGCTGAAATGATAACAAATCATTTTTGCCTCAAAACTTAAAATGTGAATAACTTCAAATTTTAACTATCAAAATAATGAAATTCTTGTTTCAATCGAATTATTTTGTTGTAAATCAGTTGAGGTGTATGAGGTTTTGCGCTTATTCATTAACACGTCGTATAGGGTCCTTCTTAATATGCTGACACTTTTTAAGGGAATGATCACACCGTCAAGCTGAGCAACTTTCTCTATGGCACCAAAATCCAAATCGCGAAAAAAAAATCTGCTGTTCCATACAAAACTGCAAATTTACTTGAACCAAATGTAGGCTGATTTTTTTTCCCGATTTCTATGTTGGTCCCATATAGAAAGTTGTTCAGTGTGGTGGTCTGATCATCCCCTTAAAAAAGTGTCAGCATATTAAGAAGGACCCTGTATGTAGGGTTGACTCACCACGCATCGTATGAACATAATCTACATTTCGTTACTTTTTATTGCATACGCATACATATGCTCACGACTATATTCCCCGAGGGGGTAGTCAGAGATATTCTGAAACTACAGAACATCCACGTTTAACCAGTAGTACCGAAACTCTGTCCAGTGTGACAGGGGGTGAGCCCGTCGCCACTTGTAATGGACAGTGGATACAATACATGCCTCGAAATTGAAGCATGCAGGTTTCCTCACGATGTTTTCCTTCACCGAAAAGCCAGTGGTGTTACAAATCGTACCTACATAAATTCCGAAAAACTCATTGGTACGAGTCGGCCCCGACGGGGATCGAACCATCGCCTTCTGCACGGCAGGCAACGTTACTCGCCACTGGACCACCACGGCTTCGACATCTCCAAATAGGTTACCTAATTATTTTTTCTTTTTAAATGTTTGTTTTCATGTTCTTCATTCTAGGTGTTACCAGGCTCTCCGGCAGATAGGGCGGGACTACAAAACGGGGACATGGTATCCTGGATCAGCGGTACACCAGCGCAAGATTTGTCGCACGAAGAATCTCGGAAGGTGGTCGCAGTCGCTACTGACAGCCTCTCCCTTGGAGTTACGCGGTAAGTGACACGGTGTAGATCAACGCTACATCGGCGCACGATTTGTCGCACGATGAGTGGCGGGGAAGATAGATAGATTTATTAACATAAAACAAATAAATGTAGGTAGCTAAATTAAACATTATAAATAATGAGAACTTATAACTAACTTAACCTAAAATATGGTGAAGGTCTGGGCCGCTCGGGAGGGTAGCCAAGATGCTTGCAGAGTTTCCTCGCTGAACGGCTAAACTGATCCGTTGAGCGAGGAAAGCGCCAGCCAGATAGATAGATAGATAGATTCATCAGAAAAATACAGGAAAAACTGACAGACAAAGTTAGTAGGCAATACTATGGAGTCCGTGTAAGGAGGTCCGTGCAGCAATTAGTCGGGGAAATCTACGGATTTTTGTATGGAGTAGGTTGCATTAATTGCACTTTTGGTGAAAATTTGGAATATAGTAGATACATACCTGAAAAACATAAATTTTCAATAATCCCCGATTTTTTATGTTGTATTATTGAATACTTAAGACATGTACAAAACATTAAATTTAGGTATGAACAAAAAATGGAAAACTGGAGATTTTGTACAGGATGGCTTCGTTCAATATGTTTTACTTATAACAATAATAATCCACGGTTAATATCGTTAATTTGGGTAGATATTTAATATTTTGTAAGTCTTCAAAAATTATAGCCTCAAAACTAAACTATTTACTGTTTGTTTTTACACATTAAATTTGCCTTTTGATAATTAACTGTCTCTATTGCTGGTATGCTGGTCGAAATATTTTTAGAAATAAGCTTGCCATTTGTACATTAATATCGATTTTAAGGTATTTCTCGGGTTCCTGAGCCTATATAACCACGAAATCTCGACAAAAGTGTTATAAACTAACAGTAATATTATTTCAAACACAATTTACTAAAGTGTCTTTAATGCAATCTCAAACCTTATTTTTCCTAGACTAAATAGGGAGTTACCACGATGAACCATTAAATAACAAACACAATATAGTAAATGTTGAAAAGCCGTGGTGGTCCTGTGGCGAGTAATCTCTTGCCTGCCTCTTGAAGCGATGGTACGATCCCCGTCCAGGCCGACCCGTACCAATGAGTTTTTCGGAATTTATGTACGATTTGTAACACCACTGGCTTTTCGGTGAAGGAAAACATCGTGAGGAAACCTGCATTCTTATATCTAAACGTGTATTGTGTCATAAATATATGAATAATTTCTATTTATATATGTTTGACCACCTTGTTTGATATGATATATCTGATGGCGACTGTACTAGTGAACCTTCAGGATTGTGATTTTTTTATAGAATTTGAAAAGGGGGAAAATCCGGTTACGAAATCGTATCCTTATTCGGAATTCCGTATGTGGCGGACCTCTGTTAAAACAGCTTTAACAGCTGTCAAATGATTAGCGTGATAAGAAGTCCAATTACGGTTCAGTGGAGTTTTATTTAGCGCGATTGGTCTCCTGATGAGGGTGACACACTCTTACGAGTTACGCAGTGAGTCATTAGTTGTTATCAACATACAGGGTCCTTCTTAATATGCTGACACTTTTTTAAGGGGATGATCAGACCTTCAAACTGAACAACTTTCTCTATTGGACTAACATCTAAATCGCGAAAAAAAAACAGCTCTTCCATACAAAATCGCAAACCTACTCGAGCCAAATGTATGGGACAGCAGATTTTTTTTTTCGATTTCGATTTTGGTCCCACAGAGAAAGTTGTTCAGTTTGATGGTCTGATCATCCCCTTTAAAAAGTGTCAGCATATTAAGAAGGACCCTGTATATAATTCTAGATTATTCGACTCTGCCAAATTTGATTGAAACTTGTATGGAAGTTTTTGAGAGTTACGCGGTTATTATTTAATCTAGAATTAAACATTTTATTGGGAACTCAAATACCAAAACGCGGTAAGAACTCGTTAAAATGTTTAATAATTCTAGATTTTATAATTAATTTATTGCATCATATGGTAAAGTACATAAAGGTGGTATATAATTTGTTGTATCTCATATGATACCCATTTATGGGAACAGCAAATAAGCTATAGAAGTTGTTACAAAGACAGACACAGAAAAACACATATAACGGAAATTTTTTCGAGCCGTTTCCATTGATAAATTTATAATGAACTCAAAAGCAATTTAAATAGAATGGAAAATAGTTTGAAAAAGATAAAGCTCTGTGGTGTGTGTTCGCATTATCTCTTACACGCTATTTCCAACTCTATTGTAATTGAGTTGATTTTAAATTGATCACTGAAAACTGCTTGAGCAGTTTTCCACCAGATGTTCCACCAGTCATGTAAACAATTTGAAAGCATGATTTTAGCTCAGGAGTGCGATTTTTGAAACTCATTCGTTGAACTCTGCAGTTGAAAATGTCAGTTACTATGGAGATATGCATCTTTCTACTGCTGATTTGACTTTCCAAACTCGCGCTCCTGAAGTATGATTTTTGAAAGTCGAATCAGTAGCTTAGAAAGAAGCATATCTCCATATTTTAAGTATTTTACGTATTTTAAACGTATTTTAAGTAGAATTATACAAATGGTAACATACATATATAAACTCACACCTTTTTCCCAGAGGGGTAGGCAGAGACTACGGGTCTCTATTTTGTTTTATAAATGGTAAAAGGTAAATATATGTTGCTGTTTGTAATCAAGTATCTAAGAGTATAGCTATCAATAATTCAGTATGTATTACAAAGTCAAACGCTTATGATAACACTAAAATTATTAGGTAATTCTAACTTTAAGGGAATATAATTAGGAGCGCGCTCCATACAAAATAAGTCTGGTGATATTTTCAATACTAACCAATTAAAGTTAATGAAATTCTTCAGAAACAAATCTCTCTGCTTGAATGAAGTCAGATTTTCGTTAAAATGTATAGTTTTAAAGTTACAGTGCCTCGAAGATTTCCATACACATTTTAAATTAAGGCTAGTATTAACACTGTATATTGTAACGAAAATCTGACTTCATACAAGCAGAGAGATTTGTTTCTGAAGAATTTCATTGACTTTAATTGGTTAGTATTGAAAATAACACCAGACTTATTTTGTATGGAGCGCGCTCCGAATTATATTCCCTTAAAGTTAGTTTCTAGATTATTCCTGAAAAATGTCATTAACTTTAATTGGTTACTATTGAAAATATTACCAGACTTCGTTTGTATGCAGCGCGCATTTAGCGGTTTCTCTTGGTAGCGAAGAGCGATTCTATGTAGAAGACTGAAGATGGAGCTTTGTCGTGGTTCTTGGTAGAGGTCTATGTTCAGCAGTGGACGATGATAGGCTGATGATGATAACAATGTGTTTGTAATTGTAGCCATGAGACACATGACAATAAAAGTGTCAGATGATGCGATGACAATCCATCTATACACGGATGATATAACTAACGACCAAAATAAATAAATCAATGTGAGGTCGCCGCTACTGACACTCCGCTGACAGTTCGATTGATGTTTGGTTTAAATTTAGATCGTGATACATGTTGCTTTAAAATTGACTTTTGTTTGAGCTTGGCCGTAGATTAACTGTAACCTCGTTAAACTAGGTACACTTAATTTAAGCTTCGGTTATTTTTAAATCGGACATAGGCCGACCACACATTCCCATCGCTGTAACTCCTGTGAACCAGGATCAACAGCGGCGACCATTCACAACACCAGACAATGAAGTCCAGCGAGCCCGGGGGATGACTCTAATCTGTCTTGGAACCCGCAATGAATTAATCAAAGAAGATAGGAGGAGTAGGAAAAATAGGTAAATAAATATCTTGGACATTGTCACAAAAATGATCTAGTCACATTTAAAGTACCAGAATCTAGGCTGGACTTGTGTTATGATGACTAGACAACGATATATAATACATATATAGATATACAAACATCCATGACCCGGGTACAAATATTCATATTCATCATAAAAATATTTGTCCCTTACGGGATTCGATCCCGCGACCCTCGGCGCAGCAGGCAGGTTCACTACAGACTGTGCTATCGGGCTTTCAAAAAGAAATATCCGAATTCCCTCCATTGCAAACGGGAGACAGCAATAAGAAAAAAAACATGGATATTACGAGTAGAGAGCCAATTCCAGAGATCTTTATGGCAGAGTTCTATTCTTCTTGTATTTACAAAAGGCAAATCTACTCATGCGATCATCATACAATCTCCAAAATTATAAATCCTGGCACGGGACTGGGAAGGGTCACCCGGCGTAATGGGAAGAGGTTTATACCCTGAATTGGTTGGACGAAGGTTGATGATATATAATCATCCAATCAAGCCATCAAACTTTAAAAAAGACAGTTACTCTTAGGTTCTAGGTGCTTGATAAGAAAGGAAGAGAAGACGGATTAGAGTCATCCCCCGGGCTCGCTGGACTTCATTGTCTAGTGTTGTGAATGGTCGCCGCTGTTGATCCTGGTTCACAGGAGTTACAGCGGTGGGAATGTGTGGTGGGCCTATGCCTAGTTACCTACTCAGCACTTGATCAGGCTCTCTTCGGACATAGGCCTCCTCCATATTCCTCCATGACGTTCTAACCCTCTCCCTCGGTCATCCAGTTTCGACCCGCGTTTGGGTTAGTAATATTCATCCGTCTTTCTTTTCTATCTCGCGTAATTTCTTTGGATTTATACTCCAGTTTTCTTTAGGTTCTTTGCTCAGCATCCTTTCTTCTTCCTGCCCTTATCCCATTATTTGTCGTCTTCCTTCATTCATCTCTTTTAGCCGTCATTTCAGCCCACACTCCTTTTTTACACATGTCATCTTTCACACAATCCATCCATCTTTTCTTTGCTCAGCAACCATACGTGCAATATTATGCCCTTCCCATCCAACTGTTCAAGTCAACTCAAGTCAAAGTCAGAATAATTTATTTTATATAGGAGTTTGAAGCACACTTATTAAACGTCAATTCTTTTTTTTAAGCTACCACCGCTTCGGAACGTGTTGTCGCTGAGGAGAAGATGCAGCCAGAAACTCTACAACATAACACGACTTAGTGACTATTACAATATAAATTCTTAAGCTAAGGTTATGTATACAGTAATACATAGTATATTTAATTAAATAGATGATACTATACAGTAAACGATAAGTTAGTGACACTCAGACCCAAGCATTTTGATCATTTAAATAATCATCCAGTTTATAATATGCTTTTTTACAGAGGACTTTTTTGATCTGTTGGTGGTCTATAGTGGCCAGATCCACGACTTTTTTCGCCTAATCTACTCATTTCGCTTACAATCTAATAGCGTGATTGGGCATAGCTCTTGCCATTTCTTTTTGCTCCTCTCTTGAGTTTTTCACTGACTTTTCTAACAATGTAGTGGTCATTACTTATGATCTAGCAGCGTGAAAAGTAATTTGGATACCACGGTTCATTATTAACAATGTAGATAATTTAAAAATAATATCACCTCGAAGAAACACCTTCGCTGATGCCAATAGAGAAAATAGCTCTGTCGATTTCAAATCAATTGTTTCGCAGTTAATTTCGGACTAAAATAGTAACTAGTCTTCTTTGAAGTCAGTAACGAACCCGGAGGTCAAGCAACTTTGCTATACTGGTGTTTTTTAAAGGCACTTACGATTTGATTTTGATCCAAACCCTACAGTTTTTTTTTCTTTTCGTTTTTTTGTTATTTGGTTGGTCGAAATGAAATTTTATTTACTTTATAAGGATAAGTGAGTTTTTATATTTTTAGTTATTTACTTATTAACGTCGACAGTGTCATCACTAATTTCTCTAACATTAGTTTATGTTTACGTGTGTTTTTATTAAACTACAATTTCTGTGTTTAAAATGAGTTGCGAAGATATCAGTGCAGTGTCATTGCTTTCTATAGTGATATCAAGATTTTATAGAAGCGATTATTTTGATGTAATTGGTTTTATATCATTTTATTTTACCATTAGTTAGTCCATACCAATTTTGTTCGATTTAGTGATTGTGTAGTGTACATTGAGGTCCAGCTTGTTCTTTAGGGATAATGAGCAGATATGTATACAGGGTCCAACTTAATATGCTGAAACTTTTTTAAGGGGATGATCAGACCGTCAAACTGAACAACTTTCACTATGGGACCAACATCGAAATCGCGAAAAAAAAAATTGGTGTCCCATACATTTGGCTCGAGTAGGTTTGCAGTTTTGTATGGGACAGCAAATTTTTTTCGCGATTTCGATTATGGTGGCTAGAGTGAAAGTTGTTCAGTTTGACGGTCTGATCATCACCTTAAAAAGTGTCAGCATATTAAGAATGACCCTGTATTGGTATATTGTATGTATTTTAGCACCAAGTATCTAGTAGTATCCTAGTCTATTTTTTATTCTTATTCTATCTTATTCTAAGTACTATTTTCTTCAATAGTAAGATATTGTACTTAATGAGAATCACTACTTGATTATTTAAGATGTATGTTCGTTTTCATTTTCGAATATTTATCATCTTTAATGAGCAATAAAAAGAATAATGAATAATCTTGATTTTTGGTGTCTTCACTTATGTTCAATTTAAGTAGTTAGCTAGTAACTTTTAGAAAAATATATTTGTTATCTATTACATTGAATCTCAGAATTAAAAACAAGCTTGAATACCTTCATGATCGTTGTGTCGACATAAAAATTACGACTTCAAAATTACAAATTTTAAAAATTTTTTTCTTTAACGTTGAAAAGTTTAGGTTAAAGAGACACAGATATTGACGATTTTAAATCAACTGTTTATATGAAAAGATTAAATAGTTTTTCTTTATCTTCCAGCGGCCTCTACGACCCGGTCCTCGACGACCACGAGCCGATATTCCTCGACCCGGAAGATTTCGACCAACCATCTCGACCGACTGAGGTACCTTTCGAACTATCCGAGTTCACTGACATACCACCCACCCTCAACGGCTATCCAGAACTCCACGATCCTCTAAAACTATCAGAATCCCGATCCTTAACCGCATCCCCTTTTGTTTTACCTACGAAACCGTATAGACCGTTTTCGACTGAGCCTCTGACTGAAGTGCCACCTTTAGAGGACCCTATCATACTCAATCCTGATTATAGTGATATATTCGGTAAGCTTGGCATCGATGAAGACTTCTTACCAAAAACTAGATTCAAACTCCCCATTTCTGAACAATATGATCCAGATGGAACGAAAAAACAAAGAAGTGTTAGCAGGACTACTGAGAGTGTATGCAAGTATGTTACAGAAGAGAAGAGAGTACAAATTACGGAGAAAGAGAAGGTAGTACAAGAAGTCAAGTTCATAGAAGAGATGAAGAAAGATATTGATTTGGAGAACATAGAGTTAACAGCTGCTTCGATAGTCGACGAAAGTTTGCAGAAAGCTGTGACTGTAGCCGAAGAAATAAAAAAAGAAATGAGCGTAGCTTTGCTTGAAACTTCCGTTAGTACTACTGCTACAGATTTGGTAGAATCTAGTATCAAAAAGGAATCATTAGACGTAAAATCAGAGAAAACAGATACTAGTATTAAACAAGAGTCATCAATCACTTCGGAAAAAGCTGTGAAGGAAGTCAGTCAGCTGGTTGAGCTCCTAGATATAGCCACTGAAGAAATATTGCAGAAAAGCGATGCTAAAGTTGCAGTTAAACAAATAGCAGAGAAGTTTGAAAACGTGGAAATGAAACAAGAATCAGTAGATGAAAGAAGGCAGTATATCAAACAAGAAATAGAGGAAATGGTTGAAACTGGTAGTGTTAAACAAAGATCTTCTGCTTTTGAGGAAAAAAAGATTTTAGATGAAAGTGTACAAAGTAGGAAATCTATTGAAGAATCTAAAGTGCAAGATGTTAAAAGTCAAAAAGCGACTAAAACGGAATCTATTGAAAGTACTCAAACATCTGAGGAAACCAAAACTTCTGGGAAAATGTCTACATCCAGACTCCTGGCTGAGCAAAGAGCTTACACCATAGGACTACAAACAATCCCCAATATAAGAGGCACAGTACATTCTTCATACCACTACGACTTATTATTAAGAACTTTCTTTATTCATCTAACAGATGTCATGGTCGCTCTATCGAGATTCATTTTAGCTGAACCACTTTTAAAACCTACTAAAGATACACAAGTTCAGAAGGAAGAAGTTAGAAAGGAGGTTACAGAGCAAAGACTTACAGAAACTGTCACAACCGAAAAAGAAGACAAGAGATTTGAAAAGGTTAAAGATGTTGTTGAAAGTGTAGTCAAAGAAGATAAGATTGAAGAAGCAAAACTAGACCGTAAAAAAGAAACAGCTGTAGTAGAAGCTTTGGATCAAAAACGTGAAGAGAAAACAGAAGAGAGAAAAGTAGAAAAGTACTACGCACAAGATGAAATGATAGAAGATTTCACAGCAGGAGAAATGATAGAAAGAAGGTTACTCACTGGCGCAGAAATGGCACAACTATCTGAAAAGAAATCGGAACAACTGACTCAGATTATGGATGCAGTAATCTCAGAATTCGAACACAAAGCAGGCATCGAAGAAAGTGAAGAAAAAATCACTATTCGCGAGAGAAGATCTAGAAGTCGTAGCAAAGCAAAAGATGATACTCCTAGTGAGGCTAAAATAGAAGCTAGGAAGACTATTGAGGAATATACAGAAGATAAAATCACATCGTCAAAATCCTCTCTTGAGTCGACACAAACCAAAATGGTGGAATCTAGACATGAAACCAGGGATCACAAGTCATCTAAATCCAAAGAGGGAAAGCAATATTATATTGCTACAGTAGAATCCCACGTTTACACGAACAAAGATGCAATACTAGAAGAACAACTATCCGAAACTTCATCTGTACAGAGCGTAGAAGAAACCAACTTAGCCATGGAAGCTGTAAGTACCCAAAAAGTTGCTATAGAAAGCTCAGAAATCAAAGAATCTGTAAAAGAAACCAAGGAAGAAGAAGCTAAAGTACAAGTTATTGAGAAAAAACAATCTGAAGAACACAAAACAGAAGTAGCTGCTATCAAAACAGTTGAACCAAAAATAGCAGTCGAAGAAGTCCTACCACCGGTAGAAGTCAAAGAACTCAAACCTATACTTAAAGTAAAATCTACTACAGCTCTTGCAGAATCAGCTCAAGTCGTAAGTGAAGCTAAAGAAGTAGCTATCGAAGAAAAAGTTGTTCAAAAAGAAGATACTGTTTCAATCAAAGAAGAAGCTACTATAAAGAAAGAGGCTACTGTAGCGATAAAGGAAGAATCTTTTGCCAAACAAGAGTCTTTGACCTTTAAAGAAGAAAAGATTGCCACCAAAGAAGAAACAATGGTTAAAAAGGAATCAGCTGCCATTAAGGAAGTAGTTAGTGAAGCTCAGTCTTTAGCAATCACAGAAGAGAAAATTGAAGCCAGAGAAGCTGTTGCCGCCATAGAAGAATCTGCTGTTAAAGAACAAGCTATCGTTGATATTGCTGATGTCAAATCTGTGGCTGTAAAAGAAGAAAGCATTGCCCAAGAGGTGATCGCAATCAAGGAAGAATTATTCAAACAAGAACAGGCGGTTACCGAATCAACATCAGTACATGAATTCAAATCTGTAGCATTTAAAGAAGAAAGTATCACAGAAGGTATCAAAGAGGAATCTTTCAAACATGAAAAAGCAATTGCTGAAATAACTGAAGTACAAGAAAGCAAATTTGTAGCAATGAAAGAAGATAAGATTGTAATTAAAGAAGATATTGCTAAAGAAACGAAGAGCGAAGAATTTGCAGAACTAAAGGTTACAAAAGAAGAAGTTGTAGAAGATACGTCAGTACAAATAGTAGATGTAACAGAATCGGAAAGTAAATCATATAAATTCGAATCTGACGTGCAAGAAAGTAAAATTGAAGAATCATCATTCACAGCAAAGCTATCATCTCAAAACGAAGAATCATTTACGGCTAAATCAGAATCAATAGCTGAAAGCTTTGAAAGCAAAATTGAAAGTACCCAATCAGCTGTTCAAGAATCTACCTTCATAGCAAAATCAACAGAAACATACAACAGGGAAAACCTCAAACTCGACTTAAAAACTGATCACGTACAACTTGAATCACAATTATCAGATGGAAGCGAAACTGATATAAAAACTCCTACACCAGCCACTGTCCCTCCCACTCCTTTGACTGATGAATACATGTTCAAACTTGAAATTCCTTTACCCAAAAACCGTGGTACAACACCCGTACCAAGAGATTGTACTCCTACTCCTGAGGACGAAGACCCTAACATAGTTAAAAAGTTTCTAGTACCTCATATAGATACGAAAATTGAGGAGCCAATTATCTATGACCCTCCGCTACCAACTCCTCCAGGGAGTAAACCGACTTCACCAGTTTATACTAAGCCTGGATTAAGAGGCGGCGCCGATAGACGTGAAGTTATTAAGAAGAAAAAGGTAATTTTAGTGTTATAGTATCAAGGAACAGGTTGCGAGACGATTTGGATGCTTTCACGGCCAGTACTCGTCCAGAACAGAGATGGTTGACATTATTGTGGTCTTTGCACAGCATTGGGGTGAATTGGCTAATAAATTCACAAGAAAGAATGAACGCGGAAACAATTTTTTTATCAGTAATTAATCAGGGTTTAATAAGTCTATCAATAAAGGTACCAGTAGTTCTGATCCATTCAATAATTCAATATCAGGGGTGGAAAATGGTCAGTAAAGTCAGTAAGAGTCCGTTTTTTTGGCTAATGTCTGTAAAAGTCAGTTTTTTCGAAAAATGGTCAGTAGAGTCAGTAATTTGAGGATCAGGGGCTACGTTCCCACCAAAGTGGTCTGGTTTCAGTAGATTGAGGTGAAAAAAATGCCGTTTTGGAGTGGGAGTCCCTTCTTCTTATGTGGGCTGCAAGCCCTGGTATCATAGTTCTTTCAGACCGCCTTACGGCCTCTGATGTGGTCCCTTAAAAATATCTTTTTCCTCCATATATTATTAACAGTAACTAACAGCAACTAACATTCATATTTCTATGTCTTGTTGACAGACCAAGGGTATTCTAGAGATTTGGTCAGTAAATGGTCAGTATTTTAAAGGGGTTTTAGTCAGTAAAATCAGTATTTTTCGCCATGGAATCAGTTTCCACCCCTGAAATATTCAATAGTATTCAATAGTTGTAATAATAACAATCAAAATCGTCAAACTTCTCAGTGGTAAGTAGATATGTGTTTTTAATATACCTACACTCACTGCAATCGACGTTTTGTCCATAGTCCATAAAACACGTCCAGCGTCCATGCGGTAGAATGCAAATTATCACTCATGGTACCCATGCTTTTTGTGTTGACAAAACTTCAATAGCCGTCGATTAATGCAATGCGCTGTATTTTAATGCTAAAGGCCATAAAGGTACCTTAATCTGTACACACACAAAAGCAAGTGAGAACCATTAGATACCAATTAAAACAGCATTGTAGCATACTGCATAATTCATAAAAATATTAACAAGATTCGTTATCGTAAAGAAAGTGTATCAGTAAACATAATATTAACAAAGAAAATCTTTCAAACAGGAAGAAATACTTGAAATAGAAAGAAAGTCATCACTCCTAGCTTCAGCCATCGATCAAACAATAAAAAGCATAGAAGAATATAAAGAAGAAGTCGGCATTGAAACTAAAAAACAAACCTCAGAACATAATGGAGTAATTTACAATGGCTACGCGAAAATTATTGAAACAAAAGTCTTTAATCCTGATAAACTTGAAGAGCACAAAATGAAAACTAAAATCGATACTGAAATTAACAATATCGAAACGGTCGAATCTAAAATCGAAAACATTACTAATAACATAGACGAAAATGGATATTCAGAAGTAAGAAAAGCTGTAATCGATCATGATTTCGAATTGAATAACGAAAATAAAATTGAAAAAGTAAATGAAGAAATTAAAAAGCTAGAAATCGAAGTACTAAAGGATGATATTGAATCGAAGCCTGCACAGGTAATTTTAGACGATGTGCCAAAAGTTGAAATCCCCGATATATCGCATCTTTTAACGCCTGATAGAGAAACAGAGAAAAAAGACCCGATGGAAGGATACAGACCGGTGCAATTTGACGTGGAAGAAATTCAAAATATCCACCGCAATCTCCGTTCAGTTTATACACCTTCGAACAAGGTAAGTTAAATTAATATCAGTGTGTCGTAACGCATGACGTAGCGCCGCGCCGCATCGCCGGTGTCTTAATATCGTAGCCAACATTCAAAATTGTCGATTTTGAATTTTGGCTACAATATTAATTTGGATAAAACAAAATAATATTTTTTTTTAAATGCCCAATATAGGTTGAAATTGATATCATTAGCATCATTTTAAACTAAGAGTCCACCCATCAAACTCAGCTGTCCCATATATTTGAGTCGAGTAGGCACTGCAGTTTATAATGAAACAGCTGATTTTGTTTTTGTTCCGATCGGTTTGCTCCCATAGTAAAAGTTGTTCAGTTTGATGCGTTTGATGGGTAGACTCTTAGTTTAAAAGGATGCTAATTATGTCAATTTCACCCTGTATAAGTAGGTATACCTACAAACTAATAATCAACACAAACAAACGGACTCAAATAATCCACCCCTTATCGATCCAGGGTGCACAGGTTTCTCTAACGCTAGCAGCGTTACTACATCATTTCGGGTTGTGGTCAGACATCTTTTGGTGGTTTATCTATGCAGGAATAGAAACTTAAAGCGAGCGAAGCGAGCTCGACTTTTCTCTGCTCTACGAATTAGTTATAGAGAGCTCAATCAATCTATTTTTTTTACTTTGTCGCCCCTATTAAAGTGCCGCTCTGGGCATTTGCCCCCCCTGCCCCCCCCCCCCCCCTCGCTACGCTACTGGGTAGTAACATTTCTTCTCCCTAAGTAAAATTGATATAATCATCCATGACTCTAGTATAAAAGATCCCTATTCGTCATCAAATATTTGCCCCTCGCGGGATTCGATCGCTCGACCCTTAGCTTCTTTGGCATGTTGACTACCAACTATGATATTGATCTTTATTCATTTACGGTTTGTGACTTGGCCGTGTTTTTAATTGATATAAACAACTTGGCATTAAATAGACTGATTTCTGTAGACAGGGATGTATTAACAAATATTGCGCCCCTGGGCAAATTTATTTGGCCGACCCGCGGCGGCGGTGGGCCCGTAGCCAAGATTTGTGCCAACAATAAGTTCTAAGGTTTTGAGATATTTAAGAATTGACAAACGTCGGTTATTTTATAGCAGTACTGCCACAAGCCAAATCCAAATCTGGATTGAGCTCAAAATTTGGCAGTACTGTGATCAGAATAGAATTTTAAATATGGAGCGAGTGACATTTTTTTCCGTTAAATACGACTTGACTGTGCTAGAACTCGTATCCGTCTATGTCTGTAGTGCAAAAGTAGAAATAGAGACCAGAGCAAGCGACGAGCTTGAAATATCCGCAATATGGTTTGGATGTGATTGTAACTATGTTGGTCTATGCATGCAGTACAATAAGAAAAAGATAAATTAGAGCGAGCGATGTCTGGTTGATACTGCATTTCTTTGGGCTACAATTTCCTCCCAATGTGTATGATCCTATGGGCCGCCCTCCTTGAGCCGACCGCCCTTAGCACTCGCCCATTTTGCCCTTAGTAGAATACGCCCCTGTCTATAAACAGCTGTATATCTAACTACCATCCACATGTAGGTATATTGTATATGTACATTATAAATACATAATGTATATGTCATTGATAATTGACGATGATTTTATATGCGCATATAATTGTTCAGTCTCACTGCTGCATTTCAGGAGGTAAGAGAAACAAATCTACATTATAGATTAATAATATAGGTAAGCATTATCACCTGTGATACACATATACATACCCACTCACCATAATATACAGTCTATAGTAGTATAATATAGTACTTATATGTCATTATTATCATCACGTAATCTCTAGCAATAAACAAACTATGAATTTTTTTTTGTAATGTTTCAAAACGAAAGTCTTCGATCAGTGTGTGTTGCCAGTGATGACATATGGAGCAGAGATGTGGTCGTTCACTCAAGGCCTCATAAAAAGGTAGAAAGTCACCCAAAGGGCAATGGAGAGGGCTATGCTCGGAGTTTCCCTGCGAGATCGAATCAGAAATGAAGAGATCCGCAGAAGAACCTGAGTAGCTCACATAGCCCAGAGAATTGCTAAACTAAAGTAGCAGTGGGCGGGGCACATTGCTCGCAGAGCCGATGGACGATGGGGCCGAAAAGTTCTCGAGTGGGGACCGCGTACCGGAAAGCGCAGCGTGGGTAGGCCCCCCGTTGGAGACACGTTGGACCGACGACCTGGTGAAGGCGGCGGGAACTCGTTGGATGAGGGCAGGGCAGGACCGGTCGTTATGGTGATCTCTGGGGGAGGCCTATGTCCAGCAGTGGACGTCCATCGACAGAGATGATTAATGATGATGAAGGTGTTAAAGAATTCTAAAATATGTTTGTGAAATTCAATCCCTAAATATGTAAAAATGGTGGTGGAAGATTGTACGGTCATTTCGGCATTCAACTGGTAATACAATAGTGATGTAATGTTTGCAGGAACAAAAACAGAAAAGAGAGATGTACAAAACAGAGACGGGAGAAATTTTGGGAACTCATCAAGGAATCGTTGATGGTTTGGAAGAATCTGTGGTAGACGATGAAGCGGCAAGTAAGTGAATATAACTATTTTATCTTTGTATACACGTTTATACAATGTGTTAATGAATTAACGCAAAACTAGAAAGTAGTTTGTTTAGAATCAAGAGCAGAATCAAATTATAATGTTTTCAACATAGGTAATTTTTGTCAAAATATTAAATATTTTTTTTATAAAATTTAAAATTTACTGGACTTGGTCTCAACCCACCGCACGTGCACTCTCACTCTATTGACTACCAAAACAAGATTCTTAAAATGTATCCACGAGCACACTACCTCTTTCATTCGTTGCTGAAATGATAACAAATTATTTTTGCCTCAAAACTTGAAATGTGAATAACTTTAAATTTTAATTATAAAAATAACGAAATTATTGTTTCAATCTAATTATTTTGTTATAAATCAGTTGGGGTGTATCAGGTTTTGCGCTTATTCATTAACACGTTGTAGATGTACGTACGCACTAATCAAATTAGTGATGGGCCTAATAAGGGTCGAGGAAGATGTAGATACCCAAAATTGGCTTATCATACTTGAAAGATGTATGTATTATGATGACACTTGAATTGAAGCAATAAATTATATGACTATATATGTCACAGAACATTATAAGACGGATTAGAAATGCAAAGTAGCGCTTTTGCTTCGGAGACAGCTGTGGCCACTTGTCTTCCCGCTCACGCTGCTACAATTACTCATGCCCTCTCGCTCCCACCACGCCGCGCGCCTTATGGTGTTATGCAAATCATTGCATAACCTGTGGCGACACGTTCCACGCCTACTTTGCACTTCTAACCCCTCTTATAATGTTTTGTGATGTATGTTGAGGAAGCCAGAGAACTAACTATATTTAGGACCGTAACAGATGTTTGTAATTGCGTATATTATTAATACAAAACAATTGTATCTACGTATAAATAGGAACTTTCAAAATAACTATAATTTTACGTATACAGAAAAAAATACCAAAATCATTTATTCACTCAAATTAGTTTACAGAAATTCGGTTTACTTGCGGACCCGTTAATAGAAATGCCTGGATTACGATGCGATGGTACAAAATAGAGATTACAAATACCTATACTCCATTCAAAATAGCAACGAAAATTTAAGGCTATTTTGAATTACAGAAACAGAGATTTGAAACCCTTCCTCTCACTTATTCCTAGAGCAGCTTTAGTAACGTCCATGATATGTCGGATAGTACAACTTTCTGATAAATAAATTATATTTGCTTATCAGAATTGGCCAGAGAGCTAAATAGGAATCGGAATATCTCGTCGTCCTTATTTGGAATGAAGTATAGGTATAATGTTACAACACAACTCAGACTAAAATAAACAATTAAATAAATATGATAAATAAATAAATCTTGGACATTGTCACACACATTATCTAGTCACATTTAAAGTACCAGAATCTAGTCTAGACTTGTATTATGATGACTAGACAACGATACAGAATACATATATAGATACAAACGTCCATGACTCGGGTACAAATATTCATATTCATGATACAAATAATATTTGTCCCTTACGGGATTCGAACCCGCGACCCTCGGCACAGCAGGCAGGTTCACTTCTACTAGGATAAATTTGACGAGCGGCATAATAGAAAAAATAATCATCCAACTATATTTTTATGTGAAATAAATATTTTTTCATTCAATACAAATTGTATTCTTCTGCAATTTCCAGAGGAATTGGGCAAACCAGGAATTCCAGAAGATAAAATAGCTGAATTGATATCAGGCGAATCTGAAATGCTGAGAGAAGCTCACGTTATGGGGTGAGTAGAAATCATAGAACTTAGTTCGCCATGGAAATGACCTTGAACTGAACTTCGAAGTAGGTTTTTTCATTGCATTTGTATGATTATTTTAATGATGCTGCATTTTCAACCATTTTGACATTTTATACATTACATTATCTTCATTCGTACACTGAGAAAAAAATGCTACGTATACCTAGCCCGTCGCCCGTCGCAGCTTATACGTAGCCCGTCGCAGCTTACGTACCACGTAGCTTACGACACGATACTGATTACGAGTGTTGCATCAGTATTTAAGTTGTCTCGTACTTCATAATGAAGCTTAATTATGAAGTACGCGACAACTTAAATACTGATGCAACACTCGTAATCAGTATCGTGTCGTAAGCTACGTGGTACGTAAGCTGCGACGGGCTACATATACGTAGCATTTTTTCTCAGTGTATTTCGTAATATTTACATATTATCACCACATGCACATTATATCAACTCTTAAATCATATATATAAATATTATAAATCATTATAAACCTATGTCACTACTTTCAATCAAATCTTAAGGAGAATCAGAGTTGTCAATTTCAAACAAAAGTTTGACGCATAATACGCGTAGACGGTACAATTGAAAATAATATTTTAAATATGGAAAAATAGTTTAGAAAATCTAGATGTCGCGTATCAAATAACATTTGCAATTTATAATATAATTATGAAGATATAAACCTTTAAATGTATCCATAGAATTTTTCAAGGTTTTAATGCTTCGTAATTATATTATAAACAAGCTGTTGCCCACGACTCCGTCTTCGTGGACCTTAAAAAAGTATCCTGTGAGTTAATCCCAAACATATTCTATCTGCATGCCAAATTTCATCCAAATACGTTCAGCCGTTTATGCGTGATTGCGCCACAAACATACAACTTTACAACCTTATAAACATCGTCACAAACTAATATTAGTGAGATGAGATGAGATGGCAAATGTTATCTGATACGCGGCATCTAGATTTTCTAAACTATTTTTCCATATATAAAATATTACTGTTATTAAAGTCCGGCCGCTGAAAGATTGCGTTTGTCAGTTACCATAAAATTGTAAAAAACTGAATGAAAACTATAAATTCCGATCATTATTTAGTAGCTTTTTGAACTTAAAAGGGCAGCTAGTGCCCTGTGTACTAGAGTGAGCACAGGTAAACAAGATTTTCATTCAGTTTTTTACAATTTTATGGAAACTGTCAAACGCAATCTTTCAGCGGCCGGACTTTAATACTGTCTACGCGTATTTATGCGTCAAACTTTTGTATGAAATTGACAACTCTGCAACCACCTTAAAATTCAATTTTCAAAGACAGTAGAATGCATTCATTTCTTTGAAGACATCATTCAAAGTCGTTATATTAAATATTGTCAAGACATTCATCGTGTTTTATTACATTTTCCATGAATTGTGTTCTCAGAATTTTCAGAACATTCTGTCATTTTCGCATCAGCTACATCATTGTCTCTTGGATAGTGGTATGTAATCATAACTTTAAATATCTACTACTGTAGGTATATCTGCAATGTAGGAATTTGAGGATACTTAAATATTTCACAAATCTCTACCACGTTTGATTTATTTTTGTACTTTAAGTAAATTTTCACTTTTCATTAAATATCTTTTTTATTTCAAACGTTCAGTTCATCAGGCAAATGTGAATCAATCATTCAGTTTTCAACTTTTATGTTAGCTTTTAAAGATCTTAGTTTTATGAAAATAGTTTCAAAATATGTTCTTTTCTATTAAACAAAATCTTTCTCATTGGAAGAATAAAGACAAACATTTATACTTTAACAAAACACTAACAAAATATACTGTTTTCTTTCCCCAACACAACAAAAACAATGGTTGAAAAACGCAGGCTTACAAGAGTAATAACATCACATATGCATCGTGCCAATGACGATGATTCCAGCGTTGACTTCAACAAAATAAAACCAGTACTAGATTCATTGAGAAACTCGGAAGTATTGAAGGCTTTGAACGATGAACTGAAGAGGACAAGAGAGGAGAAGAAGAAGAAAGAAGAGAGGAATTGGACGGTGTTTTTGCAGAAGCCGGAGCGGCCGGTGCCGAAGGTGAAATCTGGGTATCATGGATGGGTGGATGCTGAAGAAGAAGCTAAGGTGAGAATGAATAGTGCTTTATGGTTTTGCAGCCCGAGCTGTAGGCGAGGGCGTAATTAGAGCCGAGAGTGTACTGACCAATGTTCACGCGATGCAGTCTCATGTAAAATCTTAATAAATTGTTGTCCAAATTGACATAGTTTGCTGTCAGCGAGATGGATCAATACTAAGACGGAAGTAACTGCGTTCTATTCCAACCTCTGATCGTAACGGTTTTTTTAAATACGTATTTCATCGAAATTTTAAAAAAAAATATAAGTATATGCTCACGACTGTGTTCTTCGAGGGAGTAGTCAGAGATATTCTACAAAGTGTTAATGAATAAGCGCAAAACCTCATACACCCCATCTGATTTATAACAAAATAATTAGATTGAAACAATAATTTCGTTATTTTGATAGTTAAAATTTAAAGTTATTCGCATTTTAAGTTTTGAGGCAAAAATGATTTGTAGTCATTTCAGCAATTAATGAAACCGCTTACGTGCTCATGGATACATTTTAAGAATCTTGTTTTGGCAGTAATTATGGTAAGAGTACCCGAGCGGTGGGTTGAGATCGAGTTCAGTAAATTTTAAATTTTACAAACAAATGATATAATATTTTGAAAATAATTACCTATGTTGAAACCATGACAATTCGATTCTGCTCTCGATTATAAACAAACTGCTTTCTAGTTTTGCGTTAATTTATTAACACGTTGTATACCTCACAACATCCACTTTTCACTAGTAGTACCGAAACTCTGTCCATTGTGACGGGGAGTGAGCCCATCGCTACTTATAATGGAGTGGGTGCCAATGCCATGGTCAATTTTGATTTTTACTCACCTTTTTTAAGTTGTGTTATATCTATTGAACAGAAATTTAGAGATCAATTTTTTAAATACGTAGGTAGGTATTTCATAATTCGTATTTTACTTTTTTCAAATTGTGAGAGTGTTCTAGTAGAAGTGTGACGTGTACAAAGTTGGATAAACATTCTTTTTCATCCCCCCATCTCGGAAAGAGTATTTTTGCTCTTCGATATCCTAGTGCCAAAGCCGTTTTTATCCACTAGAGGATAAAGTAAATTGAATTTAGAACATCGTGTGCACTAAGTTTTTGAATTCAAAACATAATTAAACCTATTTACTTCTCCCTCCATGGTGCCGAATTTATCATTTTTTTTTTCATTTAATTATTTCCTCGCTGAGGTGGGATGAAAAGTTACGTGTTGCACTCGAGTGCAAAGATTTTTCACATCGTGCTCTTTTGATTCCCTCGCTCACGCTCAGGATTCTAATTTTCGAATCAAAATTGAGCACTCGTTTAAAAAGCAAGTTTGCACTCTTGTATAACAAATAACTATTAATGTTCTCAATCGTTATTTATTACTTGCCAATAACCGTAAATGAGCTTCCCATTGGCCTTTTAATTTGGCTAAGAATGTCTCTATCGCATCTATTAATAAGATACCTTCCGTATTGACTGATGTCTTGGTAACTATGCCGTGTTACAAATGATAATAGTCGGCCTTGGCATTGATACAAATAACAAACAAGGCAATTTTATTGGCAGCTTATTTTAAAGGTGTCAATTTGAATTTCAGTATTATATGTTGTGTTGGTGTGTGTGGTAGTGGTTAGTACAATTTTATTTTATTTGTAGTGGTCTCTTTTTGGGTTTTTAATTTTATTCTTAGTGGTTTAATGACTTAGGTTCAATCCAAACCCAGATTGACTCGTACTAATGAGTTTTTTAAACATGTAATGTTTAAGGCCAGTGGTGTTCTGAGTTTTTAGAATACCTCTGGGGATATTAGGTCTAACAAAATTAATTGAAACTATTTTAAGAGATCAGACCATCAAACTGAACAACTTTCTCGATGGGTCCAAAATCGAATTCGCGAAAAAAACAGCTGTTCCATACAAACCTACTCGACCTAAATGTATTACCACAGATTTTTTTTCACGATTTCGATAATGGTCCCATAGAGAAAGTTGTTCAGTTTGATGGTCTTATCATCCTCTTAAAATAGTTTCACTTATTTTTTTTAGACCTTATGTAGTTGTGAGCATATGCAACTATGGAGCAATTGCAACTACGGATATTACGGAAGAATAATGATTATGTTCTTCTCTTTATAGCAACACCTGCACGTCTAGCATGATTTCTCTACTTGCGCGCGACTCGGCTTTTTCCCATACTACAAGTCGCAGCAAGCGCGGCTTGCGCTCTCCGAAACGCGCGGGCATAGGTTATTTTCTATGCAGCGAAGGCGCGTCGCGCGCGTATAGAGAAATCATACTAGACGTGCTGCCTTCTAGCTAACTAGATGCATGTCTATGAATATGCATTCTATTGAGAGAAGAACTGAATTGTGATTCTTATAAATGCAATGAGGCGTTCTCATTAAAAAAAAAAAATAGTTCAAAGACACTGGAAGGATGGCGTTACAATCGTATTCATTTAGCTGTCAGCTCGAAAGTGTTCAGTGTTTTTCTCGATTCCCTATTGTAAGGGAGCATTTTGTTGATTTATTAATAAGATTAAGATAGTTTTAATATGAAAGACATTGTGATTCTTTGAACACATCGAGTTTTTGTACAGTGAATGTTCATTTATGTATAACAAACTAAAATTGTCGGTGTTATTGCGTATTTATTGGTAGAGAACAATTTATACATTAGCAACACCACCTGTCGGACATTATGCAATCCACAGACAAACAAAACTTTTTACTGTCAATGTGAAAGGTTTTTCTGAACTTTTTGTTTTTGCCATCTAGTGATTTTTCGTATTACTAGTCTCGGAAAACGCCTCATTGCTCCATACTTGCGTTTTTCTTTTGGTTTTCTAGGGGATCGATAGATGGGGCTACGGTCTGCGCAAATAAATATCAAAATTTCAAAAAGTGTTTCTTTAAAATAATAATGAGTGAAAAAATATTTAATAAAGATGCAAATATTCAATTTCATTATTTATGAATCATTTTAATCTAAAATAGGCCATGGCTGTATGGACTCAATCCCTTAACCTATAAAAAAAAGGCAGGCACAGTCTTGACATGATTTTGAGCGGATTTCGCGAACGCCTCTATGGAGCGATTAACATGCCATCTGTCGATTTTTTTAAGACATTAAAAAAAGAAAAAAAAAGCTCATTGCCCCATAGTTACTTACCATGGGAGACCTTACGTAATTCAACTGGTTCTTCCGTGAAATAAGACATCGTGAGGCAACCTGCATATTTGTGTGTTATATTATAGCTCAATTGAATGGAACGGATCGTTACGATCAGATGGATCGGGATACAATGATGACCGGTATGCATACAGTGTGGGCTTCGAATATTTATATGTGGACTGGTTACGCGTGTAATTCTACTAACAAACATTTCTGCCACTTTTTGCGGGGGGCGAGGTAACATGAAATCCACAACTTTGGATTTTATTCCCCATAACTTTAGATTCTAATTTTGAATGTTAAAAATCATGAAAAGTATTCTCGTGTGAACCCCAAACGTTCTAAGTTCAAAGTTATTATTTCGCAATTATAGGCTGTCTCGTTTAGTGATAAGGTGTAAAATTGAATGTAAATTCACAAGATCATTTGTGCTTATACCGTGGAAGAGGGGAAATGCTACCGCAAGGCTAGTCCTTATAATAATTAGTCAAAGAGTGTGGGTACCTATCAGACGTTCAAGATTCCGTCCGATACAACGTGGTAATGAATTAACGCAAAACTAGAAAGTAGTTTGCTTGGAATCGAGAACAGAATCGAATTATCATTTTATCATCATATGAATTTTTTTTCAAAATATTAAATAATTTGTTTGTAAAATTTCAAATTTACTGCACTTGATATCAACCCACCGCTCGGGCACTCTCACCCTACTTACTACCAAAACAAGATTCTTAAAATGTATCCATGAGCACGTTAGTCACGTTAGTCATGAGCACTTTCAATAGTTGCTGAAATGATAACAAATCATTTTTGCTTCAAAACTTAAAATGCGGATAACTTTAAATTTTAACTTTAAAAATAATGAAATTATTGTTTCAATCTAATTATTTTGTTATAAATCAGTTGGGGTGGATGAGGTTTTGCGCTTATTCATTAACACGTTGTATAGGAATCGGAGATTCTTTTCGATATTTTTCTCTTTGTGTTAAGTCAATAGTGGTACTTAGATTTTCATTTGAGTCCACTTTTGGTTTTACAATGAGTTGATAATGTATCTAGTTAAACATTTTTGATCGAAGGTAATCATTAGGTAAATAATTTTCTGTGCCGTGGTGGTCCACGTCCAGTGGCGAGTAACGTTGCCTGACGTGCAGGAGGCGATGGTTCGATCCCCGTCCAGGCCGACTCGTACCAATAAGTTTTTCGGAATTTATGTACGATTTGTAACACCACTGGCTTTTCGGTGAAGGAAAACATCGTGAGGAAACCTGCATGCTTCAATTTCGAGGCATGTATTGTACCCACTGTCCATAGCTCCTATATTGAATAAATTATATTAACTTTGACTTTGATTTTGACATTATGTGGCGACGGGCTCACCCCCGTCACACTAGGACAGAGTTTCGTTACCAATGGTGAAACGTGGATGTTCTGAGGTTTCAGAATATCTCTGACTACCCCCTCGGGGAATATAATCGTGAGCATATGCTTATGCTTTATGAAATAATTTTCTTTTCTTTTTTTCAGGAATCATACAAAGTTAAAATAGTTAAACAACCGAAACCTAAAGTTGCTCCAGATTATAAGCCAGAGGTAAACTAACTCTTAGATATTGTTTAACTGTTGAATAAGTAGTTAAAAATTGTGATTGAATGTTTTTGAAAATAATTTTTAAATTATTATGTTAGTTAGGAATGTTGTGTTAATCGTAATAAATTAAATTATTAATGTTTGAACATTGATTTCTATTGATAGAATCCCATATTGATGTAGACAATCGATAGACCGCTGTTTTTTTTTTTTTTTTTTTTTTTCTCACCGATCCTTGCTTCCCAACCCGTCGCGTAATCCCAGCAACGCCCATTGCCGAGGTCCGTACCCCCTTGGGGTGCCCCTTGGGCAGGTTGCTTAAATCACTGGTTCGGTGACCTACCAGGGCGCTTCGCCGTCACTGGTAAGGCCACCCCCAAAAGCCCGCTGTAAAAAGCAGTAAATGCTCCCTGAGCAAAATGTATATGTCATTCAAAAAAAAAAAAAAAAAATGAGCTGTTTTTTCGTTCTTGACAAAAAACCATTTTATAAATAGTGTACCGTCCTTCTTAATATGCTGACACTTTTTTGAGGCGATGATCAGACCATCAAAATGAATAACGTTCTTAGCACCAAAAAATCTGCTGTTCCATACAAAACTGCAAATCTACTTTAGCCAAATATATGGGACAGCAGAGTCCCATAGAGTTGTTCAGTTTGATAGTCTGATCATCACCTTAAAAAAGTGTCATCATATTAAATAGGATCTTTTATTTTTATTTACAATTAATGGACCTCTTGCTTGTGCGTTAGCACCGCATTTCCATCGGTGTCAAGTGATTTTAGGGAGTATCTATCCAATCTCGAGGATTGTTTTTGAGTAAGAACACAACTGAGAAGGATTGTGAAGCCTCGTGGCAGGCTGAGACGCGAACCGCGCGAACACCACGCGAATGACAAGTGTTCAGGGCAAACCCTGCAACGTGACTCGACCCTGTATTTATGAAATGAAAGAACTTTGACTTTGACTTCACCAAGATTTTTATTTTTAACCTTTGAGGGTTACCTTGTTTTAAACTTAGACCAGAAGGTTTTAAAGGTAATCAAAGGTTAATTCAAAATAAAAATCTTGGTAAAAGCCAGTCAAAGTTCTTTTATTGCATAAATAGATTTATGTCATTTTTCTCCCAAAATAGAAAAGGGACTTCATTTAATAGAAGAATAAAAAACCGTTGTCAAATCAGAAGTATCTTTTGATCAAATTGACAAAGTGGAACGTATAAAAAAAAAGAAGTTTTTAGAATAGAATAGAACTCATTTATTTGCAAGAATATGGTATAACAAGGTCTTAACATAGGGTATAGCGCATAGACATAATCTGCCACACAGGATGGCGTGCAAATTTTAAGAACAAAAATCAATTACAATAACATAATCTGTTAGGTTAAGAACATCGACCATTCGTTCACAGAGTAACTAATAACATTTATTAATCAAAAATGAATGTAAATCTTTTTGGCTCGTTCAATGTTATGTAGGTTCTCAATTTATTTATTTATTTTATTTATTCAAGGCAGGACTTTCATATTGAGTCGCGCTGCAAGTCTGGCGGAGTACGGACGCGTGCGTATCGGCGCGTTGGGCTTGCACGTGGCTCCACCATTTTGTGAACTCTTTTGTGTTTTTACCTTAAAACAATCACTTGAGATTATAAACTACTTACATTGGCAAAACTGCCACGCTAGACTTAATTAATACTGCTGATCATTTTCCTTCGTATACTCTCCACATAACGAGACATTGGCTGAATTGTGATAACACATCGGATGCCACTAAACAAAAATTGAATTGAATTGTCTTTCATATTCAAACATTGTTTTCTCTTCAATAAGCGGTTTATCTGTTGTCTGTTGTCTTAAATACCAATAGGTAGGTAGTAGGTTAATAATATTTTGACCCATAATCCATCCATTGAACAGGTGAGATTTAAAAAACCAACAAAGCATTTATCCATACTGACAATCTGCAGCTCATAACAATTATTTTTCATTTAATTGTCGCACATTTGATGCAACAACGACACAAATGCATGAATATACCAAATAAGCTGGACTTAGTTTTGTGCGTCATACATTTACACCTAATAGGAAGGATCTTTCTTTAAGACTAGAGTGAGCCAAACTAATTGTAAAGTGTCGACTTTTTTTGAAGTTTAGGTTTGAGTGTGTGGTGTCAAGTAGTATGGACAAAAGAGGACTAAGTGATATATGGCCTTATGTTTACGGTTACTTTTCACACACACTAGCTCAAAAAAAAGTGGACAGCCGCATAAACAAATATCTATAGTTCCATCTCCTTCTACTATTAAAGGTACGTCATAAGACAAAAGAGACCAACTACAATCGTAAATTTATGCGGACTCTATGGAGATCCTTCCTCTTAGATTTACACTCTAAAGTGGTAGCTACCATTGCTTCAAGAACGAACCAAACAAAATAATTATGTCATTGTTGCACTGGGTACGCGTCATGTCAATTTTGTTTTTTTAATGTGTACTTAATTTTTAATTACGAGAACATTTAAATATTATTATTTCACTAACTTCACTATAAACAGTAATTTTATATTAGTAAATAATATATATACAGGGTCTTAATATGCTGACACTTTTTTAAGGGGATGATCAGACCATCAATCTGAACAACTTTCTTTATAGGACCAATATAGAAAACGCGAAAAAAAAACAGATGATCCATACAAAACTGCAAACCTATTCGAGCTAAATGTATGGGACACCAGACTTTTTCTTCGCGATTTCGATGTTGGTGCCATAGAGAAAGTTGTTCAGTTTGACGGTCTGATCACCCCTTAAAAAACTGTCAGCATGTTTAGAAGGACCCTGTATATTAATATACCTGCTATATTTTTTTTAATCATTGTATCTCTTACGGTATTTCACGGGCCGTAGCCCGGACCTTTGGAAGGCTTGCGTGGGGACACAGGTCCAACACGTAGGCCCCTTTGAGACATTATTATTAATATTATATATTATTTGATATTATTACAATATTTATCATATCTTTTTAAATCACAATGTACCAGCGAGCAGATTTCAAAATCACTCTTTTTATCGATTAAAAAACCCCTCCAATTTGTATTAATTCATCACTCCGGTTGTCAACACATCAATCACACACATCACCATAAATTATTGGACAGAGTTTCGGTAATACTGGTGAAACGTGGATGCTCTGAGATTTCAGAACATCTCTGACTGCCCCCTCGGGGAATATAGTCGTGAGCATATACATATACCATAAATTATGCTTATTGATTAATGATCATGATTACTATAATTACCACAACACGCTTATTAATCATGATTATGATGGACCACAACACGCTCAATAATCATGATTATCATTCAGTATGTCAAGCTTTTTATGGTCTTCATTTTATATTTTTTACAGATAGAAGACATAATTTTAAGAAACCAATCTATATTTTATTGCGATTCATCGAGTTTATCAATATATTAAACTTAATATTTTAAATTATTTTTTATCTGTAATCTCTACATGCAAAAATGGTGGAGAGAAAATAATTCTAATTCCATGGAGAAAAACTACTGCTTCACTAAAAAAAATAAAAATCACCTGCTTCCTCTTTCTAACTGGAACACTGCTGGAAACAGAAACGGCAACATCAAATGTCAAATCCTGTCATTGTGAATGTATTTTTTTTCTTAATGACCAGTTATTTTGAGTCGATTTTAAATTTACCAAGGGTTTCACAGGTTTTCCAGTGACGTCACTGGACGGACCGACAAACGACGTTATTTTATTAAAAATATCTGTAATCCTTTCATTTTAAAATCTCTGACATAGAAAATATTACTGTCGAGACAATTATCTCGAAATGGTTTTGAAAAAAACTTGACATACCGAATTTACCACAACACGTTCATTAATCATGATTATAATTTACCACAATACATAATCACATTCACATCACTTCACTCATAATTGTAAACAAGCCACCTTCACCATCATCCCGCAGGACTTTGAGACCGGACTGCTGCCGTGGGAGGAACGTGCTCTGAGAGAACCGACTCCTCCCCCAGTCGAGCCTGAAGATCCTATATTGATACCCGAGGAGCCCCCGGAGGTTTTCGAGGCTGTTGATCCGCTGCCGGAGAGCGAGATCCCTGATCTTGAGGATTCTGGTAAGAGGTCAATCAATTGTATTGGTGATAGGTATGAAAGAGGACTTGCGACTCAATCATTAAGCGGGAGCTCGATTCCTGAACCCGGGAAACCCGTAAGGTCTACCGGGGTAATTGTAACTATGGGGTAATCACAACTATATGGAGAAATTTCACTTATAAATCATGATTAAATTCTTCTCTTTATTTACCAACACCTGCTTTGTAATGAAGGTAGTTGCTTTGTAGTTGCGATTACCCCATAGTTACAATTACCCCGGTAGACCTTATGTTGGTTTCTCCACACTCCACCCCTGAGTTTAACCCCTAAATTTGGGTCGCAGCATACCTACTAAAAAATCCCACTTTTTTGTATGAAAACCACACAATTCTTACATTTTTCTCAAAGACGTGTGGTTCCGTCTGCCCCCCCCCCCCCACTTCCTTTTCCCCCCTAAATTTGTGCCGCAGGATACAAATCTTTTCTAAACTGTATTTGTCATTATTACTAGCTCGTCCCACGAGGTGGAGTATGGCCCACTACTCCTCACCCTTTTTCGTGAGAGGAGACCTTTGACTATTTATATGTGGACTGGTTACGCGTGTAATTCTACTAACAAACATTCGGACAAACGGATACTCCCTGCCTCCTACCAATTTTCAACTCAGTATAGCATATGCCTGCCTCTAGTCAGTTTTTCCCATTTGTATGAAATTACTGCTAAGGTATCCAAGGTGTGCCTTTGCCCTGCAGTGGGATCACATATTAAATATGCAATTTACTGTGGTACAAATAAACGTGGTATAGTAGCAAAATGTCTACTAATAAACCCGGAATAACTTAAACCAAGTATAACGTCGGCGAAACTGTTCTGCATCATAGACAACTTTCTGTTTTTTTTTTTAAGTTTACCTAGTTTAGACGTTGCCACCAACGTAGTTACGAGTTTATAAGCAAGAAATTATGATCTCCTCTTTGACTATTTATATGTGGACTGGTTACGCGTGTAATTCTACAAACAAACATTTCTGCCACTTTTTGCGGGGGGCGAGGTAACATGAAATCCGCTACTTTGGATTTTATTCCCCATAACTTTAGATTCTAATTTTGATTGTTAAAAATTATGAAAAGTAGTCTCGTGTGAACCCCAAACGTTCTAAGTTCGAAGTTATTATTTCGCAATTATAGGCTGTCTCGTTTAGTGATAAGGTGTAAAATTGAATGTAAATGCACAAGATCAATTGTGCTTATACCATGGCA
This sequence comes from Agonopterix alstromeriana, assembly GCA_963924505.1. Lineage (NCBI taxonomy): Eukaryota > Metazoa > Arthropoda > Insecta > Lepidoptera > Depressariidae > Agonopterix > Agonopterix alstromeriana. The sequence continues at coordinate 1,913,304 of OZ004688.1, forward strand.
GAGGGGAAATGCTACCGCAATGCTAGTCCTTATAATAATTAGTCAAAGGATCTCCTTATTCTAATCATAACTATTCCTAATATAAGGATCGAATAAGTCGGTTTTTATTTGTAATACAGTTAAAGTATTATTTCCCCTCCCAGGTATCCCCCTACCACCACCAAAACCAATAGAAGAACCATCTCAAGAAGAAAAACAGGAGGAGACCGAAGAAGTAGAGTTAGATCTAGAAGCAGTAATAGAAGAGACAGAGAAAATAGTAGAAGAACATATTGTAGAAGAGATGGATCAGAGCAAGGTGGCTGATCAGTTGATGATGAGTGTTCAGAATATGGTTGGTGAGTACTTATTAGTAATTCTAGTTAAATGTGTGTGTGACTCGAACTCCAGTAGCGTAGCGAGGGGGCCACTTTACTCGGGGCAGCAAATTCGGGAAAAATATAGACTGATTGAGCTCTGTCTATAACCAATTCGTAGAGCAGAGAAAAGTCGAGCTTGCTTCGCTCTCTCTAAGTTTTTGTTTTAGTTACTGTGCCTACACATAATTCTAAAGAGTTCTGACCACAGCCACAGATTATTTAATAGTTACTACCGTAAGACGTGATGCTCAAAATTTCGAGCTTGCTTCGCTCCATCCACAGCTTTTGCTTTGGTTACTTTGTACATGCTTTGTACGTTTTACGTACAAAGCTCTGGCTCTAACCGATTCGTATTGAGGAGAAAAGTCGAGCTTGCTCTAAGTTTCTGTTTTTGCATGGATAAACCAAAAGATGTCTGACCACAAACGGAACAGATGTGCAAAAAAATTTCGAGCTCGCTTACCTCGCTCCGTTATTTTTTAGGTAACATTAAAATTCCGACCACTCGCTTTTCGGTGAAATTTCGGGGTGTGTATTGTACCCACTGTCCATTATAAGTTGCGACGGGCTCACAGTGAAACGTGGATGTTCTGAGTTTTCAGAATATCTCTGATTACCTATCCCCTCGGGAAAAAAGAAGAAAATAGTTGTGAGCATTATGCTGTGCTTCTATCAGTGAGATGGAGCAATTCTAAGACAAAAATGCATTCAGATATTTATTGATATGCCCTACTGTATCTCCCATTTTGCGTCTTATTTTTATTCTTCATCGAAGTTTTGGAGAAACATTTCTTTTTCTAATCAGTCTAATTTCTCCATCAGACCCCAACGCGCCGCTCGAGCAGCAGTTAGCTCAGATGCGCGCGCAGCTTGCAGCTCTAGCGCAGTTGCCGTGTGTCATCCAGCAGTCCTTGGAGCTTGTGACCAGGCAGCTGAGTCAGCTTAGCCAGATGGTAAGATCTTAAGATACCAACACCATAGAGTAAAAGACAAGAAGTCTAAACTCCATACTAAAAGGCGTACGCTGGAAAAATCTCAAAATACAAAGAGATTATACCTAATAGAGTGAGCCATACCAATTGTAAAGTGTCCACTTTTTTTGACGTTTAGGTTTGAGTGTGTGGTGTCAAGTAGTATGGACAAAAGGCACCGAGTGACATATGGCCTTATGTTTACGGTCACTTTCCACACACACTAGCTCAAAAAAAAGTGGACAGCCGCATAAACAAATATCTATAGTTCCATCTCCTTCTACTATTAAAGGTACGTCATAAGACAAAAGAGACTAACTACAATCATAAATTTATGCGGACTCTATTCAAAATACCGTTTCATAGATAAACCTATCTTTGACCTATCTGAAACAATCTAGAAATAGATCTCTATGCTTGTATCAAATAACACTTATAATCGATGCTTGTATGTTGTCCGATTTTCGTTAAAATATACAGTTTCAATACTAGGATTAATTTAAAATTTGTATGGAAGTCTTTGAGGCATTCTAACTTTAAAACTATACATTTTCGCGCCAACGGTAATATATTATACCCTTAAACTCAGAAACAGAATTCTGGTGAAATACTTAATTTACTTTCACTGATTTGCAGTGTTGGCAAATATTTTATAACCGACCATTTTGTGGGATATACCGTCAGTTGCAGAAACGTTCGTTAAAGTTAATACTCCATTAAATCTCTTGCTGTCACTTTTTGTCTTGTAGACGTGATAAAAGCTAGCAAGAGATTTAATGGAGGATTAACTCTAATGAGCTTTTTTGCATCTGAGTGAAAATAGGGCTTCGCAAAGGACGCCTACAGTGTGGCCTAAGGACGCCACTGGCCCGACATAATCAACACCAATCCGTGCAAATGGACCAACAGAATCTAGAAACTTACAAGAGTTTATAATTTACAGGAATCATCGCAAACGATGGCGAAACATTCTGAAACAATAACTGAGATGAATGAGGAAGAGGCTGCCCAAGATGGTAAGTTTGTAACCAAACCTACCAATTTATATCAAGAAAAACCGACCAAGAGCGTGTCGGACTCTCTTTTTTTCATAATGTCTTTAACGGCTCTGGATACTAGTCCTTTAGAGCCATTCTTTATTTTTTTTCTTTATATTCTATATTTTGATGATGGGATGATAGACGACGATGAATCTGTGGTCGATTTTAAAGCTCGTGCGTTGCCGCCAAAATTACCATGTACGAGTTAACTTGAACCAAAACTTATGTTCAGTTATCGTATTTATTTGAGATTCCTGTTACGTCGGTCGCTTTACGCAACTGTTTGGTACACAATCCGCACGAAATTATGTCACAAATATCACTAAAACCATTTTTTTACGAATTTCAAATATGACTCACCCCTGATCAGTGTCGCCAGACGTGTGATAATTAGCCTAGATCCACGACATTTTCGAGTGGCATGCGATAGAAAATAATAGTCGGGTATCGCACGATAATTCACAAAAATTCCACGATAATCCACGATATTTTTTCAAATTCGGGTACGGTTTTTTTTTTCGTGATTTCGAAGTTGGCTCCATAGTGAAAGTTGTTCAGTTTGATGGTCCGAAGCCCCTTAAGGTGATTGCAGAGTGGTCAATTTCATACAAAAGTTTGACGCATAATACGCGTAGACGGTATTAATAACAGTAATATTTTATATACAACGTGTTAATGAATAAGCGCAAAACCTCATACACACCAACAGATTTATAACAAAATAATTAGATTGAAACAATAATTTAATTATTTTGATGGTTTAAATTTAAAGTTATTCGCAGTTTAAGTTTTCAGGCAAAAATGATTTGTTATCATTTCAGCATTGAATGAAAGCACTAGCGTGCTCGTTGATACATTTTAAGAATCTTGTTTTGGTAGTAAGTAGGGTGAGTTTGCCCGTGCGGTGGGATGAGATCGAGTTCAGTAAATTTTAAATTTTACTAATAACTTATTTAATATTTTGAAAATGTTGAATACATGATAATTCGATTCTGCTCTCGATTCTAAACAAACTACTTTCTAGTTTTTTGCGTTAATTCATTAACACGTTGTATAGAAAAAAGTTATAAAAATCTACAAACTATCTATAAAAACATTTGCAATTTATAATAAAATTACAAAGATATAAAGTTTTTAAATTTTCTATGGATAAGTTCAAAGCTTTATATCTTCACAATTATATTATTAATTGCAAATGTTATAATATGATTCGCATCTAGATTTTCTAAACAATTTTTCCATATATAAAATATTACTTTTAATTGTACCGTCTTCGCGTATTATGCGTCAAACTTTTGTATGAAATTGACAACTCTGCAACCACCTTAAGATTTATTAGTGTGTTTTGTTCTTTGACTAATTATTATAAGGACTAGCCTTGCGGTAGCATTTCCCCTCTGCCACGGTATAAGCACAATTGATCTTGTGTATTTACATTCAATTTTACACCTTATCACTAAACGAGACAGCCTATAATTGCGAAATAATAACTTCGAACTTAGAACGTTTGGGGTTCACACGTGACTACTTTTCATGATTTTTAACATTCAAAATTAGAATCTAAAGTTATGGGGAATAAAATCCATAGTTGCAATTTCATGTTACCTCGCCCCCCGCAAAAAGTGGCAGAAATGTTTGTTAGTAGAATTACACGCGTAACCAGTCCACATATAAGTAGTCAAAGGTTTTGTTACATCCTGTAGTAGTTAAGTAATAATTTTACGGATTCGAAATAGGTTCAAAACATGGATCTGGCTCCATTATAAATTTCTCTATCCCATTCCGCAGTAACTCAAAACAACTACACCACCGTAGAAGAAGTTGTAGAAGAGACTCCTCGAGAAGAAGTACATCAACTGAACGGCATAGAAGAAGAGAAGGAAGAAGTAAAAGAAGTGAAGCCGACTGTAACGGCAGAAGAGTTGGAGAGGATGAAGAAGGAAGAAGAAGCTATGATTGAAGAGCAGAGGAAGGTCGAGAAGCAGAAGAAGGTAGGTTTTTAAGAAATACTGATTGTAAAGATTCGGTGACTGAACAACACTATAATAGAATATAATAGTTAACTTTCAGATAGTTGGTTCTCGTTCCCACAGGCTGGTCGGAAAGAGATAGAATATAATTTCTCTGGTATCTATGAAAGCATTCGAAATACTTTAATCAGTCCACTCTTTTTAATAAGTTCGTAGCTGAAATACCTACCTATCATAATGTACCTACCTAAGAAAAAAATATATAGTGTCATTCTTAATATGCTGAAAATTTTTAAGGGGATGATCAGACCATCAAACTGAACAACTTTCTCTATGGAACCTACATCGAAATCGCGAAAAAAAATCTACTGCTCCATACAAACTGCAAACCTACTTTAACCAATTGTGTGGGACAACTGATTTTTTTTTACGCGGTTGCGGCATTGGTGCCAGAGAGAAAGATGTTCAGTTTGATGGTCTGATTATACCCTTATAAAAGTGTCAGCATATTAAGAAGGACCCTGTATAGCTTTCTGCAAATACAACGTGTTAATGAATAAGCGCAAAACCTCATACACCCCAACTGATTTATAACAAAATAATTAGATTGAGACAATAAAGTAATTATTTTCATTATTAAAATTTTAAAGTTATTCGCATTTTAAGTTTTCAGGCAAAAATGATTTGTTATCATTTCAGCAATGAATGAAAGCCCTTGAGAGCTCATGGATACATTTTAAGAATCTTGTTTTGGTAGTAAGTAGTGTGCCCGTGCCGTGGGTTGAGATCGAGTTCAGTAAATTTTAAATTTTAAAAATAAATATTTAAATATTTTGAAAAAAAAAAATACTGATGTGGAAAACATGATAATTTGATTCTGCTCTCGATTGTAAACAAACTACTTTCTAGTTTTGCGTTATTTCATTAACACGTTGTATAATATATTTATCAGAAAAATATACTACCCCACATTTCTTGGACGTTACTAAAGCTATTCTAAGAATAAGTGAGAGGAAGTGTTTCAAATCTCTGTTTCTGTACAAACAAAATAGCCTTAAAATTCTTTGCTATTTGAAATGAGTAGTTAATGAGTTTGCTAGTTAATGAGTATAGTTACAAAGAGTTTTTACTCTTGTGTCGTAATTTACTACTGTCTGAAAAGCGTCAAAAAAAATTTTAATACGGCCATAAAATAAAATTAAGAATAAACATTCTTATTTTTTATTTATTTTATGGTATCCAGAACTTTTTTCACGAATATAGGACAGCATCTAAAAAGATTGCAATTGCATAACTTCTCTTCTTCATTATGAGTCAAAAAAAATTAACGGTGTGTGGTACCTATATAGGGCCCTTCTTAATAATTATGCTGACACTTTTTTAAGGGGATGATCAGACCATCAAATTGAACATCTTTCTCTATGGCACCAACATCAAAATCGCGAAAAATAAACATCTTCTGTTCTATACAAAACTGCAATCCTACTTGAGCCAAATTTATGGGACAGCAGATTTTTTTTCGCGATTTCGACGGTCCCATAGAGAAAGTTGTTCAGTTTGATGGTCTGATCATCCCCTTAAAAAAGTGTCAGCATATTAAGAAGGACCCTGTATAAATAGTTAGGTACAGTCGCCGTCAGTGCTTTTTTTATTTAGCTTTGAAAAGCATCAGTTTATTTTATTAACATCGATTAAGAAACAAATCAATTTAAGCTTTTAGTTATTGTCTTCCATCTGTAACTGCCGCTTAAAAGTAGGTATTTAATAGGTATGCACATTTTATAAATTTAAGAATGACTTGGTGTGCGATTTTTGAAACTCATACTTTGAACTCCGCCGTTGAAAGTGTCAATATTACTATGGAGATATGCATCTTTCTGCTGATTTGACTTTCAAAAATCATACTTCAGGAGTGCGATTTTTGAAATTCAAATCAGCAGTAGAAAGATGAATATCTCCATAGTAATATTGACACTTTCAACTGCTGAGTTCTAAATATGAGTTTCAAAAATCGCACTCCAGACTAAAAATTGTGGCACTCAAAACTGTGGTACCTACGTTTTACATACATTCGTACAATTTTTACATTAAAACATGTCGTTGGCTAAAGTGTCAAACCTCGTAACTCCATTTTTTTTAAATTACATTTTATACAATTTTATTACTAATTTCTGTATGCATCCACATTACAATTTAAAATGATATAGAAAACCATATAACTCTGGGCTGTAATTGTTCGTGGTGACGTTTTTTGTGCCTCCTGTAAAATTTTATCTAATGGAGGTCTGACACTTTAGTCGACGATGTTCAGTATTTCTGACTTCCAATTTATAGCTTTAAAATTGTTAAACATATTTAACACTAATAAACCTAGGAACTAATGGATCAAATGCGCCTGGAACAAGAATCCCGCCAATTGAAGCAGAGGCCGACCCCTCGCGTCGGCAAGCCGAAGCCGGTGTTCGGCCCGTCCACGCCACAAGCTCGGCCTCTCGTCCTTCCCGGAGGCCGAAAATGGAGGAAGCCGAAAGATGCTTACAATGAGCAATTTATTGCGGAGACTTTAACTGCTCAGGCCGAGATTATACAGGGAAAAGCTAAAGGGTATATTGTTGTTTTTTCACTATGTATTTTGGTAAAGGATGTTAGCGAAACAGAAAATCATTTTTATGTTTTACTAAACTTGTATCAAAGAAAAAAAAATACATGAAATAGTTACCTACATAAAATATTCTCTTAGATTATTTTTCTTCTAAAATAAAACTATTTTTTTTCACAAATCGAAACATTTAAAACATTTAATTTTTACGAAAGAATAATACTAAGTAGCTTTTATTTGAACTGTGGTACAAATCAAAACGTGCTTATTCGATCCTTATCAAAGAGATTATACCTAAAGGCATAGAGTGAGCCATACCAATTGTAAAGTGTCCACTTTTTTGACGTTTAGGTTTGAGTGTGTGGTGTCAAGTAGTATGGACAAAAGGCACCAAGTGACATATGGCCTTATGTTTACGGTCACTTTTCACACACACTAGCTCAAAAAAGTGGACAGCCACATAAACAAATATCTATATTTCCATCTCCTTCTACTATTAAAGGTACGTCATAAGACAAAAGAGACTAACTACAATCGTAAATTTATGCGGACTCTATAGAGATCCTTCCTCTGAGATCCTTTTACTCGTATTAGGAATAGTTATGATTAGAATAAACTAAGAATAAGTAGATCATAATTTCTTACTTATAAACTCGTAACTACGTTGATGGCAACGTCGCGGTTCATAGATAAACTATAGGAAAAAAACAGAAATTTGTCTATGATACATAACAGTTACGCCGACGTTATACTAGGTTTAAGTTATTCCGGGTTTATTAGTAGACATTTAGCTTATTCTTAGTTTATTCTTGGTATAACATTTTATACCACGTTTATTTGTACCACAGACTATTTCGTTGGAAAAGAATATTTTATTTTAGATATAGAAAGTAGTTTTCACAAACAGCTCAATGTTTTCAAAGCAACTATACTTCATTAAAAATAAAGACGACGAGATTTTCCGATTCCTATTTAGCTTTCTGGCCAATTCTGATTACCAAATGTTATTAATTTATTGGATACATATACTATCCGACATAATTATCTTGGATGCTACTAAAGCTGTTCTAAGAATAAGTGAGAGGAAGTGTTTCAGATCTCTGTTTCTGTAATGCCAAATAGCCTTAAAATGTCGTTGCTATTTAGAATGGAGTATAGGTACTTATTTTGTTTAGATTCATAACTCACTTCATATTTTTGTCAAGCCAGAAACATTTCAAAACATTTTCATAATTTCTAGGTGTTCATACGAAAGCGTACTCCTACCATACGACGAAAGGTTTGTCATCTCCATACAAAGTTTCACAAATAATTTTATCGCACACGCATGCAATTTTTGACATTCCATGTACAGTCACGTACACAATAGTCACATGTTTCTACCATCGACCACTAGATGTCGCCACTTACAACGTTTTAATGAATAAGCGCAAAACTTCATACACCCCAACAGATTTACAACAAAATAATTAGATTGAAATAATAATTTCATTATTTAGATACTTAAAATTAGAGTTATTCACATTTTAAGTTTTGAGACAAAAATTATTTGTTATCATTTCAGCAATGAATGAAAGCACTAACGTGCTCATGGATACATTTTAAGAATCTTGTTTTGGTAGTAGTGCCTGTGCGGTGGGTTGAGATCGAGCTCAGAAAATTTAAAATTATACAAACAAAATTTTGAAAAAAATTACCTATGTTGAAAACATGATAATTCGATTCTGCTCTCGATTCTGAACAAAATATTTTCTAGTTTTGCGTTAATTCATTAACACGTTATAAATAAAAAAAGAAAGATATTATGTTCTTTTACTTTCCAAAAAGATACATAATGAGATGCAGTTCATATTTTAACGCATGAACTTTGTTAAACGTTAAAGTCATATTTTGAATGCAACAGCAATAAGCTTTAGATGTAAATCAAAAATATCAACCTAAATGCGTCATTTATTGAAGTCATATGCTTTGAAATCATATCGCTACGTAAAATACATGTACATAAGTATATAATTGTGCTTTTTAGCTTCGTGTTTAGCTGTACATTTGTTGCTTTTCTATATTTTGTATAAAACTGTAATGGAGTTACGATTTTTGTACCTCGTTTTTAATTTCAAAGATATTTTTGAATTATTGTTGACCTGTCAGTTCTCCAAATGGAATGAATTCTCTGAGGTATTGGCTATGTGCGAAGTGGTGATGGGAACTGTCAAATCGATCGCAGCGCCCGGGGTGGCAGAAATGTGTACTTTTGTTGGACAAGCTGTGTAAAATATGCTTGAATCTATGCAAATCCACGCACTAACTCAACACGAAATCTCAAAAACTGTAATGATGAAAAACTTAAAATTTGGCATGGAAGTTTCTATTGGCATCTAGGTTCTCACTAAAATTGTTTTTTTTGAAATTTTTTCTCCAAAGGTGTGAAAACCGGGATAAAAATTTGTTCGAAAATTGGCACTGCAAATATCGTGGATTCTACCAAATAGGTATTTTAAAATTTTAATAGCGATGTTGCTAATTTCTTTAGTTTTTACATTATTTTATTATAAAATAACAAACTTTTAACTGACATGTTACTTGAAATAATTCACGGCGGTCCGACACCGCTAGGGGCGCTAGTCGTGCACATTGCCAATAATAAAACAAAAGATTGATTTATAAGTTAGTAGTGCTTAGTATTAACAACAGGTACATTAAAAATCGTTATTTCAATTTATGTAATTTAAAACTTTGTCGCAATTTCATTAGTAATAAATCTGTAAGGTGGTTAATTTTGTGCTTAATTTTATCATTGCTTTTTCAGCTATTTGTGTATTTAAAAAAAATTGTACTATCATTTTAGCTGTTTCATAACTTTGCTTTCACCATCTGTGTCTTATAGAATTTTTAGACGTGCCATTTCATAAATATTTTGCTTTATTGCTATAGTGTCATAATTAGATCCACAAGGCTTTCACAGCATATTATTGAAAAGCACCAGTACTTATATTTTACCGTCTCAAAAACGTAATTTAAATTCAAAAATAATGTTGAAAATAATTGGTTTCCGATAGAAATCAGACGTCGTCAGTATTGACGCTGATCAATTATTTTCAACTGAGTTTTGAGTCGGTTTTACTGGAATATATTATACATAACGCTGCTTGAGAGTAAAAACGGCGTAAGTCCAGTGAAAGTTTGTATCGGAATTTCGTGCCAAGCACTGAGCATCTAGTCGGTAATAGGGTATTTGGCAGCTTGTAAAATATAGGATGTACTGCATCCGTATTGAATATGAATTTTGGAAACCAACCATTTAGTCAGTTAATAAAAATACTGGATATTTTAAGAGAGAATCGACAAAGAAAATAATGTTTTTGTCTACTTTAGTCTCGTGATCGTAAACGACTGTGATTGGCAGAATGGTTGATGACGTCAACTGCTTGTAAACAGTTGCGTGTAGAGTGTGAGAGTCGTACAAAGTTTACGTCATCGTGACGTCACCTGCTTGTTGCCACGTGTATTGTCGGGAAAAGCGTTTTCGCGGGATATTTAAATAACATTTTTGTTTTCGTTTTTTTTTTGCACTACATGTAATGGAACCTAAAATAAACATTTTTTATAGAGTCCTTAGACATCAGTGATTAATGTAGAACAGTTTTAAAACTCAAATACCTTATTACATATTTTGATGTAGATTCAATACAATAGTAAGGCAAGTTAGTGCGCTATCGTTCCGCAGGGCACATTCGTTGAGGGAGGCGTGTTTCTTTAGATGTTAGCGGGGGTGGCTAATTTAGCGGGGAAGGGAAGCGCGCACCGCTCAAAGGCACGTGCTAGCTCGCCTCCCCCAACCCCTGTGCCGCGCGGAAGGTTCGTGTATAAAGTTGTCGAATCATAAGCAATATGGACATACGCAGTTTTCACTCTCAAGTGACGACAGCTAGCTGCATTTTGTGTGTTTAAGTGTGTGTTTGTCTGTTTGTTGCATGATGTCCGGTGGCAGATCGAAATCTGGAACGAGATTTGGCCGTGGGGCAATAGGAAGTCGTACTGTAGGCCGTATAGGTATGTAAATCTGTCTATTTTCACAATCATATTCTTCTTCGAGAGTCGATGGCACGTCATTACTTAGGTATGACTTTGGATTGCCTTTGAATCTTATACAGGTGTTACAAAAATACAAATAAACATTTAAGGGGGTCGTTTAAACCATTAAACTAATCAACTTTCACTATGGGACCAACATCGAAATCGAGAAAAAAATTCTTATGTTCCATACTAAACTAAAAATCTACTCGAGCTAAATGTATGGGACAGGTGATTTTTTTTCGCGATTTCGATGTTGGTTCCATAGTGAAAGTTGTTCAGTTTGATGGTCTAAACAATCCCCTTAAAAGTTTAAAATTTTCATTTTTACTTTTGTAACACCCATTACAGGGTCCTTCTTAATAATTATGCTGACACTTTTTTAAGAGGATGATCAGACCGTCAAACTAAACAACTTTCTCTAAGGCACCAACATCGAAATCGCAAAAAAATCCGCTGTTCCATAAAAAACTGCAAACCTATTCGACCTAAATGTATGAGACAGCTTATTTTTTTTCTCGATTTTGTTGTTGGTCCCATAGAGAAAGTTGTTCAGTTTGATGGCCTGATCATCCTCTTAGAAAACTGTCAGCATATTAAGTAGGACACTTATTGAGAATATTTTTTCTTCAAAAAATTTCACGACGCTATTTTCCCTACTAGGCAAAGTATTTGTATGCTATGCAATACATATTTATTTTTCGGACAGACAGACAGAAAATATTAACGTTTTGACGTTATTATATCTTATCTTTTGAATTTAAGAACTAAAAAAACACTGGAACTGAAAATTCTTTAATTTTCAATGTTTATTTGTCGTGTTTTATTTTTAATCTAATTTTAAAGTTAAAAAAAATAATTTAAGAGTTTATGATTGTTATTTTATTGAAATGTCGTTCCAGGGAATCGAACTGCCACTTAGTGGACTTCCATAAGCTTCGAGATGATTTTATCTTGAATTATGAGAAGTTGGTGGAAGTGAGTTTAAAATAACTGAAGAGTGATTTACTAATATCGTTCAAAAACTCATTAACGTATGATATATTTTAAAAAAAACACGCCCATACTGTAAAAAATCATAAAAACTAATTTTACATCTTCTGACACGACACATAATCTTATAAATATCGTCTATCAAAATCGATTTCTTTTATTTTTCACCAATACATACCTTTTCCTTTTACAGTCAACATCTAAGGTATGGTAATTAAAATTAAATAAGCGTTCAGTCGCAGAATGTCCCTTTCACAAAATGTCCCCTTTCGCAAAATGTCCCTTTCGCAAAATGTCCCTTTCGCAAAATGTCCCTTTCCCAAGCATTTATTCGACGTATTTTATATCAAAATTAACTAATAAAGTTATTTTAATATCATACCTTGCTGTATGATTAGAATTCGGCCTGACGATGATAATTTTAGGGTTCCGTACCCAAAGGGTGAAAACGGGTCCCTATACTAAGCATACGTGTTCCGTCTGTCCTAGCTTCAAAGGGTACTGTACCTTTTTGACCATAATAAGGTAGCCGGTTAAAATTTTCACAGCATACTATTAATATGTGTGTATTTTATTGGATTAGTTTCTAAATCGATTTAGATAGGCCATTTACCTACTTTTGATATTGACTGCTACAAATTATTTCACTCTTCATAACTTACGCATATTATAACAGTCACAAAATGTCATCTATACGAAAATGTCAAAAAAACATTGTTAATGCCATTTTCGCAAACAACAAATAAAGAAATACGGCCTCGTTCAGGGAGACGCGGGGCGTCGCGCGTAGCGTTGGGCGGCGCGGGCAATAAATCTATGATAATTACACGCGTGTAACAACGCTTCTCCTTGAACGCTCTGATACATCGCCGTATGTTTGTGTTTCCGGCAGTCTGCTCCGCGCACCGCGGCGCCTGCCGCCCCGCGTCTCCCTGAACGAGGCCTAACACTTTTAGAGTATTTTCAGTTTTGCCAATGATTTACTGAACAATGTCCCCACAGGATAAACTTCTTGAAATACGAAAAGCCGCCGGTGTCGCTGGATCACCTGCAGAACTCTGACACTTATAAGATGGTCCACAACATGGAGCAGGCGCCGCTGAAGCGTGTCGAGATGCGAACGCCTGTCATCTGCGAGGCTGACTATAGAGAGGTATAGTTTTTAAGAGGATGATCAGAACATCAAACTGAACAACTTTCTCTATGACACCAACATCGAAATCACGAAAAAAAATCAGCTGTTCGATACAAAACTTTAAACCTACTTGAGCTAAATGTATGGGACAGCTGACTTTTTTTTCGCGATTTAGATGTTGGTCCCACAGAGAAAGTTGTTCAGTTTGACGGTATGAACATCCACTTAAAAAGTGTCAGCATATTAAGTTGGAACTTGTATACGATTTGTAACACTGGCTTTTCGGTGAAGGAAAACATCGTGAGGAAACCTGCATGTTTCAATTTCGAGGCATGTATTGTACCCACTGTCCATTACAAGTGGCGACGAGCTCACTCCCCGTCCCACTGGACAGAAGTTTCGGCTTCGACTAGTAGTAACTAGTGAAACGTGGATGTCCAGAGTTTTCAGAATATCGTTGACTACCTCCTCAGGGAATATAGTCGTGAGCATATGCTATGCTATGCTAAATTATAGCTAAAAAATATTTTTGTCTTTTTTCAGAAATGCCGTTCCGTAACACCGTCAATGGACATCTCTCAACAAGTCCGACCATAAAATTTTCATCAAACTGCCGTTTGTCCTTCACCTTCATACTTATCTTACTTTTTGTAATCTGTAACTTAATGTAAAATAAATATTGTTTCGAACTTCGGTATTTTCCCATTGTTTTATTTAATTTACTTATTCATCATCGCAGCCGATGGACGTTCACTGTTGGACATAGGCCTCCCCCAAGGATCGCCATAACGACCGGCCCTGCGGTGCCCTCATCCAACAGGTTCCCACCGCCATCACCAGGTCGTCGGTCCACCTTGTGGGGGGGCCTACTCACGCTGCGCTTTCCGGTACGCGTCGTCGTCTTTCGGCCCCATCGGCTATTGGTTCTGCGAGCAATGTGCCCCGCCCATTGCCACTTTAGTTCAGCAATTCTTTGGGCTATATCAGCTACTCTGGTTCTTGTGCGGATCTCTTCATTTCTGATTCGATCTCGCAGGGAAACTCCGAGCATGGCCCACTCCATAAACAAGGTATTTTTTGGAATGGAATATAAATAAAAAAATCTAGTTGTTTGCGACTGTACAGAAAAATTAAGTTTATAAAGAATGCTACAAACTTCGATTTCTTAGTTTCTCTTCTTCGATAGGTAGCTTTATAAACACACTGCTCGCTGTCAACCTGACATGAACATTTCAGAGTTGCTATGTAAACGCTTTTGGCGCTAGATGTAGCATTTTTGTCTCCCCAGTGGGTCGCCAATTAAAAGTAAAGTTAGAAATCTAGCGTTTTCTAACTTAAAATGTTGAATACAGCAAACGTTTTCGTATCTCAATACGCAAAATCTTGTAAAGTGTTTTGTGATTGAACAAAATCTATAGTGAAAATAATGTTCTCACCTTTCGCCTGTTAGAATTTGAAATGATCGTATCGAGACGGACTGCCCAGGGTGCAGCAGATGGACTATGGCACAGTTCTGGCACTTCAAATAACGTTTTAGATTTGACATGGTGACGTTCGCACATACGCACTCGTTACTTTTAATAGTTCATTATGTTATTAAAAATAGTATTTGATCTAAAGAATTACTGAAATTGTGAATTTAGCGTTATTGTTCATCGTTTTATGCACTGAAAAGACTCAATTTTATGTAGTCATATACTACCTTTGACTAATTATTATAAGGACTAGCCTTGCGGTAGCATTTCCCCTCTGCCACGGTATAAGCACAATTGATCTTGTGCATTTACATTCAATTTTACACCTTATCACTAAACGAGACAGCCTATAATTGCGAAATAATAACTTCGAACTTAGAACGTTTGGGGTTCACACGATACTACTTTTCATGATTTTTAACATTCAAAATTAGAATCTAAAGTTATGGGGAATAAAATCCAAAGTTGCGGATTTCATGTTACCTCGCCCCCCGCAAAAAGTGGCAGAAATGTTTGTTAGTAGAATTACACGCGTAACCAGTACACATATAAATAGTCAAAGTATACTACGGGTGCGCGCGATCAATTTAAAATGGTCACACTGGTTATCTGTCAGTGTCAATGTCAAAAAAAACGCGAAAAACTGAAAAATTTAGAATTTGTTTTGCTTCTAGAAAATAAAGAAAGTGTGTTTTTCCCAAAGAGGAAATTATAATTAGTTTTCTGTTACATTTTTCACAACAATGCTAACGTCTAAGGTAAGGAAAAAAATTCAAAAATATATACATGAAATTATCACGAATCAAAAACAAGTATGTGCCGATAGGTAAATGATTTGCAGTTTATTTACTTGTAAATACTCAATAATCAGCTCCTTGACCTTGACGATTGTTCTAGTAACATAGTTCTAATAACCTATAGCAGCGGTTCCCGAATGGTGTTCCGCGGAACCCTGGGGTTCGTAAGATGCTCTCAGGGGTTCCACGAAATTCAAGGTTTCGATGTTTTTATTCTAGTCTAGCTAGATATTGTAAATCGCTTCATCTTTGAGATATTTATACTTCATTCCAAATAAGGACGACGAGAATTTTCGATCCCTATTTAGCTTTCTGGCCAATTCTGATTACCAAATGTAATTAATTTATTGGATACATAAATACTATCCGACATATCTTGGACGTTACTAAAGCTGTTTTAAGAATAAGTGAGAGGAAGTATTTCAAATCTCTGTTTCTGTAATGCAAAATAGCCTTAAAATTTTGTTGCTATTTTGAATGGATTTTATAAATGGACATAATTATTATTCAGTTTCAGATTATCTTATTCTTAAATGTTGTATTCCGAAATTGCGTTTAGGTACCTATGCGCTACGTAGGTAGGTACCGCTTGCGAGTGTAAGTACAAGTTCACGTCAGGTAGCAAGGTCTGACGGACGATGGACTGTGGAATTTGTCTGTCAATTTGTATATGTATGTATGTATATGCTCACAACTATATTCCCCGAGGCGGTAGTTGGAGATCGGAGTTAAAACCTCATACACCCCGTATGAGGTATTGCGCTATCTATGTAACTGACAATAATGACAATGAAAACATACAAAAAAAGGTTGAACATTACTGACCGCCGAGGGCGCTGTTTCATGTCACGGTCAAAAACCTTTGTTTCTTCAATTCAATTCAATTTTTGTTTAGTGGCATCCAATGTGTTATCACAATTCAGCCAATGTCTCGTTATGTGGATAGTATATGAAGGAAAATGATCAGTAGTATTTATTAAGTCTAGAGTGGCAGTTTTGCCAATGTAAGTAGGTTATAATCTCAAGTGATTGTTTTAAGGTTAAAACACAAAAGAGTTCACAAAATGGTGCAGCCACGTGCAATCCCAACGCGCCGATACGCACGCGTCCGTACTCCGCCAGAATTGCAGCGCGACTCCTTGTTTCTTCATTATTACAACATTTCTGTTTTTGAGTTACTGTTATCCGTCTTTATGCGAAATTTCGATTCAATAGGTGCAAGAATGACCGAGTTATTGAGGCGGGGCATACTGACAGACAGACCGAATGGACGAAACTATAACGGTTCCTTGTTTGACTATGGAACCCTAAAAATGTTAACAATTACCTGCAATCTTCTTGAGCACGGCCTGGACTGCGCAGAATCAGATTTATATGTGAAATTACTACTGAAACAACTCCCCCGTCCATTTTTCAAGATCTTTGGATGTTTTGTACTATATATTTTATTTCATAGAAAAATATATTTTTTTTAAAAGGAACTTTTGGTATTGATACTCTATTTTCAGTTGGAAGTGCTCGTAGATTTGGGTCAAAAGCCGGATCAGAAGTTATTGGAGAAAACTTTGAACGGCCTGCGAGCGCAGGACGGTGTGCAGGAGGTATGTAGTTTTATTTCTAACTAGTAATCGGGGTTCGAGATTATCATGATAATAATTTTCTTTGATAATTGTCATGATAATTATTGGATAATTATCAGATAATTATTGGATAATTATCAGATAATTATTGGGTAATTATCCAAACTGATACTTAGTTTTGAGTGAAAATTGTAACTAAATGGTCAAAATATGCTGTTTTTGTTTTAAGGGGATATAATTCGGAGCGCGCTCCATACAAACGTACTATGGTGATATTTTCAATACTAACCAATTAAAGTCAATGAAATTTTGCTGAAACAATCTTGAAACAAATATCTATGCTTGTATGGAGTCAGATTTTCGTTATAATATACAGTTTCAATGCTAAGATTACTTTAAGATTTGTATGGAAATCTTTGAGGCACTGTAACTTTAAAACTATGTATTTTAACAAAAATCAGACTATATACAAGCATAGGAATTTGTTTTAAGATTGTTTCTGAAAAATTTCATTGAGTCTAATTGGTTAGTATTGAAAATATCACCATGGTACGTGTATGGAGCGTGCTCCGAATTATATCCTCTTAACGGACTTGTATCTAGACAGCATATATAATTTCAAAGACAGCATCTAGTCTTTGAAATTATAGTTTCTCGTCAAAATGAATATCAAATATTATTGATTATAAATATGTTGCAGACATGTTGTGCCATTTCGAATCAAATTAAAGATTGAAAAATTTTGTCTCGGGCGGGACTTGAACCCGCACTCTTCCAAACCGGGGAATTGCGTTATCCAATTTCGCTACCGAGTCCACTAACCAGAGAACGAAATTTTCAATCTATTGCGTCTTAAGGGGGCGTGAGCAATCCCCGGTTTGGAAGAGTGTGGTTTCAAGTCTTCATACAAGAAACTAATTTTTATCAACGTTTTTTCTTCTCCCTCTATCGTAAAAACGGTAATACATACAAGCGTCAAACTTGGTGTGATTATAGAGCAAACTCTACAGTATAACTACAAATAATAAAAACCGGCCGTACGGAACCCTCGGTGCGCGAGTAGCCCGACTCGCACTTGACCGGTTTTATTAATGTAATATAACTGCCTCCGTGGTCTAATGGTTAAGAGCATTGTGTTCTTGGCACGGAAGTCGTGGGTTCGATTCCCATGGGAGACACCTAGTGATATGTCACTTTGTGCGTTTGTCCCCAGTTGGTTAGGACATTGCAGGCCGAATCACCTGATTGTCTGAAAGAAATATGATTCCGTGCTTAGGATGGCACGTTAAGCCGTTGGTCCCGGCTACTATCTCTCGTGGTAGTAGTTGTTACATAAAAACCAATTCAGAGTCCGTAAGGCGGTCTGAAAAAACTCTGACACCAGGGCTTGCCCACACGAGAAGGAGAAGAATGTAATATTTAAGGGCCTATGTCGAAAAATAATTGAAGCGAAATGGGCGTGTGATAGCTTATATTAGTGAATGATGCGAGAGATAGAGACAGGGCGGCGCGCGCGCCTGAAACGACGCAAGCACAAAACAAACTTTATTGAATTGTAATTGTTCTATTTATGTAAGTTCAATTCTGCTCTAATCAAAATTTATAAAAAATCAATCTCTTTTTTTTAAATCAAGCCTCTTGTTTCTAATATTCACCGTTTAGTACTTCCAAGCGTTTATCGATAAAGACGGAGGCTACTTTGGCTTGTTTTTCTATCGAGAAAATGTGTCTTAATCGTGTTTTGGCTCTAATCAAAACTTCAATTATATGTTCAATTTACACATATCCGCAAATCATACTCCTACTGTTAGTACTTCATGAGATATGATGCTTTGAAGAATCCTATTTTTTTCACATAGCCTCTTAAATTATAAATGTCAAACAGGTAGTGTTCAAAGATGGCGCCTTCATGGTAGAGACGACATTGCCGAGTTCAGTTGTCATCGATATGGTGGCTCAGACTACGGGAAGGAGAACTGTTCTGCAAGGATTTGGTGGTACAGTATTGCATAAGCATAAGTATATGTGTAGATGTGGAGAGTGGAGAGGATGAGTGATAGCAGATGTACGAAAGAGATATATGGAGCTAAAGTGAGTGGAAGTGTCGGCAGAGGGCACCCTCGTAGGACGTATTCTGATCAAATCGGTTGCGTCCTAAAAAAAGGGGAGGTGCGGAGTACTCGAAACCAACGTGATGATTGTGATGTCCATAATTACAACACTCGAAACAAAAATAAACTGATATCTCCACACTTTCGGCTTAGTAGGGTCAACACGTCTTTCATGGGTCACTGTATACGTTGTTATAATAAAATCCCCGAGACCATTTTGAATCTTTCCGAAAACATGTTTAAAACTCAAATCTAAAAAGTCCTCTGTAAAAAAGCATATTATAAACTGGATGATTAATTCAATTATCAAAATGCTTGGGTCTGAGGTCACTAGCTTATAGTTTATTTACTTTACTGTATAGTATCAATTATTTTATTAAATAGACTATGTATTATTGTATACATAACTTTAGCTTAAGAATGTATATTGTAATAGTTATTAAGTCGTGTTATGTTGTAGAGTTTCTGGCCGCATCTTCTCTACAGCGACAACACGTTCCGACGCGGTGGTAGCTTTAAAAAAGATTTGACGTTTGATAAGTGTGCTGTAAGCTCCTATATTGAATAAAATTATATTGAATTGAATTGAACGGGCATATAGAGATGTATGGATGTGAATGAGGCAAAAGAGGTATGTAAGGATCGTAGTAGATGGCGCGCTCTGGTCTCGGCCTACCCCACTGGGAAAAGAGGCGTGACGTTATAGATAAGCATATGCTCACGTCGTCATGTATGGCTCGGAGTGTTGGGCAGAGATGCGAATGTTGAGATGGATGTGTGGGGTGGGGTGTACTCTCAGAGGAAGGATCTCAATAGAGTCCGCATAAATTTACGATTGTAGTTAGTCTCTTTTGTCTTATGATGTACTTTTAATAGTAGAAGGAGATGGAACTATAGATATTTGTTTTTGCGGCTGTCCACTTTTTTTTGAGCTAGTGTGTGTGAAAAGTGACCGTAAACATAAGGTCACATGTCACTTGGTGCCTTTTGACCATACAACTTGACACCACACACTCAAACCTAAACGTCAAAAAAAGGGGACACTTTACAATTTGTATGGCTCACTCTATTAGGTATAATCTCTTTAGGTGTACTAGAATGGACATGATTAGGAATTCCTCTAATATATAGAGGAAGTTTGAAAGTGGCTCCTGTGAATGAAAAGCTGTGCGGTAATCGGTTATCGTGGTATGGACATGTGATGAGAAGAGATGAGTGGCATATTACAAGACGAATATTAATTATGAATGTGGATGGCTGCATGAAGAGAGGACGACCAAAAAAAAGATGGATGGATTGTGTGAAAGATGACATGTGTAAAAAAGGTGTGTGCGCTGAAATGACGGCTAAAAGAGATGAATGGAGGAAGACGACATATTGCGCCGACCCCAGATAATGCGACAAGGGCAGGAAGAATAAGAAGCATATGCTCACGACTATATTCCCCGAGGGGGTAGTCAGAGATATTCTGAAACCACAGAATATCCGCGTTTCACTAGTACCGAAAATCTGTCCAGTGTGACGGGGAGCATCGCCACTAATAATGGACAGTGGGTACAATACATGCCTCGAAATTAAAGCATGCAGGTTTCCTCACGATGTTTTCCTTCACCGAAAAGCCAGTGGTGTTACAAATCGTACATAAATTCCGAAAAACTAATTGGTACGAGTCGGCTTGGACGGGGATCGAACCATCGCCACCTGCACGGCAGGTAAGGTTACTCGCCACTGGACCACCACGGGTTAGTAATATCAGTCAGCATAATCAACACCTATTTTTTAACTTAAGATATTACTAAGCCGTGGTGGTCCAGTGGCGAGTAACCTTGCCTGCCGTGCAGGTGGCGATGGTTCGATTCCCGTCCAGGCCGACTCGTACCAATGAGTTTTTCGGAATTTATGTACGACTTGTAACACCGCTGGCTTTTCGGTGAAGGAAAACATCATGAGGAAACCTGCATGCTTCAATTTCAAAACAGATTTTCGGTTACTAGTGAAACGTGGATTTTCGGAGGTTTCTGAATATCTCTGACTACACCCTCGGGAATATAGTCGTGAGCATATGCTTATGATATTACTAATTCTAATATTTCTCCAACAGAAACTCAATCAGCAGTGGCCATGATATCTACACAATGCGGCAGCGGTAACGTAATGGGGGTGATCAGGTTCCAGCAGACAGCTGAAGGAGCGTTGGTGGCTGACGGAAGTGTAGACGGTTTGTCGTCAGGTCTGCATGGACTTCATGTGCATGACGCTGGAGATCTGAGCGAGGTACGTGGATATCTTCATCATCGACGTATTCTGTAACATCGTGAGGAAACCTGCATGCTTCAATTTCGAGGCATGTATTGTACCTACTGTCCATTATGTGGCGACGGGCTCACTCCCCGTCACACTGGACAGAGTTTCGGTACTACTAGTGAAACGTGGTTGTTCTGAGGTTTCAGAATATCTCTGACTACCCCCTTAGGGAATATAGTCGTGAGCATATACTTTAATAAATACCTTAATATTGTCTCCAGGGCTGCAACTCAATAGGGGGTCATTACAACCCGCTCGGGACCTCCCACGGGGGTCCAAAAGACCCCCCGGAGCGGCGGCATGCGGGGGACCTCGGTAATATAGCTGCTGATGAGACTGGCAGAGCCACTTTTAGGATAGTCGATGAGGTATTAAAGGTAAGATGTCATAACATCCCCATATTGGGGGATTTTCTGAAAGCCAATTAAAAAGAAAAACCATCCAAGTGCGATTCGGACAACTCGCGCACCGAGGGTTCCGTACAACCACACAATACAGGTGTTAGGGTAAACAGTTGCATTACTTTAAGGGGTGATTGTACCCATGATACTGAACAACTTTTCTAAGGAAAACCTATAGGAAATAGCAATTTTTTTTTGTAGATTTTCCATACTAAATACAATCAGCTGATCGAACGTTTGTATGAAAAGTTGATATATTTTTTTTGCGCATTTGCTATTGGTTTATTGGAGAAAGTTGTTCAGTATCATGGTTATAATCACCCCTTAAAGTAATACAACTGTTTACCCTAACACCCTTTATACAGGGTCCAACTTTATATGCTGATGGATTTTTAACGTACGAACGATTTTTTACTGTGCTGTAGACTTTGACTAATTATTATAAGGACTAGCCTTGTGGTAGCATTTCCCCTCTGCCACGGTATAAGCACAATTGATCTTGTGCATTTACATTCAATTTTACACCTTATCACTAAACGAGACAGCCTATAATTGCGAAATAATAACTTCGAACTTAGAACGTTTGGGGTTCACACGAGACTACTTTTCATGATTTTTAACATTCAAAATTAGAATCTAAAGTTATGGGGAATAAAATCCAAAGTTGCGGATTTCATGTTACCTCGCCCCCCGCAAAAAGTGGCAGAAATGTTTGTTAGTAGAATTACACGCGTAACCAGTCCACATATAAATAGTCAAAGACTGTACTATACAGTTTGCACTGTAACAGTTTACTGTAGACGATTGTCTAAAAATCCTCTACAGTACAGTATTACAGTGCAAACTGTATAGTATAACGATAAATAACAAAAGCCGGCTAAGTGTGAGTCGGCCTCGTGCTAAAAGGGTCCCGGAGAAATACATTTTTTTGTAAATATATTGTGTGATGGTACGGAACTCTGTGCGCGAGTTCGAATCGCACTTGGCTGGTTTTTATCAGTTTGGAAGATCTAAAATTTTACTGTAAATTGTTAATTTTTGTTAAAGGTATGGGACATAATAGGGCGATCTGTAGCAATAACTGAAAAATCTGATGATCTTGGAATCGGGACGTCTCAGAAATCTAAAATAGATGGCGACAGTGGCGAACCGTAAGTATATTGTGATTAATTATTTAATTAAGCCGTGGTGGTCCAGTGGCGAGTAACCTTGCTTGCCGTGCAGGAGGCGATGGTTCGATCCCCGTCCAGGCCGACTCGTACCAATAAGGTTTTCGGAATTTATGTACGATTTGTAACACCAATGGCTTTTCGGTGAAGGAAAACATCGTTAGGAAACCTGCATGCTTCAATTTCGAGGCATGTATTGTACCCACTGTCCATTACAAGTGGCGACGGGCTCACCCCCCGTCACACTGGACAGTGTTTCGGTACTAGTGAAACGTGGATGTTCTGTGGTTTCAGAATATCTCTGACTCTCGGGAAATATGGTCGTGAGCATATGCTATGCTTATGCCTAATTACCCTACTGACGGAATTGCCCCGTTTGACTATTTTTTTTCTCCCAACAGCATAGCCTGCGGTGTCATAGCCCGGTCAGCGGGAATCTTCCAGAATCCGAAGCGAATATGCGCGTGCGACGGTGTAGTAGTATGGGATGAGAGAGACAGACCGCTAGCGGGGAAAGGGAGGAGAGTAGATGAGAATGAGATGACTAAGAAAAGGTGTTGCCAGCAACATGCTAAGGAAAACGTCAAACCGTGTTGCAAGGTTTAGGCACAGAATAGGTAATAGTATATAGTTCTATATTTGACAAATAGTATTTGAGCTAAAGAATGACTGAAAATGTGAATTTAGCGTTATTTTACAACGTTTTTTATGCACTGAAAAGAATAAATTTTATGTAGTCAAATCCAACGGGTGCGCGCGGCTGACTGCATTCCCTTGATCGGCTTCCCTCAAGTTTCCCAGAAAGTGTGAGGTGAGGTGGGGGATCTGAAGACAGATGGGGGCGGGGAGTGGCCGTTCTGTATGTAGAACTATATACTATTACCTATTCTGTGGTTTAGAA
The DNA here is from genome assembly GCA_963924505.1 of Agonopterix alstromeriana. Taxonomy (NCBI): domain Eukaryota; kingdom Metazoa; phylum Arthropoda; class Insecta; order Lepidoptera; family Depressariidae; genus Agonopterix; species Agonopterix alstromeriana. Next base: position 1,937,180 of record OZ004688.1, read on the forward strand.
TAAGATGCAAGTGAAGTAGGAGAGAGCAAAGATTTTGGAATTTTTGATCTTTGGTTAGGATTGAACCTTATATAGCAGCACAGAATCGCATTTTCTGTCGCTGAGGAACGGCATTTGCTAGAGCGAGAAAGATAGCGGGAATGCGATCGCACCGGCATCGGCAGTGCTGCGACCTTTCTCGCTCTAGCCAATGACGTTCCTGAGCGACAGAAAAGGATAGAGCGTGAAAAAATGCGATTCCGTGCTGCCAGACGAGTCTTAACCCTAAGAGGTTATATTTTTGCAGTCGTTTTGGGTTTATTTATTTTGCCCAATACCTAATATTATCCAAAGCAAGCAAAAATAACCGTATGAGCGACATAATGCGTACAGAATACGGTGCGGTGCTGCACGTAAGTGGGTGGGTGTGTGCGTGACTGGGTGGGTGTGTGACTGGGTGGGTGTGTTAGTGGATGCCACTGTCAGCAAAATGAGGCTAAGGAAAACGTCAAACCGTGTTGTAAGGTTTAGGATACGATGCAAATGGATTAAGAGGTGTTTGAATTCTTCAGTTGGATTAGAGGTTAGAATTTCGCAGTTATTTTGGTTTTCTGTTATTTTGCCAGGTTCATAATATAACCAAAATGTCGAACAAAATGTACACCATCGGACGTAATTGTTTATCCATTGCATGAAAATGCAAATCTAACACATTGCAGTGCAGTGCTGCACCAGTTATGCAGTCGTGTGTCAGTGAGTGCGCGCGCGGGTGGGTGTGAGCGTGAGTGGGTGCGTGCATGTGTGAGTGGGTGTGATCGTGAGTGGGTGGGGGGGTTGTGAGTAGATAGGAGGGTGTGTGAGTGGGTGTGTTAGTGGGTGTGTTAGTGCGTGCGTAAATGATTTTTACTATACTCCATTCAAAATAGCAACGAAATTTTAAAGCTATTTTGAAATACAGAAACAGAGATTTTAAACACATCCTCTCACTTATTCTTAGAACAGCTTTAGTAACGTCCAAGATATGTCCGATAGTACATCTTTCTGATAAATAAATTATATGTGCTTATCAGAATTGGCCAGAAAGAGAAATAGGAATCGGAAAATCTCGTCGTCCTTATTTGGAATGAAGGATAAGTATTTTAGATTACCGAGTTTTCCAAAGGTTTGACCGGTTCCAAAATAATGACTTTTTGGCTAGCGCTACTCCACTAGTTTTTGAGTGCTTCCATGAGATAGTGTGCGTGAGTTTGTGTGTCCATCTAGCGGGGAAACAGATGGACTGATTTCGATGTGATGTTTATTATGAATATCTAATGTATACAAATTAACTGCAAGGGCCAAGCAACACAATGCGGTGCGGTGCCGCACCAGCTACAGTCGTGCGTGAGTGCTTGCGTTAATGAGTACGTGCGTGCGTGAGTGAATGAGTGCGTGCGTGCGTGAGTAACTGCGTACTTTAATGAGTTAATGTGCGTGTTTGTGTGTCCACCTGACGGGGAAATGTGTGGACTGATTTCGATGCGCTATTTATTATTAATTATGTGCAATTATGGCAAATTTCTTTTAAGTATATTATCGATTCATTTATTATATAAATGGTGATAGGCTTTCTTTTTGTTTTTTTTATTTTAATAAGGATGTTGAAATAAAACTATATTAAATTATGTCTATTTTCTTTTTTATTTCCACTTCCATCTTAAGAACCGGGCAATTATTCTGATAATACTGAACAAAGTTGTAATTTTGTATTTTCTAAGAGTTTAAGGGCATGTTTACCACCTTGTTGGCTTATCTGACAGCTCATTTGACATAATATAGTATGAAAAATATGTCAAACGATCTGTCAAATAACTTATCAAGAACTTATTCAGAAGTGGTGAACCAGGTCCTTAACCCATATAGGTATTGCCCAGAACAACATTTTTGTCGTTCCTTGTATGACCCCCTGATTCGAAAACGGTACAATAATGGAATAATTCTGGGCATTTAATTTTGGACTTTTCTGGGCAACTAATTTTATGGACACCATGTCTGAAATAAAAATATATTATTATTAAAGGCCTGTTTTTTAATTTTATTTTATTTTATTTATCTTCTTTGCCTTTTTTTCATTTCATTTTCAAAAAACCTTTCAAAAAAACTACGTAAAATTTTTTACAAAATTACAACTACACTCATTATTATCAAAATAACTTATGGTTTTTAGTCTACATGCAATTTCTATAGGATGTCCCACCAATGTGTACAACTTGATCACGTTTACAACTTTTTGATCACTTTTACAACTTTTGATCATATTTACAACTTTAATAATTTACAAGTATGAGTCAAATCTATTGAATTTTTTAGACGTTCTATATTTTTAAAAAAAATGTAAAGTTGTTTTTGAGACATCCATGTATTGTATAGGCAGATCTTAGCACATCAATATTTAAAAAAAAACTTTTAGTTTTAAGGTAGGTAAATAAACCGAAAAATGATCGTAAAAAAACGGTTATTTTAACAAACGATGTAGCATTTTCTAAGGTTGGTATGAAATAATTCAATAGATGGCGTTAGTAGTACTTAATTTAAGATTTCAACGTATATAGGGTCCTTTATATGCTGACAATTTTTTAAGATGATCAGACCGTCAAGCTGAATAACTCTTTCTATGGGACCAACATCGAAATCGAGAACAAAATCAGCTCTTCCATACAAAACTGCAATCCTACTTTAGCCGAATGTATGGGACAGCTGATTTTTTTTCGCGATTTCGATGTTGGTCCCATAGAGAAAGTTGTTCAGTTTGATGGTCTGATCATCCCCTTAAAAAATATCAGCATATTAAGTAGGATCCTATATTGTACATAATCGGACCTGAAATATTTCTTTTATGAATAAATGTATCCCTAATACTGGAAAATCGATAAAAATATTTTTGACAGTTTTTTTAACAACGCCATCTAGTTAGTGCCGCCGAACTATTTTTGTAAATGAAAACGCCTCATTGATTTAGAAATGATTTTTTACCATTTACCGGCCCTTACGATCATTTTGGTTATTTTCATAATGCACATTACACTCAAAATTTAAACTAAAGAGTTGATACAATACTGGTTTTTGTAATTTTATTATGACCGGATTTTGTACACACCAGATACACTATCGGTCAGTTGCACATACGTTCATTAAAGTTAATCCTCCATTAAATCTCTTGCTTGCTTTTACTACGTGAACAAGACAAAAAGTGACAGCAAGAGATTTAATGGAGGATTAACTTTAATGAACGTACGTGCAACTGACAGTAAGAGTCTTAAAACTGAAGGGGTAAACACAATATGGATATAAATAAGCATCCAAATAATGAGATCAGAGCTTCGAGAATTGACAACATAACATTTTTTAACCACTTGTTTTTAAAAAATAGGTTAAAAAATAAGAGATACGTATTTTTCCGATTATATTTTTGACTGATATTTCTATTTTTAATTTACTTTTGAATTTTCTGAAAAACATAGGATTTGTGGCTAAGATACCTTGGCCGCAATAACATTAAAAATAAAAACTGTCAAATACAATAGAAAAGCCAAGTAGGCAAAGGAATAAAATCTCATTCAACCTCTATTATATTATTTTTCAGTATTTTTCAAATAACTCGAGAAATAATGGATAGAAAAATCTGATAATTTTTATACCAATAAGCTTTGAATCATATAATCTCCAAATGGTTTTCTTATTTTGGTACCTTTCTTAAAATGAAATGTTGTCAATTCAAGGATGATGATGTTAATAAATAGCGCAAAAACGACAAGAATATGTAAATAATTTAGGTCAATATATTTTTTTACCGATGACTCGACTTTTTAAACTACTACATTTTTTGGTCGATAGATGGCGCCTAAAAGGATAACGCGTATGAACCGTTAAAAGCAACTGTTACAGCCCCAATGCAACAATTGCCTCGGTTGACGTTTCATGCATTCTGAGAATCGGACCTATTGAGAATCGGGCTATCTGCGAATCGACCTTTTGAGAATCGGATTATCTGCGAATCTGACCTTTTGAGAATCAGGCTAACTGCGAATCTTAACATAATCGTACAAAATCGGGTCATACAAAATATTTTATCACAAGAGAAGCAGCTAGATAGTTGAAGCCACACATTTTTCCATTCAATTTAGTTGCGACGTCCATACAATTTTCATACACTTCCATACATGCGACCCCATTGTATAAATTCAACAACCTAGGTATATTTTTACAATAGTTTTTGTTTTTGAGTGTAGACAGAATTGTACGATTTGGAAGCGAATGAAAGCGCCCCGTTTTTCCACCGTACGCTCTCCGTATATTTTATATGGGGGATTTAGGCGCTACGCAGACGATGGACATTTTGTCCACGGGCACCTGCGGTCACGCCGCCGCAGTATGGGAATCACCACAGATTACCTACGCGCACATTCGTAGGGTCCCATCTTGCAGACAAAGTGCTCGCGGGCAAAATGGAGAACTTGCACAGTTTTATATTTTTAGTGAATCATAAAGATTAAAGGCTTACATAAAAATACCAAAAACAAAAATGGTAAAATATGCACAAATCATTTATTTGCAAATCAGACGTTTACTTCTCAAATTCCGCGCCAAAACGCTCACTGCCATGACGTGACGTCACTCCTTTTCATGACGCGTGAAGCTCATCACAAATCATCCGGTATAATATGTTGCCGTACTCTTCTAACGCACGCAAGTTGCGCTGAAATTACGTTCCGATCCACGTAACTTATAATTGAAATATTTCGTAAAAAATAAAACTTTAGAATAAATCTTTCAGTAATGTTCTATTTACAACTTGAATATTGAATTATTAAGATAATTTCTCATTATAATTACGGTGCAGGCTCCCCATTGTCCATCGTATGCATTGCGCCTTACTGACAGCAGATAAAAAAAAAGTTGTTCATTATGAATAACGATAGATGGCGTTGGCAAGAATGCTTCACGACATTTTGAAGTCGCACTTTGATGAAAAAAAAACAAAAATCATGTATTCTCAAAAATTTTAATAATACTGAAAAACTTGTGTTCTAACTTGAGATCCATGTCATAACAACGCCATCTATTTTGTTATGTTGTACATCTTTTTAAATTAACTGTCAGAATATCCATCATTCACTTAAACAACGATTCGACCTTGTTTTTTTAACAAAACAATTCTGTCTACCCTCAAAAATAGAAGAGGATTATGATACCTGTACACAATTGAACACATACATTTAGATTCTTCTTAAATACTTCAAAATATCATATTAAGGTCTCTCCATTACTTTAACATAATTTATATCACTTCGCAACCTAAATCCGCTCTTAGGTAACGCTTTTCCTTTACCTGTGTAGTCCAATATTACACGGGGTTTATAGCCCTCGCTACGCTCGGGTGATAATTTCACTCCGTGCAATAATGGACTACTTAAGTCACACATATCGTAATATACTATTTAAAAAAAACAGACGAATTGAGAGCCTCCTCCTCTTTTTGAAGTCTGTTAAAATAAGTTAGTATAAAGTTGGTGTTGCACTTATTTTTTATGTTTTCTTTATTCAGAAATCTTAAATTTTGTGCGCCACCGCGCTCAGTAGCAATGGCATCACAACATTTTCTTAAGAACGAAAATTTTACATAATAAAGGTAACAGATACACATGGTCATCAGTAGCACGAGAGCATGCTAATTTCGAGCAAGTGCTACCTAGTAGCATGTGTGAACAGATGTGCTAGAAATTAGCATGCTCACTTCAAAATCGATTAGCTGTTGATTTTCGAGCATGCTACCTGGGGTGCGGGGTGGTGGGACGCACTCTTTTAGCAAGTGTAGACGTGTTTGTGTATTAGCATGCTTCTTTTGAGCATGCTTCTGTCAGTTCAGTATCGATTTCACGCCGTTTATTACTATTTTGATTAGTTTTTAACTATTATTGTTTGAATGGTATATTGAATTAGTTGTGTCGTGAAAAATGGCACGTTGGGGAGACGAAAAGACATTAATTTTATTATTCACACAGAAGCAGCTTACTACAATAGCATGCTACAATAGCAAGTGTACCGAGTTGTTTGCCTTAAGCATGATCATTCAGGAGCATGCTACAATCTAGCATGCTAATTGCTAGCAATTGTAAACAGTTCATAGCATGCTCTTTTTTAGCATGCTCATTAGCATGGTTATTAGCATGCTATTATTGAGCATGTCTATCTGTACCTTTATTTTTGGTTTACAAAAGCACTAGGTACTTCCTTATTAGGTAGTTACGTTTTTGCAACAGCCACAGAACCCATCTCTTATTATGCCGACATTTTTTATATTACTTGGCCATTATTTTAAATATACGTTTTTTTTATTTTATTGTAATACAACTGGTTATATTAAAATTATTTCTCACTGCAATCATTCTCGGAATAATACTTTTCAATCTTCCCTCAATCGTACACATTTATAAAATGTGAATTCGTTATTCGAACAATATTCGAACATAGTTTTTAATGTGCCTACAATGCAAATTAAAAAAAAACTGGCACTTTTTTTTTATTTGGTACCTACACACATCAAATGTATGTTCTAATTGTCATTTTTTTAAATTTAGTTTTTGGTCATATTTGACCTCATAATTGTTACTACATAAGTGATTATGACAAAATTATATTTTATCATGATATTTTTTTATTACTACAATTGTTTATTCTCTATCCTGCACGGGCGGCGTGGCGCCGCGATAAATGTTTTATCGCGTATTTTATCGTACTTATACGCTAAAAGGCGCGATAAACGGATTATCGCGGCGCCATGCCGCCCGTGCAAAGAATAGATTTTTATATCCGTGGGTTTTTTTACCATAAAATCCTACCTTACAACCCACTTTGTAAATTGTTAAGAACACTGCGGTACAGTTAATATTTAATTGTTCTTAACATTTTCGTTACAATATTTAATACATTTTCATTATCTAATTTAAAACTTAAATAAATTAAATAGAAATAAGTATCATTAATTTTGGTAAGTCCGTCTACCATATCTGTCCGACCGTCCGTCTGTCCGTCTGTCTATTCAATATAACGAAAAATTAAAGTTATTTAACGAACAAAACACAATTAGAGGGCAAGAAAGAAATTTTCATTAAATAGTAGAAATTGAGGTTAAAAAAAAGGTAGAAAGTTGCTAATTTCGACTAGAACCTATGAGGGATTTACCCAACATTACCATAAAAATATGTTAAGCAGTATATTAAATAACTGGGCCACATCTGGGCCAAAACCTTGCTGGGCCCAATAATTTACAAAATAAAAACTAACTTTGGAAGTTTTCCGCCAAAAACTTTGGGCCCACAGACAAAGCTTATGTTAGCAAAATTATAATTATTACAACAATTATAAATTACCTTGAATGATTTATACAGGGTTCTTCTTAATATGCTGACACTATTTTAAGGGGATGATAGAACGTTCAAACCATCGCCAACATCAAAATAACGAAAAAAAAAACAGCTCTTCCATTATTCAAACCTACTTGAGTCAAATATATGGGACAGCTGATTTTTTTTCGCGATTTCGATGTTGGTCCCATAGAGAAAGTTGTTCAGTTAGATGGTCTGATCATCCCCTTAAAAAGTGTCAGCATAGATTATAATGAAAATTATCATAATAAAAACAAAAGCGTTACAAAAAATATATGCTAACCAGCATGCTACACGTGATACGGCTGTATCACGTCTTTTATCTCGTTCTTTCGCGCGCAAATAGATAGAGAGCAAAGGTGTGATAGAGCTGTATCACGGTGGCATGCTACTTATGCAGATGCCAACTTGTCTTCAACTTGGAAAGACGATCATGCGTGCATCATCTATCACCCTCTCTTTTTCAACCATTTTTGAGAAATTAAATTGACAAAATTACTTTTGTTTAACCACCTGTTTTTAATAAAATATAAAAATAGGTTAAAAATAAGAGATACGTATTTTTCTTATAAATTTTCTGAAAAACAAAGGATTTATGGCTAAGATACCTTGGCCGCAATAACATTAAAAATATAAACTGTCAAATACAATAGAAAAGCCAAGCAGGCAAAGGAATAAAATCTCATTCAACCTCTATTATATTTTTCAGAATTTTTAAAATAACTCGAGAAATAATGGAATCTGATAATTTTGATATAAGCTTTGAATCACATAATCTCCAAATGTTTTTTTTATTTTGGTACCTTTCTTAAAAAGAAATGTTGTCAACTACATTTAATTTCTTTCTTCCTCCATAGAAATGTGTGAAAAGAAAAATATAATGCTTAACAATCGCGATTAATCGTCACGGAAAGCACAAAAGAAAAAAAAAATTTTTAATACTAGTATTTTTCTTAAAAAACTATCGAAAATTATAGGTCAAGAAGCTACATAAAATCTTAATTATTAAATAAAATGTCTCACACAAATCACAGTTAATTTGTTTGAATCTCAACTTATTGATGTAACCACATAATGCAATAAATTATTATGATTATGATTTAAAAAATAATTTTTTTCAACCCCTTCTAATTTATTTTGAAAAAAATACATCAAACAAATTAAAACTGATGACCAAATAGCCAATAACCAAATTTTAATAGCCATGACCAATAAAATTTTGCCATTATGCGGAAAATCATTATAACTATACAAGGTCCAACTTAATATGCTGACTCTTTTTAAGAGGATGATCAAACCATCAAACTGAACAACTTTCTCAATGGGACCAATGTCGAAATCGCGAAAAAAATGTTGTCCCATACAAATCGGTCGAGTCGAGTAAGATTTCAATTTAGTATGGAACAGCTGATTTTTTTTCGCGATTTCGACATTGGTCCCATAGAGAAAGTTGTTCAGTTTAATGGTCTGATCATCCCCTTAAAAAAGTGTCAGCATATTAAGAAGAACCCTATAGTTAACAGAGCTTCCTAAGCATTTTTTTTCACTAAGAAAAACCCAATAACCAAATGGCCAATATAGCCAATGACCAATAAACCTTCAACATGTTGCAGAAAATCATTGAAACTTTAGCTTACAGAGCTTTCAATTTCCGATTTTTCCTTAAAAAAAAATATATAAACGAATTTTTTACTTTTTTCGCGAGACTTTAAAAAAAAACAACCTTTTTTTTTACACAAAGGCCGCATACAGCCAAAAGTTTGACCTTTTTAAAACCTAACCAAGGTCTCCATCTATTCAATCCACCGACGACTCGGCCTCCTCGTTCCTGTTGCTCACAATATGGAATCCTATCACCGGGATCGATCCTAGGACCATGCAGGATCCCATACCGTAGAAACACCACGAATAACCACCTGTCACGTCACGGAGCAAACCTGGAAAGAACAAATTGGTAAACGGTTAGAAGGCATGTCACGCGTTTAACAAAAACACAAAATTATATTCACACTGGTCACGCATTTAACAACTATAGATTTAGCAAAACTTTAGCTTAAGAATTTATATTGTAATAGTTATTAAGTCGTGTTTCGTCGTGTAGAGTTTCTGGCCGCATCTTCTCTACAGCGACAACACGTTCCGACGCGGTGGTAACTTTAAAAAAGATTTGACGTTTGATAAGTGTGCTGCAAGCTCCTATATTGAATAAATTATATTGACTTTGACAGGGTACAACTTTATGCTGACTCTTTTTAAGGGAATGATCAGACCATCAAACTGAACAACTTTCACTATGGGACCAACATCGAAATCACGAAAAAAAATCAGCTGTCCCATACAATTAGCTAAATTAAATTAAATTTAATTTAAAATCATTTATTTCAGATTATTCATCCATATTGTGTTGTATTGTGTAGGTTAAGTAGGTTTGCAGTTTTGTATGGAACAGTTGATTTTTTTTCGCGATTTCGGTGTTGGTCTCATAGAGAAAGTTGTTCAGTGTGATGGTCTGATCATCCCCTTAAAAAAGTGCCAGCATATTAAGAAGGACCCTGTATACTACGTTAGATCGAAAATTCGAAAGAGAAAGGGCATAGCATTAACGTATGTTAAGCGAGATACACGCTATGAGCCTGTATGGCCCTAGCGTCAGTTGTCACCGGAACGAATCCCGCTTTTTTTTCCAAAATCTCAGGTTTTTTTGGTCTCGCATTGTATAATCCGTAGCCGATCTAACGTATTATATGTTAAATGTATGCCAAAAATTCACACTGGTCATGTGTTCTACCAAAAACACTAACTTATATTCATGTTGGTCACGTGTTTGACCAAAAACAAAATTATATTCAAACTGGGTCACGCTTTTTACCAAAAGCACTAAATCATATTCATAGTGGTCACTCGTTTAACCAAAAAATCTAAATTATATTTATACTAGTAGCGCGTTTTACCCGCACACAAAAATATATTCTCACGCGTTTAACAAAATCAAAAAAATTATATTCATACCGGTCCCATGTTTAAATCGCATAATCAAGTTGTACCTCTCGTATCGATATCCTATCGGCACAAACAAGTATTGTTGATGATGATGTCGTAAACAAATGAGGCACACGTAAACGACGGACATTTTGCCCGCGGTCATCCGCTGTCAAAAATCGACTAACGGTTGATTACAACGAATGTTTGCTACCTAGACATCCGTGGTAAATTCAATACCGAGGCAGCGGTTATTTTGACCACCGCGGACAATATGTCCGCATTAGGAGGCACGGACATGGCGGCCAAGCTCTGAAACATCGTGCCGAACGCGTCCGCTAGCAGAGCTGGCACCAGTAGAAACCAGCAGCCGAGACAGGCCGTAGGCGAAAATGTTATTTATAACTCACCGGCAGTAAGGGGCACGGATACGGCGGCCAAGCTCTGAAACATCGTGCCGAACGCGTCCGCTAGCAGAACCTGCACCAGCAGGAACCAACATCCGAGGCAGAGACCGTAGGCGACAATGTTATTTAGTGTAACTCACCGGCAGTAAGGGGCACGGATACGGCGGCCAAGCTCTGAAACATCGCGCCGAACGCGTCCACTAGCAGAGCTGGCACCAGCAGGAACCAACACCCGAGGCAGCGACAGTGTTATTTAGTGTAACTCACCGGCAGTAGGGGCACGGATACGGTGGCCAAGCTCTGAAACATCGCGCCGAACACGTCCGCTAGCAGAGCTGGCACCAACAGGAACCAACACCAAAGACAACGACAATGTTATTTAGTGTAACTCACCGGCAGTAGGGGGCACGGACACGGCGGCCAAGCTCTGAAACATCCGCACCAGGCCGTAGGAGGACGCTATGCGCGCGGTGCCGAACGCGTCCGCTAGCAGAACCGGAACCAGCAGAAACCAGCAGCCAAGGCAGAGGCCGTAGGCAGCTGCGGGCGACAATGATAGTTAGTAGAGTACAGTACGACCAGGAAAATAATTCGGCTCGTCAATCTTAGTTCGCGTAGACAGAGCCAAAATCGATAAAAAGCCGTAAATCTGTGAGGGGCTTAGTGAGCCGACACTGATCTGGCACGTGGATGGTCCGTCGACAGACCCGAGCAGGACCCTTCACAATATGCGTTGGTAGTATTTTAGGTTGGCTGGTTGGGCTGCTTGAAGAAAATACCAAGTTCACGAGAACACTGTTTATTGGCGTTATTTAGTCACTCACTGTACAATCCTTTGCTTTACTAGTATTTAAATTACACTTTTAAAGGTTGAACGTCTTACATGCCGCACACCGCGACCAGAGCCAAAGAGGAAGAGGAAGTGGCGGTGTTGCCGTAGACAAAAAACATTTGGTATTTTTTATATGTTGCCAACAAAATCGATGTACAGGATAGCCGTTTGGTACACAGGTACTTTAGGTTGAAACAATAATTTTGACCGGCAGTGCTTAAAAATATTTATGATGTTCTCATTTTTTTGTATGGGAAAAGATTTTTTTTTCTGAAACCTATCGTGTTGGGTACATATTTCTACCAAACGGCTATCCTGTACATCGATTTGCGGTTTTTTTTTGCATAGGTTACCGTCTATAACATTTCCCGACGGTACCTACTCGAAATCATTTGATAATATAGGCAACTTGACTGACTGTAGATCGCGTCAGGTGCGAAATCAATCAACCAATAGAAGCAGATCATTTTTGGCGCGCAACCATAGAGGATCGTGGTTGGTTCGCGCGGTTCTAAAAATACTCAAAATGACATGTAGTGCAAGAAAAAACGAAAACAAAAAATGTTGTTTAAATATCCAGCGAAAACGCTTTTCCTGACAATATACGTGGCAACAAGCAGGTGACGTCACGATGACGTAAACTTTGTACGACACTCACACTCTACACGCAACTGTTTACAAGCAGTTGACGTCATCAACCATTCGGCCAATCACAGTCGTTTACGATCACGGGACTAAAGTAGAAAAACTATTTTTTTTTTTTATTTTCTCTAAAAATATCGATATTTTTCTCAACTAAGTAAATAGTTGGTTTCCAAAATTCATATTCAATACGGATGCCATCATTAGAACCTATATTTTACATGCTGTCAAATACCCTAGGAACTTACCAGAAGCGATAGCCAGAGCCCACCATGAAGACAGACTTGGTAGTGTCAATACTGCAATGCCGGCCACCAGGATACTAAAAACAATCCAAGTTAATTTCAAAGCTCGTTGTGTCTAGCAATACCTTAGAAAAGTGCTCATTAGCTGTGATATTCACGTATCCAGGAAGGTATCCAGAAACAACCGTTTAGCTGGCAGGGGGTAGGGACACCTGACTCTAACAAAAATTTTCTCTTTAAAGCTTAATTATTTCGCTAACGGATCCCTAAACCGAAAAATGGATTTCCCACACCGATAATATTTTTAAATGACCTATCCAACGATACCCCACAACATGGGATAGAGGAAAAAAAAATTGCATCCTCACTTTTCGTGTAAGGGGGTACCCTACAAAAAATTTTTCATGATTTTATTTTACTACTTTGTCGGCGTGATTAATATGTATACTCATGTCAAATTACAGCGTTCACAGCGGACATGGCGAAAATATAAGGGTTCATTATTGACTACGGAACCCTAAAAATCGGTTTTTTCTCAATTAAGTAATTGAAAAATACCGGTGCTGAAAATTTTAATCGGTTCACATCACTAATTCAAAATGAAACTCTAGCTCAACCGATAAAAGTTCAATGTTACCTGACGATGTAAGCCTTTCTCCTGCAGAACAGATGCAGGTCGCACAGATATCCGAGGCCCAGTCGTCCGCAGAGGTCCAGTACTGCACTGATGGCAACCAGGTGACCTGCAAATCATCATTATCTATATCAGCCTATAGGTAACTTTCCAGGGTGTTAGGTGGTGTGAAGGAGGTTTATTCAGAAGTTTGAATTCTTTGACTAATTATTATAAGGACTAGCCTTGCGGTAGCATTTCCCCTCTGCCACGGTATAAGCAAAATTGATCTTGTGCATTTACATTCAATTTTACACATTATCACTAAACGAGACAGCCTATAATTGCGAAATAATAACTTCGAACTTAGAACGTTTGGGGTTCACAGGAGACTATTTTTCATGATTTTTAACATTCAAAATTAGAATCTAAAGTTATGGGGAATAAAATCCAAAGTTTCGGATTTCATGTTACCTCGCCCCCCGCAAAAAGTGGCAGAAAAGTTTGTTAGTAGAATTACACGCGTAACCAGTCCACATATAAATAGTCAAAGTTTGAATTATTTGAGCCTTCTTTAGTCACAGGGCCCATTTATTTGTTTTTTTAGAATCCAAAACGCGGAATGTCTAAATCATGGAATTCGGTATGTCAACTTTTTTTTTTGAGGGCTGAATGAAATCTATTTTTATTAACTCAATAATAATATTTTCTATGTCAGAGGTTTTAAAATGAAAGGATTACAGATATTTTTAACAAAATAACGTCGTTTTTCGGCCGTCCAGTGACGTCACTGGAAAACCTGTGAACTCCTTGGTCAACTTAAAATAACTGGCCATTATGATAAAAAAAAATGCATGCACAATGTTGGAATTTGACATTTTATGTTGCCGTTTCTGTTTCCAGCAATTCCAGCATAGAGTTAGAAAGAGAAGGCAGGAATTAGGTTTTTTGAACAAATCTGTTTTTCTCTATAGATTTCGAATTATTTTCTCTCCACCATTTTTGCACTTTGACTATTTATATGTGGACTGGTTACGCGTGTAATTCTACTAACAAACATTTCTGCCACTTTTTGCGGGGCGCGAGGTAACATTAAATCCGCAACTTTGGATTTTATTCCCCATAACTTTAGATACTAATTTTTAATGTTAAAAATCATGAAAAGTAGTCTCGTGTGAACCCCAAACGTTCTAAGTTCGAAGTTATTATTTCGCAATTATAGGCTGTCTCGTTTAGTGATAAGGTGTAAAATTTAATGTAAATGCACAAGATCAATTGTGCTGCTGACCTGCTGACTGGTGCGCTTAGCACCGGGAACCGGCGCCCGCAGACTCACCTCTCTATAACCTTAGCCGCTCAGTACATGTTGCCGCCTTGTCGCTCTTTGCGAGAGGCCTTTTTTGTGGGCCTATTCAATGATTTTACAAGTCACCGCCTGCTAGATTTTAAATTTGTGAGATATTTAAATAGAGCAAGCGTCCGTTATCTCACTCCATAGCCCAGTTATCCAGTACACAGAATCCCAACCCCATAGCCCAGACAAATTTATCCCTTCCAGGCAATAGTTCAGCATCTGTCGGGAATTATCTTCTAGTGCATCTCCATGGTGTATTTAGGGATAGACCTCGATAGGTGCATGCCATCTCACATTTAGAATAAATGGTACCAAAAAGGCCTATTCGTGTTGGCTTCGGCCCCATGTATGCCTTCCAAAGGACCGGGTCCCAGTGGACCCGTGCATCTTTCATGTACCAACATAATAATAATAATAAAATCATTCTCATCATTCGTTGGTTCTTACCGCGTTAGGTATATTTGAGTTCCCGATATTTCGGCAGTGTTCCAACTGCCATGATGGGTTCGAACAAAAATCGGAGTGACACAGTCAGTGTGTCTTGTCGGGTTGGACCAAGTGACAAAAGTGACAATGACAATCGAGTGAGTTCCGATAGTAGTGGTCGGAGGAAACGACGAAGAGTGAGGGTAGACAGATTCGTCTGCTCTTAAAAATCTACCTGCAGTTCCTCAGTCATCCCGTGATCATGGCAGTTGTAACATTGCCGAAATATCGGGAACTCAAATATACCTAAACGCGGTAAGAACCAGTTAAAATGTTTAACTCTCAAAAACCGTATTACTTTCTTACAAAGTCAAAGTCAAAGTCAATATAATTTATTCAATATAGGAGCTTGCAGCACACTTATCAAACGTCAAATCTTTTTTAAATCTACCACCGCGTCGGAACGTGTTGTCGCTGTAGAGAAGATGTGGCCAGAAACTCTACAACATAACACGACTTAAAAACTATTACAATATAAATTCTTAAGCTAAAGTTATGTATACAATAATACATATTCTATTTAATAAAATAATTGATACTATACAGTACATAAACTATAAGCTAGTGACCTCAGACCCAAGCATTTTGATCATTTTACAGATTGTTAACTATCGAAAGCAAATATCAATGTAGTACATACCTGCAGCAGACTTGGTGTGCCCAGCGGCAACAGTGTACGCCGGCAGATAGTACAGCGCGTAAGGGGATCCGCACGACATGAGAGCGACCGAGGCGCAGAGGAGACCGAAACGCCACGACTTTAGCAGCGATACGTCCAGGTATCTGTGGTAAATGTTAATATGTACTTATAGCAATCGCTACTGCAAGTAGACTGCATTCAAACGGCAGCTACGAATGTCCACAACGCGCGAATGCAACTCTGATACAGTTCTTGCGCGCAAAATGAGATAGGCTCATCTGATTCATGTGTGATTAAGAAAAGTTTATTCCGAAAGCGCTAATGCGCGCTGCATACAAACGAAGTCTGGTGATATTTTCAATACTAACCAATTAAAGGGAAAGAAATTTTACAGGAACAACCGAAAAACTAATCTCTATGCTTGTATGAAATCAGATTTTCGTTACAATACACAGTGTAAATGCAAGCATTAATTTAAGATTTGTATGGAAATGTTTGAAGCACTATAACTTTAAAACTATACATTTTACCGAAAATCGGACTTCACACAAGCATAGAGATTAGTTTCTAGATTGTTTCTGAATACTTTCATTGACTTTAATTGGTTAGTATTGAATATCACAAGCCTTCGTTTGTATGGAGCGCGATCCGAATTATATTCCCTTAAAGAAGCCTATTGGCACAGAAAATAGATATACATTACAAAAGCTTCATGCAAGCGCTCGAATCGACGCACGCGTGTGCGTGCTAGCACCACATACACGGCCCGCTAAGGTACTTCGGGGCGCAAATGTGCAGAAGTACATTAGCGGCCCGTGTACGTGTACGGTCATTTGCGTGCGTGCGTCGATTCGAGTGCTTGCATGAAGTTGCTTCACTGTATATCCCATTACTGTGCTATTGGCGTCTTAATCTATTCATGAAATTAACTTATGTCATTTAACTGCGTTCAATAATACATCTTACTATATTTATATAGCTTCCACCACGCCACGGCCAGGAACAACAAAGATTGTTGATTTCTTCAGTGTAGAGGTCCTTTCCTTCCACAGCAGGAAAAGGGCACAATCTTGCTCTCATGTTCTACCTACAGATACTCTAGTGTAATGCGTCGATCCAACGCACCAACAGTCCACCACCTCGCTACCTATATACACGCTCGCGGGCGAATCTTAATAGCACGATTCAGAACTCACCTAGACATCTTTTCAACGCATCCTCTCTTCGCTTCCTTGACTTCGACCTCTTCCTTCGGCAGTTCTTGTATGCCTGGCTTGCTTATAATCACTGGTTGGGCGAGCTTGCTTGGTATGTAGCGGCTTGGCAGTGGTGGTGGGATGTAGAGAGATCTGGGAAGAGAGAAGCAAGTTTTCGGTTAGGTTAGGTTAGGTCACGTGGTGCAATCGTTTAGTCAGCATATTTGTCTATATCAGTTTGAGCATCAAGCAAAAACTTCTCGTCCCAAACACCGTGTCTCAAGACGAAAGACTTTGACCAGTGCGTATTGCCAGTGAAGACATAAGGAACTGATACGTGGTTGCTCAATCAATGAGTCATAAAAAGGCTAAATTCAAAGGGCAATGGAGAGTGATATGCTCGGCGTTTCCATAAGAGATCGAATCAGGAATGAAGAGATTCCCAGAAGAACAAAGGTAGACGACATATCCCGAAGATTTTTAAATATAAGTGGATTGGACACATTGATCGCAGGACA
Organism: Agonopterix alstromeriana; assembly: GCA_963924505.1. Lineage (NCBI taxonomy): Eukaryota > Metazoa > Arthropoda > Insecta > Lepidoptera > Depressariidae > Agonopterix > Agonopterix alstromeriana. The sequence continues at coordinate 1,954,495 of OZ004688.1, forward strand.
GATGGCCGATGGGCCCAAGAATTGTCGAGTGGCGACCGCATACTAGAAAGCGCTGCGTGAGTAGGCAGTGAGCCCCCACAACCCCACAAGGTGGACCGACGACCTGGTGAAGGCGCTAGGCGGTGGGAACCCGGTGGATGAGGGCAGTGCAGGAACGGTCGTTGTGGCGACTCTTCGGGAGGCCTATGTCCAGCATAGGACGTCTATCGGCTGAGATGATAAAGTAAGACATAACTTAGTTTTTTATCGTATCATCATCATCAGTCCATCATCGTCCACTGCTGATCATAGGCCTCTCCCAAGGTGCGTCACAAAACTCTATCTTCGGTCTTCCTCACCCAGTCGCGGCCGCAGGGCGGCCCACACTACGCCTGCCAGTTCGTGGTCTCCACTCCAGAACTCGGACTCCCCATCGGTTATCAGTTCTTCGGCAGATATGATCAGCCACTTCGCCTTGTTAATTTTCTGAGCTGTCAACCACTTTAGTTCTCTGACGTATCACCTCCTTCGTGATGTGATCTGACAGACAAACACCGAGCATAGATCTCTACCTAGTTCGCTGAGCGACTTTGAATTTATGAAATAGTCCTATCGTCAGGGTTTCTGCATCATAGGTCGTCACTGGCTGGACGCACAGATTGAACATTATTCGTTTTGAGGCATTATATACCTATAGTGGAGTATACATACCGGCTGATATTTCTTCTGTTGGCCTTATAAACGCAGGTGCTGTCGGTGGATAGATCCTCCACCGAGTGGAGTATGGAGGATGACCTTGTCGGCCGCAGTCGGAGACGCGCCACTTCACGGGGCAATCCTGCGGGATACAATGTTTTATGTTTGAATACCACTGACTGACTGACTCATCACGAAAATGCCATCACTATAAGAAGTGCCACACACAAACGGAATTCCGAATCATGATTGTGAAATCCATACGAAATCCTGATTCATTCGGAATTCTGATCGATCACAATGGCCTGTGACAGGCCTGAAGTAATACAAAGCATTCAAGTTAAAGTATACAAGCTTTAGCAAAATATATCCTGTATAAAAACAGCAGCAGAGCAGGGAGAACATTTTGCTAAAGCTTAGAGTAGAGACAAAAAAGAAAAGAGCTTAGTATAGAAGCCGTTGTGGTCCAGTGGCGAGTAACCTTGCCTGCCGTGCAGGAGGTGATGGTTCGATCCCCGTCCAGGCCGACTCGTACCAATGAGTTTTTCGGAATTTATGTACGATTTGTAACACCACTGGCTTTTCGGTGAAGGAAAACATCGTGAGGAAACCTGCATGTTTCAATTTCGAGGCATGTATTGTACCCACTGTCCATTTTAAGTGGCGATGGGCTCACCCCCCTTCACACTGGACAGAGTTTCGGTACTACTGGTGAAACGTGGATGTTCTGAGGTTTCAGAATATCTCTGACTACCCCCTCGGGGAATATAGTCGTGAGCATATGCTATGCTATGCATTGCTAGTATAGAGAAAACATTGAGCTACGCAGGTCGTTCGTTCATGTTCTGGGGCGGTGACTTAATCGATGGCAAAACCGAACTCGTTTGCTCTCTGCACGGGCACAGAGTCGCTATTTATTTAAATCTGTTTTCGAAGTGATTCTTCTGTACGGGTAGTACTAGTATTTATTCTGTGGCGGCGGGAACCCGTTGGATGAGGGCAGCGCAGGACCGGTCGTTGTGGCTATCCTTGGGACAAGCTTATGTCCAGCAGTGGACGTCCATCGGCTGAGTTGATGATGATGTATACAAAATGTGGAGGAACTGCTGTGGAAGGTTCCTCCGGTGAAAAGGGAAGATCTTCCGTCAGGTTAGTTGTGAAGCCTGGGGACCGGCCGTGAAACAACAGTTTTTAGTTGGACCTTGGATATATATCGAATCTCTGTGATTATTTCTCTTGCGCGATTCATGTCTTGTATACGATTGTGAACTTTATATATAGCAGCTGATGGGTTACCAATGTGACGTCGCAAGTTGTCTTACGTGCACATTTACGAGTGCGACCGTAGCGCCATCTGTTAGCTTCGTTGCTATAACTTGTGGGTGTTGTCATCTGTAGCAAGTCCCCACTCAAAATATGTATAAATATAGCTCACCGACTACGCCAAGTACATCCATAACTTCGGAATCTTCGGAATCTGACACCTGATGTGGGCGGGACTGAAAAAAGTAATTTAAAACCAGTTTTAACAAGAGGGGGCTTGGGCACTTGACTCTAACAAAAATTTTCACTTTAAAGCTTAATATTTCGCTAACGGATCCCTAAATCGAAAAATGGCTTTTCCACACCTACAACATTTTAAAAAGACCTATCCAACGATGCCCCACACCATGGGATAGACGACAAAAAAATGGCATCCCCACTTTTGGAGGTACCCTAAAAAAAATATTTTTCAAGATTTTATTTTACCACTTTATCGGCGTGATAAATATGTCAAATTACAGCATTCTAGTACTAAGCGTCTCTGAGCTAAGCCGCGGACAGACGGACAGACGGACAGACGGACAGACGGACAGACGGACAGACGGACAGACGGACAGACGGACAGACGGACAGACGGACAGACGGACAGACGGACAGACGGACAGACGGACAGACGGACAGACGGACAGACGGACAGACGGACAGACGGACAGACGGACAGACGGACAGACGGACAGACGGACAGACGGACAGACGGACAGACGGACAGACGGACAGACGGACAGACGGACAGACGGACAGACGGACAGACGGACAGACGGACAGACGGACAGACGGACAGACGGACAGACGGACAGACGGACAGACGGACAGACGGACAGACGGACAGACGGACAGACGGACAGACGGACAGACGGACAGACGGACAGACGGACAGACGGACAGACGGACAGACGGACAGACGGACAGACGGACAGACGGACAGACGGACAGACGGACAGACGGACAGACGGACAGACGGACAGACGGACAGACGGACAGACGGACAGACGGACAGACGGACAGACGAACAGACGGACAGACGGACAGACGGACGGACATGGCAAAACTATAAGGGTACCTTGTTGACTACGGAACCCTAAAAATCATCTTTAAACGATACTAGTTACGAAGGACCGGCCCCGGCATCAGTGATAGCCAAACCCATAAGGGCAAAGATATACAGATATTTTTGAAGTACATTTTGACATTTATACAGTACTTTTAGGTATTTTAGCTTAGGTATATTTCAGGGCTTTACGCAAGATGTGTGGTGTGACTATAAGGGATAGAATAAGGAGTACTGTAATTAGGGAACGTTGTGGTTTGAATGAAGATGTAGTGGTTAAAGTAGAGAAGGGAATGCTTCGATGGTTTGGACATATTGAAAGGATGAATGAAAGTCGACTTACGAAACAGATATATAATTATGGCGTGTGTGGAAGGAAACATTGGTAGAGGCAGACCTAGGAGAGGATACCTAGACCAGGTCAGGGACGTCATTAAAAATGCCAGGTTAAAAGTAGCCGAAATCGAAGGGAATGTATGAAAAGATGTATGGACTTAGAGGAAGCAAGAGAGGTGTGTCAGAACCGCCCAAAGTGGAGATCTATAGTTTCTGCCTACCCCTCTGGGAAAAAGGCGTGAGTTTATGTATGTATGTATGTATGTATGTATATTTCAGTGATAGCCATACTCACATCAATAATACTGGGATGTAAGATTTCAGTGAAGTAACTATTTCTCTTCTCATCGTTCAGCATGATGTTCTTCTGGTTAAGCGACAACTCATTGTCCGTTTTGAACAGACTCTGGAGGCGATTGTCCTTGGTGTTGTCCAATTTACCTGCAGAAAGATAAAGTATTTGAGTACACATTCATATTCCATACATTGAATCAAACTCTACTTGGCTTTCCGGTCAAAAAAAAGTCTACAGTCAAAATAATTTATTCAATATAGGAGCTTGAAGCACACTTATTAAACTTCAATTCTTTTTTAAGCTACCACCGCATCGGAACGTGTTGTCGCTGTAGAGAAGATGCGGCCAGAAACTCTACAACAGAACACGACTTAATGACTATTACAATATACATTCTTAAGCTAAGGATATGTATGTATATCGGCGGTAGTACGTTTCTCGTACTCGTTTCTCTGCGCGTGCGCTTATCGTAATCAACACGCCCCACCACCGAGCAATGAGTATAAAAGCGGCCGTTTGCCCTTCCAGAGGTCAGAAACGAGCGAGCAGCCGTACGAGACGGAACACTTGCTCTTGCGTTTCGCGACGCTCTGAGTTCTATTTATTATATATTTTGTGGAATCATCAATAGAATTACATTTGTTAACTCATCAGCAGTACATTGATTATGGATCCATCCTGCAACCCTTGTATTGCTCCAACATGTATATGTATACAGTAATACATAGTCTAATTAATTAAATAAATGATACTATACAGTCCTGTACATTGGAAATAACAGGGTTTAAGGATAACCAGAGTTGGACTGGACATACATTCAGGATGGCGTTGCCCTAGCCTGCCCTCCTTGGAACTATCTACTTCAATGAAAGGATAACTACCTGCCTTCACACAAAAAAGAGCGTAATCCTCTCAATATCGTAAGGCTTTGTTCTCTAATGAGGCAAGAAATTCTTGAAGACTCGAAAAACAGCTTCCAAGACGTTGCCAACAAGCATCAAGATATTTCTTTTTCCTTCTCCTCCTATCTTCTTTGATTAATTCATTGCGGGTTCCAAGACAGATAGTCATCCCCTGGGCTCGCTGGACTTCATTGTCTAGTGTTGTGAATGGTCGCCGCTGTTGATCCTGGTTCACAGGAGTTACAGCGGTGGGAATGTGCGTTGGGTATATGCGCAAAAAAAAAACATCAAGTATATGCTCACGACTATATTCCCCGAGGCGGTAGTCAGAGATATTCTGAAAACTCAGAGCATCCACGTTTCACTAGTACCGAAACTCTGTCCAGTGTAACGGGGAGTGAGCCCGTCGCCACTTGTAATGGACGGTGGGTACAATACATGCCTCTAAATTGAAGCATGCAGGTTTCCTCACGATGTTTTCCTTCACCGAAAAGCTAATGGTGTTACAAATCGTACATAAATTTTGAAAACCTCATTGGTACTATTCGGCCTGGACGGGGATCGAACCATCGCCTCCTGCACGGCAGTTGCTGCGGGTGGTCTGTACCACCTCTAGCGGGTGATGTTGTGGTACGTACCGTCCTGCGGGTCGAGCAGCAGCGTGGTGTGCTCGGTGGTGGTGGTCGTGGCGGGGGTGTTGCTGCGGGTGGCGCACGGCGGTGGTCTGTACAGCGTCGCAGCCACGCAGACGTGCAGCATACCACCTCCTGCAGAAGTGTTTATTTAAAGTAGAAAGTCATTGTCCACTGCTGAGCTAGAGTCCTTCTTAATATGCAGCGCTGGAAGGACAAGTGGAAGAGCAAAACTAGTGGATCGCTTGAGGAAAATCTGGAACCTACTGTCAAGTTTAAGGGATTCCACCTGCCGCGTAAGGACTGGTGTCGCCTCAACAGGCTAAGGACCGGCTACAGCAGGTTCAACTATCTCCCACACAAATGGGGCTGGACGGAGTCTACCTTATGTAGCTGGACTGTACTTTATGGATACTTATGGTAACCCAATCTTGAGGTCCGGGTTCGAATTCGCACGGACGATATACCATGCACCGAGCATGCACCAATTAGTTTTTCTAACATAAGTACTTAATAGCTCTCAAATGCTGAAGGAAAACATCGTGAGGAAACCTGCATATGCTGAAGGCTGAAGAAAATTCTGAATGCGTTATGTGAAGTCTACCAAGTATTGGGCACTCTTTGTGGACTAACGCCCATACACCCTCCCTGAGGGTAGGCCTGTGCCCTGCATTGGGACTATAGGCTGATGATGATTATCAATCTACCGCTGCTTTGGAACTCGGTGGTATAGTGATGATGACTTACCTAAAAGCAGTAGAGTCCCATGCAAGCCATACATGTCGACCAATTTCTCTATCAACATGGGAAACACGAAGCTACCAGCTGCTGTCCCGCTCACACATATTCCGTTCGCTAATGCCCTGGAAAGAGATAGAGAAATGTTATACCAGTATTTTCAACCGTTAAAAATTTTTTTTGGGCCAAAGTAGTATCAGACATGTGCCCCCTAGACAAAGTGACATTCTATTGGCGTTGATGTAGTAGAAAATGACATAATGTATGGATCGCTAATGTTTCGATCGCTAATGTCAAATCCATACATTCTGTCATTTTCTACTAGCGTCAACGCCAATAGAATGTCACTTTGTCTAGGGGGGCTGATATTGGAAATCCACTTTTATAATCAACAGTCTGAGTTTGGGCACTATAATAAATCTAGATTAAAAATAATTTATTTCACTCAATACTTATCAGTACCTATAGGTATGATTCTGGTATGGCCCAGGGAGGGCTTTTCGACTGAGTGTAAATATTTTATTAAGCTAGTTTTATTTTAGTTAGTTTTATTTTAGTTAATTATATTTTAGTTAGTTATTTTTAAGTCAGTTATATTTTATTGTTATTTATGTTAATTATAAATATAAATTTTATTTTCGTAATATGGTATTTGTCACCATGTAAAATAAAGGATCTATTGATGGCATCCGTATTGAATATGAATTATGGAAACCAACTATTTAGTTAGTTAAGAAAAATACTGGATATTTTAAGAAAAAAATCGACAAAGAAAAAAATTTTTTGATGACGTCAACTGCTTGTAGACAGTTGCGTGTAGAGTATGAGCGTCGTACAAAGTTTACGTCATCGTGACGTCACCTGCTTGTAGCCACGTATATTGTCAGGAAAAGCGTTTTCGCTGGATATTTTGTGTTTTCGTTTTATGTAATGGAATATAAAATATACATTTTGAGTCTTTTTAGGCATCAGTGATTAACGTAGTAGTGTGTGAAGTGTCATAGAATTCGATCCTTTCACCTCCTGCGGCTCGTTCACCGTGGATAAATATTCGTTTTATTCTGTGAAAATCTTACCTATGCTTGTCAAAATAATGCGAGACGATAACGATGCCTGGAGTAGTGGATAGACCTCCTCCGATACCTGTAAACAAATATATTCATCGTTCGTAAATTCTAAACTAATGTATATCAAGGTTCAATATTGGGTTTAACCCTGTATACAGGGTCTTTCTTAATACGCTGACATTTTTAAGGGGATGATCAGACCATCAAACTGAAAAACTTTCTCTATGGGACCAACATCGAAATCGCGAAAAAAAACAGCTGTCCCAATACATTTGAATCAAGTAGGTTCATGCAGTTTTATTTATGGAACAGCAGATTTTTGTTTCGCGATTTCGATATTGTTCCTATAGAGAATGTTGTTCAGTTTGATGGTCTGGTCATCCCCTTAAAAAAGTGTCAGCATATTAAAAAGGACCCTATATGCTCAAATGTATGCAACAGCACATTTTTTTTGCTCACAGGTATGTATTTACAAATGTTGCGCCCCTGGATAAATGTGTTTGGCCGCCCCCTATAACTGCAGCTTGCCAGCGGCGGGCCCGTAGCCAAGAGTTTTGCCAGCATAAGTTATAAGATATTTAAGAATTGCCCGACATGTTATCGGTTATTTCGTGCCAGTATTGCTGCGAGCTACATCCAAATCAAGAGCTAGCGAAGCTCAAAATTTGAACTGTTGTGATCAGAATTATGTTTTGCGTAAATAAGCAAAATCTAAAATATGCGACGCAAGCTCGATATCTTTCTGTTATACGACTTGGCTGTGATAGAACTTATATCTTTTTTATCTTATTGAGCGACAGAGTTGTACTATGTAATTGTAACTCTGTCGCTTAATACTTGAAAAGAAACCAGAGTGAGCGAATCGAGCTCCAAATTTTTCACATTGTCTGGGCTGTAGTCAGAAAACTGTTGGTCTGTAGACTCGGTGTGTGTATCAGTTTCCTCCCCATGTGTATGGCCCTACGGGCCGCCCCCTAGAAATAGCCGCCCTTAACACTTGCCAATTTTGCCCTTTAGTAGAATACGCCCCTGTTTGCTCCAATAGTAAAACTTGTTCAGTTTGATAGGTAGACTCTTAGTTTAAAAGGATGCTAATGATATCAATCACCAGTCATGACTCCAAAGCTTAGCAGCAGATGCAGCAGTCTCTGGCTGAGGAAGGAGAGAGCCAGGCCAGCAGCACAGAACAGACCTCCGATGAACACGACGAAACGGCATGAATACTTCTCACATAACGCTGAGGAGAGTGGAGCTGAAATATACAACGGCATAAGCATAAGCTCACGACTATATTCCCCGAGGGGGTAGTCAGAGATATTCTGAAACTACAGAACATCCACGTTTCACCAGTAGGACTGAAACTCTGTCCAGTGTGACGTTGGGTGAGCCCGTCGTCACTTATAAGGGACAGTGTGTACAATACATGCCTCGAAATTGAAGCATGCAGGTATCCTCAAGATGTTTTCCTTGACCGAAACGACAGTGGTATTACAATTCGTATATAAATTCCGAAAAACTCATTGCTACGAGTCGGCCTGGACGGAGATCGAACCATCGCCTCCTGCACGGCAGGTAAGGTTACTCGCCACTGGACCGCCACGGCTTGTGATCCAGTGGCGAGTAACCTTGCGAGGAAATATAGAACCAACAGTATTCTTAGAAATAAACACCGAGTCACCGGATTGTCTTTAAGAAAAGATGATTTCGTGCTTCGGATGGCACGTTAAGGGTATATTACTGTTGGCGCGCTCCATACAAAAGAATGGTTATATTTTCAATACTAACCAATTAAAGTCAGTGACATTTTTCAGAAACAATCTAAAAATCTGTGCTTGTATCTTGTCAGATTTTCATTAAAATGTATAGTTTTAAAGTTACAGTGCCTCAAAGATTTCCATACAAATCTTAAATTAATCCTAGCATTGAAACTGTATATTATAACGAAAATCTGGCAAGATACAAGCATAGAGATTTGTTTCTAGATTGTTTCTGCAAAATTCTTTGACTATTTATATGTGGACTGGTTACGCGTGTAGTTCTACTAACAAACATTTCTGCCACTTTTTGCGGTGGGCGAGGTAACATGAAATCCGCAACTTTGGATTTTATTCCCCATAACTTTAGATTCTAATTTTGAATGTTAAAAATCTTGAAAAGTAGTCTCGTGTGAACCCCAAACATTCTAAGTTCGAAGATATTATTTCGCAATTATAGGCTGTCTCGTTTAGTGATAAGGTGTAAAATTGAATGTAAATGCACAAGATCAATTGTGCTTATACCGTGGCAGAGGGGAAATGCTACCGCAAGGCTAGTCCTTATAATAATTAGTCAAAGGCAAAATTTCATTGACTTTAATTGGTTAGTATTAAAAATATCATCAGAATTCGTTTGTATGTAGCGCGCATTTACGCATTCGGAATAAACTCTTCTCTTAAGCCGTTGGTCCCGGCTACTATCTCTCGTGGTAGTAGACGTTACATAAAAACCACGTCAGAAGCCGTAAGGCGGTCTGAAAAAACTCTGACACCAGGGCTTGCTGCTTGTTGTATACTTGCTTGTTTTAGCTTGAATACTAGGTATTTTAATAACAGGAAGGAACTTTCAGTTAACGACCAGAATGACCTTGATCCTTTCAGAGCCGCCTCACCTCTACCACAGTATAAGAAAGAGTGTCTAAAGTCGGGCCAATTTAATAGGTCACATTTGACATCTATTGATACTTCATCAAACCTAAACTTGTAACGGCGGGTATAGAATAATGTTTATTTTTTCGGAGTAAGAACTGCACAATTGCTTTACTCTTTTTAATTAACATTACATATTAGTGAAATAATGACCAAAGAAGGTAATTTTACGATTTACTTTCTCTAATAAATCATTCTAAACATAACAAAAAAAAATCTGTTTAAAGAACTTTTTCTTTTTTAACACTAGGGATGTAATCCAAAAAAATCGAAGTAAAACATAGTTCCAACAAATCGCGATATTCACATATAATTCGATTCATTCAATTTAATCGATGTTTTTAAGCAGGTCACCTCACTACGAAGCTAAAACTGACAGATGTCAAATGTGACCTATTAAATTGGCCCGACTTTAATACTACAGACCTCTACTTACGGTAGTAATTATACTACGTCATTTTAGTAGGTATACCTATTTTTGACTAGCTTGCCCTTCATTATGTCACCGTGGTGCCTTTTAATCCAAGGAAATCAAATATGAAAATCATAAGAATTCGCACCAGTGTAAACAGTTGTATTACTTTAAGGGGTGATTGCACCCACGATACTGAACAACTTTCCCTAAGAAACCTATAGGAAAATCGCAAAAAAATTTAGACTTTCCATACTAAACGCAATTAGCTAATCAAACGGTTTGTATGAAAAGTCGAAATTTTTTTTTGCTTATTTCCTATAGGTTTCTTAGGGAAAGTTGTTCAGTACAATCACCCCTTAAAGTAATGCAACTGTTTACCCTAACACCCTGTATCTTCTTCTATCGAGTGGTTGGCATGTCATTCTAAATCTTTCCAGCCCAGAATTATCATGCATAATTAACTCATTAAAAATTGGTTTTAAAAAGCTTTAATAGAGTATTTGACAGGTTTTTAAAAACTATTCTACGTTAATCACTGATATCAAAGGACTGTATAGAAAATGTATATTTTACGTTTCATTACATTTATTGCAAGAAAAAACGAAAACAAAAATTATTGTTTAAATATCCCACAAAAACGCTTTTCCTGACAACATACGTGGCTACAGGCAGGTGACGTCACGATGACGTAAACTTTGTACGACACTCACCCTCTACACGCAACTGTTTACAAGCAGTTGACGTCATCAAACATTCGGCCAATCACAGTCGTTTTCGATCACGTGACTAAAGTAGAAAAAACAATTTTTTCTTTGTCGATTTTTTTCTTAAAATATCCAGTATTTTTCTTAACTAACTAAATAGTTGGTTTCCATAATTCATATTCAATACGGACGCCATCAATAGATCCTTTATTTTACATGCTGTCAAATACTCTGCATTTTTAACCAACGACGCAAAAAGAGGTTAGACACTACACTAACCGAGATGCACTTAAACTTCCAACTCAATACACTTACCGAGAGCCAGGCAAAGCGTAGACAAAGCAGCCGGTATCCAACTAGCAACGGATTCCGAAGAGTCAGGAAACGTCTCCATTATCTCCACATACAACACCCCATAGGACTTGAAGAGGCCAGCGACCCAGAACTGGACCAGGAAGGCGCCGAATACCACCACCCAGCCGTAACCTCCGTCCGGTGGAACTGTGATGCTGTGGGGAGAAGAGTCAGATTAGATCAGCTTCTTGTTCTGCTTCATAGGCGATTACGAGTCTGAGAGTGGAATACCGCATGCCCCAAAGAACGATCTACACAACATTCCGAATAGCAAAAAAAAATTTAAGGCTATTTTGAATTACAGAAACAGAGATTTGAAACACTAACTCTCACTTATTCTTAGAACAGCTTTAGTAACGTCCAAGATTTGCTCTAAGCAAGTGAGACTGGCATGTTCCCTGAGAAAAAGAGAAAACTCAAGATCTGCTCTGTCTTTCTCATTTGGCGCATACCATGTGCGAGCATGACGGATTTCCCATTTGCATGGCATGCTAAGTACTGGCGTCGTAGAAGGTGACTAGGGTTACAAAGAAATTGCTATAGGGAAGGGAAGGCGTAATATCTTACTCAGCCGTGCTGTCAGCAATCCTCAGTTTGCGCGACACTGACGACAACGTCAGCAGTGATTCCTCTAGTTCCATAGGAGAGAGCGAGAGCTATAGTCTTACTCAGCCGTGCTGTCAGCAGTCCTCAGCTTGCGCGACGCGGCGAGCAATGGACGCGCAGTCACTGACGGCAGCGTCAGCAGTGAGTCCTCTTGTACCGTAGGAGAGAGCGAGAGCTATAGTGTCTTACTCAGCCGTGCTGTCAGCAGTCCTTAGCTTGCGCGACGCGGTGAGCAATGGACGCGCAGTCACTGACGGCAGCGTCAGGAATGAGTCCTCTAATTCCGTAGGTGAGAGCGAGAGCTATAGTGTCTTACTCAGCCGTGCTGTCAGCAGTCCTTAGCTTGCGTGACGCGGCGAGCAATGGACGCGCAGTCACTGACGGCGGCGTCAGCAATGAGTCCTCTAGTTCCATAGGAGAGAACGAGAGATATAGTGTGTCTTACTCAGCCGTGCTGTCAGCAGTCCTCAGCTTGCGCGACGCGGCGAGCAATGGACGCGCAGTCACTGACGATAGCGTCAGGAGCGAGTCCTCCTCTTGTTCCGTAGGCGACATAGCCGATAGGTACGCGCCTACTTGCTGCAGACATGGAAAATGATAATTAGATCAGGATATGGGCATTACACAGTTCCAGAATCGGATAAAGCGCAATGTAAATCGAAATCCTAAATCGCGCTATCGAAGTTCTTGACAGAAGACCTTTGACTAATTATTATAAGGACTAGCCTTGCGGTAGCATTTCCCCTCTGCCACGGTATAAGCACAATTGATCTTGTGCATTTACATTCAATTTTACACCTTATCACTAAACGAGACAGCCTATAATTGCGAAATAATAACTTCGAACTTAGAACGTTCGGGATTCACACGAGACTACTTTTCATGATTTTAAACATTCAAAATTAGAATCTAAAGTTATGGGAATAAAATCCAAAGTTGCAGATTTCATGTTACCTCGCCTCCCGCAAAAAGTGACAGAAATGTATGTTAGTAGAATTACACGCGTTACCAGTCCACATATAAATAGTCAAAGCAGAAGACGAAACAGAGATTTGTTGTAAATAAATTTCCAACTAAAGACCGTGACCGTTGGACCACGGAAGATCTTCAGGCAGCCTATTTATCCGGACGGAAGAAGAAGATAATTCCTTTTCCTTAAAGGAACCATACGATAAGTTTATGGGTGGATGGTTACTGACGCAGGAACATTCTACCTCGTTCCTCTAACATGATTAGTGGTTACAAAACCGGATGGTACCGTAAAGTCGTAGATTATTAATTGTACTTTAGGTACACGTATTCGTTTACGCAGTATTATTTTACCTACTCTGTGGTTTGTTAAAAGCCGTGGTGATAACCTTGCCTGCCGTGCAGGGACGATGGTTCTATCGATCCAGGACGACTCGTACCAATGAGATTTTAGGAATTTGTGTCCGATTTGTTACACCACGGGCTTTTCGGTGAAGGAAAACATCGTGAGGAAACCTGCATGCTTAAATTTCGAGGCATGTATTGTACCCACTGTCTATTACAAGTGGCGACGGGCTCACTCCCCGTTACACTGGACAGAGTTTCTGTACTACTAGTGAAACGTGGATGTTCTGAGTTGTCATAATATCTCTGACTCCTATCAAGGAATGTCGTGAGCATATGCTATGCTTTGTGGTAGGCACAGAACATTATAAGAGGGGTTAGAAGTGCAAAGTAGGCGTGGAACGTGTCGCCACAGGTTATGCAATGATTTGCATAACACCATAAGGCGTGGCGTGGTGCGAGCGAGAGGGCTTTTGTAATTGTAGAAGCGTGAACGGGGAGACAAGTGGCGACAGCCGTCTCCGAAGCAAAAGCGCTACTTTGCATTTCTAACCCCTCTTATAATGTTCACCACAGAACATTAGGTATGAGTAAAGTACCTAACAGTAAGAGTTAAACTTACAGTGGCTAACGGCAGTTCGAGTAACAGACTGGCAGGTCTTTCCCGTTGCTCTGGCGGCGCCGAGTGCACCGACAACAGAGAGCCGACTTGCTCGGGCGAGAGCGTTGCCTGCGGGATGAAACGATTCATTAATACAAACTAGTTGATTGCCATGGGTGCACACTTCGGCTCCATAGAACATCTAGGGATCCACCAACAGAGTTAGTGTCCAGGAGTGCTATTAAATTTCAACACGAACCAGACATTGAAAATTGTAGCTTCTAATCTAGATGCCTGAACCCTAGGAGCTAAAGTAGGATGTGTGAACTCAAGTGACATAAATTCCATAAAGTTTAGCATCACTTTCGTTATCTAATTAGGATATGCGACTTTCAAAAATAGCACTCCTTTGTCAATCTCTGCAAATACCATCTTTGACTTTGAGGGGCTTGTTTTTGAAACAATGGGTCTAGCACCTCTTCTCTCATTAAAGCCCCAACTTACTCCACTTGGAGGAATTGATCCGCGCTAGGTTTCTGTGTCTGATTCAAAGGATATCTTTAAGCATTCAGCGTGGGAATACTTGCTAGTCTGGTTCCTTAGAACCGCATTCATTTAGGATTTTAGGATGGTTTTCGCACAAGCGTTTAATTTATTTTAGATCAACTGTATGTTCATCTTCAGCAGTAGTAGCTGATGTGAGTCAGTAGTTTGCATAAACTCTCAGTAGTTTGCATAAACTCTGGTAGATGACGCTGACGTCCCTTAAAGACGATGATTTAGATTGAAAATTTCGTCGTGGCCTGCGGAGCGCCGACAGCTCTGTTGGAATGGAGTATTGTGGGAAGCCCTCCGTCGTTGGACCGACAATCTGAGACAGGTGTTGGGGAGAGACTGGATGAGGAAGGACGAGGGTTGAGTTTTGTAGTGCGACTTGGCAGAGGCCTACGTTCAGGTATTCTGAAAGGCCAAGATCTTTGGTTCACGGATCCCCGCAGCAAAGTAAGTAGATTACCTCCACGATGGAGTCGGTAGGCAGGTCGATGGAACATGACATAGCTGTGGAAGTCGGTGGAGCCGACGTGCCGAGCTGGCTGTCCAGGTTTGACAGCTCCTGCAAGAAACGAGAAAAGGATTAGATTTTTTTTTTATTTTAAATGTTATCAACATGTTAGTGGAGAAGGAGTGTATAAAGCCACCATAAAATAGTGTACAATAGACAGCAAGACAAATATTAAAATGGTGTGTTCGGACCATCAAACTGAACGACTTGCACTACCTACTATATGGATCCAGCCAATAAATATCTGTCCTATCCCACCCGACTCAAATATACAACGTGTAAATGAAAAAGCGCAAAACCTCATATACCCCAACTGATTTATAACAAAATAATTAGATTGAAACAATAATTTCGTTATTTTTATAGTTAATATTTAAAGTTATTGTTGAATTGTTATCATTTCAGCAAAGAATGAAAGCGCTACATGGATACATTTTAAGAATCTTGTTTTGGTAGTAAGTAGGGTGAGCGTGCCAGAGCGGTGGGTTGAGATCAAGTTCAGTAAATTTTAAATTTTTCAAACAAAATATTAAATATTTAGAAAAAAAATACCTATGTTGAAACCATGATAATTAGATTCTGCTCTCGATTCTAAACAAACTACTTTCTAGTTTTGCGTTAATTCATTAACACGTTGT
This sequence comes from Agonopterix alstromeriana, assembly GCA_963924505.1. NCBI lineage: Eukaryota > Metazoa > Arthropoda > Insecta > Lepidoptera > Depressariidae > Agonopterix > Agonopterix alstromeriana. The sequence continues at coordinate 1,969,890 of OZ004688.1, forward strand.
ATATACAGCAGATTTTTCTTTTAATTCCGGAGGTTGGCTTCATAGCTAGTGAAAGTTCTTCAGTTTGATGGTCTGAATTTCCCGTTTCAGTATCTGCCTGATTCTCCCTAAGCCATGGTTTATACAGAAGAGACGTGTGGCGGTGGCGGATAATCTAAGTAACACAATATAAACCTTATAGTACGTAGCATAGCGTCGCGCCCGCGCCTCCAGGTAACGTCGCCTGGAGGCGTAATTCTCCAAACGACGCTATGCTACGTATTATAAGGTTTATAATTGTGTTACTATTACTATCCGCCTCCGCCACACGTCTCTTCTGTATAAACCGCGCCTAACGCCCATTGATCCTTTAAATATCCCCTTCGTGAAGAACAGATCCCTCCTAACCTAACCTATCGTTTTATAAAAAAATGCTATCAAAACTCCATAGTTTTATATGTAATAATTCTCAGAAATCACATCATCGATTGTGGACGACACTATCCAATGCCATGTTATCGATCGGGCCTTGACAGGGGCGGAGTGAGGCCTTTTCATCTGACCCTGAGGCAGGCTTCCGTCAAGCCGTAGGTACTTTAAAGTTTTAATATTAACCTAAAATATTACATCAGCCTAAATTTTTTTAAAAGAAGTTGCATCGGGGCTTTTGATTAAATTAATATAGGAAGATAGGTTACGTTCTTGCATTACATACTCGAAAAATGGACCTGCTTTTCATTGTGAGTGCAGAGTAATGCCGTGTGATTTGTTTTTTCTTTTTGAATCATTTGTACAACGAGTAAAAGCACACGAAATCAAAAAAGTAACTCAATCACGCAATGCCGCTCGTAATGCAACTAAGGAAATTAGGCGACGGGGCTCAATTTATGCGGTCCATACGCTGTAGGCCACTCACTATCTTCCTGTTTTAATTTAATCAAAGATCGGTACAGAGTTCAAGCAGGCGCGGTCGCAGCCTGAAATTTTGGGGGGGTCACTAATAATAAAATATGACGAGTAAATTAGAGTTTATTGCACATTACAAAATTTTATTGCATACATTATGATGATTTGGGGGGGGGGGGGGGGGGTCATCGCAACAGCAAGTTTTTGGCAAACCAACCATTCCAGCCACGTCCGAGTTTACGTAAACACGCTGCAATCTTATTGTTGGCTCCGATTCAAGGAATATTATTGGAAAAACTAATATCCAACTTTGTAGTTTTTGATATTTTAAAGGTAAGGGGGAACTTTTTTGTGATTCTACGGTTATATAAAGCTGCTCCATTTAAATAGCAAAATTTTAAGGCTATTTTGAATTACAGAAAGAGATTCGAAACACTTCCTCTCACTTATTCTTTTTTTTTTTTTTTTTTTTTTTATTCTATTCACTTATTCTTAGAACAGCTTTACTAATGTCCAAGATATGTCGGATAGTATATCTTTCTGATAAATCTTAACTATTATAAAAATGTAACAAAAGTGTGTCTGTACATTGAAGATATTTACGTGAAAAAGATTACGATATGGTTTTTCGGTTTCCCGGACTCCAATTCAACCTTTTTTAGAATTTTTGTCTGTCTGTCTGTTTGTTTGTTTGTTTGTAACAGCATCACGCATAAACTAATGAACCGATTTTGATGAAACTTTTTTTGTTTGATAGCTTATGATCTGACTTAAAATCTGGTATAAAATTTGCGGGTAAACTCGCGGGTAAACTCTAGTAATGTATAAAATGGTAACAAAACCCAATTTTACGCTAAAATCGGGCGTAGACCCTTAATTTTTATATTGGGGCCCCCTGATTCATCCGCCTGCATTCGGCCCTGTGAAGTGAGGGCACTAAAGCATTGAAACGAAGACACGAATCATTATAGCTAATGGAATCCTTGAATTTTGATTAACTCGCTTTTTATGAAGGTCTCGAACTCGATTTCAATTTGTAATTTTATCACGGCCTTGAATGTTACAAGTTCTAAATGAACGTAAAACATGAAAAAAAAAATGTTTTCGGAACTACGGTATTTTTAGGGTTCCGTACTTTACGCTTTCCGTTTACGCTTGCCGCGTCTTGTAGTACGGGAAAAAGCCAAGTCGCGCGCATGTAGAGAAATCCTGCTAGACATGCAGCGCGTCTTTCGCTCTCCGAAAAGCGCGGGAACTGGTTATTTTCTATATCTTCGCGAAGGTGCGTCGTGAAGTAGCGTAGCGAGAGGGGGCAGGGGAGGCAAATGATAAATAAATAATAATAATAATAAATATCTTGGACATTGTCACACAAATTATCTAGTCACATTTAAAGTACCAGAAACCTGGACTTGTATTATGATGACTAGACAACGATATAGAATACATATACAAGGTGTTACAAAAATACAAATAAACATTTAAGGGGGTGGTTTAGACCATCAAACTGAACAACTTTCACTATGGGACCAACATCGAAATCGCGAAAAAAAAATCTGATGTTCCATACTAAACTACAAATCTACTCGAGCCAAATGTATGGGATGGTTGATTTTTTTTTTCGCGATTTCGATGTTGGTCCCATAGTGAAAGTTGTTCAGTTTGATGGTTTAAACAATCCCCTAAAAAGTTTAAAATTTTTATTTTTACTTTTGTAACACCCTGTATAGATACAATCATCCATGACTCGGGTACAAATATTCATATTCATCATACAAATATTTGTCCCTTACGGGATTCGAACCCGCAACCTGCTGTGCCGAGCACAGCACGCAGGTTCACTACCGACTGTGCTATCGAGCCGTCCCCGCAAATGCCCCGGGCGACAAATTCGGGATAAATATAGATTGGTTGAGCTCTGTCTATAACCAATTCGTAGAGCAGAGAAAACTCGAGGTCGCTTCGTTCGCTCTAAGTTTCTGTTTTAATTACTGTTCCTACACATAATCCCATAGAGTTCTGATCACAGCTAAGACGTGGTGCTCAAAATTTCGAGCTTGCTTCGCTCCATCCATAGCTTTTACTTTGGTTACTTTGCACATGTTGTGTACTTGAAAATCTCTGGCTCTAACCGATTCGTATTGAGGAGAAAGGTCGAGCTCGCTCGAAGTTTCTATTTTTGGATGGATAAACCAAAAGATGTCTGACCACAACCGGAATAGATGTGCAAAAAAATATCGAGCTCGCTTCGCTTATTTTTTTTAGGTTAGATAAGGGAGCGGCAGAAACCCGCGCTACGAAACTGGCGTCGCGCGCGTGTGGATAAATCATACTAGACGTGCAGTAGGCCTTGCATGCCACCCCCGAGAAAACGATAAAAATCGAGATGTGCCTCCATCCTTATTATTTTACGTATGCTAGAAAGAGCGCGCATGAGCCGTGCAGGTATATCATTTATCTCGCTACGATGATGGGAACCCTTGATGTCGAAGTCACGAGTTAAGGCTCGTCGTTACCTAAATTCAGAAATAATCATTGGTGTGAAGACTCGTACCAATGAGTTTTTCGGAATTTTTACTTCATTTTAAATAAGGACGAAAAGATTTTCCAATTCCTATATAGCTTTCTGGCCAATTCTGATTTGCAAAATATTTATATAATTTATTTATCCGACATATCTTGGACGTTACTAAAGCTGTTCTAAGAATAAGTGAGAGGAAGTGTTTCAAATCTCCGTTTCTGTAATTCAAAATAGTAATATATACCAGATTTTAAGTCAGATTATAAGCTATCAAACTAAAAAACTTTCATCAAAATCGGTTCAGTAATTTTTGCGTGATGCTCGAACAAACAAACAAACAAAGAGATAACAGACAGATATTGCTATAAAAAGGTCGATTTGGAGTCAGGGCCACCTAAAACCACATCATAATCTTTTTCATGTAAATATCTTCAATGTACAGACACATTCTGTTATAGTTTTATAATAGTCTAGATTTAGATTCCACTCAGTCAAGTAGGTAGTGTGTTGGTATATAAATAACAAAATGGCCACTTTCATTAAGGAGAGCTAATCGCTAGATCGCAATTACGCAAGCCCACGAACGGTCAAGGCCGTTCCTTATTATGTTATGACTGTGTGCGTGACTCATTCAGTCTGAGTCAATGTTTAGATTTGTGCTCAGAGGAAGGGTCTCCAGAGAGTCCGCATAAATTTACGATTGTAGTTAGTCTCTTTTGTCTTATGACGTACCTTTAAAAGTAGAAGGAGATGGAACTATAGATATTTGTTTATACGGTTGTCCACTTTTTTTTTGAGCTAGTGTGTGTGAAAAGTGACCGTAAACATAAGGCCATATGTCACTTGGTGCCTTTTGTCCATACTACTTGACACCACACACTCAAACCTAAACGTCAAAAAAAGTGGACACTTTACAATTGGTATGGCTCACTCTATTAGGTATAATCTCTTAGAACATTATAAGAGGGGTTAGAAATGCAAAGTAGCGCTTTTGCTTCGGAGACGGCTGTCGCCACTTGTCTTCCCGCTCACGCTGCTATAATTACTCATGCCCTCTCGCTCGCACCACGCCGCGCGCCTTATTGTGTTATGCAAATCATTGCATAACCTGTGGCGACACGTTCCACGCCTACTTTGCACTTCTAACCCCTCTTATAATGTTCTGTAAGGGTTGAACCTTACATTTATAGTATGTAATATCAAAATCGAAAAATCACTTCCTTGAGGCACGATACGATTGGAGCTTCGTTGTAGGCCGAGAGGGAGGCAACCGATGCGACGCGCGACCATCCAATACCTACAATGCGATTCCGCAAAATTTCGTATGAAAATTTATTGTAGACTACGGCGCTGCTACGGCGTAGTCACGCTGTAGCCAGAACGTAGCCACGTAGGCTTTGAAACTTTTTCGTTAAAAATAGATTTTATGCCAAAAATATTTAACACTGGCCTAATTATGTGAAAAAATTATGCTTACAGCCATTTAAATAAAATAAAAAGAAAACTCGATTGTTTCTTTTCTTTGTTAATGGCTAAAGTCAAGTTTTTCATGCAAAAGCAGCCATGTTTTCTTATGATTATGTACGTTTTAACGGAATAAAATAGAATGATTTTTACGATAGATCGTTTTAGAACGATTATTTTACTTTCTGAAAATGTTTTAGCCTTTTTTAGCCGAAAACCCTTTAATTTTATGTTAAATGATAATCGGGTATTTGTCAGAATGTAAAATATAGGATCTATTGATGGCATCCGTATTGAATATGAATTTTGGAAACCAACTATTTAGTCAGTTAAGAAAAATACTGTATATTTTAATAGAAAATCAACAAAGAAAATTTAAAGTTTCCAGCTTAGAGTTAGAAAGAGAAGGCAGGATTTTTTGCAAAGAGATTATACTTAATAGAGTGAGCCATACCAATTGTTAAGTATCCACTTTTTTGACTTTTAGGTTTGAGTGTGTGGTGTCAAGTAGTATGGACAAAAGGCACCAAGTGACATATGGCCTTATGTTTACGGTCACTTTTCACACACACTAGCTCAAAAAAAGTGGACAGCCGCATAAACAAATATCTATAGTTCCATCTCTTTCTACTATTAAAGGTACGTCATAAGACAAAGGAGACTAACTACAATCGTAAATTTTTGCGAACTCTATGGAGATCATTCCTCTGAGATACGCGGTCAACAAATTTATATAATACTCAATCTACGCTATTATGGTAATATTTTTCATTAAGCCACTAGTATTTATTCTGTGGTTAAACATTACGTTTTACAATGAAGTTAGATTACCTAATAACATAAAGAATAATTTAAAAACAGTAAAGCTAGAATAGTCATAATAAAAACTGTCTTGCCATTACAACAATCCGTGCACAACGCTAGCTGACACCGACCGATCGATGCAAAACGAAACCAAATCGATTCTAAAATGAGTCACAATAAACCACAATACATTGATGTAGCAGTACTGAAAGTACGTTATAGAAATAAATACTTACGCTGTGAACAAACGAAGATAAAGAAGTCTGGAGTGCGATTTTAGACGTGTTAATGAATTAACGCAAAACTAGAAAGTAGTTTGTTTAGAATCGAGAGCAGAATCGAATTATCATGGTTTCAACATAGGTATTTTTTTCAAAATATTAAATAATTTATTTGTAAAATTTTATATTTACTGAAGTTGATCTCCACCCACCGCTCGGGCACTCTCACCCTACTTACTACCAAAACAAGATTCTTAAAATGTATCCATGAGCACGTTAGCGCTTACGGGGCGTTAGCGGGGTATGAAAATCAAAATTGAGTTGTTATTGAGGCGGGCATACCTACAGACAGAATGGACGAAAGTATAAGGGTGCCTTGTTTGACTACGGAACCCTAAAAAATCGGTGTTTTGGAATCTGGAGCTCCTGAACACCATATCGTAACCTTTATTTACCTGACCAATGAGTTTTTCGGAATTTATGTACGATTTGTAACACCACTGGCTTTTCGATGAAGGAAAACATCGTGAGGAAACCTGCATGCTTAAATTTCGAGGCATGTATTGTACCCACTGTCCATTATGTGGCGACGGGCTCACCCCCCGTCACACTGGACAGAGTTTCGGTACTGGTATATCGTGGATGTTCTGAGGTTTCAGAATATCTCTGACTACCCTCTCGGGGAATATAGTCGTGAGCATATGCTTATGCTTATTTACCTGACTGCGCCAGAAGGAGAGTTATGTTTTTGTAAATATATTCAATACAGATACACATTTCTGTTACATTTCTATAATAGTATAAGTAGATTTTTGTGTAAACACGGGCCTTCGCTACGGTTAAATCGATGAATTATAACCCTGTATTTGACCCGTAGACTCAAATAACCTACTAATACATTAAAATGACAGTCAGCAGGCAGTAGTATCGACCCGGAGGTCGATGTACCGTCTGGTACAGGCAGACACTGCTTAGGAAGACTACAATGTAGAATCTAGATCAATAAACTGAGTTTGGTCTGCGTCATTTGCATAACTTTCTATACCTAGGTAACTTCTATTATAAAACTGTAACAGAAGTGTGTCCGTACATTTTAAGGGGATATAATTCGGAGCGCGCTCCATACAAACGTACTATGGTGATATTTTCAATACTAACCAATTAAACTTAATTAAATTTTGCTGAAACAATCTTGAAACAAATATCTATGCTTGTATGGAGTCAGATTTTCGTTAAAATACACAGTTTCAATGCTAGGATTAATTTAAGATTTGTATGGAAATCTTTGAGGTACTGTAACTTTAAAACTATACATTTTAACGAAAATCTGACTCTATACAAGCATAGAAATTTGTTTTTAGATTGATTCTGAAAAATTACGTTGAGTTTAATTGGTTAGTATTGAAAATATCACCATAGTACGTTTGTATGGAGCGCGCTCCGAATTATATCCTCTTAATATCGAAATTGAGAACAAAAAACCGGCTAAGCGCGAATCCTACTTAATATGCTGACACTTTTTCAAGGGGCTGATCAGACCGTCAAACTGAACAAATTTCTATATGGCACCAACATCGAAATCGCGGAAAAAATTAGCTCTTCCTTACAATTTTTTTTTTCGCGTTTTCGGTTTTGGTCCCATAGAGAAAGTTGTTCAGTATCTTGGTATGGTCATCAAAAATTAGCTGTTCCAATCTGCAAACCTACTCAAAATTTATAGGGTTCCGTCGTCAAACCCTTATACTTTCGTCCTTTCTGTCTGTCAGTCCGGCACCTCGATTACTCGCTCTTTTTGGCACCTTTTGAAATGAAATTTGACGTGACGACAGATAACAGTGACCAATAAAATATGGGACACATGATTTTTAGGGTTCCGTCGTCAAACAAGGAAACCTTATACATTCTTCCTTTCTGTCTGTCTGTCTGTACCTCGCCTCGCCTCAATAACTGGCTCATTTTTGCACCTATTGAATTGATATTAGGCGTGACGACAGTTTGTTTGTTTGTTTGAATGTTTGTAACAGAATCACACAAGAACCGACTTGATGAAACTTTTTTTGTTTGATAGCTTTTGATCTGACTTAAAATCTGGTATATTATTTGTGCGGGCGAAGTCGCGCATTAACTCTAGTAACTTCTAAGGTTGTATCGGAGAAATAGTTATTTAGCGCTAAGACCGACTTCTTTTGTATCTTCTGTATTTCTTTACGGTATATTTTGCTGAGTAGGTAATATGTTTCGATATGATAGAAAATGAGTTGATTCCTTTTTCATAAACCTTTAGAGTCAAATATCTCAGCTCCGATGCGAGCTAGCCCGTAAGTTCTTATTACAATATGTTTGTTTTTAATAGTACTATAATTATACAATACTTTAATTGGTGGTGTGACTATAAGGGATAGAATAAGGAATACTGTAATTAGGGAACGTTGTGGTTTGAATGAAGATGTAGTGGTTAAAGTAGAGAAGGGAATGCTTCGAAGGTTTGGACATATTGAAAGGATGAATGAAAGTCGACTTACGAAACAGATATATATGGCGTGTGTGGAAGGAAACATTGGTAGAGGCAGACCTAGGAGGAGGTACCTAGACCAGGTCAGGGACGTCATTAAAAAATGCCAGGTTAAAAGTAGCCGAAATGGAAGGGAATGTATGACAAGATGTATGGACTTAGAGGAAGCAAGAGAGGTGTGTCAGAACCGCCCAAAGTTTAGATCTATAGTTTCTGCCTACCCCTCTGGGAAAAAGGTGTGAGTTTATGTATGTATGTATGTATGTTTAATTGGTGGCCGAGACTGTTAAAAAAATAACAATACCTTTACTCATAACCAACTCATAAGAAATAGAACGCTGTAAACTCTTTTCAGTACGTCGCATACAGATGACGAAGCAAGTTTCCTTCTCGTATGAAAACATTTATTCCTAGAAAAGTTTATGACTGTGCGGAGCGGACATGAATCAGATCAATACGGACAGTGCAAGTTGTGCAATGGCGTAGGTGTTATTAACCGACTTCGAATATAGGGAAGCCGTGGTGGTCCAGTGGCGAGTAACCTTGCCTGACGTGCAGGAGGCGATGGTTCGATCCCCGTCCAGGCCGACTCGTACCAATGAGTTTTTCGGAATTTATGTACCATTTGTAGCACCACTGGCTTTTCGGTGAAGGAAAACATCGTGAGGAAACCTGCATGCTTCAATTTCGAGGCATGTATTGTATCCACTGTCCATTATGCGGCGACGGGCTCACCCCCCGTCACACTGGACAGAGTTGCGGTACTAGTGAAACGTGGATGTTCTGTGGTTTCAGAATATCTCTGATTACCCCCTCGGGGAATATAGTCGTGAGCATATGCTTATGCTTATTTTGTGAAAATTTCAAGCCGTAATAGCTAGGCAGTAGACAGCCCTAAATAGGTAGGACAGACAGACATACAGACAGACAGACGGATGAAAAGTGTAGGCTTATGAATATTGTCCCGTTTTCACCCTTTGGGTACGGAACCCTAAAAAAGTATGATTTCGTATTGAATATCTGAATGGAATGGACCAAAATTAGAAAACCATTTCGAGATTATGTTATTCAAAACTTAGGTAGGTATATAAACATTATTTAAAAAATCTCCTTTTTTTATCGATTTATTTGAACAATGGTACCAACTGAAAAATGTTAAGTTCAGATGAATGTGATGAATTCCTTTGCCTGGCTGCCTTTTCTTTTATATGACTTTGACAGTTTGTTTTTCATTTTTACAGACTTGGGCTGAGATCTAGAGACGATTTTTTTAGTCTTAGCTCCAGCTAAGCGTGGCGAAAATGTATGGATTTAGATATACGGAAGTTCGAACTATGACTTAAAAATCGTATCTGAATCTCGGCCCAAGAACCTAAATAAAAAATGGGAGAATGGGATATCTCTTGTTTTTAACTATTGTAATATTTTTCAATAAGAACGAAATGTCCATTATATGTGTAACATCCATGATTGTGTATGGGCAGAGATTATTATAGAGTGTAATTCAATTCAATTCAATTCAATATAATTTTATTCAATATAGGAGCTTACACTTATCAAACGTCAAATCTTTTTTAAAGCTACCACCGCGTCGGAACGTGTTGTCGCTGTAGAGAAGATGCGGCCAGAAACTCTACAACATAACACGTCTTAATAACTATTACAATATAAATTCTTAAGCTAAAGTTATGTATACAATAATACATAGTCTATTTAATAAAATAATTGATACTATACAGTAAAGTAAATAAACTATAAGCTAGTGACCTCAGACCCAAGCATTTTGATCATTTAAATAATCATCCAGTTTATAATATGCTTTCTTACAGAGGACTTTTTTGATTTGAGTTTTAAACATGTTATAGGAAAGATTCAAAATGGTCTCGGGGATTTTATTATAACAACGTATACAGTGACCCATGAAAGACGTGTTGACCCTACTAAGCCGAAAGTGTGGAGATATCAGTTTATTTTTGTTTCGAGTGTTGTAATTATGGACATCACAATTTAAATGTAATGTAATGTAATCTTAAAAGCCTTCTCTGGTAAAATCAAATTGAATCATGAATCAAGTTGGTGCTTGGGATCTGTATGACCTAATAGACAATGCGACAAAACGCAAATCTAGGTCACAATGTAACCTAAAGCTACATGACCTAGGTCATCGGCGGCGCTAGTCAACTGAGGTCGTTAACATCGAAAATTTAATGCAATTTCTAAACTTAGTTATTTTAACCAAGGCTGGTTTTACTGACGTCCGTAAGGAAGCCAAGCAAGAAAGCATATACGGCCGGCGTGTGAGTGTGAGCGGGATAGCGCGTATATTTTGTAGACTGTGACGTCCGTAAGGAAGCCACGCAGGAAAGCATATACGGCCGGCTCGTGAGTGTGAGCGGGATGGCGCGTATATACAACGTTCTAATGAATAAACGCAAAACTAGAAAGTAGTTTGTTTAGAATCGAGAGCAGTGTCATCAATCGAAATGTCATGGTTTCAACATAGGTAATTTTTTTCAAAATATTAAGTAATTTTATTAGTTGGTTAAATTTAATATTTTTTGAACTCGATCTCAACCTTCTTTCTTACGTTTTCATCGTCGTCATTGGTTTGTCCCTTCCTAATCCAACGACGAAAATTAAAAAAAAAGAGTTTTTATTTAATTTTTGTTCTGACAGAAAGGAACAAGCCTAAAGTTTGAAGCATCGGTACGAAAGAAGGTTGAACATTACCGACTGCCATGGCCAATTTTCGTGTTTCCATGCTTGTCGTCGGTTGGATTTTTCCTTGCGGAAAGGCAAAGGGAACATAGCCCATGCAGCCAAAACTGATGTAGGAATTTTGTCAGGCACTATGTGCCTGATCTGTATTAAAATTATAATTTTTCCAAGTCTTCATATTCCAAGTAAATTGTTGTTTTTCCGTAATAATGTCATTTCTGTAGTTTTTGTCATTTTTATGTGTCATTTCCGAGAACAAGTTTCTATTTGCCGATGTCTTCAATAAATTTTCAATATTGACAGGAATCCGTAGCTTAAACCCTTAAGCCTAACTAATTGCAATGAGAGGGTGGTTCACACATTTCAATGTTCAAGCAAGTTTTACACGGGGATATCAATCCGAATCAAACTATATTCTTAAAAGCCGTGGTGGTCCAGTGGCGAATACTCTTGCCTGCCGTGCAGGAGGCGATGGTTCGATCCCCGTCCAGGCCGACTCGTACCAATGAGTTTTTCGGAATTTATGTACGATTTGTAACACCACTGGCTTTTCCGTGAAGGAAAACATCGTGAGGAAACCTGCATGCTTTAATTTGAGGCATGTATTGTATCCACTATCCATTATAAGTGGCGACGGGCTCACCCCCCGTCACACTGGACAGAGTTTCGGTACTACTGGTGAAACGTGGATGCTCTGAAGTTTCAGAACATCTCTGACTACCCCCTCGGGGAATATATTCGTGAGCATATACATACATACTATATTCTTCTCCACCAAAGCTTATTATTATACTAATTCCACCACATTATCACAATAATAGCCACGAAAAACTAATTTAGAAAATTAAGAAACAAAGTCCATCTGATTCGTCTTGTTTCCCGCGCAAAAAAAAACCCGTTTCCATGCTTGTAAGGAGGATTGGTATCCTTTATCATTCTAAATCCATGGGCCAGACATTTGTGGATTAAACTCTGTTAATTAATGTCAGCCAGCGATGTGGCTTGAAGTACCTAGCCTGTTAAAATTAATAGCCCGCCTCACTGGTGACCGGTTTAATATGCAAATTGGGATTTTGTCAACTTTGCGCTTATGGGAGTGTTATGCCATTGCCAATGGATTCATGCATACATAAAACCTTTGACTATTTATATGTGGACTGGTTACTACTAACAAACATTTCTGCCACTTTTTGCGGGGGGCGAGGTAACATGAAATCCGCAACTTTGGATTTTATTCCCCATAACTTTAGATTCTAATTTTGAATGTTAAAAATCATGAAAAGTAGTCTCGTGTGAACCCCAAACGTTCTAAGTTCGAAGTTATTATTTCCCAATTATAGGCTGTCTCGTTTAGTGATAAGGTTTAAAATTTAATGTAAATGCACATGATCAATTGTGCTTATACCGTGGCAGAGGGGAAATGCTACCGCAAGGCAAGTCCTTATAATAATTAGTCAAAGCATAAAACTCATGTAATCCGTTTTGGAGTGGTTAGAAACATTGTTACAACTACCAACTTTCTGTTTAAGAAATTTAAGTTGTAGCAATTTTGGGGATATAACTCGGAGCGCGCTCCATACAAACGAAATCTGGTTATATTTTCAATACTTACCAATTAAAGTCAATGAAATTTTTCAAAAACAATCTAGAAACTAATCTCTATGTCTGTATGAAGTCAGATTTTTGATAAAATATACAGTTTTAGTGCTAGGATTAATTTAAGATTTGTATGGAACTCTATAAAAATGTATATTTTACGTTCCATGTAGTGCAAAAAAAACAAAAACAAAAATTGTGATTTAAATATCCCGCGAAAACGCTTTTCCTGACAATATACGTGGCAACAAGCAGGTGACGTCACGATGACGTAAACTTTATACACTATACACGCAACTGTTTAAAAGTAGTTGACGTCATCAACCATTCGGCCAATCACAGTCGTTTACAATCACGTGACTAAAGTAGACAAAAAAAATTTCTTTGTCGATTTTCTCTTAAAATATCAAGTATTTTTCTTAACTGACTAAATAGTTCGTTTCCAAAATTCATATTCAATACGGATGCCATCAGTAGATCCCATATTTTACATGCTGTCAAATAGCCTATTTTATTATAGGTAGGTATAATAAAATATTTTATAACAAAAACGAACAAAGATAAAGATTAGTTATAAAAAGGTTTTATTAAAATGAAAAAAAAAAGTCTTGGCAGCTTTTGCTAAAAAGAAACTGTCATTAGCCATTAGAAATAATGAAGATAAACGATTTTCTTTCTTTGTCATTAAATGGCTGTGCGCGTATTTTTTTCAATGAAATTAGGCCAGTGTTACAAATTATTCTAGGTATACCAATCTCTTTGCTATTTTTTTCTAATCTGAAAAATTTATCTCGTAGCCTGCTACGAATTGGCTACGGAGTGGCTACGCCGTAGTCGTGCCGTAGACCAATATGTTGATTTTCTTTCGCGATTTCAATGTTGGTTCCATTGTGAAAGTTGTTCAGTTTGATTGTCTGAAGCAGCACTTTAAGGGTTGAACCTCATCTGGAAGCACGGAATCGTATTTTTTGTACAATGACATTGGGTAGAGCGAGCATTAGCTATGTGCACGGTACAAGCGCCCCTGGACCGTGTGGATAGGGTATTTGACAGCATGTAAAATATAGGATCTATTGAATTATATAGGATCTATTGAATTATATAGGATATAGGATCGTATTGAATATGAATTTTGGAAACCAACTATTTAGTCAGTTAAGAAAAATACTGGATATTTTAAGAAAAAATCGACAAAGAAAATAATTTTATTGTCTACTTTAGTCACGTGATCGTAAACGACTGTGATTGGCCGAATGGTTGATGACGTCAACTGCTTGTAAACAGTTGCGTGTAGAGTGTGAGTGTCGTACAAAGTTTACGTCATTGTGACGTCACCTGCTTGTTGCCACGTTTATTGTCAGGAAAAGCGTTTTTGCGGGATATTTAAATAACATTTTTTTTTTCGTTTTTTCTTGCCTACATGTAATGGAACATAAAATATAAATTTTTTAATAAAATAATGTAAAAACTTAAGAAATTAGCAACATTATCGATATTAAACATTTGAAAATACCTATTTGCTAGAATCCACGATATTTGCAGTGCCAATTTCCGTACAAACTTTTTTCCCGGTTTTCACACATTTGAAGATAAAATTTCAAAAATCCCTTTTTAGTGAGAACCTAGATGCCAATAGAAACTTCCATGCCAAATTTTAAGTTTGTAGTCTTTACAGTTATGGAGATTTCGTGTTGAGTTAGTGTGTGGATTTGCATAGATTCAAGCATATTTTACACAGCTTGTCCTACAAAAGTGCACATTTCTGCCACCCCGGGCGCTGCGATCGATTTGTTAGTTCCCATCAAATACCTCCACTTACAACGTGTTAATGAATTAACGCAAAACTAGAAAGTAGTTTGTTTAGAATCGAGAGCAGAATCGAATTATCATGGTTTCAACATAGGTAATTTTTTTCAAAATATTAAATAATTTTTTTGTAAAATTTAAAATTTACTGAACTCGATCTCAACCCACCGCACGGACACACTCACCCTACTTACTACCAAAACAAAATTCTTAAAATGTGTCCATGAGCACGTTAGCGATTTCATTAATTGCTGTTAATGATAACAAATCATTTTTGCCTCATAACTTAAAATGCGAATAACTTTAAGTGTTAACTATCAAAATAATGAAATTATTGGTTCAATCTAATTATTTTGTTATAAATCAGTTAGGGTGTATGAGGTTTTGCGCTTATTCATTAACACGTTGTATATGCACCTAAGAGGAAGGATCTCCATAGAGTCCGCATAAATTTACGATTGTAGTTGGTCTCTTTTGTCTTATGACGTATCTTTAATAGTAGAAGGAGATGGAACTATCGATATTTGTTTATGCGGCTGTCCACTTTTTTTGAGCGTGAAAAGTTTTAGTGTGTGAAAAGTGACCGTAAACATAAGGTCATATGTCACTTAATGCCTTTTGTCCATACTACTTGACACCACACACTCAAACCTAAACGTCAAAAAAAGTGGGCACTTTACAATTGTTATGGCTCACTCTAGTCTTAAAGAGAGATCCTTCCTCTTAGATATGCACATAGCCATATGCCCGCGACATAATAGGTTACTCTTGAAATATGTCTGGTCGGATGTCAACGAACTCCAAGTTTTGTGTCAAACATTGAACCTTGCTGAAAATGCTCGTGACATGACTAGACAAGAATCGAGATAACATTATGTTCAGTCTAGACCTTAGATGTAACTGAACAAGGAAGATGCTTCGCGTGAAGTAAGTATTACTTAGTTATAGTACTCTGTGGTATATTCTAAGAGGAAGGATCTCTCTTTAAGACTAGAGTGAGCCAAACCAATTGTAAAGTGTCCACTTTTTTTGACGTTTAGGTTTGAGTGTGTGATGTCAAGTAGTATGGACAAAAGGCACCAAGTGACATATGGCCTTATGTTTACGGTCACTTTTCACACACACTAGCTCAAAAAAAAGTGGACAGTCGCATACACAAATATCTATAGTTTTAAAATGAAAGGATTACAGATATTTTTAATAAATAACTTCGTTTTCGGTCCGTCCAGTGACGACACTGGAAAACCTGTGAACTCCTTGGTAAACTTAAAATAACTGGCCATTAAGAAAAAAATACATTCACAATGTTGGAATTTGACATTTGATGTTGCCGTCTTTGTTTCCAACATAGAATTAGAAAGAGAAGGCAGACATTTTTTTTTCTTTAATGAAGCAGTAGTATTTCTCCATGGAGTACGAATTATTTTCTCTCCATCATTTTTGCTTTTAGAGAGTACAGATCAAAGCAATTTCAAATTAAATTAATATTAATAAACTTGATGAATCGCAATAAAAATTAAATTAAAAATCTTGAAATACCGATTTGCGATAACATAATGTTCTATAGACCTTAGATGAAAATGAACAAGAAGCATGCTTCGCGTGAAGTATTTTGTACTTTTCTGAAAATACTTGTGACATGCATGACTCTTTGACTAATTATTATAAGGACTAGCCTTGCGGTAGCATTTCCCCTCTGTCACGGTATAAGCACAATTGATCAAGTGCATTTACATTCAATTTTACACCTTATCACTAAACGAGACAGCATATAATTGCGAAATAATAACTTCGAACTTAGAACGTTTGGGGTTCACACGAGACTACTTTTCATGATTTTTAACATTCAAAATTAGAATCTAAAGTTATGGGGAATAAAATCCAAAGTTGCGAATTTCATGTTACCTCGCCCCCCGCAAAAATTGGCAGAAATGTTTATTAGTAGACCTACACGCGTAACCAGTCCACATATAAATAGTCAAAGGCATGACTAGACAAGAATTGCGATAATATTATGTTATGTCTAGACCATCGATGAAACTGAACGAGGAAGATGCTTCGTGCGAAGTATGTACCTATTACATTGAACCCTGTTCGAAACACTCGTGACATGACTAGACAGGAAATGAGAAAAGCTGGGGTGCGTTCAGAACCTACGCCCAGAGTGCACTCTGGGTGCAACTTTTCGCACTAACGCCGTTCAGAGCCTCGGTGAAAAAACGCCCTTTGCAACTCGGTTGTCACAACTCAACCGTTCCGTACCTCTGACGGGTTGCAACTTTTAACCATCAAATTAGATGGTTAAAAAACACTCTGACGTTTTGATTATCTGTGGTTACTTGACTTTTTGCTAATTTTGAATAAAAGGTTGTTTTGTTCAAATTATTTTTATGCACTTTTTGATTCTCTAGCATGGAAGATGAGTTTTTATTGTATTTGGAAATGATGGAAGCCCTGGAAGATCTGGAAGCCCATATTCACTGTCAATGTCAAAATTTTAGGTTATAAAACAACCGGGATCGTTCCGTACGTTATTGCGAGTTAAAAAACAACTGTTCGTTCCGTACCTTAGATTGAAAAACAACCAAACAACCGCACCCGTAGGTTCTGAACGCAGCGCTGATATTATTATCTTCTATACTCATAAAACAGTTCCGTGACTGACAGACTGAGTGACAGACGAAGAACAGCCAAAACCACTGAAGATAGAAACATTTTTGGAATATCTTATATTCTCCAGAGCATGTAGGAGTGCGCTAAGAAAGGATTTTAAAATCGAAAGAATGAAAGAGGGAGACTATGTAAAGGAAGCTTCCGTGTCTACTGACTAGGTTCATTTTTGTATGCACGCGCGCCGTTGTGACAGTTGGTAGTTTATTCGCTTAGACTACTTATAATGAGGACTACTTACGCGTGTAATTCTACTAACAAAATTTTCTGCCACTTTTTGCGGGGGGCGAGGTAGCACGAGATACGCAACTTTGAATTATATTCCATTAGTTTAGATTCTAATTTTGAATGTAAAAAATCATGAAAAACTGTGTCGTGTGAACCCCAAACGTCATAAGTTCGAAATTATTGTTTCGCAATTATAGGCTGTCGCGTTTAGTGATAAGGTATAAAATTGAATGTAAATGCGTAAGATTTTTTTTATCTTGCAACGTGCAGAGGGGAAATGCTAAGGCGCGGCGGGTCCGTATATAAATCGTCTAAGTTTATTCGTGAATTGTACGATAGGACGGGTCAGAATAACGTTGCACCTTATTGCTGTGCGCAGAAAGTCGCTATTTATTTCAATCTGTTTTCGAAGTGATTCTTCTGTACCGGTAAGTTTAGGTACTAGTATTTATCCTGTGGCTCAACCTTCTTTCGTATCTATATTTCAAACTTTAGGTGTGTCCCTTTCTGTCAGAACAAAATTTACTTAAATACAATTTTTATTTTCGTCGTTGGATTAGAAAGGGGCAAACCAACAACGCGATGAAAACGTACGAGAGAAGGTTTTACCAAAAATGTTATAATATACAACGTTCTTGGGTTGAACCTCAGAGGAAGGATCTCCATAGAGTCCATATACATTTACGATTGTAGTTAGTCTCTTTTGTCTTATGACGTACCATTAATAGTAGAAGGAGATGGAACTATAGATATTTGTGTCTGCGGCTGTCCACTTTTTTTTGAGCTAGTGTGTGTGAAAAGTGACCTTAAACATAAGGCCATATGTCACTTGGTGCCTTTTGTCCATACTACTTGACACCAAACACTCAAACCTAAACGACAAAAAAGTGGACACTTTACAATTAGTATGGCTCACTCTATTAGGTATAATCTCTTTGGGTCAGGCAGTCTGTACTCCAGGCATAGACAATACCTATTTCTAGCTTCCTGCACAGAACTCACGACTGACGCATCGATTTTGGCATGAGCATTCGAGTAAATAACAAAGAACTGCACTATGACTCAGGTTTCAAATCCCCCCCATTTACCTGGCGTGGCTCCGAACCACCCCTCTTGGGTCTACCAGCGCCCGCGGCATGGTACCTCGATAAACGTTTTATCGCGCCTGCTAACTCGTTCCTTCCCGCGCAAAAAGAAAGGGAGCTAGGGCGCGATCGCGCTTTATCGCGCGATCATGCCGCGGGTGCAGGAGTAGATAAAAAAATCGGTCAAGTACGATTCGGGCCATACGCGCACCGAGGGTACCGTAACACCACACAATACTGTTGTATATGTTTAGTATGGAAAAGCTGGTTTTTTTCGCGGTGACAGGTTTGCCACCGGTTTTTCGATTTAAGGATCCGTTTGCAAAATATTAAGCTTTAAAGTGAAAATTTTTGTTAGAGACAAGTATCCCCCCCCCCCCCCTGCCTGCTAAACGGTTGTTTCTGGATACGTGAAAAGATTCACGGCAGTAGTGTATATAACGAATTTAAAAGGAAAACTATCATCGCTAAGTAGGCTTTACAAGTTGGCCGGTGGCCAGTTGTTATACTGTAGAGTTTGCTCTATAATCACACCAAGTTTGTAGCTTGTATGTATTAATGTTTTTTAAGATAGAGCAAGAAGAAAAAACGTTGATAAAAATGAGTTACTTCCCCTTAATTTTTTTGTTTTAGTTTTTTTTTAAATGTCATAATATCCAAAAGTACAAATGACACATATTCTGTGAAAATTTCAACTGGCTACCTATTACGATTCAGATCATACAGCCCTCAGAAGCTAGGACGGACGGACGGAAGGACAGCGTAGGTTTATGAATAGGGCTTTTTACCCTCTGGGTACGGAACCCTAAAAATTACGATTTTTGCATTAAAATGTTAAACGATCAGAATTCAGGGTGTCACTTGCAATTCTGTTATTGGGTGGACGCGTGTCGGTTACCTGCTCTCCGGCTTGCAACGAAGCTCCATTTTATATTGGCTCAATTGTCTGTTTTGTGCCTTCTAAGTCGCCAAATATTTATAACCGTACAACGTGAAAGCACTTTTGCTATTCCAACTAGATATTGGTAAAATCAGGAACACAGAATGAGGCAGAATTTTAATTTTCGAAACTCATACGTTGAACTCCACAGTTGAAAATGTCAAAATTACTATCAAAGTCAAAGTCAAAGTCAATATAATTTATTTTATTAATATAGGAGCCTGCAGCACACTTATCAAACGTCAAATCTTTTTTAAAGCTACCACCGCGTCGGAACGTGTTGTCGCTGTAGAGAAGATGCGGTTAGAAACTCTACAACATAACACGACTTAATAACTATTACAATATAAATTCTTAAGCTAAAGTTATGTATACAATAATACATAGTCTATTTAATAAAATAATTGATACTATACAGTAAAGTAAATAAACTATAAGCTAGTGACCTCAGACCCAAGCATTTTGATCATGGAGATATGCATCTTTCTACTGCTGATTTGACTTTAAAATCCGACTCCTGGATTGCGATTTTTTAATGGATGGAAATCTTTGAGGCGCTGTACCATTTTGAACGAAAATCTGACTTCATACAAACATAGAGATTAGTTTCTAGATTGTTTCAGGAAAAAATCATTGACTTTAATTGGTTAGTATTGAAAATATCACCAGACTGCGTTTGTATGGAGCGCGTTCCGGATTATATTCCCTTAAGTGTACACCCACGCACGCACATTCGGGGTGGTTAAAAAAAGGAAAAATAAATCTCAACAACTTTCGAGCTACGTCACTGCTACGTCGTAGCCGTTTTGTAGCTATCGTAGTCAGGCTAACTTTAATAGTACCTACGAGATATTTTCTTGTATGACAAACTATACTTCATTTCAAATAAGGACGAAAAAAATATGCATATCTCCAAAGTAATGTTAACATTTTCAACTGCTGAGTTCAAAGTATGAGTTTCAAAAATCGCACTCCGGAATGCCAATCGAAGAATGCCTATGACCCTGTTTGAACCTAGAAGGTAAATATTTGGGTTTATTGCATAACACTAGCAAAATTTACGCAAGAACTAAATAGGTACCTTTTGATAAAATTTATAAGGTCTAACCAAATTAGGTGAAACTATTTTAAGGGGATGATCAGACCTTCAAACTGAACAACTTTCTCTATGGGATCAATATCGAAATCGCGAAAAAAAAATCTGCGGTCCCATACACACCTACTCAACCTTTTAGGTCGAGTAGGTTTGTATGGAGCAGCAGATTAATTCGTGATTTCGATATTGGTACTATAGAGAAAGTTGTTCAGTTTGAAGGTCTGATCATCCCCTTAAAATAGTTTCAGCAAATTTTTCTAGACCTTTATACATGGCGAAGGCTGAAATTTTGAAAAAATAAGTTTTTAAATAGAAAATATTCCTAGGATTGTGATAATGCTGTTAGCAACGACACTATATGATGAAAAAAACTGTCAAATGCGAGTCGGGCTCCTCGCGCACCTAGGGTTCCGTACCACACCACCACACAACGTATTAACTTGCAAAAAAGTCTTGTTTTCTCCGGGACCTTTAGCGCGAGACCATCTCACACTTGACCGATTTTTATTATTTGTTGTTATACTGTAGAGTTTGCCCTATAATCACACCAAGTTTGACGCTTGTATGTATTACCGTTTTTACGATAGAGTGAGAAGAAAAAACGTTGATAAAAACTAGTTTCTTGTAGGACCCCCCCCCCCCCCCCCTTAATTTTTAACTTTTTGACATTTTTATTATTTGCTTAGCCTTCCGAAAAGTGCGTGCGTGTGCCGTATTTTAGATTAAGGGAATATAATTCGGAGCGTGCTCCATACAAACGAAGTCTGGTGATATTTTCAATACTAACCAATTAAAGTCAATGATTTTTTTCTGAAACAATCTAGAACCTAATCTCTATGCTTGTATGAAGTCAGATTTTCGTTAATATGAACAGTTTTAAAGTTACAGTGCCTCAAAGATTTCCATACAATTCTTAAATTAATCCTAGCATTAAAACTGTATATTTTAGCGAAAATATGACTTTATACAAGCAGAGATTAGTTTCTAGATTGTTTATGAAAAATTTTATTGAATTTAATTGGTTAGCATTGAAAATATCACCAGACTTCGTTTGTATACAGCGTGCATTTACGCATTCGGAATAAACTTCTCTTACAAAGAATTAACAAAAGTACTTTTTCTAGTATTTTTTGATGATTTCACTAGATATACTAATGGTGAATATGTGAGTATAAATACCAAAAATCTGAAACTATTTTAAGTTCTTCTGAAACGAAAATAATGTTTAAAAATACATGAAAATACGTAATCTTTGTGACGATTTTCTATCGAGTGAAGTAATTCCAATCGTGTTTTCCAATTCAATTTATGATTTCACTAGATAAACTATCCAAGAACATTGAGGTATGACTTTGGTTTCGGTAAATTGTATAAAAACGATTTTCTATCGAGTGAAGTAATTCCAATCGTGTTTTCCAATTCAATTTATGATTTCACTAGATAAACTATCCAAGAACATTGAGGTATGACTTTGGTTTCGGTAAATTGTATAAAAACGATTTTCTATCGAGTGAAGTAATTCCAATCGTGTTTTCCAATTCAATTTATGATTTCACTAGATAAACTATCCAAGAACATTGAGGTATGACTTTGGTTTCGGTAAATTGTATAAAAACGATTTTCTATCGAGTGAAGTAATTCCAATCGTGTTTTCCAATTCAATTTATGATTTCACTAGATAAACTATCCAAGAACATTGAGGTATGACTTTGGTTTCGGTAAATCTAGTCGAAAAATTAAAAATAAAAGATGCCTCCAAGGTATTCCGCCTTAACCTTGAAAAATTACAATTCACTTATACTCCATTCAAAATAGCAACGAAATTTTGAAGGCTATTTTGCATGACAGAAACAGATATTTGAAACACTTCCTCTCACTTATTCTTAGAACAGCTTTAGTAAAGTCCAAGATATGTCGGATAGTATATGTATCTAATAAATTAATTACATTTGGTAATCAGAATTAGCCAGAAAGCTAAATAGGAATCGGAAAATCTCGTCGTCCTTATTTGGAATGAGTTATAGATGGTTGTAAATCCAAGATTCACTTACCTGGTTGAAAATAAACTCTCTTGGCAGAGACATGGCTGGTCTGAGATGTCAGGAGGCGCTGGCAGGGCGATGGAGATGTCACTGGTAAAATGGTCTTCCGATTCAGTAGCTAAAAGCCTTATATTACTTCGTTTTTGGGCCAAACCGGCAAATGCCGTTATATACATTTGTTTTTTTAACTTTCTTTCTGTAAACGACGCCGTTGTAACTAATTTTCTTTGACTTTGTAACAATTAAAAATGTCTTTTACGTTTTTTGAAACGCTGGTGTTTTAATACAAAAATTTACGGCGATTGAACAAACATTTTTGTTTATTTATTTGAGTTATAGTTTAATGTGCCCTCGGGTTTCTTTTTTGGCACCTTTTTTGAGTTATTTAAATATGTGTAGCACTTTAACCGCGGTACAGACAATCGCCTGCTAGAAAAGATTAGCAACGAATGGCTGTTGAGTGGAATTGTGGATTTTGCGCAGAAGGCGCGATCGATATTGACCTAAAAACTTAGGGATATGGCGTCGTATGCTTCTACGTATTTCTACGTCGATTTTAAACTATTTTTTACGTAATCTGTCTGATAATTACATGAGAGAACTTGTAAAATTAAATACAATCAATGTTTTCTATCTTTAAATAGATTTTCTAGTCATTTTTCAGTACATTATCACACTTCATTAAGTACAAGAATCTTCTCGAGGCAGCCCTTAGAGCTTAAATTTCCTGAAAGGTTCAATCTTGAAACGACAAGCGAATATAGTCTTTATTTCTCTAATTTTAAGGTACAATTTCGTGTTAGAGCAAAAACAAAACAATTATAGATTAGAAAATTGAGTAACACGGTTCACAGGATACTTATTATATTGGAAAATGAGCTTTACGCAATCAAATATCTGATTCATTTTCCAACTAAGTAGTCACATGCTTCATTTTCGATACCTACCTACTTATACAGGGTAAAAGACAATGCCAGATTGCCAAAGAAACTCAGGCTTTGACTAATTATTATAAGGACTAGCCTTGCGGTAGCATTTCCCCTCTGCCACGGTATAAGCACAATTGATCTTGTGCATTTACATTCAGTTTTACACCTTATCACTAAACGAGACAGCCTATAATTGCGAAATAATAACTTCGAACTTGGAACGTTTGGGGTTCACACGAGACTACTTTTCATGATTTTTATCATACAAAATTAGAATCTAAAGTTATGGGGAATAAAATCCGAAGTTGTGGATTTCATGTTACCTCGCCTCCCGCAAAAAGTGACAGAAATGGTTGTAACCAGTCCACATATAAATAGTCAAAGAACTCAGGCTACAAGTGTACACACGGCAACAAATCAAGTTATACAAAACCAAAATAAGCTCGCGTAAATCGAGTAATGTATAACGTCGCGCGGCCAGTCAAATTGAAATCGAAATTATTTTTGTGGTAGTTCAGACCATCAAACTTTACAACTTTGTTTATGGAACCAACATCGAAATCGCGAAAAAATAATCTGCCGTCCAATACATTTGGCTCGAGTAGGTTTGCAGTTTTGTATCGAAGAGTTGATTTTTTTTCGCGATTCCGACTTTGCTCCTATAGTAAAAGTTATTCAGTTTGATGGTCTGACACACCCCTGATTGTCGAATCATTTCAATTTCACCCTGTATACAGAGTCCTTCTTAATATGCTGACACTTTTTTAAGAGGATGATTAGACCATCGAACTGAACAACTTTCTCTATGGGACCAACATCAAAATCGCGAAAAAAAAATCAACTGCAAACCTACTTTAGCAAAATGTATGGGACAGCTGATTTTTTTATCGCGATTTCGATGTAGGTCCCATAGAGAAAGTTGTTCCGTTTGATGGTCTGACCATCCCTTTAAAAAAGTGTCAGCATATTAAGAAGGACCCTGTATATGGAAATAATAGTAATAGTAGGTATGTTATGTAAATTATTAAAATGGCAAAGGAAAAAGTTTATAGAAGCACGTGGTTTGCAAATTCTATAACGCGAGAAATTACCTATATTTTATTTATTTGTAGTTTTACCAAGCCGTGGTGGTCCAGTGGCGAGTAACTTTGCCTGCCGTGCAGGAGGCGACGGTTCGATCCCCGTCCAGGCAGACTCGTACCAATGAGTTTTTCGGAATTTACGTACGATTTGTAACACCACTGGCTTTTCGGTGAAGGAAAACATCGTGAGGAAACCTGCATGCTTCAATGTCGAGGCATGTATTGTACCCACTGTCCATTATGTTGCGTCGGGCTCACACTGGACAGAGTTTCAGTACTACTGGTGAAACGTGGATGTTCTGAGGTTTCAGAATATCTCTGACTACCCCCTCGGGGAATATAGTCGTGAGCATATGCTATGTAGTTTTACCTGTTTTCGGGATCCGTATTAATTTCATAATGATGCCGGGATCCGTTGGGAGGCTTTATAAACTTAGAGAAAGAAAGAATAGGGTCCCGTTTTGACCCTTTGGGTACGGAACCCTAAAAACAAGCCTTGAAATCACCCAAAATATTTAGTTTCGAACAACGTCAAACACAGTTGCTATTTATACTGGAGATTGACAAAATCACCTACAACATGATTGAACTACAATGGGGAACTTGCACAGTTTTATATTTTTAGTGTATCATAAAGATTTAAGCCTTACATAAATATACCAAAAACAAAAATGGTAAAATATACACAAATCATTTATTTATTGCAAATCAAAAGTTGACTTTTCAAATTCCGCGCCAAAACGCTCACTGCCATGACGTGACGTCACTCCTTTTCAAGACGCGTGAAGCTCATCACAAATCATCCGCTATAATATGTTTCCGTACTCTTCAAACGCACGCAAGTTGCTAATCGCTTCGTCACTTTGCGCTGATTGGTGTTTAAAATTACGTTTCGATCCACGTTACTTATAATTGAAATATTTTGTAAAAATAAAAACTTTAGAATAAATCTTTCAGTAATTTCAAAGTCAAAGTCAAAGTCAAAATTGTTTATTAAAAATAATATTACGTAGATAACTGTTTGACGTCATGTTCTTGAATCTATCACCGCGTCGGAAGGTGTTCCGTTGTAGCGAAGATGCGGCCAGAAACTCTACGACATACTTCTTTTAAACAAAACAAAATATACAAAGTACAATTGGGTATTTGACTACATACAATAAATTTTATTCTTATCTCCTCAATAAAAAAAGATTCAAAAATATCGCTAAACTCCCATTTTCATTGAGATTTTAGCTTGAATACTATTTTAATAACAAGACAAACTTTAAGGGCCTATGTCGAAAAATAATTGAAGCGAAATGGGCGTGTGATAGCTTATTTTACTGCCTGATGCGAGAGAAAGAGATGGGGCGGCGCGCGCGCCTGAAACGACGCAAGCATAAAACAAACTTTATTTAATTGTAATTGTACTATTTATGTAAGTTCAATTCTGCTCTAATCAAAATGTATAAAAAGTCAATCTCCTTTTTTTTAAATCAAGCCCCTTGTTTCTAAAATTCACCGTTTAGCACTTCAAAGCGTTTATCGATAAAGACGGAGGCTACTTTGGCTTGTTTTTCTATCGAGAAAATGTGTCTTAATCGTGTTTTGGCTCTAATCAAAACTTCAATTATATGTTCAATTTACACATATCCGCAAATCATACTCCTACTGTTAGTACTTCATGAGATATGATGCTTTGAAGAATCCTATTTTTTCAATTCAATTCAATTTTTGTTTAGTGGCATCCGATGTGTTATCACAATTCAGCCAATGTCTCGCTATGTAGATAGTATATGAAGGAAAATGATCAGTAGTATTTATTAAGTCTAGAGTGGCAGTTTTGCCAATGTAAGTAGGTTATAATCTCAAGTGATTGTTTTAAGGATAAAACACAAAAGAGTTCACAAAATGGAGGAGCCACGTGCAATCCTAACGCGTCGATACGCACGCGCGTCCGTACTCCGCCAGAATTGCAGCGCGACTCCATCCTATTTTTTTCACATAGCCTCTTAAAAAGTAATGAAATGTTGATGACAACTCACACTCACTCACACACACACTCTCACTTCACAACTCAGAATTGAGTACAAATTTCATACAAAGCGCACGTTTTGACCTCTGATAAAGAGTAGCTGATTTGACTAGTTGTCAAGTACCCTAGTACAAGGTCAAGTTAATAAAACTAGCTTTTTAAACATTATTATTTTATTAATTATTCATAGTATTTTATACAAAATATATTAAATTTATTTACATGTATGACATGTTAGCTTAATCAAATTAAATTAAAGATTGAAAAAGTCGGGCGGCGAGGGGATTCGAACCCACGACCCGCCTATCCGGGACATGCTCCACTCCAACAGAGCTGTCAGCGCCCCGCAAGCCACTTACGACGACGACAATTTTGAATCTATATTATCGTCTTTAAGGGACGTCAGCGCCATCTACCAGAGTTTATGCGAACTACTGATTCACACGTCTAATGTTACAATTAGAATTCATGCGATATAGATGTCACACCTTATTCCAATCGAATTTATTAAGTATTTATAAATTCAGTATTCAGTAAAGTAATTATATCAGTAGTTTGTATAAACTCTCAGTAGTTTGCATAACTCTGGTAGATGGCGCTGACGTCCCTTAAAGACGATGATATCGATTGAAAATTTCGTCGTGGCTTGCGGGTCGCCGACAGCTCTGTTGGAGTGGAGCATGTCCCGGATAGGCAGGTCGTGAGTTCGAATCCCGCTCGCCGCCCGACTTTTTCAATCTTTAATTTAACAAAATATGTATATTAGGTATTTGAGTAGGTAGCTAACTTATCAATTAATGTATAACTAATAGTCCAGTCAAGATGTACGCACGGCGACAGATCAACCTACCTATAGTTGGACCTTATGTCCATGAACATAGAGTTCAATTATGGGTAGGTTGATCTGTCGCCGTGTGTACACCCATGCTTGCAAAAGGTCCGGTCGTTCTGAATTTTTTATATGTTGTTAGGACCTAAACCAATATTAAATAGCCAGATTTGCAATGTCCAAAGTGCTGTGCGAGCAGCAGTGTAACCAAAAAACCATGAAATTTGCGAACTTTTTTCAGTTTTTCGCTTTTTTCTCGGAATCTGTAACTCGTATCGAATAATTTTGTAAGTATAATTTTATTCTGACAAAATTTCCTACAAAACAAGTGGTATGCATTTTCTTCATAGGACTTAACCTTTGAGGGCTAGAGGGACGAGAAAGTAACAGCAATTCAAAAGTTATGAAATTTGTATGGCGACCCTCGTGAATGTTGAAGATAAAAACAAAATGATTCCATATTCTTAATCAGCGACCCCTAAAACCCCCGGATACAAATTTTCAGTCGGTTCGGTGAACCTTTAAAAGTTGCGTTGGTGTTTGAAATTTTCATGGCAGCCATCTTGGATTTCGCAATTTTGGATTTTTTTACCGCCAACCAAATCTGGCTAGGGTCCACTATGAAATTTTTTGAGGTCCATAGCAGCCAGGTGAACAGTCGTCTCCGAAGCAAAAGAGCTACTTTGCATTTCTAACCCCTCTTATAATGTTCTGTGGTGGTGCCGCTAGGTACATCTCACTCTCTCAGCTGTTAGTCACTCTATTAGTAACTTTATACTGGTTCTAAAACAAATGCCAATGTCACAAGTTATCTCTACTCTCCTCAAAACTCGTCTGTGTTTGTGCAGAATTGAAACTTAACAACACATCAGATTTTACGTTAGACCTTAACTCAGCCGTTTGAGTCTCTGTCGACGTCAGATTGATACTGGAAGGGCTTGAAGATACGCTGTCGAAAAGCCTGTAATTTAATTTCGGGGAATCGAACAAACAGAAACAAGTCTGAGTTTCTTTAATACTTAAATCTGGAGATTGAGTCTCGGATGTCACAGTTTTCTTATGTGACCGACTTAAACCAAATTCCACTGGGAATGTTTGAGTCTGTATATCTGATAAAGAAACGGTTTCAGAGAAAAATATCGATTCATCTTCGCTTGTTTGAGATTTTAGTGACAGTAGGTCTTCGAAGACGGTTTGAGTTGATATTTCATCGGTCTTCGTTGGTATTGAATGCCATGAGGGTAGGGTTACATCGTTTTTGATATTATCTTCGGGTTGGAACGTTTGAGTAGCGAATGACCGCTTTGGGCTATCACAGATGAACTCATTTATCTTATCATCTGTTTTTAGCTTTTTTGTTTCAATTATTGTTCTAGATTTACGTTTTAATGCTCTTTTGTCGGCTTTGTATTGCTTATGGAGGTCTGGATGTCTCCTCATTAAGTGCACGAGCAGCTTTTCGTTCGTTTTGTAATGTAAATCGCAAACTTGACAGATATAAGTCACGTTACAAGTGTTACAGTGCCGTTCGTAGTCAGTGTTGGTAGGAAATCTTTGCGAGCAAGTATCGCAGACATAATTTTTGTCAGCATGAACTTTGTTGTAATGTTGGTTTAGGAATTTTCTTCCTAAAAAATGTTTGTTTTTGCCGGAATTGATGAAATATTTACATTCTTGAACGGAGCAGTAATATTGTACTTCTATAACGAAGTTTTCGTTTATTTTGTGGTTTTTCTTCAAGTGTATTAACAGATCTTTCTGTTTTATGTAACTTTCAGTACAGTAAGGACAGGATAGGTATATCTTTGCGAATGTATCGGGCGCTGTGATCATTAGGACAAGTTTCTTGTCGTATAGCACGCAGGATATTGTGTTCTCTTGTTGCTTTTGGCGTTCTTGAGATGTTTCCGCTGTTTTTTTCTGTGGAGAAAATAGATTTTTTAATGCTTTGTTACAAAAGTGTGTCTATACATTGAAGATATTTACATGAAAAAGATTATGATATGGTTTTTAGGTTTCCCGGACTCCAAATAAACCTTTTTTAGAATTTTTGTCTGTCTGTTTGTTTGTTTGTATGTTTGTAACAGCATCACGCAAAAACTACCGATAACCGATTATGATGAAACTTTTTTTGTTTGATAGCTTATGATCTGACTTAAAATCTGGTATATAATTTGTGCAGACGAAGTCGCGGGTAAACTCTAGTTAATATTATAAATTTGCAATATATATTTTTTTTCGTATGCGTGAACGGCTTTGGATGAAATTTTTTATACTGACAGAATATGATCTGGATTAACACGGATACATTTTTATAGTCCACACAGACGATGTCGCTGGCAACAGGCTGGCTGGTATGTGTCTGACGTGAAATACAACGTGTTAATGAATAAGCGCAAAACCTCATACCTACACCCCAACTAATTTATACCAAAATAATTCGATTTAAACAATAATTTCATTATTTTTATAGTTAAAATTTAAAGTTATTCGCATTTTAAGTTTTCAGCCAAAAATGATTTGTTGTCATTTCAGCAATAAATGAAAGCGCTAGCATACTCGTGGACACATTTTAAGAATCTTGTTTTAACGCAAAACTAGAAAGTAGTTTGTTTAGAATCGAGAGCAGAATCGAATTATTATAATTTCAACATAGGTAATTTTTTCAAAATATTAAATATTTTTTTTGTAAATTTTTAAATTTACTGAACTTGATGTCCACCCACCGCACAGGCACTCACCATACTTACTACCAAAACAAGAATCTTAAAATGAATCCATGAGCACATTAGCGCTTTCATTTATTGCTGAAATGAAAACAAATCATTTTTAACTTAAAATGGGAATAACTTTAAATTTGAACTATCAAAACAATGAAATTATTGTTTCAATCTAATTTTTTTGTAATAAATCAGTTGGGGTGTATGAGGTTTTGCGCTTATTCATCAACACAACACGTTGTATAATATAAAGTTAGTGCTTCTCAGAGTACCTTCGGTCATAATCCAACTCGACAGAAAAAATCTCGAGGTTACACAAATGATATACTATCATCACCACTACCTTGGCAGTGTTCCTCAACAGCAGATCGGAGCTCTGGCACTGCTGCTTGAACCTCCTGCATGTCAGTAAGGCGTCCTCGCACGTTACACAGAGCAGCTGCGATGTACCCTCCGACTGTTGCAACTGAAATTAAAAAGGTTTTTTTTTTTTTAAATTATGTATGTATGTATATGCTCACGACTATATTCCCCGAGGGTGTACTCAGAGATGTTCTGAAATCTCAGAGCCTCCACATTTCACCAGTAGTACCGAAACTCTGTCCAGTGTGACGGGGGGTGAGCCCGTCGCCACTTATAATGGACAGTGGGTACAATACATGCCTCGAAATTGAAGCATGCAGGTTTCCTCACGATGTTTTCCTTCACCGAAAAGCCAGTGGTGTTACAAATCGTACATAAATTCCGAAAAACTCATTGGTACGAGTCGGCCTGGACGGGGATCGAACCATCGCCTCCTGCACGGCAGGCAAGGTTACTCGCCACTGGACCACCACGGCTTCGCTAATAAAATCGTTTTTTAAATTATGGCCTTTGTTATTGTGTCAAGGCACAATAATTCCGCCAATGTCAGCGTAGTGGAAAAGACACGAAATTATCGAGTCGTGGCCAGTTTTTTGATGTTGAAGACTCCGTTATTAAAATTGCAGTGTAGTTCCAATCGAACAAATTTAAAATACAAATAATACAAATATATTTATTAACAAAAAGAACTAGTCAGTACACATGATACAATGGACCCCGCATGCGGCAAGCCAGAATCACGGGAATCCTTTACGATTTAATTTCAATTCAATTTTTGTTTAGTGGCATCCGATGTGTTATCACAATTCAGCCAATGTCTCGTTATGTGGATAGTATATGAAGGAAAATGATCAGTAGTATTTATTAAGTCTAGCGTGGCAGTTTTGCCAATGTAAGTAGTTTATCATCTCAAGTGATTGTTTTAAGGTTAAAACACAAAAGAGTTCACAAAATGGTGGAGCCACGTGCAATCCTAACGCGCCGATACGCAAGCGTCCGTACTCCGCCAGAATTGCAGCGCGACTCCCCTTTACGATTTATCAGGCAAAAATTACAAGTTTAGGACAGAGTGAGCGATGTTTAAATAATTATAGTGATAAATAAATTTTAAGTACCTATAGACAATGAAGTTACAACTAACATAACGGAGACATGCAATGAAATTTAATAACCTACTCATTTAATTAACAATTTTGAAGTATAAATAAAAAGTGTATGAGTGTGTGTGTTAGTTAGTGAGTTGATGTTTTAACAAGGAACGGCTAGGAGTGATTCAGTGGCAACATAATCAAGGGACTGAAAAAAACAGACTATCACATTTTAAGCGTCCGTCTAGTGATGAAACGATTATCACTTAGCGATTATCATTTTGATTAATTCCCTAATCAATGATTATTATTTTTATTTTTTTTTTGTTTCCTTTATCTTTTGCAATCTGTCGTTTTTGTTTTTTTTTTTTTACTTGGATATTCAGCAAAACGTGTGACGTGTATTAATATTGGCTTGCTTGGTATGCATCCAGTGATGCATCCAAATTAAAGTGTCTGGGAACTGTTACACTCCCAGTAGATTGTCCTGTGGTATCTTTTTCTTAAGTCGGCGGGTCTGAGTCTCTTCCCTCATTAGATTTTGAGCTAATATATTTGGGTGGTTTAGTATCCTTTTCTGGTAACTTCGTGTGAACTCTACTATTTCCTCCTTCACGTAGCGAACATTGAGGTCATTGTGGAGTATGTCGTTTGTGACATACCAAGGTGCGTCGATTATAGTCCGAAGGATCTTTGATTGAAAGCGCTGTATAATTTCGATATTGGAGTTAGCGGCTGTTCCCCAGAGCTGGATGCCATAAGTCCAGATAGGCTTTATGATGGCTTTATACAAAAGAAGTTTGTTTTCTAAACTTAGTTGAGACTTCCTGTTTAGCATCCAGTACATGTTTCGGAATTGCAGCCCCAGTTGCTTTCTTTTGGTAAAAATATGTTTCTTCCATGTCAGTCTCCTGTCTAGGTAGAGGCCCAAATATTTTACATAATCGTTTTGCGGTATTTCTTGGTTATTTATTTTTACAGGGGGGCAAGTATCTCGCCTTGTCGTAAATGTGATATGTGCGGACTTCGTCTCGTTCGCTTTGATTCTCCAGTTTTTCAGCCATACACTTATATCATTCAGGCTTTCTTGTAATACGGAAGATGCTCTTTCGGGATCTTTATTTGAGACAAGGATTGCCGTGTCATCCGCGAATGTACCAGTGATGCAATTGTGGTTGGTTGGGAGATCGGCTGTGTGGAGCAGGTAGAGTATGGGTCCCAGGACGCTTCCCTGTGGTACTCCCGCTTGTATAGGGTGCAGACCAGTCTTTTCTTCCCCGTACTTGACGAAGAAATAACGCTCTTGGAGGTATGATTTAAGTAGGTAGAAGCATGATGCCGGGAGGTTTGATTTAAGCTTAAACAAAAGCCCATCGTGCCACACTCGATCGAATGCCTGTGAGATGTCAAGGAAGGCACCGGAACAGTACTCTTTGTTTTCGAATGATTCGTGTATTTTTCTGACTAATCTGTGTACTTGATCAATTGTTCCATGTTTGTGTCTAAAGCCAAATTGATGGTCAGGTATTAAGCAATTTTCCCTTATTATTGGCATTAGCCTTGATAAAAATATTGTTTCGAAGACTTTGGACACTACGGGTAGCAGACTAATAGGCCTGTAGGAACTTGGTTCTTTGGGATCTTTCCCGGGTTTCAGTATCATTTTAACCTGAGCCACTTTCCATTGGGTGGGAACGTAAGCCAGTCTTATTATTGCATTCAGAAGGTACGTAAGGTAAGTGAATCCAGACTCTGGCATCTCTTTAAGGACTTTAGCTGATATTAGGTCGTAGCCAGGAGCCTTCTTGGTGTTCAGTTTCTTGATAACACTTTTTAGCCCATTTTTAGTTATCTTTCTTATTTCATAGTTTTCAGGAGACCAGCAGGGAGAGAATAGGGTGCTCTTTACAACATCGGCATGGTTGACAGTGCCCTCATAGGGGTGAGGCGTGAATACATTAGCGAGGTGTGTAGCGAATGTATTAGCCTTTTCTAGATCGCTTCTTGCCCAGTTCTCATTGTCCTGTCTAAGGGGAGGGTTCGACGGTGGTGGTTGTTTGAGCTTTTTGGTGGCTTTCCATAAGGAGTAGTTTGAAGCAGCAGTAGCGTCCATCCTCCGCAGATGATTCTGGACACTGTTATTGCGTTCAATATCGAGTAGTCTTTTTAGCTCCTTTCCAGCTCGGTTTAAATCTTTTTTTAGGCGGGGGCATTTCGTCTGTTGCCATTGTTTACGAATTTTTCGTTTTTCGGCCACTTTATTTAATATGTGCGATGGAAATCTTTGAGTTATTTCAATATTTTTCTTTTGAGGGGTGGCACTCCAGGCAGCATTTTGGATTACTTGGTTGAAATGCTCCACAGCATTAATTATGTCTTCTTCTGATTTTAGTAATACTTTAGTGTTTATTTTTGCTTCAACCGATTCACGAAATGTTTCCCAATCCGTTTTAGTATTGTGCAGACTACAGGGCTCAAGCTTGAGTGCAATTTGTGTAGAAAGCGTTAGTAATACCGGAGTATGATCGGAGGATAGATCAAGATTTGGCTCACACGACATGTAGTTTTTATTTATTCCTTTCGTGATAAAGAAGTCAATTAGATCTGGTGTTTTCGTTCTGTCAGCTGGCCAGTAGGTCGGATGTCTGGATGATATGTGTTCCAATTTAAGTTGCTCTATTGTTTTTATTAGCTGGCGTCCATCAGTTCGTGTTAGTCTTGATCCCCATTGCACATGTTTTGCGTTATAATCACCACCAGCTATGAACCTATGTCCAAGGGTTTTGAAGAATTTGGTGTAATATTCTTCTTTAATTTTATGTCTTGGTGGACAGTATACGGCCGAGATGGTAAGAGGTCCAGTCCAATCCTGGATAACGATAGTAGTTGCCTGAATTTGTGGTTCACAGAAAGAGTTACTTTGGTGGTGTTTAATTTTATTTTTTATCAAGATTGCTGAGCCCCCATGAGCCTTGTTATCTGGATGGTTTGTACAGAAGAAGGTGTAGTTTTTAATATTGATATGGCTTCTGGATGTAAGATGGGTCTCAGTTATAAGCATTACATCTATGTTGTACGAGATTAGAAAGAGATTTAGTTCTTCCGTTCGGTTTGGCAGCCCGTTGGCATTCCATAAGGCAAATTTTAGGGCATTGAATGTAACGGTATTTGAGATATGAGATCTGTCAATGTTTTTGCCAGAGTTATCATTTGATTCATTACTCCCTGGAGCATTGCTTTTACATCAAGTAGAATATTTTGGAGGGACGGAGGCTGATTGCTACCCCTTTTGTTATCATCTGTATTATTAAGATTGTTTACTGGTGGATTGTTTTGTGTGGCTTCTGCATATGTTTGTTCAGGTTTTTCACGAAATATTTGCTGTATTGGTTCTGCTTGTTTGCGTGTGGGTGCTTTTTTGGGTCTAAGAGCGGGGAATTTAATTTGTTGGAGTTCTTTGTACACACTACAGCCTTTGTAGTTTGCTGGATGGTTCCCCTCACATAAGATGCATTTAACATGATCAGAGCGTTCTTTCCTTGGGCAGTTTTCTGTAGCATGGTTTTCTGCACATTTCACGCACCTTGGTTGTCTGTGACAAAATTTCTTTGTGTGACCATATATTTGGCAGTTTTGGCATTGAGGGATTTCACGCTTAGGTTTTGGAGCTTCAAATGTGACCCGGCTGTTAAGGAGACTTTTCACATTATAGATGCTCTTATTATCCGGGCTTGGTTTAAGATCAATGAAGAAGATGGAAGTCGGTTTTTTTGTTTTTTTGCTTTTTATATTCCAGATGTTGGTCACTTCTTGATTAGATATTTCTTCAATAGCGGATTTAATGACATCTGTATCAGTAGAGTAATGAATATATTTTAGGACTGCACGGAAGCTTCTTTCTTGTTTAGGTTTGTATGTGTAAAATTCTGTTTCCTTATTTTTGAGTTCTTTTATTATAGTGGAGTATGCTTGTGATGATTTTGGTTGGATTTTAACCTGTTCGTCGCGAAGTGCCAGTGGTGTTACAAATCGTACATAAATTCTGAAAAACTCATTGGTACGAGTCGGCCTGGACGGGGATCGAACCATCGCCTCCTGTACGGCAGGCAAGGTTACTCGCCACTGGACCACCACGGCTTCGCTAATAAAATCGCTTTTTAAATTACGGCCTTTGTTATTGTGTCAAGGCACAATAATTCCGCCAATGTCAGCGTAGTGGAAAAGACACGAAATTATCGAGTCGTGGCCAGTTTTTTGATGTTGAAGACTCCGTTATTATAATTGCAGTGTAGTTCCAATCGAACAAATTTAAAATACAAATAATACAAATATATTTATTAACAAAAAGAACTAGTCAGTACACATGATACAATGGACCCCGCATGCGGCAAGCCAGAATCACGGGAATCCTTTACGATTTATCAGGCAAAAATTACAAGTTTAGGACAGAGTGAGCGATGTTTAAATAATTATAGTGATAAATAAATTTTAAGTACCTATAGACAATGAAGTTACAACTAACATAACGGAGACATGCAATGAAATTTAATAACCTACTCATTTAATTAACAATTTTGAAGTATAAATAAAAAGTGTGTGTGTGTGTGTAAAAGACTATCAAATTTTAATAAACAATACAATATACTCCATTCAAAATAGCAACAAAATTTTAAGGCTATTTTGCATTACAGAAACAGATATTTGAAATACTTCCTCTCACTTATTCTTAGAACAGCTTTAGTAACGTCCAAGATATGTCGGATAGTATATGTATCCAATAAATTAATTACATTTCGTAATCAGAATTGGCCAGAAAGCTAAGTAGGAATCGGAAAATCTCATTGGTCCTTCTTAATATGCTGACACTTTAAGGGTATGATCAGACCATCAAACTGAACAACTTTCTCTATGGCACCAACATCGAAATCGCGAAAAAAAGATCAGCTGCTCCATACAAAACTGGAAACCTACACTAGCCAACTAGGACATCAGATTTTTTTTTCGCGATTATCATGTCGGTCCCATAGAGAAAGTTGTTCAGTGTGATGGTCTGATCATCTTCTTAAAAAAACTGTCAACATATTAAGTTGGACCCTGTAGAAACATTTATTATTCAATAATCAAGATTGAATTATTGCAGATTTTCAATTCAAATTAAAGATTGAAAGGTTAATTCTCGGGCGGGTCTTGAACCCTCATCCAAACCGGGGAATTGCGTTTTCCAATTTCGCCATCGAGCCCACTATCCAGAGAACGAAATTTTCAATCTATTGCATCTTTAAGAGACGTGGCGACATCTACTGGCAGTTATGGCAATTTTGCAAAAACCATTTTGCAAAAAAATATGAACCCTGAACTCGACGACGGCTAAAGTACAGTTGACACACATACATACCTACCTACAAAAATCACGACCGTAGTCACTTTCAGGGTGGTCACAAACATTGCAATTTTAGTACAGTTGAGCCCTATAATAATGTATTTGTTCTGAACAATCCAGCTACAGTAAAAAAAATACAAACCTGAATTTCAGTGATTTTACAAAAGTCATCAGCGAGACCCCATTCGAATATATTCTTCATTTCTCCAGACTCTGCGAGGCATCCGCGGCATAACGTAGAGAATTCGTCTAATGGCTTCTCTAATTCAGTGTACGGAGCAGTCATTTTCATAAATAAAACAGCAAAAATCTACAAAATATGAAAATCTCGCACGGCAAATTGTTTTGATTTTGACAGTCTCGTCCCGATTTTGTTGATCGAAGTTGGTAGTAAATGGAATAGAAGAAAGAGATAGTAAAGTTCATTTTTGCATAATCTTGTTTCTTTTGCACCTTTCACGCTATGCAAGTTTTGTACCAAATAACAATGATAACATTCCGCTTTACGTGCGTATTTTACTTTGAGTTGGATTATCGTAACATAATATCCAATCATCGAGTACCAGTCATGCTACGGTATGAAGTGCCAGGGAGTGCCACCAAGTATTTTTCCTATTGGTTTCACCCAACTTTTTCGGTCATACTTTATATACTGTATTGTTGAAATTTTGTTATGAGTCTGAAACGGAACGTAAAACTTTCGTCCAAAAATCATGCTAGAAAAATTTTGCGCGGGCGCGGCGATAATTTTTTGCAAAATCAATTTCTGAAATTTAAAAAAATCTTGATCTTAAAGCTATTCCATTCTCTATCAATGATTTAATTTAATAATCAACTTGGAATCGCCGTCTAATATCTCTTATATTAGTAAAATCTTCTTGCATACGATACAAAAGCCACATGCATTTGAATAAAGAACAATAAACAAAAACTAAACCAGAAATTGACATTTTGACAGCTATTTTGGCTCAGCTAAATTTACAAGAGTATGTTTGTCTCGTAGAAGGTAATTTTCCCGTTTATTTTTCATTATTTACATCAAAATAACAGTCTTGAATGAAAAAAAGCCGGCATTTCGACTGCCACGAAGTAAGTTTATTATTCCGAAATAGTTCGCAATCCGTACAAACTTCCGTACGGTCGCCATTTGCGCCACGGAAGCTGGCTGACTGGTCTTGTGTGTAAAATTGTGAAATTATAGGTTATAGTGCTAATTTAGCCATCAATTGTGCATAAAAAATAGCTGAAAAGGCTCGGAACGCGTCGACTGATAATTCAATTACCAAAATGCATGAAAAGTGCGTATAAATAGTGAGTATTTGTACCCATAAACCGTTGTTACGTAGAACGTAGATATTAAACACGTGCTGGAAAATAATGTTTCAATTTCTCTGTAAATTGCTTTTACACGGTACAATCGTTCAATTCAATGTCGACTTTGTACTTCAATCTACAACTGTTAGTATTTTATACGGAGGCGGTCTCGAGAAGTCGGCCACTGTATTTATTCGTTTCTAGGTGATCTATTTTCGTCCTAGCTGTGAACTATTGTTCCTAGTTCGAATTTCAAAAATACTTTTGATATTTACGTGTATTTATCGATAAAGCTGCATTATATAAATCTTACAAGTTTGTATCGATACATTTTGTTGCTAAATCTGAAATAGAAAGTTGAATATTTTATAATAAATCGGGCCAGATTTCAATTGTTGACATTTGGGTTTCATAACATTATCAGTCGTTTGCGTGGATTTTTATCACTTTTTAATTTTTTAAGCACAGATTATAATTAGTCAAATTTGTATTTTTTTTTATTGCACTTGTCAAAGGTTGCATAGATACAGAACCTTGTTTTGTATACAAATAAGTTGTAATTGTTCTAAATTATCGTTTCTCATGGATGAATGATGTTTGTTTTGGTATCTGTGCTGTTCAAAGTCCATAATAAACACATTTTATATTTACAATCTGTCTGTTAAAAGTATGTTATGAATCATGTGAAGTTATTTTTTATCTATTAGGTACTTGTAACAGGTAATGTTAACCTTGTAGATTGTAATCATAGTCACAGAATAGTTAATAGTATATAGTTCTAC
The DNA here is from genome assembly GCA_963924505.1 of Agonopterix alstromeriana. NCBI lineage: Eukaryota > Metazoa > Arthropoda > Insecta > Lepidoptera > Depressariidae > Agonopterix > Agonopterix alstromeriana. Next base: position 2,008,982 of record OZ004688.1, read on the forward strand.
AGAACGGCCACTCCACACCCCTCTCTGACTTCAGATCCCCCACCTCACCTCACACTTTCTGGGAATCTTGAGGGAATCCAGTCACCTATAATATTGGACCTGATAAAATTGAGTCTTTTCAGTTGAAACATTGAAAATGTCAAACAACACTAAATTCACATTTTATTACACATTTACATTTTATAAGAACCTAATAGGGTCCAACTTAATATGCTGACACTTTTTGAACGGGACGGTCAGACCATCAAACTGACCAACATTCTCTTTAGCACCAACATCAAAATTGCAAGAAAAAAAACCAGCTGTCCCATACATTTGGCTCGAATATGTTTGCACTTTTGAATGAGTTACCTATGTGATTTTTTTCAGTGATTTTGCTGTTGGTGCCATAGAGAAAGTTGTTCAGTTTGATGGTCTGATCATCCCCTTAAAGAAGTGTGGGTGCAAGTTCCCTATTCTAAACTTGTCTTTGTTCAGGGTTTGATATACAACATTCCTATTTCCTATTGGAATGGGCATTTTGAGTTTTCCCATACCATTGTCACACCTTGGCCACTGTCAGTTGATATCTGTCATTTCATACAAATGGGAAGAATTTAAAAGACGAGTTAAGCCGTTGACGTAGAATACTATGGACGCTGGGTCTTGCACAAAATACTCGAATAAAGTGTCCGAGACTAAAATACACAATCCTAAGTACGTATAGTAATATAAACCAACTAAAAACATTGAAAATGCTGAAATTCTTTTCCGTCCCACTCTCAACTCAACCCACTCTCAACAACTCACTGATGGGGATCAGACCATCAAACTGAATAACTTTCTCTATGGGACCAACACCGAAATCGCGAAAAAAAATCAACTGCTCCATACAAAACTGCAAACCTACTTTAGCCAAATGTATGGGACAGCAGATTTTTTTTTTCTTGATTTCGATGTTGGTCCCATAGAGAAAGTTGTTCAGTTTGACGGTCTGATCATCCCCTTAAAAAAGTGTCAGTATATTAAGTTGGACCCTATATAAGGGTAAAAGGGTACGATGGGACTGACATGTACAATAGGTACAAAAGTCCCAAAATAATATTCGATTAAAAAAAAAAGTTCTCTTTTTATTCGGACACTTTTGAGCACGGACCCTCCGTCCAGTAGTGGTAAGTCAATGAGTGTGATACTGAGTGAGAGCAAGCGAGACAGAAATACACATTTGCTTAAGAGGTAACCACGATTCAACCAGAGGGGGTGAGGTAAAAACTTGGTGGGAGGCAGGGAGTGTCCGTACTGTGTTTAGTACTAGATACTCTTTCTTATACTGTGGCATTACTAACCTTGACCACAGTCTAAGAGGTACTACCATATGAATAGATAATAATAATAATAGTTCACTAGAGAATCGAAACTCTAGATGTCAAAATACGCATACAAATGTCGAGAAACGCCTACCAAAGAAAAAAAAGAGAATCGCGTTGCAGGTTTTGACACGAGCACTTGTCTCGCGTGGTGTTCGCGCGTCGCGTTTTTGCCTGCCACGAGGCTCCGCAATCCTAAATCTCTTCTTGTTCTTGATCAAAAACAATCCCTGAGATTGGGATAGATCTAAGAGAAAGGATCTCTCTTTAAGACTAGAGTGAGCCATACCAATTGTAAAGTGTCCACTATTTTTGACATTTAGGTTTGAGTGTGTGGTGTCAAGTAGTATGGAAAAAAAGGCACCAAGTGACATATGGCCTTATGTTTACGGTCACTTTTCACACACACTAGCTCAAAAAAAAGTGGACAGCGGCATAAACAAATATCTATAGTTCCATCTCCTTCTACTATTAAAGGTACGTCATAAGACAAAAGAGACCAACTACAATCGCAAATTTATGCGGACTCTATCGAGATCCTTCCTCTTAGGGATAGATACTCCTACAAATTACTTGACATTGGCGTAAATGCGGTGCTAACGCACAAGCAAAAAGTCCATTAATTATAAATAAAAAATAAAAAAACGCCTACAAATCTTGTGTTGGTTTAACCATAGTTTCGCTTCTATAGCATATTTCTAAGCAGTTCTTATTTTCAATAATTTCTTTACACATAACAAATCAAAAATATCTGAACGCCTAGAACATCATATATATCTGCGCAGTCAGAGTGATCATAAACATCTGAGCAGTTTAGAAAAAATACCTTATTCCATTATTATATATTTCAATTTTAAATAACATTGTAAAGAAATTATTGAAAATTAGCTGATTAGATATTTATGACACAATACACGTTTAGAAATAATCGGTAACATTTACTGTAGTGAATTTATTGAAAATTAGCACTGTTTAGAAATATTTGACCACCTTGTATGCTACGATATATCTGATGGCGACTGTACTGATACTATTTCTTATACTGTGCCGTCGTTAACCTGGACCATAGTCTTACCCAAAAGAAGAGACGTGTGGCGGTGGCCTTTGACTAATTATTATAAGGACTAGCCTTGCGGTAGCATTTCCCCTCTGCCACGGTATAAGCACAATTGATCTTGTGCATTTACATTAAATTTTACACCTTATCACTAAACGAGACAGCCTATAATTGCGAAATAATAACTTCGAACTTAGAACGTTTGGGGTTCACACGAGACTACTTTTCATGATTTTTAACATTCAAAATTAGAATCTAAAGTTATGGGATTAAAATACAAAATTGCGGATTTCATGTTACCTCGCCCCCCGCAAAAAGTGGCAGAAATGTTTGTAGAATTACATGCGTAACCAGTCCACATATAAATAGTCAAAGGCGGTGGCTGATAATCTAAGTAACACAATATAAACCTTATAGTACGTAGCATAGCGTCGTTTTCGTCGTAAAGGAGAATCGCGCCCGCGCCTCCAGGTGACGTCGCCTGGAGGCGCATTCGTAATTCTCCAAACTACGCTATGCATGCTACGTACTATAAGGTTTATAATTGTGTTACTTTGACTATCCGCCACCGCCACACTTCTCTTCTGTATAAACCTCGCCTTACGTTGTTGTAATATAAATGTTTCTCTAATTGCAGTTGCCGAGAACACCAGAAATGACTATAGACAGCAAACCACACGCGAAATACAGTGAAATAATTAATATAGTTGCGCCCAAAACTAATCTTACTATAGACATTCACTTCATAACTCTATCCCCACACTATTTCTAATTTAAAAAAAAAAGTTTAATTTTCTTTTTTTCTTTAGCTCAAATCGTGCCAGTACATTATTTAAGACTTACATTATTACAAAATAAGAAAGTTTTTTTTGTTTATAATTTAGTCTATGGATAGTTAGTGTGGTGTTAAAATTTGAGTGTTGCCAGCATGAAAATACCGGAGACATCAGCAAGCGTCGGTGCTTACTATGGCAATGAAGAAAATGGACAGTGGCAGGTTAGTATTTGAGTTAACACTCTGAGTTGCAGGTTCTGGCCCGAGCGTTTGTCTCTCGTGGTGTTCGCGCGGTTCGCGTTTTTGCCTGCCACGAGGCTCCAAAATCCGCAATCTCTTGTTCTTGATCAAAAACTATCCCTGAGATTGGGATAGATGCAAACTATTTGACACTGGCGGAAATGCAGTGCTAACGTACAAGCAAGAGTCCATTAATCCTACTAAGATTATAAATCCTACTAATATTCTAAACGCGAAAGTTTGTATGGATGGATGTTTGTTACTCTTTCACGTAAAAACTACTGAATGGATTTTAATGTAATTTGGCACACAGATAGAATATGATCTATATTAAAGTTCCGACCTTTGAACGGCTGTATCTCCTAAACCGACTGATAGACCATGTCAGTTTTTGTACTGTTCGCATAGCTACAGTGCATATTACAATATCTTATGATCAGCCTTGCAGCTGATCGTTTGTTTGATACAGACCTTTGAACGGCTGCAACTCCTGAACCGACTGGAGTTATGCAGGCAGACCTGGTCCATCCCCATCAAAGAGATGCTCTACACCCTATGAATACTGAATCACCGGCATATTCATGCATATTCATTTTTAGCAACCATACCAGACCTTTGAATGGCTGTAACTCCAAAAGGACTGGAGTTATACAGGCAGACCTGGTCCATCCCCATCACAGAGATGCTCTACACCCTATGAATCGGCCTTGCAGCTGATGGTTACCAACATTCCTCTTATCTCTTATACTAGTATAAACGACCGACGGTGCTTTTTCTCGTCCTCAAGCTTTGACTATTTATATGTGGACTGGTTACGCGTGTAATTCTACTAACAAACATTTCTGCCACTTTTTGCGGGGGGCGAGGTAACATGAAAGCCGCAACTTTGGATTTTATTCCCCATAACTTTAGATTCTAATTTTGAATGTTAAAAATCATGAAAAGTTCGTGTGAACCCCAAACGTTCTAAGTTCAAAATTATTATTTCGCAATTATAGGCTGTCTCGTTTAGTGATAAGGTGTAAAATTGAATGTAAATGCACAAGATCAATTGTGCTTATACCGTGGCAGAGGGGAAATGCTACCGCAAGGCAAGTCCTTATAATAATTAGTCAAAAGTCCTCATGCGGCGGAATTTAAGCGCCGCAAGATTGTCATCGTGTAAACTCGCCCTCGGTCCAGTAAATGTTTATATAGTAACTATACCACCCGTTTCTCAATGTCCTCAGCCGAACGGTGTGATAATAGACAGCGGAGTCGGCGGCGGTGTGGTCGGGAGCGGCGACGCGGGCATTCACCGTCCGGTCTATCCCGTGCACATACCTAGAGGTCACATGCCGGGTATGTACTGTTCAATGTCCTCAGCTCTTAGACTACTTATATGAGGACAAGTTACGCGTGTAATTCTACTAACAAACTTTTCTGACACTTTTTGCGGGGGGCGAGGTAGCACGAGATACGCAACTTTGAATTTTATTTTAGATTCTAATTTTGAATGTTAAAAATCATGACAAACAGTGTCGTGTGAACCCCAAACGTCATAAGTTCGAAATTATTGTTCCGCAAGTATAAGCTGTCGCGTTTAGTGATAAGGTATAAAATTGTACGTTGACCTTGCACGTTGGCAGAGGGGAAATGCTGAGGCGAGGCGGGTCCGTATATAATTCGTCTAAGCCACAGCCTAACGCAACGGTGTGATAATAGACAGCGTGGTCGGGAGCGGCGACACAGGCATTCATCGCCCGGTCTATGCTACGTACTATAAGGTTTATAATTGTGTTACTTCGACTATCCGCCACCGCCACACGTCTCTTCTGTATAAACCGCGCCTAATAAGTTAATGGTCAATGCACCTCACTAATAATATTGCGCGTATATTGCAGGCTACGTGATGGCGGGCGCGTACTACCCCCCGGCGTATCCCCCCGCGCCAGTCCCCCAACCAGACGACTTCGCGGACTACATGTGGATGGAGAACGAAGAGGAGTTTGACAAGCAGGTTAGTCTTATGACTGAATGGGGAACTTGCAACAACGTTATAATGAGAAATTATCTTAAGGCCGGGTTTTCGAGTGCAAGCGACTCTTTCTTGCAAGCATAAGTTTGCAATTAGCCATCCCGCTTCATTGGAAACGGTCGCAAAAAAACGTATATTTCATCAATATATTTTCCCGTGTCTCTAATATCTAATTGAAGGGTAATAGATTATACAAATACAAATTGTTTATTTGCAAATAAATAGGGTAGGTACAAGTCAGATGTTTTTAGATAAAAGTTTAGAAAAAATATTAAGTACATTTAGAAATTTATACATTATTATTATGTCAGGAAAGAGAAATTAATGCTATGTCAAAACAATACCTAGTTAAACTATACATTGACTATCCGTTACCGCCAAGATCAGTGTACACAAAAAATTCGTCAACCGAGTAAAACGTTTTATCTAGGAGCCATCTGTATAACGATGACTTAAACCTATTAAGAGGTAGCACTTTCATTTCCGTTATCATTCATTATCGTGGTATGGTCATGTAATGCGAAGAGACGAGTGTCATATTACGAGACGAGTGTTAAGTATGAATGGGGATGGCTGCGGTAGGAGAGGAAGGCCGAAGAAAAGATGGATGGATTGTGTGAAAGATGATATGCGTAAGAAAGGAGTGAGTGCTGAAATGACGGCTAAGAGAGATGAATGGAAGAGGAGGACATATTGCGCCGACCCCAAATAATGGGAAATGGGCTAGAGAATGATGATTTTCCCGTGTCTCTAAGCTCCAAATTCAGCGAATGTGTCTAGAATTATTTTAGTCGGGGAAATCTACGGATTTTTGTATGGAGTAGGTTGCATTAATTGCACTTTTGGTGAAAATTTGGAATATAGTAGATACATATCTGAAAAACATAAATTCTCAATAATCTCCGATTTTTATGTTGTATTATAGAATAATTAAGACATTTACAAAACATTAAATTTAGGTATGAACAAAAAATTGAAAACTGGTGATTTTGTACAGGATGGCTTCGTTCAATACGTTTTACAATAATAATCCACGGTTAATATCGTTAATTTGGGTAGATCTACACTAATATTATAAAGAGGAAAGATTTGTACCTATTTTTGTATGTTTGTATGTTTGTAATGAATAGGCTCAAAAAGTACTGGGCCGATTTAAAAAATTCTTTCACCAATAGAATGTTACATTCTTCCAATTTGACATAGGCTACATTTCATTTTGAAAAAAATTAGGGATCCTTGGTAAAATTTGAACAATGTAACCGAAGGTGTAGAAAAATGAGTCTTAAAATTTATTTGTCTACCCCGTGCGAAGCCGGGACGGGCTGCTAGTATTTAATATTTTGTAAGTCTTCAAAAATTATAACCTCAAAACTAAATTATTTACTGTTTGTTTTTACACATTAAATTTTCCTTTTGATAATTAACTGTCTCTATTGCTGGTATGCTGGTCGAAATATTATTAGAAATAAGCTTGCCATTTGTACGTCAATATCGATTTTAAGGTATTTCTCAGGTTCCTGAGCCTATATAACCACGAAATCTCGACAAAAGTGTTATAAACTAACAGTAATATTATTTCAAACACAATTTACTAAAGTGTCTTTAATGCAATCTCAAACCTTATTTTTCCTAGACTATTTAGTATTTAATTAAGTACAAAAATTTAATGGAACTAGTTTTCCGAATAAATGTAAATTGAATTGAATTAATCATAATATTGAAAAAACATAATAAAAAGGGATAACTTTGGGATATTTTTCTATCTAGTAAACTTGATCTAATCGTATTATTGAGGGCGATCGCCTATCCGCCAGATCCTTAAATAAGACATAATTTGTTTTCAAACTTTAAAACACTGTTTTTCATGTTTCGTTCGTGTTCAAAAAAACTAGTGAGCGCGGCCTCGACCGGATCATACAGCCTTAATAATTCAATAATAATAGTTGAGAACAGAACATTACTGAAAGATTTATTCTAAAGTTTTAATTTTTACGAAATATTTCAATTTAAGTTACGTGGATCGGAACGTATTTAACAAACACCAATCAGTGCAAAGTGACGAAGCGATTATCAACTTGCGTGCGTTAGAAGAGTACAGCAACATATTATAGCGGATGATTTGTGTTGAGCTTCACGCGTCTTAAAAAGGAGTGACGTCACGTCATAGCAGTGAGCGTTTTGGCGTGGATTTGAAAAGTCAACTTTTGATTTGCAATAAATAAATGATTTGTGCATATTTTACCATTTTTGTTTTTGGTATTTTTATGTAAGCCTTAAATCTTTGATACACTAAAAATATAAAACTGTGCTAGTTCCCCTCTGTCATAGTGACATAAGACCATTTGTCGATCAAAATGTATGAGAAGATATGTCCATAGCATAAATAAGAATAACCGGCCAAGAGCGAAAAAAAATTCAAACCGTCAATACACAATGGTTACGAACCCTTCAAAGTCAAAATTGTTTATTTAAAAAAAAAATTGAATCTACCACCGCGTCGAAGGTGTTCCGTTGTAGAGAAGATGCGGCCAGAAACTCTACAACACACTTCTTTTAAACAAAAAAAAATATACAAAGTACAATTGCATAAATCCAATATTAAATTACATAGTGTAACATTGTCAAGACCAGACATTTTGTTCATTCAAATAATCATAGAGTTTATAGTAACCTTTTTTACAGAGGACTTGTTTAACATGGGACTTAAACTTTTTGTCCGTCAAGTTAAGAATATTCTCTGGTATCTTATTATAATAACGTATACAGTGCCCCATGAAAGATGTGTTGACCTTACTAAGTCGAAAATGTGGGAAAACGAATTTATTTTTATTTCTTGTATTGTTATTATGAACGTCACTGTTTTTGCCCTTGTTATGGACGTATCCGACACGCTCTGGGCATGTTTTTTTTGTAAATATCTTCAAAAAGGGCATACTTCTGTTCTGTTACAGTTTTATAATAGTTTAAATTAAATAATTCTCAGATAAGCCCAATAGGAGCTTAGATATACTTCTAATAGAAGTGTTTTAAAAAACACGGTGTTTTTAAAATTCCAATTAACTAATCACCTAACAAAGGTATTAATATTTGTCCTCTATTATCAACCTCTAACACAATAATATCTTATTTACTTTCCTTCTAATGAATGTACTAATTAATTAGAAACAAATGTCTCCAAAACATGCGTTAATCAATATAATATTAGTTGGTAATGTCATTCTGTCAGTATAGATTGGTTAAAAGTGCAGTGGAGCGGTCGAAATGACTTATTTCTATCCGAGATATTATCCTTATATGGTATGTACCTTGACGATTCGATAGCTCGGTTGTTAGTGAACTTGCCTGCTGTGCCGAGAGTCGCAGATTCGAATCCCGTAATATACCAAGATCCGACCGCAAAATAATGCACCTATTTCTTTGGTGAACGAAATGTGATTTAAGTGAAAGTTTTTTAACGCCGCCGGGTTGCCTAGCAAAATCTTGCCGCAAGTACCATGATAATTTATGTTACTATTTTTTCCACCGATCTGTTTGAGAAGTAATTGAGGTGCCATCTGAAGGAGACCTATGTAAAGAACTGGTAACTAGGGTTGCCACCTCTCCAATCTTTTTTTTAGAATGTCTTTAACGGCTCCGGATACTAGTCCTTTTGAGCAATTCTTAATTTTTTTCTTTATTTTGATGATGGGACGATAGATGACGATGAATCTGTGGTCGATTTCGTAAGCTCGCGCGTTGCCGCCAAAATGACCATGTACGAGTTAACTTGAACCAAAACGTATATTCTGTTATCGTATTTATTTGAGATTCCTGTTACGTCGGTCGCTTTACGCAACTGTTTGGTACACAATCCGCACGAAATTATGTCACAAATATCACTAAAACAATTTTTTACGAATTTCAAATAGGACGAAACACAGCAAGAGCAATGACGCCAAGCAAACTCCCCTCTCCAGTCTGCCGCAACTCTAGGGTTGCCAGGTTAAAATAAGTCAAATTTTTAACCCTTAGAGTTGCGAAATTGTGGCAGACTGAGAGGTGGTAACCCTAGTTTGTCCCCTTGTTTGTGTGAGTTTTGAGGCAATAATGATTTGTTATCATTTGCGCAATGAATAAAAGCGCTAACGTGCTCATGTATACATTTTAAGAATCTTGTTTTGGGAGTAAGTAGGGTGAGAGTGCCCGTGCGGTGGGTTGAGATCGAGTTCAGTAAATTTGAAATTTTACAAACAAACTATTTAATATTTTGAATAAAATTACCTATGTTGAAACCATGATAATTCGATTCTGGTCTCGATTCTAAACAAACTACTTTCTAGTTTTGAGTTAATTCATTAACACGTATAACATCGAACCCTGATTCTCGGATTATGAGAAGGCGTTAGATTTTTTCGAAAGCGATTGGGGCCACGCGAACTTGTACAATGGTGGAAATAGCTATTTGGTATAAAGCCGAGTTTTAAATAACATCGTGATGCTTGGGGTTGCAGGTGATGCAGCAGCTGGAAGAGGAGGCCCTGATGGAGCAGTGCATAGAGGCTATGTTGGAGGACGAGCAGCGGGAGAGGCACAAACACGCGACGTGAGTACACTAGATATACATGTACTCATCATTATCAGCCTATAAACGGCCTAAAGACGGCCCGATAGCACAGTCGGTAGTGAACCTGCCTGCTGTGCCGAGGGTCGCGGGTTCGAATCCCGTAAGGGACAAATATTTGTATGATGAATATGAATATTTGTACCCGAGTCATGGACGTTTGTATCTTTATAATTATGTACTCTATATCGTTGTCTAGTCATAATACAAGTCCAGGCTAGATTCTGGTACTTTAAATGTTACTAGATAATTTGTGTGACAATGTCCAAGATATTTATTATTATTATTTATAAACGTCCCACTAAACTGCCTCCGTGGTCTAATGGTTAAGAGCATTGGGCTCTTGACACGGAGTTCGCGGGTTCGATTCCCACGGGGGATACCTATTGATATGTCACTTTGTGCGTTTTTCGCCAGTTGGTTAGGACATTGCAGGCTGAATCACCTGATTTTCTAAAAAGAAAGCCGTGCTTCGGATGGCTTGTTAAGCCGTTGGTCCCGGCTACTATCCTCTGGTGGTAGTAGTCGTTACATAAACACCACGTCAGAGGCCGTAAAGCGGTCTGAAAAAACTCTGACACCAGGGCTTACTGCCCATATAATAAGAACGTCACACTGCAGGGCACAGGCCTACCCTCAGGGAGGGTGTATGGGCCATAACGTGCACAATGCGGTTTGGTAGACTTCACATATCAGAATTTCTGACGCTGAGGAACGTCTTTTGCTAGAGCGAGAAAGGTCCTAAGAGGAAGGATCTCCATAGAGTCCGCATAAATTTACGATTGTAGTTGGTCTCTTTTGTCTTATGACGTACCTTTAATAGTAGACGGAGATGGAACTATAGATATTTGTTTATGCGGCTGTCCACTTTTTTTTTAGCTAGTGTGTGTGAAAAGTGACCGTAAACTTAAGGCCATATGTCACTTGGTGCCTTTTGTCCATACTACTTGACACCACACACTCAAACCTAGACGTCAAAAAAAGTGGACTCTTTACAATTGGTATGGCTCACTCTAGTCTTAAAGAAAGATCCTTCCTCTTAGGAAAGGTCGCAGCACTACCTTCTCGCTCTAGAAAAGGACGTTCCCGAGGTTAGGACGATAGGTTATGAAAAAAAATACATTCATAATATCAAAATTTCATCATCAAACATCGAGTTTGAAAGAGGCAATGCATTTTTTTTTATAAAGCAATATAGTTTTTCTCCGTGGAGTTCGAATTATTTTCCCTCCACCATTTTTGCATTTAGAGATTACAGATCGATGTAATTTAAAAATTAAATTTATATTGATAAGCTCGAAGAATCACAATAAAAATTAAATTGGTTTCTTAAAATTGTCTTCTATCCGTAAAAAATATAAAATTGACAACATTACATTTTTTTAACCACCTGTTTTTACTAAAAAAAATTGGTTAAAAAATAAGAGATACGTATTTTTCCGATTTTATTTTTGACCGACATTTCAATTTTTAATTTACTTTTGAATTTTCTGAAAAACGTAGGATTTATGGCCAAGGTAGGCCGCAATAACATTAAAAAATAAAACTGTCAAATACAATAGAAAAGCCAAGCAGGCAAAGGAATAAAATCTCATTCAACCTCTATTATATTTTTCAGTATTTTTCAAATAACTCTAGAAATAATGGATCGAACAATCTGATAATTTTGATATAAGCTTTGAATCACATAAATGGTTTTCTTATTTTGGTACCTTTCTTAAAATGAAATGTTGTCAATTAAGACCAAAAAAAAATCTTGATATACCGAATTTGCATTAATTTCAATGTGTATTATATTTGTTGATATTTTACATCTTACTTCAGACCCTTGCATCTACAAAATGTAACTAATGTAAATGAATTTGTACGATTTCAGCACAAGCAATGGCAACTCATCTCTATCGCTGGAGGAGACAGTGTCGCGGTCGACACTGAACCCGCTGGCAGCAGAGTTCGTGCCGACCTTCGTGCGTGGCGCTACAGGTACTAACTATATTATATTACACAAGCAAGCAACTCTCACCCCAACTGATTTATAACAAAATAATTATATTGAAACAATAATTTCATTATTTTGATAGTTAAAATTTAAAGTTATTCGCAATTCAAGTTTTGAGGCTAAAATGATTTGTTATCATTTCAGCAATGAATGAAAGCGCTAACATGCTCAAGGATACATTTTAAGAATCTTGTTTTCGTAGTAAGTAGGGTGAGAGTAAAGTGAAGCAAGTAACTAAAGACGTTAATTTTATAAAAAATCTAAAAGAATTGTTACTAGAGAAATGTTACTACAGTCTCGACGAATTCCTAAATGATGAAACCATTAGGAAACACAAAATTCATCCATTAACAAAAATGTAGTAAACTCATTAATTTAATAATTATGTAGATATAAAATTTGCTCCTACCTTAATATAAAAAACTTTGTGCCATAATTGTGATATTAACATTGTTTACCTACTTTTAAGAGCTATGCTATGTATGTATGTACTACTATATTTATTTCTATTGATATGGCCACATAAGTTACCTACTTATTTGTAATGTTCATAGTTGCTGTGCCCTACAGGGTCCATAATGATCTCATAGCTTATAAGTTAACACCTTGTTGTACATTATGGAATGCAATAAAATATTGAGTATTGAGTGCCCGAGCGGTGGGTTGAGATAGAGTTCAGTAAATTTTACAAACAAATTATTAATTATTTTGACAAAAATTAACTATGTTGAAACCATGATAATTAGATTCTGCTCTCGATTCTAAACAAACTACTTTCTAGTTTTGCGTTAATTCATTAACACGTTGTATAGCCAGTGATAATATGATAATGATGGCGTTGTTTACAGAAGAGAAGAAAGAGTCCTCGCCCACCCCCGCCACCTCATCTACCCCCGCGTCTGAAGTGCACAGCGCGAGAACAGAACCCGCACCCAGCTCAGATACACCCGTCCTCACGGATGACAACAAAACTGAGGGTAAGTGACCAAACAGTAGGTTACCGCCATAAAGTTACTATACCATAAGGTGGTTGCAGAGTTGTCATTTTCATAGAAAAGTTTGACGCATATTACGCGTAGACGGTACAATTAAAAGGAACATTTTATATATGGAAAAATAGTTTAGAAAATCTAGATGCCGCGTATCAAATAACATTTGCAAATCATAATAGAATTACGAAGTTATAAAGCTTTGACATTTTCTATGGACAAGTCCGGCCTATGATATTATGAGCGTAGGTTGGCTAATTGAACTCATGCCCACACCGTTTTGAGTCTTGCAGTGTGATATTTCGAGTTCGCTTCGCTCGCTCCAGCCTATGATAATTATGTGCATAGGTAGGCTAATTGAACTCGTGCCCACACCGTTTTGTGTCTTGGAGTGTGATATTTCGAGCACGCTTCGCTCGCTCCAGCCTGTAATTATGAGCATAGCTAGGCTAATTGAACTCGTACTAACACCGTTTTGAGTCCTGGAGTGTGTAATTTCGAGTTCGCTTCGCTCGCTCCAACCTTTGATGTTGTTTTCAGACTGTTTAGGCTAATGGAATTGTATCACAATCGTTTTGAGACTTGTGTGTTCTTTTTTTTCTTTTCTGGAGAGATTTCACAGACACTGAATTATGTATGATAGGTACGAGTACTCTTCCAAAAAATTTGCATTTTGCTTCCGCCCTACCTTATTCCTCCTATGCTCTACTTTCAATTTAGTTCTAGCTACGGCCGTGGACGTGGACATAAGGGACTTTTTGTCTGGCAAGTTTAGAATATTCTCTGGTATCTTATTATAATAGCGTATACAGTGTCCCATGAAAGATGTGTTGACTTTACCGAGTCGAAAATGTGGGAATAATAATTTATTTTTATTTCTTGTATTGTAACTATGAACGTCACTGTTTTTGAGAAAGAAAGACACATTTTAGCGAACGTATAAATTTATTGTGTACGTGTTAATTACAGAATGTCCACCGCCATCCCCGCCGGAAGTTAGTGCAGCAGAGGTGCGGCCGGAAGCGCCGCGTGGCAAGAAAGAGCCGAGGAGGAGCGACAAGAAACCTGCACCCGTCGCCAAGCTGGACAACAAGGTGCGTGTGTCTGTATGTATGTGAGGAAACGAGGGTTTCCTTGCTAGATCAGGTTTCCTGCCCCCGTCGCCAAGCTTGACAACAACGACTGTATGTATGTGAGGAAACGAGGGCTTCCTTGGTAGATCAGGTCTGGCGAGAGTATGGTGCTCCTGGTCATCAAGTATTCCTGGTCAGGTTAGGTCTTAGACAATAAACTATGGACGTGTTACGCGTGTAATTCTACTAACAAACTTTTCTGTCACTTTTTGCGGGGGGCGAGGTAACATGAAATCCGCAACTTTGAATTTTATTCCATTACTTTAGACTCTAATTTTGATTGCTAAAAATAGTCTCGTGTTTGAAATTATTGTTCCTCAATTATAGGAGTTCCCGTTTAGTGATAAGGTATAAAATTGGATGGAAATGCACATGATCAATTGATCTTGTATCGTATTATATTGGCTAAGGGTCAGGTCCATCATTTAAGACCAGGCCACACAGAGGCGGTACCGGGGGCGGACTGGAAGCGGAATTTTTTGTAATGTACCCTGCGACACTGAAATCCGGGCCGGGACCGGCGCGGTACCGGGCCGAACACTATGACAAACAGGAAGCCGCGGCGCGGACCGGGAGCGGGGGAAAGCGGCCGCGGCCGCTATATTCCATTGTAGTCAATGCGAGGTATCACACAGAGCGGAGGGGAGCGCGTCGTGGTCTATCATACAAGCCGTTTTCGATGTCACATTGGCCTCCACCGCGCCGCTTTTCCGTGCTCCAGCACGTGAATGAAAGAGGGATATTATGTAAAGGAAGCTTTCATGTCTAATGACTCGGTTCCTTTTTGTTTGCACGCGCTGTGACAGTTGGTAGGTTATTCGCGAATTTTATGTTAGGACGGGTGCTAATAACTTTGCACCTTATTGCCGTGCAGAGAGAGTCGCTATACAACGTTTTAATGAATAAGCGCAAAACCTCATACACCCCAACTGATTTATAACAAAATAGTTAGATTGAAACAATAATTTCATTATTTTGATAGTTAAAATTTAAAGTTATTCGCATTTTAAGTTTTCAGGAAAAAATGATTTGTTATCATTTCAGCAATGAATGAGAGCGCTAGCATGCTCGTTGATACATTTTAAGAATCTTGTTCTGGTATTAAGTAGGGTGAGTGTGCCCGTGCGGTGGTTTGAGATCGAGTTCAGTAAATTTTAATTTTTACAAACAAAGTATTAAATTTATTTATAGCTTTTAATAAAATTAAAATTGTGTGTTTGGAAATGGCAGGACACAAAGAAGATCAAGCCTCAAGTAGTGAAGTCAGAGCCGAAGCTGCAGCCGCCGAAGAAGAAAGACGTCAAACCAGTGAGGAGTGAAGTCAAAGTTGAGGAGTTGGCGGACAAGGTTGAGGAGATCGTCATCGAGCCAGTCAAGGTATGTCTTATATAGCTGTGATGTAGTCAAGGATGTGAAGCCAGTGAGGAGTGAAGTCAAATTCAAAGTCAAAGTCAAAGTTGAGGAGTTGCCGGACAAGGTTGAGGTGGTCGTCATCGAGCCAGTCTTATGTAGGTAGGTATGTCTTATACAGGGATCCCTAGTAATACTGAAGGGGGTGCTTCAGACCATAAAACTGAACAACTTTCACTATGGAGCCAACATCGAAACCGCGAAAAAAATTACGCTCTTTCATACAAAACTGCTGTACCGTCTCGACTCAGATGTATGGGACAGCAGATTTTGTTTTTCTCGATGTTGGCTTCATAGTGAAAGTTGTTCAGTTTGATGGTCTGAAGCAACCCCTTAAGTATTACTAGGGTGATTTGTCCTGAATAAGCGTGTGTTTCGTCACGTATGGGGTACACAGGACAGTCAAATAACAAAACAGATTTAGTTACAGTAACAGTCGTGCTGGCACGTCCGTTCCGTTCGACTGACAGCTAGCGAGTGTCACCCCACTCCGCGTTTTTTTTTCTTCAAATGTCTTTAACGGCTCTGGATACTAGTCCTTTTGAGCCATTCGTTATTGTTTTTCTTTATATTCTTTATTTGATGATGGGATGATAGATGACGATGAATCTGTGGTCGATTTCGTAAGCTCGCGCGTTGCCACCAAAATACACAATCCGCACGAAATTATGTCACAATATCACTAAAACCATTTTTTTACGAATTTCAAATACGACGAAACACAACAAGAGCAATAGCGCCAAGCAAACTCCCACTCCGCGTCCGTGGCCAGTGTTGCCAGATCCATAACTTAAGAATTATCTCAGATTGAGAGCAAAATTATCGCGTCACAAATTCCAAAAATTCTTGTATCTTAGTCTATAAGAGTGTCAAATTATGCGTGAAATTCAGTTCGTTTAGTTTCAAAATGTCCCTTTCCCAAAATGACTCCCGGTTTCAAAATGTACCTAGATTATGATGTACTGTTGGAATTTAACGTATAATGTGATTAAAAATAGTGATTGGACACACTGATTTCATTTAATTTAAAAATTATCGTGGAATTTTTGTGAGTTATCGTGCGATACCTGACTTTTATTTTCTATCGCATGCCACTGAAAAATATAGTTGGTCTAGGATAATTATCGCACGTCTGGCGACACTGGTCCGTTCGCCCCATATCGCCTATTTATTGTACCAACACTTTTTTTAATTTATAATTAATGGACTTTTTGCTTGTGCGTTAGCACCGCATTTCCGCCAATGTCAAGTAGTTTATAGGAGTATCTATCCAAATCTCAGGGATTGTTTTTGATCAAGAACAAAATGAGATTGAGGATTGCGGAGCCTCGTGGCAGGCAAAAACGCGACGCGCGAACAACTCGCGAGACTATTGCTCGGGTCAAAACCTGCAACGTGACTCCGTACCAACACTTCACAGTATTTGATAAATTTTTCCTCGTTTCCAGCCCCAAACGCCCACGGAAGAGCCGTCAGGACCAAAACCGATAAACTACGCGGCGGCGGCAAAGGCCAACAAGCCCAAAAAGCCACCCACACCTCCCGCCGAGAAACCACCGGCGAAACTACCTGACAAAATTGAGAAGAAGACCAAACCGGAGAAACCCATCCAAAGGAAGAACTCTGCTAAGTAAGTTTGGAGAAGAAAATTGTTTTGTTGTCGGTACAAGATAATGACGGTAAAAAAATTTTTGTTGAGGACCTTGGTGTGGGACGTTTGGAAAATAGTTTGAATTAAGATTTTGATCTGTAATCTGAGAAACTATAGTATTTTTGGGATAGATCTAGGCGTATGTCGCAGAATACAATTTTGCTCAAAGATGGAAGGATTTTTGTAAAAATGTTCGGGATTCGAACTCTTCCTTTAGTTCAAGATAAGATTCTCAATTTGAAATACACAAAAAACAATTTACACGAACAAGAAGCGAACAAAAGGCGGCCTTGTCACAAAAAGAGATTTCTTCCAGACAAAAAATACAGGAATTGACAAATTCAGAGACTCCAGCAGTAGCGTGGTTAGCTTTGGACTAAAAAGGAAACTTTGGCAGGTTACGAGTTCGAATCCCGTCTGATATACAGGGTGTTAATGAAAGTATCATTAACCTTTAAACCACTCTAACCATCAAACTGAACAACTTTAACTATGGGAGGTAACCGATCAGAACCAAAAAAATCTGCTGAAATATGGAACGGTAATTTTTTTTTTTCGACTGATCGCTTTGCTCCCATAGTAAAAGTTGTTCAGTTTGATGGGTAGAGTATGTGGTTTAAAGGTTAATGATACTTTTCCTTACACCCTGTATAATTTATCAATCATTAATTTTGATTAGAACAGTTCAAAATGGGTATAGCATGTCGAATCGAATCGAATTTGATATTGAACTTATTGCACTGAGAAATTCAGTGATCACGCCATCTAGTATTGAAAAATCGCTTTAAAATAGCTCAAATGCGTTTCCAAACTTCCCATATTAAAGAAGCTATCTTAAAGATAGTTCCTCCTAACATAATGTTACTAACAAAACATAATTCAGTATTGCTTTAAGATGGTTTTTAACTGTACAGTATTTATATGAAAAATACAAGTTTGCGATCCCTGAGAGCGTAGCATGCCACCTCCGAGAAAACGACAAAAATCGATACGTGCCTGTCTTTGTTACTTTATCTTAAATCAATTGATTTAAATCGCGATTAAAAAAAAGTGATTTTTATAAAAATCAATGATTTAAATCGATACTTTTTTACTTCGACCAAATTATCCAAAATGTGTCAAGGGACTTCCCCCGACATAAACTGCGGCGCGCACACACGTGTCCAATGTTGTTTACTGGAACTGTTCTGTTTAAAAGAAAAGAACGATTTAATAAAATAAAAAGGTTTTTTGTTAATTTTTTATAATCCGATTTGCAAAGTGATTCGAGCACAAACCGTCTTATTTGCAGATAGTTTGATTCTCAGAAGACAGGCACGTCTCGATTATTGTCGCGATAAAACGTTTATCGCGGCGCCATGCCGTCGGCGGTATTGCGAGAAAGAATATAAAAGACGCGATATAACAATTATCGCGGAGCCATGCCGTAGGTATTGCAAACAATACAATAAATGGCGCGATAAACCGTTTATCGCGAGAAATTCGATAAAAAAGAGCGATAAAACGTTTATCGTTCGTCCAGGGAATATAATGACGTCATCATGAACTACATGAGACAGTATAGTATGTGCGTTTGTTAGAGGGAGTCAGAAGAACGAACTACGTTTCTAAAACATCTTGTTCATACATACTGTACAGTTCTTTCAATTTCGGTTTAGCAATACTAAAGTATTTTTTGTTAGTAACTTTTTTAAAGCTTTGTATAGAAATAATTTTTGCGTGAAAACCCAATGTGTATAGTTTGACATAGATTATAAAACTACGTGATATTTCCATTTAAAAAGTTGCATTTTTTTTCTTTTTATTTGAGGAAATTAAAAAAAAATTAATATAGTGTGTAAAAAAGGATTAGTGGTAACGTTATGTGAATATTTAAGACTATAAGATTTAAAAAATATTGATAGTTTAAAAAAAAAAGTTTTTCGACTGATAATAGTGTTGCTAAAATAAAAATAGGATTCTAATTTTTTAAATTGTAGCTCCATCGCCAATATCTAGATTAAATATCAAAAATACTTAACCAAACCTTGCGTTAATGAAACCAATTACCAGCATAAAATAGCGGAGCCACGTGGCCACCTAACCCGCGCGCCTTCGGTATTGGAAACGATCACCGAAGTTAAGCAACGTCAGGTCCGGTCAGTCTTTGGATGGGTGACCGTTTAGTGGTTTATCATCTCGAGCGTTTCCGTGCTTCAGCAGTTGGTCTCTGATAGTTCCGTCAGATGGCGTTGTAATTATTCGTTAAGCCATGTCAGAGGCCTATTAAGGCGGCTTGAAAATTCTCTGACAGCAAGTTGACCACTAACTTGCCTCCACCAACACGCACAGTGCCCGCGTGGTGGAGTATGGCCCACTCCCTCTCACCATTATTCGTGAGAGGAGGCCTTTGCTCTGCAGTGGGATTCTACACGTTATAACTTTTACTTTTATTGGATTGGTCCTGCCTAATCTAATCCGTAACCCTCAAAATATCTTTACCTTTATTTAAAATGACTATTGTCAGTCGAAAAACTAAACCTTAGCTCGATCGCAGTCTATATTTGGGATAACCCGGTAAAAACTCACGACCGTAATTCCTTTCGGGGTGGTCAGAAACATTGCTACAACTAGCAGCTGTATTATTAAACGCAGTTGTAGCATGGGTCATCTTTAGCAATTTTGAATACGATAGGAGCGTATCCGAGAAATAGCGGACCATTAAGAAATGTATGGACATTTTGTGACATAGACATATTTATGTCTGGACATTTCCCACGTGGACATGTTTATGTACATGCATATTTTGTCACATGGACATATAGGGTCCTTCTTAATATGCTGACACTTTTTTAAGGGGATGATCAAACCATCAAACTGAACGACTTTCTCTATGGGCCCAATATCGAAATCGCGAAAAAAAATCTGCTGTTCTATACAAAACAGCAAACCTACTTGAGCTTAATGTATGGGACAGCAGATTTTTTTTTCGCGATTTCAATGTTGTTGCTGTTCAGTTTGACGGTCTAATCATCCCCTTAAAAAAGTGTCAGCATATTTAGAAGGACCCTGTGTGGAGGACATTTTTCACATGGACAGATTCAATTAAATATGGATATTTATAACATGGACATAATATTTATGTATGGACATTTTCACATCGACATATTTTTGTATGGACATTCCATCCGCGATAAAATCATGGATGTGACTCAAAATTCATACGTTATTTCTCTGATTCGGACGCAGTGCGCAACATGCATGAATCGAAAATAAATAATTTAACTCCAAATCTAGACTGAATCCATAGCTAGGACACAAAAAATAGCCTAGGTTTTTTTAAGGCTGTCCATTTACTATCCTAATATAGATTAAAAATAATTGAAATTAAAAAAAAAGTTGTGTATATTGAACGATATAATAAATAAAAAAAAATGTATATGAAAAAAAATTGCACTTAAGTGTTTTTATTATTAATGGGTATTTTTAGCACATAGTTTGAAAAGTTTAGGTACATAGGAGCTACGTTTTTTCTTCAAAAAAGACAAGTGTTGCCAGTGTAGGAAAATATTACCATTTTGGTAGAAAAGAGATGTTTGTTCGGGGTCGCGTTTTTCTCTATATATAGTAGTTTTTATTGTGATTTTATTTAGTTTAAGGTGCAGTACGATTTTTATGACAAAAAACTTTGAAAATATGATAAAAAAACAGCTTCTTTTTTCTTATAAAAATCGAACCGTAGACTTCGAAATATGTTAAACCTTTTTTTTTAGTTTTATTCGCGTAAAGATCGCGTAAATCTACGATTTGATTCTTGCTCAATAACTAACTCGCAGAAAAAACTATATTTTGTCATAGTTTTAAGTAAATTTGCCCGCCGAATTATTCATTAAAAGCTATTAAGTTTAAATCCAGCTCCATAAAATGCAGATATTTACTCATGTCTGTCCCATTGTGGTAGGCAGAGATATTTAATAGTCACCTTATACGATCCTGAAACTACCTCTTGTCTTTCTACTTTTTAAGGGCCGCATCGGGTCGGAGCGGGCCGCATTGTACGGACGGAAATCCGCCGCGCAATAATGCGACACGCTCCGGCCCGCCATAGTATGTTACGGAAGAATAGTTCATATTAATTGTATAGAAATATTAGCGATGTGGCCCGATTCGATGCGGCCCGCGGTTATCTTTACTGGAAGTTACCAAATCCTTCATTTTTTTTTCAAATATCTTTAACGGCTCTGGATACTAGTCCTTTTGAGCCATTCGTTATTATTTTTCTTTATATTCTTTATTTGATGATGGGATGATAGATGACGATGAATCTGGTCGATTTCGTAAGCTCGCGCGTTGCCGCCAAAATGACCATGTACGAGTTAACTTGAACCAAAACTTATGTTCTGTTATCGTATTTATTTGAGATTCCTGTTACGTCGGTCGCTTTACGCAACTGTTTGGTACACAATCCGCACGAAATTATGTCACAAATATAACTAAAACCAATTTTTTACGAATTTCAAATACGACGAAACACAACAAGATCAATGGCGCCAAGCTAACTCCCAAATCCTTCATAGATGTCGGTGTTGCCACATCTTTCTTTTACTTTTCACGGGCTACATAAAGTCACAAAGGCGCGTTTATGAGCTAAAATTTGAATATTTGAAGCCCAGCCAATACACTTATAAAAACTTGTTTTTGGTTGAACGACACTTTTTTGTTGTAGGTTTTATTGATTGAGAAAGTTTCAAAAGCATTCAAGTCCGAAAGACTGTTTCCTATGATTTTTACGTCTTTGTTAACCCTTGAACTCGCACTTGATCTTATTGAACCACCTTATTTATCTATTTTTATCTTAAAGTTTCCACTAAACCGCGCTGGCGCGTGTGGAGTATGGCCTACTCCCTCTCAACCTTTTGCCCAGAATTGGGATCCTACGGGCTATAAACTCTATTTTAATGCCGGTTTGCGGGCGGTCAAAATCGTAGATTTACGCGATTTCTAAAACTTTTAGACTAAAAGCTCATCTTATGTTACAACTTTATTTGTTTGTAAAATTATCCTAATTACGTTATAGGTAACTATTATCATTGTTTTAATAAAATTGTTCATAGAAAAGAATTTGTCGAATTTAAAATATATTGACATTTTTACTTATAAAGCCAACTATTCGCAGTATAATTAGGATTATACAGGGTCCAGCTTAATATGCTGAGCTTAAAAAAACGTCAGCATATTAAGAAGGACCCTATATACTTAAACAATCGTGCAAAGTTAAGTCCATAGATTTTCACATAAACTTTTAGCGATTCCGTTTTGGGAGGGCCAGAAACTCAGCTCAAATTAGCTTTAAGATAAGAAAGATTATGGAACTATGCAGGATCCTTAATATGCTGACACTTTTTTAAGGGGATGATCAGACCATCAAGCTAAACAACTTTCTCTACGGGACCAACATCGAAATCATGAAAAAAAAAATCAGCTGTCTCATACATTTGGCTCGAGTAAGTTTGCAGTTTTGTATGGAAGAGCTGATTTTTTTTTGCGATTTTGATGTTGGTGCTATAGAGAAAGTTGTTCAGTTTATTCCTAACAATCGTTAAACTATCGATACTACATACCGTGACGTAGAAAAATAGTAAGAATATCGATAGTCCTAACGATATTTTCGATTTACTGCGTACTATCCTCAAATTGTTGTGGATGTTGCAATTCCTGACTAGATTTTTTATTGTGTCTGGAATTGCAACAGGCGAGAGCTTCAGGCCCTTATCATAGACTTAACTTTGTAAGATTACTAGAGTTGGTTAGTGTTGCCAGCAATATTCTGCAGTTTCTACTACGTCAAACTAAATGTATTATAGTCGATTTAAAAATTATTAGTTCTTAATTATCTCTACTGTTAGGTTGATCTGTGGTTGATTTTGGTTGTGAAACTCCTTTATGAGCTGAAACTGTATATGTTCTTTGACACCTAAAAATCTCAATTTCACACAAATTTTCAAGTGTGGGTCACTTGTGATTCCTGGGTGCTTGAGATATAAATATTTTTTTTCTAAGGGCGTCCCAATTCGTCTTTTTATAGCGGATCAGTTGCGATGCAGCTTAGATACAGTCGCGCGTTACAAATGCGACGAGCGCGCTTCTGTTTCGATGCAGACGTGGGTTTACGAAATGTACTACTGTATCGCTGCAAATAGTCGTATAATTACGTGGCGTAATTTTCGGCATAAAAAATGGTTAATGTAAAAGAATTGCGCGCGTAATTTCTGCAGTTGTATCCCTAATAGCTAAATATTAGCTTTGAATTTTTTCAATCTTTTTGTCATAATGTGACAAATACTTAAGGTAAAAAGACTACCCACCTTAGAGGTTACGATATAAAGTCATATAAAAGTGTTGGCTATTCTCAGTGTCAACTTTTACCTGTTGGATTTTTAAGTCAAAATCAACCACAGATTATGATAAGGATCGGAGCCGTTGACAAAATTTACGAAATTTATAACTGTATTAAAACGTATCTGTAAAATTAGGCTTTATTGTGACGCAATAAGTGTCAAGACTGTTTTATTGTTAAAATACAAATATTTCGGCGACACGAGTGCTGCCTATCTAAAGGTGCACTTCCGATGCCAGCGGCCGATGCGACAATACTAGTTACTATGAAAACGTCGCTTCCGATGGCAGCATCTGACGCGTGCGTCAGACGCGCGCGGCCGATGCGATATACATATGGCATATGACAGAACCACGCGTCAGACGCGTGCGTCAGTCGCATCGGCCGCTGGCATCGTAAGTGCACCTTAAACATACAAAAGCAATATTTTGTATATTATTTCTTTAAAAAAACTGGTGTTTTGCAATAATTCGAATTAAATTTAAGCCAGTATGTATATATTTTATTTGTTTAATAAACGATTTGTCCTAAAGTTGAGAATTTTGACAGTAAAATAGTTTTGACACAAAACTGCGCCAAAATATCTGATGAATTGAAAATCTCATGTATTAACGACGAAATAAAATGAGATCAATTTCATGTAATTACCCCAATTAAGTGAAAATGAAAAATTTTGACTGGTGTAAAATAAAAATTTTGAATTTTTGTAACTGGGAAATTCAAAATTTGTAACAGTGTTCACTTTTTAAACGTATATGACGAATACAGACAATTTTTGAAACAGATACTGCCCATTTACAAAAAAATATGTATAATGGCAATATTGACTGTACATCTCACTCGCACTACATATAAAAGTCAATTTGAGTGAGTGAGATAGCAGTTCAACAGGTAGTACTAAACTTCCGTAAGTGCCTAAATTGTAAAAAAAAGTGTCACTGCTCCGAGGTTTTTTTAAATTTGACTAAAGTTATTAGGATTTAGAAAATTTAGCTGTAATTTATTTATTTTATTATTACTTATATGAATTACAAGTCATATTTGTCAATAATTTGTTTTCTAGTATGGCAACCCTGATTTAGAATGTCGTAAAAGTAATAATGAAATGAACAGTGTATATTATATTGTAAATTTGGTAAAATTAGTATGCATGTTATAGTATGCTAGAAGATCTATTGTGTATCACAAAAAAGTAAAAAAATAATAAATTCATAAAATGTTTAGCTGAATAAATGAATATGGTATGATAAAATCACAGTTTTGACTTTTATTTTATCTGCGTTACCTCCGACGCGACAACAGCCAAGCCTCTCGTTGATCGGCAAGAATATCTCGGTCAACACGAACAAATCTGACAACGAACAACTTGGACAAATGACCAAGTCAACTCAGATGTCCAAGTTGTTCGTGTTGTGTTAATTTTCGTTTGCCGGAAGGACCGAGTCATTGTTACTCGTGTGTACAGTCTCCATCAGATATATCATAGCATACATAGTGGTCAGATATTTCTAAACAGTTCTTATTTTCAATAATTTCTTTACACATAACCAATAAAAAAAATATCTGAACGTCTAGAACATCAAATTTATCTACACAGCCAGGGTGATCATAAACATCTGAGCAGTTTAGGGAAAAAGACCTTTATTCCGTTACTATACATTTCAATTTTTAAATAACATTGTAAAGAAATTATTGAAAATCAGCTGTTCAGATATTTATGACACAATACACGTTTAGATATAATTGGTAACATTTACTGTAGTGTATTTATTGAAAATTAGAACTGCTTAGAAATATTTGAACACTTTGTATGCTACGAAATATCTGATGGTGACTGTACAGTCGGCTAATTCCCAGAAGTACCTTTTGACAGTTTTTCTGAAGTTCCTTAGTTCCTTTAATCATTTTAAGGGAACTACTAGGACATAACATTTTGTCCCTTTAACCCCTTAAAGGTGGACTTCCGATGCCAGCGGCCGATGCGTCTAACGCGCGCGGCTTGCGGCCGACGGCCGATGCGACAATACTAGTTACTATGAAAAAGTATGGCGCCGCTTCCGATGCCAGCGACTGACGCGTGCGTCAGACGCGCGCATATGGCATATGACAGAACCACGCGTCAGTCGCATCTGCCGCTAGCATCGAACGTCCACCTTAAAAGTTGAAAAGTCTATTCATTATTTACCGAGATTATTTCGCTGGGTGAATACAACAACGGCACAACTTAAAAATTTGCAAATTTGAGTTAGCACCGTATTCTGGTTCTACATCGCATACTTTATCTTGTGTAATATAGACCTAACTCGATATTTCACTGAATCTAACCCTGTAAAGTCCGGCCGCTGAAAGATTGCGTTTGACAGTTACCATAAAATTGTAAAAAACGGAATGAAAACTATAAATGCCGATCATTATTTAATAGCTTTTTGAACTTAAAAGGGCAGCTAGTGCCCTGTGTACTAGAGTGAGCACAGGTAAACAATATTTTCATTCAGTTTTTTACAATTATATGGTAACTGTCAAACGCAATCTTTCAGCGGCCGGACTTTAGTAACTACAGACGAATTTGTTCGCGCGCACTCTCTCGCGCCAACTTTAATGACATTTTTCTCAAAATCAACTTTTTTGACTTGTTCTGTTGTATTCACCCAGCGATTTGTCATTCGTATTTCAAATTATCAATGAAGAGGTTTATTATCTTATCAAAATCGCCAGTGTTTGAGCCTTTGACTAATTATTATAAGGACTAGCCTTGCGGTAGCATTTCCCCTCTGCCACGGTATAAGCACAATTGATCTTGTGCATTTACATTCAATTTTACACCTTATCACTAAACGAGACAGCCTATAATTGCGAAATAATAACTTTGAACTTAGAACGTTTGGGGTTCACACGAGACTACTTTTCATGATTTTTAACATTCAAAATTAGAATCTAAAGTTATGGGGAATAAAATCCAAAGTTGCGGATTTCATGTTACCTCGCCCCCCGCAAAAAGTGACAGAAATGTTTGTTAGTAGAATTACACGCGTAACCAGTCCACATATAAATAGTCAAAGGTTTGAGCACATCAAGCGTCAAGCAAATGAAGTCTCAGTAGTTCCTTTGGGATGTGGCAGAGAAAACCCGCTAGTTAGATTTAACGCCACATACCATTGTGTATACAATAAGCCCAAAAAGCGCCGGCCTCGGAACGTTCTGAACGATCCGGACGACGCGAACACGGTCGCCATGATGGCGGCCGACGGTAACACAATTATAGCTATGTTGCGTCGTCGCCGTAATACTCGTAATCCCCATCGCCGCCGCGTGGGACAGTCGCGATCTCTACCCACTCCTTTTTCTTCTGGCGTCTACAGACGCTACCGGCACATAGCTGGCCGGTTCTCACCGATACCCGCTTCCCAACCCGTCGCGTAATCCCAGCAACGCCCATTGCCGAGGTCGGTACCCATTATGGGTGCCCAAGGGGCAGGTTGCTTAATTCACTGGTTCGGTAAAAAAAGTGGCAGAGAAACTAATGGGGAGGTCCCTTCAGAGGAACTGTCAAAAGGTGTATCTGGGAATTGACCGTTCTTAGCAATTCTGCTCATTCATATGAAGTTATTCCCTTCGCAGCGAGTTCCCCTTACGCCGAGTTTCTAATACGTTACCGTGAAATGTGGCGACTTTACCAACGGACGTTGACTTTGCCATCAGTTACGTACATTCATAAAATACGGTTTAAGAGTCTTTATTTCTCATAAGAATAAACAAATTCACTTACATGAGAAAATTAACTAATAAATTAAACAAACAATTTTATCAATTGAGCGTAGGTACATCATAAATAAGTGCAACAAACTCAACTAGACAATGACATTATAATAAGACATCGATTTAAATTTAAAATCAGATTAACTTAGTCCAAATATAACTTTTTCCAAGAGTCGCGCTGCAAGTCTGGCGGAGTGCGGACGCGTGCGTATCGGCGCGTTGCGCTTGCACGTGGCTCCGCCATTTTGTGAACTCTTTTGTGTTTTAACCTTAAAACAATCACTTGAGATTATAAACTACTTACATTGGCAAAACTGCCACGCTAGATTTAATTAATACTACTGATCATTTTCCTTCGTATACTCTCCACATAACGAGACATTGGCTGAATTGTGATAACACATCGGATGCCACTAAACAAAAATTGAATTGAACTTTTTCCAAAAAAATGTGATGTCCATAATTACAACAAACGAAATAAAAATAAACTGATATTTCCACACTTTCAGCTTAGTAGTCAACACGTCTTTCATGGGTCACTGTATACGCTGTTATAATAAAATCCCCGAGACCATTTTGAATCTTTCCGAAAACATGTTTAAAACTATGATCAAAAAAGTCCTCTGTAAAAAAGCATATTATAAACTGGATGATTATTTAAATGATCAAAATGCTTGGGTCTGAGTGTCACTAACTTATAGTTTACTGTATAGTATCATTTATTTAATTAAATAGACTAAGTATTACTGTATACATAACCCTAGCTTAAGAATTTATATTGTAATAGTCATTAAGTCGTGTTATGTTGTAGAGTTTCTGGCCGCATTTTCTCTACAGCGACAACACGTTCCGACGCGGTGGTAGCTTCAAAAAAGAATTGACGTTTAATAAGTGTGCTGCAAGCTCCTAGTTATATTGAATAAATTATTTTGACTTTGACTTTGTGTGCTGCTTTGAAACTGTGCCACTTTTAATAGAAAGTCAAATTAAAAGTTAAATTTGCACTAAATTAATCTGATTTTATGAATGGACGTAACTGATGGCAAAGTCAAGTTGGTAAAGTCGCCAGTTTCACCGGTACCTACCGATTTTGAAAACGATATAATCGGAAACATACACAATCGCCATACAATCGCCCTAGCCTTAAGAGTACGAGTAAAGAGCCTTACTGTTGGCGCGCTACATACAAACGAAGTCTGGTGATATTTTCAATACTAACCGATTAAACTCAATGAAATTTTGTAGAAGCAATCTAGATACAAATTTCTATGCTTGTATCGTGTCAGATTTTCCTTAAAATGTACAGTTCTAAAGTTACAGTGCCTCAAAGATTTCCATACAAATCTTAAATTAATCCTAGCATTGAAACTATATTTTAACGGTAATCGGACACGGTACAAGCATAGATATTTGTTTCTAGATTGTTTCTGCAAAATTTCAGTGAGTTTAAGGGCCTATATCGAAAAATAATTGAAGCGAAATGGGCGTGTGATAGCTTATATTACTGCCTGATGCGAGAGAAAGAGACAGGGCGGCGCGCGCGCCTGAAACGACGCAAGCATAAAACAAACTTTATTTAATTGTAATTGTACTATTTATGTAAGTTCATTTCTGCTCTAATCAAAATTTATAAAAAATCTATCGGAATCTTTTTTTTAAATCAAGCCTCTTGTTTCTAATATTCACCGTTTAGCACTTCGAAGCGTTAATCGATAAAGACGGAGGCTACTTTGGCTTGTTTTTCTATCGAGAAAATGTGTCTTAATCGTGTTTTGGCTCTAATCAAAACTTCAATTATATGTTCAATTTACACATATCCGCAAATCATACTCCTACTGTTAGTACTTCATGAGATATGATGCTTTGAAGAATCCTATTTTTTTCACATAGCCTCTTAATTGGTTAGTATTGAAAATATGACCAGACTTCGTTTGTATGCAGCGCGCATTTACGCATTCGGAATAAACTTCTCTTCTATAAAATAAGTGAATATTTCCTTTAAAATTTTTATTTAATTAAACTTAATAGGCCTACCATGAGTTTACACAGCACTTTACTACTATAGTTACGTCGCCAATTTCGTATGACAGGTATTAGTTCTCAACGTAACCACTAGTAGCGCTGTACGAAATTCAATACAAAATTGATGACGTTTCTACAATAGTAAAGTACAGTAAAAACTCATGGTACGCCTACAGAACGCTTGAACCGGTTTCGGTTTGCTAAATAAAACAATCATAAAACAAACAAACAAAAGCCGTGGTGGTCCAGTGGCGAGTAACCTTGCCTGCCGTGCAGGAGGCGATGGTTCGATCCCCGTCCAGGCCGACTCGTACCAATGAGTTTTTCGGAATTTATGTGCGATTTGTAACACCACTGGCTTTTCCGTGAAGGAAAACATCGTGAGGAAACCTGCATGCTTCAATTTCGAGGCATGTATTGTACCCACTGTCCATTATACGTGGCGACGGGCTCACCCCCCGTCACCTAGACAGAGCTTCGGTAATACTGGTGAAACGTAGGTGTTCTGAGGTTTCAGAATATCTCTGACTACCCTCTCTGGGAATATAGTCGTGAGCATATGCTATGCTAAATAAAACAATCAATAAACAGTCATAATATTTATTCAGTAAAACCTATACATTTAAACATACAATAAATTGGTAAGCGACTAATCTATAACTATAAGTACAATACATATAATATAGCTAAAGCGCCGTTAATATTTTACTGTAGGTTTGTCAGCAATTCCTAGAAAAATTAGCTGAATCTATTTTAAGGGGATGATCAGACCATCAAACTGAACAACTTTCACTATGGGACCAATATCAAAATCATGAAAAAAATCTGCTGCTCCATAACACCTACTCAACCTAAATGTATGCGAACGCAGATTTTTTTTCGCGATTTCAGTATTGGTCCCAAAAAGAAAGTTGTTCAGTTTGATTGTCTGATCATCCCCTTAAAATAGTTTCACCTCATTTTTATAGACCTTATATACCTGGGTAAATTCCCACTGAAAGCAGCGGCCGGCAGCGCGCGGTATTTTACCTATTATAACTATCTACAGTGAGATTAGATAAAATGTCAGTTGACACACGCCGCCGCGGTAAACTGTCATTCTATCCATATCATAGTTAGTGATTCTATCCTTTCTTTGATCTAAGCCACGGTTTATACAGAAGAGACGTGTGGCGGTGGCGGATAATCGAAGTAACACAATATAAACCGTATAGTACGTAGCATAGCGTCGTTTTGTCGTAAAGGAGAATCGCGCCCGCGCCTCCAGGTCACGTCGCACGCTACACTAACGTCACGTAATGGTCAGTGCACATCTAGCGGGAAAATGCTCGAGCAGTTTTCATTGATTATTCGATCATCATTCTCTTGCCCATTTCGCGTTATTTGTGGTCGGTGTGTCATCCTCACTCACTCCTTTCTTAGACATCATCCTTCACACAATCCATCCATCTTTTCTTCGGCCTTCTCCTACCGCAGCCATCCACATTCATATTTAACACTCGTCTCGTAACATGAAACTCGTCTCGTAACATGAAACTCGTCTCGTAACATGAAACTCGTCTCGTAACATGAAACTCGTCTCTCCGCATCACATGCTCATACCACGATAATCTATTACCCTGCAATTTTTCCGTCATAGCTGCTATTTTCAAGCTTCCTCTTTCCTTATCTTGTCCATCCTAGTTACACCAAACATCCATTGATTAATAGATATTGAACATAATTTCAATTGAAATAGATTTCAAAATAGAGTGAAAATCCCTAAGGCGTGTGTTCGTGATACCACTTGCACGCTATTTTCAACTCTGTTTCAATTTGAATTAAGTTCATTATCAATTTATGAATCAAAACTGTTCGAGCGTTCTTCCGCTAGATTTGCGCTGGCCCGACTGACGCACGATCGCGCGACCGGCTGCCAACGGTACGTTCCGAATTACGCTAACATCGCTGTGACCGATTATCAGCGGTAACACTAGTTCCATTTGCGTTATCGCGCTTACAGTGCTGATAGCGTCCTACCAATTCGGAACGCTAGATATCGCGCTCACACCGTTCACATCACAACATTCAAATATTCCTATTGACGCCATAAATGACGTCACGTTTTCGATTATGATCACGCTCACGCCAAATCGGAACGACATTTATCGCGCTTACAGCACTGTCGGCGTAATTCGGATCGTACCGCAAGTAGGACGACGCCTAATTTTTGCATGGTGTGTCGCTAAACTAACACATTTTTAATTTCATATTCTACAATTTGTAATCGACGGAAATGAACTTCAGTATACATAAATATTTAGACAAGGCACCTAAAGTGTTGGTATTATAATTTATAATAGAGGCTGACTTCTGTTACAGTTCTACCACAAAAATAAGTCAACTCGAAAATTTTCGTAGTGTTTTTCGCGGATGATCAGACCATCAAACTGAACAACTTTCTTTACGATACTAACATAGAAATCATGAAAAAGAAATCTGTTGTTAACTCCATACAAAACTGCAAATCTACTCGACGCAAATGTGCAGTTTTTTTTCGCGGTTTTAATGTTGGTCCCATAAAATTATAAGAAAGTTGTTCAGTTTGATAGACTGAACCACTTTCTTATAATTTTATGGGACCAACATCAATCATCATCTTAAAAATCCGTCAAAACGTTTATATTTGGGGCATCTTCGTAGATATCTATTGTTCAAGACAATCTTACACAAATATTTTATCTACACACACTACAGTGAGAGACTTATATTTGTAGTAATAATGTATAATTTAAAATTAAGGCACGTTATATGGATTAACCAATTAAATTCTAACAACTGGGAATAAATATGACACGGATGCTAACATTAATAATCCAACATCTACATTTCGCAGTTTATACATAAAGCTTGAAATGAGCTTACATGCTAACATATAAAGCCACTGCCGAAGTTAAAACATGGAACAACCAATTTTATAAGTGCCAAGCTTTGACTAATTATTATAAGGACTAGCCTTGCGGTGGCATTTCCCCTCTGCCACGGTATAAGCACAATTGATCTTGTGCATTTACATTCAATTTTACACCTTATCACTAAACGAGACAGCCTATAATTGCGAAATAATAACTTCGAACTTAGAACGTTTGGGGTTCACACGAGACTACTTTTCATGATTTTTAACATTCAAAATTAGAATCTAAAGTTATGGGGAATAAAATCCAAAGTTGCGGATTTCATGTTACCTCGCCCCCCGCAAAAAGTGGCAGAAATATTTGTTAGTAGAATTACACGCGTAACCAGTCCATATAATAATTAGTCAAAGGTGCCAAGTAATATTCTTTGGCAGTTATAAAATAGTTTATAAGTAATTAAAGGTAAATAACGTCTCTGTGCATTATTTAGTACACTTTAAGTAGTTTTGACATCCGATAAAGAGTTGCCGAATTGACAACATTTCATTTTAAGAAAGGTACCAGAACAAGAAAACCATTTGGAGATTATGTGATTCAAAGCTCATGTATCAAAATTAGCAGATTTTTCTATCCATTATTACTCGAGTTATTTGAAAAATACTGAAAAATATAATAGAGGTTGAATGAGATTTTATTCCTTTGCCTGCTTGGCTTTTCTATTGTATTTGACAGTTTTTATTTTAATGTTATTGCGGCCAAGGTATCATAGCCATAAATCCTACGTTTTTCAGAAAATTCAAAAGAAAATTAAAAATAGAAATATCGGTCAAAAATAAAATCGGTAAAATACGTATCTCTTATTTTTTTAACCTATTTTTATATTTTTTTATTAAATACAGGTGGTTAAAAAAATGTTATGTTGTCAATTGGTTGGCTGTCAAATAGCTTATCATACATAGTACATTAATTACTCTGGTTAGGCCTGTCTCACTTGACAGCTGATCCCCACCCAGCGGTGAATGGCAATAGGTTAGGTATACCGTGTAAACTTCTTGGTCAAATCTCATTAGACTTGCCGCCATTTTGTGAGTAGTCAATGCGAGACTTGAAAACCCTAGCGATGTCACGCTGCCAGCTCGTGAAAGAATGAAAGAGGGAGACTATGTAGAGGAAGCTTTCATGTCTAATGACTCGGTTCATTTTTGTTTGCACGCGCACCGTTGTGACGGTTGGTAGGTTATTCGCGAATTGTACAATAGGACGGGGCGAATAACTTTGGACCTTATTGCCGTGCAGAGAGTCGCTATTTATTTAAATCTGTTTTCGAAGTGATTCTTCTGTACCGGTAGGTACTAGTATTTATTCTGTTCTCTGGTGTCCAATTAGGGTTAGCGCACATCTAGTGGAAAAATGCTCGAGCAGTTTTCATTGATAAGTTAATAATGAACTCAATGACAAAGAAATCAATGTTGAAAAGAGTTTATTAGAGATATATCCCTGTGACTTGTGTTCTTGCATGTTATTTTCATCTCTATTTCATTTCTATTGTCACTATCACTGAGCTCCTGTCCTCTTGCCAAATTTGTGAAATATTTTGCATGCTTTAATATTGTGTTTTTTTATGATTGTTGTTGTTGTTTTAAACTGTTTATGTATGTATTTTTCTTTTTATGATTTTGTGGCAATAAATTGATTGAATTGAATTGAATTTCAATTTTCATTGAGTTCATTATCAATGAAAACTGCTCGAGCATTTTACCGCTAGATGTGCGCTGACCCTTAGGCTTCTAACAATATGTTATTTGACAAAAAAATACAGAATATCTCTCTTTATATTTTTTAAATATTTCATTCCAAATTCCAAAAGTCCCTGATAACGACCAGGGTGCACAATAATTTTAAGGCATCTTCATTATCACAATTTTTTAATTTCATACAATTTCGGGCCCATTTTAGCTAAATTCATAATTCATTTTTTACGAATAACATCGTATTTTTCAAGATTTTGCAAAATAGATTTCGCTTTTTTCAAATAAAGTTAAGGACTAAACACATTATACAGGATGTAACAAAACGCCCGAGTAAAACGCCGTATTTAAAGAGTTGGTTTGAACAATCAAACTGAACAAACTTTCACTATGGAGACAGTCGAAAAAAAATATAATCAACTGTCCCATACATTTGAGTCGAGTACGTAGTTACTTCCTGAAATTTTCGTAACAATTATCCAGAATCAATGAGACAACCGAATTCTTTTTCCCCGATTCCTTTATTGGTCTTATACAAGGTGTTAAAATAGTAAAAATAAACATTTGAAACTTCTATGGTGGTTAAACTGAACAACTTTCACTATGGGACCAACATCGAAATCGCCTCAAAAAAATCAGAAGTCCCATAAATTTAGCTCGAGTAGATTTCAAATATTATTTATTTTAAACGTGTTACAACCATGTTGTGTGTAGAGTGTTGGTTCAAGTCCCGTCAGAGACTTAATTTTTCAATATTTAATTTGATTCGAGTAGATTTGCTTTAGTATGGAACATTCGATTTTTTTTTCGCGATTTCGATGTTGGTCCCATAGTGAACGTTGTTCAGTTTGTTGGTCTAAACCACCATATTTATTTGTATTTTTGTAACACCTTGTAGAGAAAAGTTTGGTTTCGTATAAAATGTGTTTAGTCCCCATAAATAGGTATAATCATAAAAAATAAATGCAATAAGCAATTTAACATATACTATACAATTCATCTTACACTAAAATACATTCAAAATCTAAAAAAATAATTCTTAATTTAATCTAATCACTGACAATAAGCTATTTTAAGAATCAAAGTTCTAAATTAACTCGATAGATGGCACTGATATGATGTGCCAAAATTGCTGCTAAGTTTTCATAAAAACTTATCTGATAAAACCAGACCAGAGAAATATAAAAACCTGCTTTTGCGGTGGTGGCCGTGGTGGTCCAGTGGCGAGTAACCTTGCCTGCCGTGCAGGAGGCGATGGTTCGATCCCCGTCCAGGCCGACTCGTAGCAATGAGGTTTTCGGAATTTATATACGATTTGTAACACCACTGGCTTTTCGGTGAAGGAAAACATCGTGAGGAAACCTAAATGCTTCAATTTCGAGGCATGTATTGTACCCACTGTCCATTATGTGGCGACGGGCTGACCCCCCGTCACACTGGACAGAGTTTAAGTACTATTGGTGAAACGTGGATGTTCTGAGGTTTCAGAATATCTCTGACTACCCCCTCGGGAAATATAGTCGTGAGCATATGCTTTTACTTATCAGCACCGCAAATGAAATACATCGTCGAGTAAATTCCTCACAGAAAAAGCTTCGAACAATCGCGCTAGCGGACAGGACAACCTACAGTAGCGTACCGGGGTGGCAAATGCCCCGGGCGGCACTTTACTAGGGGGCGGCAAATTCGAGAAAAACATAGATTGATTGAGCTCTGTTTTTAACCAATTCTTAAAGCAGAGAAATGTCGAACTCTAGGTTTCCGTTTTAATTACAGTGCCTACACAAATAATACTAAAGAGTTCTGTCCACAGCTAAGTTGTGCTAAAAATGTCGAGCTTGCTTTGCTCGATCCATAGATTTTACTTAGGTAAATGTTTTATTCGTAAAAAGCTCTGGCTCTAACCCATTCGTTTTAAGGAGAAAAGTCGAGCTCGCTTCGTTCCCTCTAAGCATCTATTTTTGCATGGATAAACCTAAAGATGTCTGACTACAACCCGAATCGAAGTGCAACAAAATTTTAAGCTCGCGTCGCTCGCTCGCTAAGATAGGGGGCGGCAGAGACGATCTGCGCCCCGGGCGGCATAAACCCACGCTACACCACTGACAATCTATAAGAGATGTAGTATACAGCAATAAAGAGTAGTTAATGTGGAAAGCGCCGATAGTGCCGTCTATGGTCTATATCTATATCTATCGTGCATTCGCTTGGTATTCACTCACCGACCGCCGTGCCGTGCGGTCGTACGCTTAGCCACATTCAATAGTGAATACTATATCTGTGTTTTATTTTATACATCAACCTCAACTAAACCCTGAGTGAAAAGGTGTATTCTACAGCAGACATTGGCCGAGCGTGTCCCGTGATCATATTTGGTGCACTCCTGGCCCCACAAAACAAAGCATTTAAAGAAAATTTCTAAACATAGTTATTAATTCCATTTATATTCCGCAGCATAGCGAGGTTTTTAGTTTCTCTGGTCAATCTTTACATAACGTCATAGTCGAATGCAGCGACATCTATAGTCAATATCAACAAAAATTAGTTTCTAGAAATAAGAGCTAATTTAAAAGAAATATTGCAAATTAAAATGTTCGATTAGGTACATAATAATTATAGACATGGCACCTTATAAAAACATAAAGGGTCCTTATTAATATGGCGACGATTTTTAAGGGGATGATCAGCCTTCAAACTAAATAATTTTCTTTATGGGACCAAGGTTGAAATCACGAAAAAAAAATCTGCTGTTCTATACAAATCTATTCGATCCAAATGTATGGGACAGCTGTTTTTTTAGCGATTTAGATATTGGTCCCAGAGAAAGTTGTTCAGTTTGATGGTCTGATCAACTCCTTAAACAACCGACAGTATATTAAGTTGGAGCCTGTTTACTTAGAAAGAAATAAAACCGTCAAAAATTAAAATATTCATAATTAGGTACTGGGTTTAAAAGTGAAAAATATAATTAATTATAAACATATAAAATAGCTAGATAAAACTTTTATTATTTTATTCCAGACTACCTAAGTTTTAAAAAAAATATCACCGAAAGTTAATGAACAATATCGAATAGATATATTTAAAAAGGACATAGACAATTAAGCCATAAAGAAGCCGCATACGCATAGCCGAACTTATGCCACAGAATAGGTAATGGTATATAGTTCTACATACAGAACGGCCACTCCCCGCCCCCTTCTGACTACAGATACCTCACCTCACCTCACACTTTCTGGGGATACTTTAAGAGAGCCGAGCAAGGGATTTGACTACATAAAATTGCGTCTTTTCAGTGAATAAAAAAGTTGATAAATAACGTGAAATTCTCATTTTTAGTAATTCTTTTGCTCAAATGGTATTTCTAAAAACAGAAGAAATAATGAAGTTTTCGCGCCATTTTCGCTGCTATCCGAATTTGCACCCTTTGATCACTATACTTCATTCCAAATAAGGACGACGAGATTTTCCGATTCCTATTTAGCTTTCTGGCTAATTCTGATAAGCACAGCCAATTTATTTATCAGAAAGATGTATTATCGGACATATCGTGGACGTTACTAAAGCTATTCTAAGAATAAGTGAGAGGTAAGTGTTTCAAATCTCTGTTTCTGTAATTAAAAATAGCCTTAAATATTCGTTGCTACTTTGAATGGAGTATAAATGAATTCGGGTTTTGGCGGGGGGACACACACTACAAAACGCGCGGTGTGTTGTCGACTAGCGGATTGGAGCTCGCTAATCCTCGATAATCCTCCCTGTAGTGTACAGCAATAAAGAGTAGTTAATGTGGAAAGCGCCGGTAGCGCTATCTATCGGCAGGTGATGTCTATGGTGAATATCTATCGTGCATTCGCTTGGTATTCACTCATCGACGGCCGTGCCGTACGGACGTACGCTTAGCCACATTCACTAGTGAATACTATATCTGTGTTTTATTATATACATCAACCTCAACCAACCCTGTAGAAAACGTGTATTCTACACTCCCCCGTACCCTACGACGCTTTAATTTTTGTACAACATTCGTTGAAAGCGGCGTCTATGGCTTAATTGTCTGTGAACCTTATTTAAAATGGGATTTATTATGAAAATTCTGTTTCAAAATATCCGAGTATAATAAGCCTGGGTATAATTATAAATATACATATTTTTACTATTAATATTTGTAGTTTTATACATATTTTTCGTCTATGGCACCTAAGAAAAAACATTATTATTATCTGTATGAAAAGATACCTTATTGCAAACGTCGCTAAAGGTGTTTTTAGACCGTTGTAACTTTTATGAAATTCGACAAAAAATGACTTAAGGCTATATTTTCGTTCGTGACGTCATTGTACGTGACGTTGACGTACAATGGAAAAAATCTGAAACAAAGTATAGTTGTCAAGAGATTGAATTTGTTCGCCATTTTGTATGGTAATCTGTACTCAGACTGTTTCATATTTACTAAAATGAGTGCAAACATATTGTGTGTTTTCTACTCGTATTTAAAAAAGTCGATTCGTTGATTGTTACATTTATATAAACTTTCTTTTTACGTAAACTATAAATTCAACCGTGTAACCTTCTAAAAATGTTTCTAAAATACTTAGTAATTTTTAGCACTTTTTCGACAAGTACCAGATTTTACGCGATTACTAAAACAAATTATATAGAGTCCAATTTAATATGCTGACAGTTTTTTAAGAGGATGATCAGACCATCAGTCTGAAAAACTTTCTCTATGTGACCAAAGTCGAAATCTCGAAAAAAAAAATCAGCTGTCCCATACAATTGGGTCGAGTAAGATTTCTGTTTAGTATGGAACAGCAGATTTTTTTTTTTGCGATTTCGACAGTGATCCCATAGATAAATTTGATCAGTTTGATGGTCTGATCATCCCCTTAAAAAAGTGTGAGCATATTAAGAAGACGAAAAAAACGATTCATTACATTTTTAAGTAAAGGCAGGTCTCTTATAATAAATATGATACACTGGATATGAAATAGCATATCACTGAAAACAATGTTCCTGAAAGTTGGGGTTTTTGAAAATATACCCTTAAGTTTTTGATCAAATCGACTCCAACGTTTTCTGAATCACTAAAAAAGGAAAAAAAAATGTATGTTATCGTTGGCTAAAGTGTCAAACCTCGTAACTCCATTTTATTCTTCAAATTACATTTTTATACAATTTTATTACTAATTTCTGAATGCATCCATGGCACAACTCTTAAATCCTTTTAAAAAGCCGTTACGATGAACTATGGGCTGCATTGTTCGTTGTGAAGTTTTTTGTGCCTCCTGTAAAATTTGATCTAATGGAGTTACGAGGTCTGACACTTTAGTCGACGATATGCAAAGTCAATTCTTGGCGTACTGACGCTTATGTCTCGACAATAAGGTACATTTTCATATGCATCGTCACAAATATAATATGTTTACGTATACTATCAAATTGACTCAATGTTTAAAATGGTTGAACTACTTTCTAGGTACTGAATAACTCGTTCTTTCTTCGATTCATCTGAAAAATTACAAGAATTATCTTTTTTAGAAAAAGTAAAATCTAAGGCCGAGATTCAGAGACGATTTTTAAGTCATAGTTCGAACTCGCATTTTCACATTTTCGCCACGCTTAGCTCGAGCTAAGACTAAAAAAATCGTCTCTGAATCTCGGCCTAAGAGTAATTAAAAACAAAAAGACATCATCCTGCACGTCTAGCATGATTTCTCTACTTGCGCGCGACTCGGCTTTCTCCCATACTACAAGTCGCAGCAAGCGCGGCTTTCGCACTCCGAAAATCGCGGGAACAGGTTATTTTCTATGCAGCGAAGGCGCGTCGCGCGCGAGTAGAGAAATCATATTAGAAGTGCTGGTTTCAAACATTTTTGGTCCAAGAGCGAAAGTGGCGGCCAAAGAAAAATAATGCTATATTCTGTTAGAACTTGTCTAAGCATAGTACCAAAGCTGTATAAAATTGGACCAAAAATTTGTATGAAGACTGCCCATGTCAATAGGTTTAGAACCATTGCGTCTAAAACATTTTTAGAATGTCATGGTATGGCAGGACATTTCGGACCGGAGAAGATATTTCTGAAATTGTTGCAATCAAAGTGGAGATGAGCGGAGCGGATTCGAGCGGAGATGTAAGCGGTTTGGGGCGGACAGCGAGCGGTGCCGCTTGTGATAGGCTAAGTTTTTCTCTTACTAACACTTTTATGGACTAACTGACTAAAATAAAGAATTATTTAATTTAATATACAGTACCTGAATAAAATCATAACTTACCTTATTTCATGCTCATGTCCGGGTAGAACTCAAAGTCGTCGAGAGCGACATCAGCTCCGAAGCTGCGAATCTGATCCAGCAGGTCCCCATCCATGTAGCTGCTCTCGGCGCCCGGCGTCGAAGCGTTGAAGTAACTGTTGTTGCGGCGTTTGTTGTGTTTGTTGTTTAGTGTTGTTTGATTGTTGTTAGTTGTGTTTAGGTTGGTTAATTTGTTGCGATTTTGGGGTTATGTTGTTGGTTTGTTGTTTTGTTTTTGTGTGATTGTTGTTAGTTTTGTTTTAAAGTTTTAATATTTATTATCAGTTTTAATTATTGTTTAAGTTATATTGTTGTAAAATGTTGAGTTTCGTTGTTGATTGAATAGGTCATTTATTAGTTATGTTATTTAGTGTGTTAACAACAGATTGATGTTATTTTGTTGGTGTTGTTTTTTTGTTGTTTCGTAGTTGTTGCCACAGCATCACGGGAATCGGGAAAGAGAAAGAAAATGCAACACGTTAGTCAAATACGAGGACGGTCGTCGGAAATAATAAATTGAAATGAAAAAAATTAAAACAGATTGAACCCGAGATCGCCAAAAAGGCAGCACAGACTATGAAAGGCAAATGTGTGCCCGGCTTACATTGAAAAACTGATTGTAAAAAAAAATAATTTTATGGAAAAAAAAATTAAAACAAAAAAACGACCGTCTGTGTTGCATTTTCGTGACAGGATTTTTGGAAAAAATTGTCTTTGTAAATATGTTCATGTCAAATAGAGAGCTCCCATAAAAAACTGATAGCTCATAGTTACACCACTATCTAACGGAACTATCCACGACCAACTGCTTAACGTGCCTTCCGAAATACGGAGACGTTGGAGATGAAATACCACTTAAAGGGTCACCCATCCAAAGACTGACCAGACTTGACGTTGCTTAACTTCGGTGATCATTTCCAACACTACTAATGAAAGCTCCACTACGCCAACGAGCAATTCCTACGCTCATAGTAAATAAAATATCGCAGCACGGGCGGCATGGCAGTGCGATAAACGTTTTATCGCGCCTTTTATCTTTCTCTGGCGGTATCGTGGAATAATACGATTAAAAGACGCGATAAAAGGTTTGTCGCGCAACGATGCCAATGTTAAGGGGCCGTAGCATGGTACGCGCGAGCAAGGCTATATCACACCTTTTATCTCGTTCGTTCGCGCGCAAATAGAAAGAGAGCTATGGCGCGATAGCGCTATATCACGTTGCTATGCTATGGCCGCATATACAGGGTCCTTCTTAATATGCTGACACTTTTTTAAGGAGATAAGCAGACCGTTAAACTGAACAACTTTCTCTATTGGACCAACATCGAAATCGCGAAAAAAAATCTGCTGGCCATTACATTTGGCTCGAGTAGGTTTGCAGTTTTGTATGGTAGAGCTGATTTTATTTTCGTGATTTCGATGTTGGTCCCATAGAGAATGTTGTTCAGTTTGACGGTCTGAGCATCCTCTTAAAAAAGTGTCAGCATATTAAGAAGGACCCTGTATGTTAAATAAATTATCTAGTCCCAATAGAACTTTGACTATTTATATGTGGACTGGTTACGCGTGTAATTCTACTAACAAACATTTCTGCCACTTTTTGCGGGGGGCGATGTAACATGAAATCCGCAACTTTGGATGTTATTCCCCATAACGTTAGATTCGAATTTTGAATGTTAAAAATCATGAAAAGTAGTCTCGTGTGAACCCCAAACGTTCTAAGTTCGAAGTT
The DNA here is from genome assembly GCA_963924505.1 of Agonopterix alstromeriana. Lineage (NCBI taxonomy): Eukaryota > Metazoa > Arthropoda > Insecta > Lepidoptera > Depressariidae > Agonopterix > Agonopterix alstromeriana. The sequence continues at coordinate 2,051,021 of OZ004688.1, forward strand.
ATTATTTCGCAATTATAGGCTGTCTCGTTTAGTGATAAGGTGTAAAATGTAATGTAAATGCACAAGATCAATTGTGCTTATACCGTGGCAGAGGGGAAATGCTACCGCAAGGCTAGTCCTTATAATAATTATTCAAAGCAATAGAATAATTCTAGATCTAGCTAGACTGTATAATTGATTCTTTACAAAGACAATTTTTTAAATAAATTATAAAACAGGTATGTCACATAAACTTGTATTATAAACGTCGAAACATACATCCATGCATTCTTAAATTGTCATTTTATAATAATAATTGTAAGGACCAATGTGCGAGTTAGATATCATGCGCGATTTCGATGTTGGTTTGTTGTTGGTAGGTTGTTGGTTGATTGTTGGTAGGTTGTTGTTGGTTTGTTGTTCTACAGTGACAGTTATTCAGTTTGATGGTGTAAAGTGCACCCTAAAATGTGACGTTTTAAAGGTAATGGAATTTTGTTGTTGGTATAAGTTCAAAATCTACAAAAATTTCTCTAAATAAATATTTATAGATAAACAACTCTAAAAAATATGTATAGTCCAACAAAATTAGCTGAAACTATTTTAAGGAAATGATCAGACCATCAAACTGAACAACTTTCTCGATGAGTCCACTATCGAAATCGTGAAAAAAAAATCAGCTCTCCCATACAAAACTGCAAACATAATTCGACTAAAACTTATGGGATAGCAGATTTTTTCACGATTTCGATATAAGTCCCATAGAGAAAGTTGTTCAGTTTGATGGTCTAATCATTCCCTTAAAATAGTTTAAGCTCTAAAAGGTGCACTTAATTATATTTCCGAAGTTATACGGATTTACGTTAAATAATAGAATTCAACGAATGACAAAACGACTAGCCGTTTTAAAAAACAGAGCCGTATTTTATTTTGGGAGATAACGTTTAGCGGGAATCGACATTTAACAATGCGGCTAAATGTTGGTCGCCGTATTGTAGAACATATCGCAATGACAATCCGGCTGAACGTTGATCCGCCGGAATACAAAATGGCTTTGGTCTTTAAATGGCTAGCCGTTAGCATTTAAGGGTACATTTGCAGTAGAAATAACTATCAGCAACCACAGAATGGTTTAGGGTCGATGGGTCCATTGGTTAGTAGTTTGACGGTGCAAATTAAACCTTGTCTGTTACTAAATAGCGTTGAAACTAACTCGCACATTTTTCCTGTTCGTTGTATACGTGTAATGTATATTAAATTCTTAATATAGTCACATCCATATTTCCCTCACAATTATAATAAACCTATTAGCAGGAAACTATGATTATTAAATTAAACATAAAATATATACCTAATATAAGGTCTAACAAAATTAGGTGAAACTATTTTAAGGGGATGATCAGACCATCAAACTGAACAACTTTCTCTATGGGACCAATATCGAAATCGGGAAAAAAAAATTCTGCGGTCCCATACATTTAGGTCGAGTAGGTTTGTAAGGAGCAGCTGTTTTTTTTTGTGATTTCGATATTGGTCCCATAGAGAAAGTTGTTCAGTTTGATGGTCTGATCATTCCCTTAAAATAGTTTCACCTTATTTTGTTAGACCTTATAGAGTGTAAAAAGTATGAATATAAAAATGTATTAACAGAATATAGAGCTCAATAGAAAAAATCCATTATTCTAGATTATATTTGGGAATTTCAAAAAAGTACAAACAGAAAATGCTTTTTCGATTATTGCTTATGAAAATGTGATCAGAGGGAATAGCAAGATGCGTGCGACAACGTATGTCGCGCCATTTCTCTCGCTCTCGTTACGCGTCAAGTGAAAAAGAGATAATGCGCGACTTTGCTATGTCGTGCTGCAGTGCTAGCCACAGTCGGCCTAGCAAGCCACCAACGAGAAAGATCAATGTGCTCCATGTTACATTGCGTATGCCAAAACAAGCGCGCATGATGCACTGAGAAAAAATGCTACGTATACGTAGCCCGTCGCAGCTTACGTACCGTAGTTACGTAAACAGTATCGCGTCGTAAGCTACGTGGTACGTAAGCCGCGACGGGTTACGTATAAGCTGCGACAGGCTACGTATACTTAGCCTTTTTGTCTCAGTGTGGTTATCTCGTTTTGTCGCTTTGTAGTGCGTGGCATGCTAGCCTTACAGGTTTTACATTCACTTGTATCTCTGTAGGTCCTCCACGCCGCCTCTGATCGATCACAAAAGAATCAAACTACATCTATTGAGCTAAATATTTTGTCTTAACAAACTTTTAATTTAAATTCCAGATTTAAAAATATCGATGATGATTTAAGCTAGGTAAACTTAACAATAAGTAGTGTTGTTTTGAAGAAGAAACATTTTAAACGAATTAATTCGAGGTGGCGAGTAACCTTGCCGTGCAGAAGGCGATGGTTCGATCCCCGTCCAGACCGACTCGTACCAATGAGTTTATTCGGGATTTATGTACGATTTGTGACACCACTGGCTTTTCGGTGAAGGAAAACATCGTGAGGAAACCTGCATGCTTCAATTTCGAGGCATGTATTGTACCCACTGTCCATTACAAGTGGCAACGGGCTCATCCCCCGTCACACTGGACAGAGTTTGAGTTTGAAACGTGGATGTTCTGAGGTTTCAGAATATCTCTGACTACACCCTCGGGGAATATAGTCGTGAGCATATGCTATGCTAATTCGAGGTGTATTGTAAACAAAACCGGCTAAGAGAGCATCGGACACGCCTATGATCTAGGGTTCCGTGGCCTTTGTAATCATAAGAAGTTATTTTATTAAACTTCTTGATGATAGACTGATCCTGTATGAGTTTGCATCGACTTTCACACGAAATATTTTTTACTCGAAACGCATAAATATCTCGAGATCGAAGCATTAAAAAGACATACTCCGTTAGTGAATTTAAGTCAATTTTATAACACCTTTATCAAATGCGTCGCCTCATTTTTATGGGCTAGGTAAAATATGTTTCCAACGCCCTTATTTGACTACGGAACTCTAAATAATGAGCAAATTTAAAGGGCAAGATGCTTGCGACAATTTATGCCGCGCCTTTTCTCTCACTCTCGTTACGCGTCAAGTGAAAAAGAGATAAAGCACGACTTTGTTATCTCGTGCTAGCCCCAAAGTCGGCCTAGCAAGCCACCAACGTGAAAAATAGATATGCGCCATGTGTGTCAACTTGGACCAAAACTATACAAGGTGTAACAAAAGTAAAAATAAAAATTTAAAACGTTTAGACCATCAAACTGAACAACTTTCACTATGAGACCAACAACGAAATAGCGAAAAAAAATCTGCTGTCTCTTATAGCTCGAATAAAGTATGTAGTATGTATGTATTATAGTATGGAACATCCGATTTTTTGGTGGTCCTATAATGAAAGTTGTTCAGGTTGATGGTTTAAACCACCCCCTTAAATGTTTATTTGTATTTTTGTAACACCTTTTATAGGGTCGCGAAAAAAAGAGTCAGCTGACTCATGTACAGTTTGAAGTCTGATCGTCTCCTTAAAATAGTATCAGTCTCCATATTAATATTAAGAAGGACCCTGTTTACCCCATAGCTTCTGAATAATATAATGTTAGCGTGTGACGTGTGTTAAAGAGAATAGTAAACTGCTTTAGCAGTATGTGGTTTCTCTACTCGCGCGCGACACGACATCTCTAGAAAACCACCTTTTTTTAGAAAGCGAATCTCGCTCTTGCCACAACGCGACATATAGTATTGAAAAAAGAAACTAATTCGTTTGCAAGTAGAGAAACTAGTGGAGCCAGCATGCCATGCACGATAAAGCGATAAAACGAGAAATTAGTCATGCTCGCTCATTTTGACATACGCTAACTAACGAACGACGGAGGCATATCACGATTTTTGTCGTTTTCTCGGAGTTGGCATGCTAGGCCTGCAGATTATATTGTCGTATCTTATGACATGAAGGCAAGATAAATTAATATATTTTCTCTAAAACAACACTACATACAAAATAAACTTAACATTAAAAATTGTCATGTCTTCACAATGTACTTAAATTTTAAAATATTAGCACCCAATTATACAAAAAACAAATACAAATTGAAAAAAAAAAATGTTTACATTCCAAAAATAAATCCATGTTACATTATTTTGAAAAAACCTCAAAACAAGCATGAACATTATTTTGTGACGATTCAGACCTTCGCAGAAAATTAATACATAATTAGCCTAGTTTTTTAGGAAAAACTTTTTTTTTCCATTCCTCATGTAAAAAAAAAAGGTTTTTCTTACAATTATAATGTAAAGTTTTACATCTAGACATAACATTAACATTCAAAAATAGCTTAATCTCTAAAAAGATCATAAAGAGAAAAATGCAAATTTCATGGACCCGATTTCAAAAATAATTTGGTTTTTTTTTTTCAATATAATTATGTAAATAGGTTAAAATTAATTCGAGGACGGTTTCTGTAATAGGGTATTTGACAGGTTTTTAAAAACTGTTCTACGTTAATCACTGATGTCTAAGGACTCTATAGAAAATGTATATTTTACGTTCCATTACATATAGTGCAAGAAAAAACGAAAACAAAAATTATTATTCAAATATCCCGCGAAAACGCTTTACCTGACAATATACGTGGCTACAAGCAGGTGACGTCACGATGACGTAAACTTTGTACGACACTCATACTCTACACGCAACTGTTTACAAGCAGTTGACGTCATCAACCATTCGGCCAATCACAGTCGTTTACGATCACGTGACTAAAGTAGACAAAAAAATATTTTCTTTGTCGATTTTCTCTTAAAATATCCAGTATTTTTCTTAACTGACTAAATAGTTGGTTTCCAAAATTCATATTCAATACGGATGCCATCAATAGATCCGTTATTTTACATGTTGTCAAATACCCTATTTGATGTAAGTAGAATTGATTTTTTCACTTCACTTTGGCATGATCTAGCCACGTCAAAACCTAACAAAAAATATTTATTTTTGCTAAATACGTTTTTACCTAACTATAATATAGTTCAATGTTCACAAATTTTTGAATAATGAAATCATTCTGGTTATTTTGTCTATCTACTTTAGAGCCATATCACAAGCGATTTTTGAGCGTAGGCGATATCGCAACTAGTGATGAAACAATTATGATTTCGATTAATCGTAATCAGCGATTATCGATTTAGCGATTAATCGAAATCGACGATTATCATTGCGATTATTTAACAATTACTTATTTGTTATATTTTAATTATAAATATAAATTTATCCGAATTCTAAATCAAATCAACTGAATGACACGCACTTCATAAACGCTCCATATCAGCTGTTGCCTCAGAGAGGTTTTTTTGGTATAATAAAAACTGAAAAAAGAAATAGACTGATATCCGACAACTAATATTTCCGCAATACTTAAATTATGATTATTAAATAATATATGTTTTCTATCTTTTTCATAGTTTTATTTAAAAAGCCTAGTATATTGAGCATGGGTTTGAAATAATCGTAATCGAAATCGACGATTATTTGGGACATTAATCGAAATCATAATCGTAATCGCTAAGTGATAATCGTTTCAACACTAATCGCAACAGTACCGCACCTGAATCGCCGCGATTCGGGCGCAACACTGACTCATCTTAGAAATATCGCGACGATACGCGGCGATTTGGCGACGATATCGTTCCGCCTGTGCTCATAAATAGTTTATGTGATAAAGGCCGAGCCGAGCGCGAGGCCGAATGCCGAGTTACGCGTAGGAGCGAAGCTCCGAAGCGTGGAACCTGGTGGACCTGGTCTCCGGGGTCAATCTGCCCGCCAAGCGAGCCGCAGGCCGAGCGCCTATCTGTCAGTTGAACGTACGTTCATTAAAGTTAATCCTCCATTAAAACGTTTTGTCTTGTTGACGTAGTAAAAGCAGGCCTGTCTCACTCCACAGCTCAGGTACGCTTGGCGGCGAGTGGTGAATGGCAATAGGTTAGGTAAACCGTGTAAACTTCTTGGTCAAATCTCATTAGACTTGCCGCCATTTTGTGAGTAGTCAATGCGAGACTTGAAAACCCTAGCGATGTCACGCTGCCAGCACGTGAAAAAATGAAAAAGGGAGACTATCAAAAGGAAGCTTTCATGTCTAATGACTCGGTTCATTTTTGTTTGCACGCGCGCCGTTGCGACGGTTGGTAGGTTATTCGCGAATTGTACGATACGATACCTTTGCACCTTATTGCCGTGCAGACAGTCGCTATTTAAATCGGTTTTCGAGGTGATTCTTCTACCGGTAGGTACTAGTATTTATTCTGTGGTAAAAGCTAGAAAGAGATTTAATGGAGGATTAACATTAATGAACGTACGTGCAACTGACTGTTACGGCCGCGGCCTACCACTCATTCCCACCACTATAACTTGGGCACACATTCACGCTGTAAGGTTTAAAGTGTGACATTTTGCAAATGTGACATTATGCGCCTGAATTGTATAAACCCAGAGGGCCTACTACGCAGAGTTTTGTAAATAATTTCAATGTGAAGATTCGTTTTATTTTAGGATCTCATGTTCTATCACCTGTCATATCATCATCCAATACAGTAAATTGGTCGACAAATGCACCTACATAACCATTAGTTTTACTGAAGAAATATTATTAGACATTCTTCCACAGTCTTTTAATAAATCAACCGGGTTTTCACCCCGCTCACGTAAAAGGGACAATATTGTTCCAAAGTACAGGCTACAGGATGACAACTTGTCACCATAATAGATGACATAAAGTACGCTCTGGAGTCACGTTGCAGGTTCTGACCCGAGCACTTGTCTCGCGTTTTGTTCGCGCGTCGCGTTTTTGCCTGCCACGAGGCTCCTCAAGAAGCCATCAAGGCCCTAAAATGGCACCTCTTAGGCGCGATTTATACAGAAGAGACGTGTGGCGGTGGCGGAAAGTCAAAGTAACACACAATTATAAACCTTATAGGATGTAGCATAGCGTCGTTTGGAGAATTACGCCCGCGCTTCCAGGCGACGTCGCCTGGAGGCGCGGGCGCGGGATTCTCCTTTACGACAAAAACGACGCTATGCTACGTACTATAAGGTTTATATTGTGTTACTTAGATTATCCGCCACCGTCACACGTCTCTTCTGTATAAACCGTGGCTATTGTTTTCTGACATTATCATTTACAAATTATATTAAAATTTCAAAGAAAAAATAGCCGTCCTGTACGCCGCGCCGGTAGATGGTAGAAAGCTAACAATATTTCATCAGTAAAACGTCATTCAACAATTAACACTTCATACATCTATTAACATCCATAAACATCAATTTATCAACTTCACTAACATTCCTAACTGTTTTCATTTGCGTGAGAAACGTATTCTTAGGAACCACATCATATTAACTTTATTAAATTCATTTAAAAACATTAAGTTTGACAGCCGCTGTCAAATTTGTGCTTTTATAACTACAAAACTGGAGTCGCGCTGCAGTCTGGCGGAGGGTAGACGCATGCGTGTTGGCCTCTCTTAGGCTTGCACGTGGCTCCGCCATTTTGTGAAACTCTTTTGTGTTTTAACCAAACAATCAGTTGAGATTATAACCTACTTGTCATTAGCAGAATTGCCGCGCTAGACGCAAGCAACCGGCCATTAATCAAGAAAAATAGAAAAACTACAAAACTAATTTTCATCCAATCAAAAAGAGATTTTTATACCCCCAGAACATAAAAGAGGGTTTTTTTTTTAAATCTTTCTTTACTGTAAATCCATGTTTCCAATAACGAATTTTGTTTTTTTTATCAGTATTAGTTTCCTTGTCAATTTAAATATTGTATATCTCTATTATTAAGACGTGTAGAGTAAATTCGGTTAACCCTGAATCATACAGGGTCCTTCTTAATATGCTGACACTTTTTTAAGGGGATGACCAGACCATCATACTGAACAACTTTCTCTATGGCACCAACATAGACATCGCGAAAAAAATCTGTTGTTCTAGACAAAACTGTAAACCTACTCGAGCTAAATTTATGGGACAGCAGATTTTTTTTGCGATTTCGATGTTGGTTCCATAGAGAAAGTTGTTCAGTTTGATGGTCTTATCATCCCCTTAAAAAAGGGGTCCGCATATTAAGAAGGACTCTGTATAATATACTTGGCCATTATAGCCCGGACGTGCCTCTACATGCTAGAGGGGCTGGATTTTTTCTCACTCGTATCCCGAGGGGATATTTAGGATTTATCCCCTATACCCACCTGCGCCAGAAGGAGGGTTATTGTAAAATTGTATTTAGAGTGGACGGGCTCACTCCGCGTCACACTGGACAGAGTTTCGGTACTAGTGCAACGTGGATGTTCTGAGTTTTCAGAATATCTCTGGCTATCCTCGGGAAATATATTCGATATGCTTATGTAAATTTTTAATCTAATAACGCTGAAATTTTGTATATAGTGGGAATAAGCGAGCCTAGCATAGGAATAAGCGATAGATTAAATTCGTTTAACCCTGACTTGGTCACTACATTTAAAAATTGTAACGTCAATTTAAATACATTTACCTCAGAGGAAGGATCTCCATAGAGTCCGCATAAATTTACGATTGTAGTTAGTCTCTTTTGTCTTATGACGTACCTTTAATAGTAGAAGGAGATAGAGCTATAGATATTTGTTTATGCGGCTGTCCACTTTTTTTTGAGCTAGTGTGTGTGAAAAGTGACCGTAAACATAAGGCCATATGTCACTTGGTGCCTTTTGTCCATACTACTTGACACCACACACTCAAACCTAAACGTCAAAAAAAGTGGAAACTTTACAATTGGTATGGCTCACTCTATTAGGTATAATCTCTTTGACATTTACTTTCGAGCTTTCAAAAAAGGGTTTATAATGGCCACGCGAAATAGCGCTATTTAGCTGTCTTTCTTTATACATCAAACCAAGCGAGATAAAAGGAGTGAAAGTCTTCTCGCGCGCATCAACGTGCCAATTTTTTCTCGAGATTGATTTTTAGATATTATTTTAAAATAAATATGACTCCCGCCCTCCACTGAATTTTAATTATATCTTAGTGATCGGACTTAGTTCAGACGTTTCAAATAGGTACAATATTACCACGTTGGTAAGTCTTGGCCACGGTTTATGCAGAAGAGACGTGTGGCGGTGGCGGATAATCTAAGTAACACAATATAAACCTTATAGTACGTAGCATAGCGTCGTTTTTGTCGTAAAGGAGAATCGCGCCCGCGCCTCCAGGCGACGTCACCTGGAGGCGCGGGCGTAATTCTCCAAACGACGCTATGCTACGTACTATAAGGTTTATAATTGTGTTACTTTCACTATCCGCCACCGCCACACGTCTCTTCTACACAGTAGACTATTATAAAAATCGCGCGCGCGAACCAATCAGGATGCTCTTTGGTTTCGCGGCAAAAATGTCCTGCTCCTATTGGTCGATTGAATTCGCGATTGACGCGTGACCGACGCAATAAAGTTTATACTTTAAATCGGGAAATACAACGTGTTAAAGAATAAGCGCAAAACCTCATACACCCCAACTGATTTGCAACAAAATAATTAGACTTAGACCATAAATTCATTATTTTTATACTTAAAATTTAAAGTTATTCGCATTTTAAATTTTAAGGTAAAAATGATTTGTTATCATTTCAGCAATAAATGAAAGTGCTAGCGTGCTCGTGGATAAATTTTAAGAATCTTGTTTTGGTAGTAAGTAGTGTGAGTGTGCCGGTGCGGTGGGTTGAGCTCGAGTTCAGTAAATTTTAAATTTTACAATCAAATTATTTAATATTTTGAAAAAAATTACCTATGTTGAAAACATGATAATTCGATTCTGCTCTCGATTCTAAACAAACTACTTCTAGTTTGGCGTTAATTCATTAACACGTTGTATAAGGTTGATTATATTATCAATGGTTTCGATTATCGTTGGAAAATGTTGGTCCCTGTCTGCGCAAACGAAGATTGACGAGGCGACATATTGTTGTATTATAATGATATACCTACCACTGAATAGGATGCAGGGGATTAGCCTTAATTCTATCAAACAATATCGATCGTACGACGTGATAGCTCGAAAGATTCAGCGTGTATACAATAACACTAACAGTGATATGTACGATGTATGCAAGTTGACGAAGAATTGACGTACATTAATTCTTATACACTTCTATATAAGGTCCTTCTTAATATGCTGACACTTTTTTAAGAGGATGATCAGACCGTAAAACTGAACAACTTTCACTGTGGCACCAACATTGAAATAGCGAAAAAAAATCAAGTGTTCCATACAAAAATGGAAACCTACTCGAGCCCAATGTATGGGACAGCAGATTTTTTTTTTGCGATTTCTATGTTGGTCCCATAGAGAAAGTTGTTCAGTTTGATGGTCTGATCATCCGCTTAACAAAAGTGTCAGCATATTAAGAAGGACCCTGTGTGTATACAGACGGATGACTGGCAAAACCTCGATCAATTCCTAATAGAAAAAAACCGGCCAAGTGCGAGTCGGGACTCGGGCAATTAGTGTTCCGTACCACCAGTTGTTTAACATGGGACGTTGATGAAAACCACTATAAACTGACATTTACTTAGTATGTAGTCACATAGTACCTAACTGACGATCATTTTACACTGGTGTTGGTTTTTTGGGTATAGAGAAAAAACTATCCAAATAATTTTCCCGCCATCTACGCCTTATTTCTAATGTGCGTGATTTTTTTAAAGATTTTACATGACTCTAGTTTTTGAAATATCGTTGGGGACAGCAGTTTTTCTGTGTTTATTGAAAAATTTTACTCAACAAATATTTTTAGATTCGTATTTTTATAAGCTTTCATTTGATACCCTACACGATTATAGTAGAAACAAAAATTTAGTTTTTCATCTCTTTCCGCTCCCTAAAACTGCCCCTCAATATAAACATTAAGCTTTTTTGACATTATTTATGTCATTGGACCGTTAATTACTATAACTGTGCCAAGTTTCAGCTTCCTGTGTCTTACAGTCTCCGAGAAACATGCCTGTGACAGACGGACAGACAGACACCGAGGTGATTCCATAAGTGTTCCGTTTTGCCATTTTTGGTACAGAACACTAAAAAACTAAAACATACCTTTTTATAGTCTCTGTCGCTCTCATGTCTTACGTATTGCCTTGACCTGATGTCTCAGATATCAAGCTATAATTCCGTATGTTAATAAAATATAGATTTTACTGGTCATTGATTTCCAAAAATCCCAATTTGTATGCAGCAGCCCAATCGTATAAATCGTCGCAGTAAATTACGGCTAGCCGTTTTATATTACGGCTGTTGACGTTTAGCCAGAATATTATTACGGCTGAACGAACGTCCGCCGCCGCCGTACGAAAGAATGCGGCATGAATCGCAAATAATAATGGTTCTGATAGAATAAACGTATCAAATACGGGTAAAAATAGTGTCTGTAATAGTAACTTTTTTTACGTACATTTTACGGCAACTTGATAACAATGCGGCTAATCGTGAGCCGCTGTATTATAGAACGATTCGCAATGACAATTTGGCTAAAGGTGCACTTCCGATGCCAGCGGCCGATGCGACTGACGCGCGCGGCTCGCGGCCGACGGCCGAAGCGATAGACATATGACAGAAACACGCGTCAGACGCTCGCGTCAGTCGCATCGGCCGCTAGTATCGAAAGTGCACCTTAAACGTTAATCCGCCGTGATTCAATGATTTTTTTAAACGGCTAGCCGTTATGTACTGCGGCGACTTTTACGATTTGGCTGAGACATATACAAGGTGTTACAGAAAAATATAGTAATTTTACTGACGAGGTTTAGGCAGTCAGACCGTCGATAGTAAAATATCTTAAACTATAAATATTAAATACTGATATCAGTGTGTAAACACTAAACCTAAATAATTATATAAATTAAGTCCAAAACTTTCTATAATACTGTTTTTTGTGAATAGCCGAATTTCAAACTTAAGTATGTTTTAGAATTATTTTTTAAATAGATACATATAAATAATTATAAAATACTTAATTACTTTTAAAATTTATAGGTTAGAATTATAGTAAAATACATAAATTAACGTACATGGTGTTTGAAGACATTAAAAAAAATCAAAAAGTGTAAAATTAAGTCCATACAAGAAACTAGTTTGTTTGAAAAACGAAAAAAATAATTGTGTACCGCCCATACAAAAGTGCGGATCAGCCGATCTATTTTCTATGGGAGGTCCAAAAATGTTTTTCTTTTTTCGACCCATGTTCCTTAGGGAAAGTTGTTTAGTTTCATTGTCTGAATACCCTTAACAGGAAAGTCCCTCGTTACGTACCTCCCAGGTAAATAAGAAAAAAAAAATTGTCTATGGTACTTTTCGGTTTTAAAGCTAGTCACATTATCAAACTAACAAAATATTTCTATTGATCCCATTTTTTTCAAACACCATGTATAATATTAAAAACGAAGATATATTGCACTTAGAAATCTAACTTCTTAAAATGAAATTGACAACTTTATGTAAAGTAGTAAATATAATAGATCCATCCATTTAAAGTTGTAGAATAGTTGGTGCGCAGCTAAAAAGAAATTCAAAATTATCAGCACTTCTACACAAAATTGATTTTGAATAATAATTGTATGTATAAAATTGTTTCTTTTTTTGTAATAAACAAAAATATAAATTTTACTCTTTGACTATTTATATGTGGACTGGTTACGCGTGTAATTCTACTAAAGTCCGGCCGCTGAAAGATTGCGTTTGACAGTTACCATAAAATTGTAAAAAACTGAATGAAAATATTGTTTACCTGTGCTCACTCTAGTACACAGGGCACTAGCTGCCCTTTTAAGTTCAAAAAGCTACTAAATAATGATCGGCATTTATAGTTTTCATTCAGTTTTTTACAATTTTATGGTAACTGTCAAACGCAATCTTTCAGCGGCCGGACTTTATCAAACATTTCTGAAACTTTTTGCGAGGGGCGAGGTAACATGAAATCCGCAACTTTGGATTTTACTCCCCATAACTTTAGATTATAATTTTGAATGTTAAAAATATTGAAAAGTAGTCTCGTGTGAACCCCAAACGTTCTAAGTTCGAAATTATTATTTCGCAATTATAGGCTGTCTCGTTTAGTGATAAGGTGTAAAATTGAATGTAAATGCACAAGATCAATTGTGCTTATACCGTGGCAGAGGGGAAATGCTACCGCAAGGCTAGTCCTTATAATAATTAGTCAAAGATTTTACTCTCACAAAACCAACATAGTTTTGAGAATTTACAACCAAAAAGTGTTCAGTTCTACTGCTTTTTGCAGATTTTAAGTTCATTCAAACTCATATAGGGTCCTTCTTAATACGCTGACACTTTTTTAAGGAGATGTTCAGACCGTCAAACTGAACAACTTTGTCTATGGGACCAACATCGAAATCGCGAAAAAAATATCTGCTGTCCCATTCAAAACTACAAACCTACTCGAGCCATTTTTCGCGATTTCGATGTTGGTCCCATAGAGAAAGTTGTTCAGTTTGGTGGTCTGATCATCTCCTTAAAAAAGTGTCAGCATATTAAGAAGGATCCTGTATAAAAAGAATACCTGAAATATGCATTTCAGTATCATAAATATAACAATATTTTTTTGAGATTGTCAAAAATACTTATAAATTGTTTTCTATCACTGTCTATACTTTAAGCGACGCTATATCTAAGTTGATGAACATTCTGGAATGTCATGACAATGCCCTGGTTTCAAAATGTCAATCTAAACGCTCTTCAAGAAGACGTGAAAGGTCCACAATTAGAATGATCTACTGGTTGAAATTGATATCATTAGCATCCTTTTAAAATAGGAGTCTACCCATCAAACTGAACAACTTTTACTATGGGAGCAAACAGAAAAAAAAATCTGTTGTTGCATATAGGGTCCTTCTAAATATGCTGTCACTTTTTTAAGGGCATGATCAGACCGTCAAACTGAACAACTTTGCCTATGGCACCCACATCGAAATCACGAAAAAAAAATCTGCTCTTCCATACATAACTGCAAACTTACTCGAGCCAAATGTATGGGACAGCAGATTTTTTTTTCGCGATTTCGATTTTGGTTCAGTAGAGAAAGTTGTTCAGTTTGACGGTCTGATCATCCCCTTAAAAAAGTGTCAGCATATTAAGAAGGACCCTGTATATTTGAGTCAAGTAGTCGTTGCAGTTTAGTATGGAACAGCTGATTTTGAGCTGATCGGTTTGGTTCCATACTAAAAGTTGTTGAATTTGATGGGTAGACTCTTAGTTTAAAACTATGCTAATGATATCAATTTCACCCTGGATACAGAGTGAACAATATGATTAAAAGTGGCCTATTATGAAAGTCATTCGAAATTTTATTTAAATAAATTTTTTGGCTTGTTTTTTTGTGTGATTTGTAACTAAACCTCAGAGGGTGTAAGTGACAGCAAATACTGAAACGGTGAACTCAGACCATCAAACTGAACAACTTCCACTATGGAGCCTACCTCAGGAAACGCGAAAAAGAAACAGTTGTCCCATACAAAACTATTGGACCTACCCAACTCAAATGTATGGGACAGCTGATTTTTTTTCGGGTTTCCTGAGGTAGGCTCCATAGTGAAAGTTGTTCAGTTTGATGGTCTGAGTTCACCGTTTCAGTATTTGCTAGGCTGTCGCTTACATCCTGTATAACAGATGGCGCCACCAAAGCATGTTATCACCAGACTATCTACCCACTTTAAAATATACACAGTGATAAAAAAACCTGTATATAGGCTCTTATAACTAAAGTCCAAGCATCAAGCCAAAAAAAAAGTAATAATTAAGGATGTGACCATTAAAAATTAAAATTAAATAAAAATAATTATCTAAAACTAAAAATAAAATATGTTTTCCATCAAAAGTCTTCTTCAAATAATTTTTAAAAATTAACCATGTACCTAGAGGAAAAAACAAAAAGGTAATTTAAAATAAAAATAAAAAAGCAAATAAACTAATCGTATGGTAATGTCATAAAAGCAGAGTAATCGATTACCGTATTATGAAATGAGAAACACTTTAGTGTTCCTACTCTCTGTTAAACCTATCGTAAGTGCTCCTACTCTCTGTTAACCTCCCATAAGTGCTCCTACTTTGTGTTGAACCTCCCACAAGTGCTCCTACTCTGTGTTGAACCTCCCATAAGTGCTCCTACTCTGTATTGAACCTCCCATAAGTGCTCCTACTCTCTGTTAACCTCCCATAAGTGCTCCTACTCTGTGTTGAACCTCTCATAAGTGCTCCTACTCTGTGTTGAACCTCCCATAAGTGCTCCTACTCTATGTTGAACCTCCCATAAGTGCTCCTACTCTATGTTGAACCTCCCATAAGTGCTCCTACTCTATGTTGAACCTCCCATAAGTGCTCCTAATCTGTGTTGAACCTCCCATAAGTGCTCCTACTCTATGTTGAACCTCCCATAAGTGCTCCTACTCTGTGTTGAACCTCCCATAAGTGCTTCTACTCTATGTTGAACCTCTCATAAGTGCTCCTACTCTGTGTTGAACCTCCCATAAGTGCTCCTACTCTGTATTGAATCTCCCATAAGTGCGACTACGCTGTGTTGAACTTACCATAAATGCTCCTACTCTATGTTGAACCTCCCATAAGTGCTCCTACTCTGTGTTGAACCTCCCATAAGTGCTCCTACTCTGTGTTGAACCTCCCATAAGTGCTCCTACTCTCTGTTGTATCTACTGTAAGTTCTTCTACTCTATGTTGAACCTCCCATAAGTGCTCAATTTTGTTTTGAACCTCTAATAAGTGCTCTTACTCTCTGTTGATCCTATAGTATGTGTCCCTACTCTCTCCTGAACCTAATATCGATGATATAACACAAAGCTACTTGTGGTACTTTGACTCGACTGACCTCTGTACGCTGGGCGTGTTGCGGTGGGAGTCGGGCGAGTGTGCGCTGCACGCGGGCGAGGGGAAGTGTTCCTACTCTCTGTTGAGCCTACTGAACTACTCCTACTCTCTATTGATCCTACAGTAAGTGTCCCTACTCTCTGTTAAACCTCTCATAAGTGCTCCTACTCTCTATTGATCCTACAGCAAGTGTCCCTACTCTCTGTTGAACTTCTCATAAGTGCTCCTACACTGTGTTGGACTTCCCATAAGTGCTCCTACTCTCTGTAGAAACTAAGTGTTTCTACTATCTGTTGAAGCTCCCATGAGTGCTCCTACTCTCTGTTGAAGCTCCCATAAGTGTTTCTACTCTCTCCTGAACCTAATATCGATAATATAACACAAAGCTACTTGTAGTACTATGACTCGACTGACCTCTGTACGCTGGGCGTGTTGCGGTGTGAGTCGGGTGAGTGTGCGCTGTAGGCGGGCGAGGGGGAGATGTAGGAGGGCAGCGTCGTCACCAGCACCGGTCGCACGTAACCGTTCTTTACAACTTCGTTCTCTGTGGGACAGACAAAGGTGAAGAAGATAAGTTGAGTGAAGTTATGCGCTTTACGTTTAGTCGGGGAAATCTACGGATTTTTGTATGGAGAAGGTTGCATTAATTGCACTTTTGGTGCTAATTTGGAATATTGTAGATAAATACCTGAAAAACATAAATTCTCAATAATCCCCAATTTTTATTATGTATTATTGAATAATTAAGACTTTCACAAAACATTAAATTTAGGTATGAACAAAAAATGGAAAACTGGTGATTTTGTACAGTATGGCTTCATTCAATACGTTTTACTTATAACAATAATAATCCCCGGTTAATATCGTAAATTTGAGTAGATATTTAATATTTTGTAACTCTTCAAGAATTATAACCTCAAAACTAAATTATTTACTGTTTGTTTGTACACATTAAATTTGCTTTTTGATAATTAACTGTATCTTTTGCTAGTATGCTGCAAAAAATATCTTTCGAAATAAGCTTGCCCTTTGTACATTTATATAGATTTTAAGGTATTTCTCAGGTTCCTGAGCCTATATAACCACGAAATCTCGACAAAAGTGTTATAAACTAACAGTAATATTATTTCAAACACAATTTACTAAAGTGTCTTTAATGCAATCTCAAACCTTATTTTTCCTAGACTAGTTATGAAGTATATTATAAAACTGTATTAGAAGTGTGTATGTATACACGGCGGACACATAAAGCTACGCAAAACCAAAATAAGCTGGCCGCGCGTAGGTAGAGTAATGTATAACGTCGCGCGGCCAGCTTATGTTGGTTTTGCGTAGCTTGATGTGTCGCCGTGTGTACATTGAAGATGTTTACAAAAGAATGCTGACGATATGGTTTTTAGGTGTCACTGACTCAAAATCAATCCTTTTTAGAATTTTTGTCCGTCTGTTTGTGCGAGCATCATCTGAAAACTACTGAACCGATTTTGATGTAACTTTTTTGTTTGATAGTTTATGAGCTGACTTAAAATCTGGTATACAAGGTGTTAGGGTAAACAGTTGCATTACTTTAAGGGGTGATTGTACCCATGATACTGAACAACGTTCCCTAAGAAACCTATACGAAATTCGTATGTGTGAGGTGAGGTGGGGTATCTGAAGTCAGAGGGGGGCGGGGAGTGGCCGTTCTGTATGTAGAACTATATACTATTACCTATTCTGTGGTAGTACTTTAGAGAAGACCTCATCCTTCAGCACGTTAGGGTATAGGAACTGCAGCTGCACCAGGTCCAGGACCAGCGTCAGGTCTACCTCTCCCTCTGGGGTAGAGCTTCTTATCGCGAACAACTGACCTGGCTTGGTGTAGTACTTCGAGAAGACCTCGTCCTTCAGCACGTTGGGGTAGAGGAACTGCAGCTGCACCAGGTCCAGGACCCGGTCAGCCAGCGAGCGCAGCGTCAGGTCTCTAGACGTGAACGGCTGCAGGCTGAATACCTCGTTAGTATCTGTTGGTGGTCAACAAAGATAAAGTAAATAATAAACATAGAAACGATATTTTAAGGCGATTTTGAATTACAGAAACAGAGATTTGAAACTCACATATTCTTAGAACAGCTTTAGTAACGTCCAAGATATGTCGGATAGTATACCTTTCTCATAAATAAATCATATTTGTTAATCAGAATTGGCCAGAAAGCTATACAAGGAAATGAAAAATCATTTAATCCTTATTTAGCATAAGCATATGCTCACGACTATATTACCCGAAGGGGTGGTCAGAGATATTCTGAAACCTCAGAACATCCACGTTTCAACGTGGGGAATGCATACATGCCTCGAAATTGAAGCATGCAGGTTTCCTCACGATGTTTTCCTTCACCGAAAAGCCAGTGGTGTTACAAATCGTACATAAATTCCGAAAATCTCATTGATACGAGTCGGCTTGAACGGGGATCGAACCATCGCCTCCTGCACGGCTTAATCCTTATTTGGAACGAAGTATAGTGTAATGGGTCGATCCAACGCACCAACAGTCTACCATCTCGCTGCCTATATACACGCTCGCAACTCACGTCAGCACATGTGGAGGCAGTAGATAGCAGCGACTGAGAGCTAGGTGTGCGAGCCTAGTCCTGGAAGAGTGATGATGATGACGGTGGTCTCACCTAGTGAGATTAGCTGACTGTAGCCTCGGCTACAGAGATATCATTGACCCTAGTGTAATGCGTCGATCCAACGCACCAACAGTCCATCACCTCGCCGCCTATATATACCATCGCGGGCGAATCTTAACAGCGCGATGCAGGACTCACCGCCGGTCCATGCGATGGTGATCCCGCCTAGTTCGGAATCGGAGAATCGGAGCAGGAACGTTCCCGGAGGACATTGCTTCAGCATGTCCTCAGCTTGTTTCTTTTGGATGAAGCCCATTATCAAACTGTGGAAGAAATAAAGTTAAAATTAGATTTATTATTTATTAGAGTTAACCCGCGACTTCATCCGCACAAATTATACAAGGTGTTACAAAAATACAAATAGACATTGTCAACTAAACATTAAAAACTTTAAAGGGGGTTGTTTAGACCATCAAACTGAACAACTTTCACTATAGGACCAAAATCGAAATCGCGAAAATAAAAATCAGCTGTCCCATACATTTAGCTCGAGTAGATTTGTAGTTTAGTATAAAACATCCGTTTTTTTCACGATTTCGATATTGTTCCCATAGTGAAAGTTGTTCGGTTTGATGGTCTAAACCACCCCTATATACAACGTGTTAATGAATAAGCGCAAAACCTCATACACCCCAACTGATTTATAACTAAGTAATTATATTAAGACAATAATTTCATTATTTTGATAGATAAAATTTAAAGCTATTCGCATTTTAAGTTTTGAGGCAAAAATGATTTGTTATCATTTCAGCAATGAATGAAAGCACTAGGTGCTCATGGATACATTTTAAGAATCTTGTTTTGGTAGTAAGTAGGGTGAGTGTGTCCGTGCGATGGATTGAGATCGAATTCAGTAAATTTAAAATTTTACAAACTAATTATTTAATATTTTGAAAAAAGTTACCTATGTTGAAACCATGATAATTCGATTCTTCTCTCGATTCTAAACAAACTACTTTCTAGTTTTGCGTTAATTCATTAACACGTTGTATATTATGCGTATAGCAAATCTATCACATGCATATCACAATTTGGCCCATACATGGATGCATGATGTCATTTCAAGTTGGTGATCTTTGTAGAAATCCATTTTTTTCAAGTTGGTAGTCTTTATAAAAATCTATCCACCACAAGGTAGACCATCGACCTGGCGGGAACCTCGGATGAGGGCAGGACAGGACCAGCAGTCAGTATGTCCAGCAGTGGCCGTCCATCAGCTGATATCATGATGATCAACTCACCGGTCGCACCACAGTGTCCGCAGATAGTCCCTGGTCACCTTCACCACCATGTAGAACCACTCCCAGAATGTAAAGTTTCGCTCGGGGAGGGTGTCTTTACAGAACTGAGTCCAGCTGACCGTCATTGCGTTTAGTTCCATGGTGTTTAGAGGCACGTTTGATCTGTGGGAGGAATTTTTTAGTTTGGAATTATCATCTACAAATCAAATTAAAGATTGAAAAATTAAGTCTCGGGCGGGACTCGAACCCGCACTCTTCCAAACCGGGGAAAGTTCTCCCCAAAAACTCAACATGAATAAAGTAAGTTAAGTAAGTTATAGCGTGTAGAATCCCACTGCAGGGCAAAGGCCTCCTCTCACGAATAAAGTTGAGAGAGGGAGTGGGCCATACTACACCACGCGAGCCCAGTGAGTGTTGGTGGAGGCAAGTTAGTGGTCAACTTGCTGTCAGACAATTTTCAAGCCGCCTCAATAGGCTTCTGACCTGGCTTAACGAATAGTTACAACGCCACCTGACGGAACTATCCGAGACCAACTGCTTAACGTGCCTTCCGAAGCACGGAAACGCTCGAGATGATATACCACTAAACGGTCACTGACCGGACGTGACGTTGCTTAACTTCGGTGATCGTTTACAATACCGCAGCACCACTATGCCAACGAGCGCTTCTACATGAATAAACACATACCTAAATATCTTCTCAGCGAGGAACCTCAGGTTGTCTTCGGAGAGATCTCCTCCAGTAGCCGAGTAGAACTTGACGCGGAGAGTCTCCGCCAGCTGACCCCAGGTCACCTGCGTTCATACACAAATTAGCAACAACAGTAGCGGTTCTAGCCAATGACACGGCTCCTATACTCCATATCAAATGGCAACAAAATTTTAAAGCTATTTTGAATAACAGAATCAGAGGTTTGAAACACTTACACTCCGTTGCAGAAACGTTCATTAAAGTTAATGCTCCATTAAATCTTTTGCTGTCACATTTTGTCTTGTTGAGGTAGTAAAAGCTAGCAAGAGATTTAATGGAGGATTTACTCTAATGAGTGTTTCTGCAACTGAGTGTTACTCTCCTTTTTCTTAGAACAGGTTTAGTAACGTCCAAGATATGTCGGATAGTATACTATCCTAAACCGATTGGAGTTATACAGGCAGATCTAGTCCATCCCCATCACAGAGATGCTCTACTCTATGAATACTGAATCAGCCTTGCAGCTGATGGTTACCAAAATTCCTCGTATCTCTTATACTACTAGTAGTACTACAGGGCCCCTAGACGAAGTATCTTTCGATTCGCATTAACGATAGTAGAAAACATAAAAATGTATGGACTTGACGTATGGTGACGAAAGCAAACGTCAAAATGTTTCGATCGCCAATATCAAATAAGGAGTCACGTTGCAGGGTTTGCCCCGAGCACCTGTCTTTCGCGTGGTGTTCGCGCGGTTCGCGTCTCAGCCTGCCACGAGGCTCCACAATCCTTCTCAGTTGGGTTCTTACTCAAAAACAATCCTCGAGATTGGATAGATACTCCCTCAAACTACTTGACATTGGCGGAAATGCGGTGCTAACGCACAAGCAAGAAGTCCATTAACTATAAATAAAAAAAGAAATACATTCTGTCATTTCTACTAGCGTCTACGCCAATAGAAATGTCACTTTGTCTATTCAATTCAATTTTTGTTTAGTGGCATCCGATGTGTTATCACAATTCAGCCAATGTCTCGTTATGTGGAGAGTATACGAAGGAAAATTATCAGTTGTATTAATTAAGTCTAGCGTGGCAGTTTTGCCAATGTAAGTAGTTTATAATCTCAAGTGATTGTTTTAAGGTTAAAACACAAAAGAGTTCACAAAATGGTGGAGCCACGTGCAATCCTAACGCGCCGATACGCAAGCGTCCGTACTCCGCCAGAATTGCAGCGCGACTCCTAGAGAAAGTAACATTCTAATGGCGTTGACGCTAGTAGAAAATGACATAACGTATGGATTTGACATTAGAGATCGTCAAAATGTTTCGATCGCTAATGTCCTTTGACTAATTATTATGAGGACTAGCCTTGCGGTAGCATTTCCCCTCTGCCACGGTATAAGCACAATTGATCTTGTGCATTTACATTCAATTTTACACCTTATCACTAAACGAGACAGCCTATAATTGCGAAATAATAAATTCGAACTTAGAACGTTTGGGGTTCACACGAGACTACTTTTCATGATTTTTAACATTCAAAATTAGAATCTAAAGTTATGGGGAATAAAATCCAAAGTTGCGGATTTCATGTTACCTCGCCCCCCGCAAAAAGTGGCAGAAATGTTTGTTAGTAGAATTACACGCGTAACCAGTCCATATTATAATTAGTCAAAGCTAATGTCAAATCCATACACATTCTGTCATTTTCTACTAGCGTCAACGCCAATAGAATGTCACTTGGTCTAGGGGGGCAGATCACACATAGAAAGAAAATATTACACAGACACATAGACAGACACTCACCTTGTCGGGCACCGCGAAGGGCACTCTGCCCGGGGGACTGAACGCGTTGTCCCAGGTGACGGTAGCCCAGCCGTGCGGCTCTTGGTTGCCGTGTACTATCACCACTACAGGCAGTGATAGAGTCCACACCTGCAAACCGAAACATATGGGGGTCCTTTTTAATATGCTGTCACTTTTTTAAGGGGATGATCAGACCGTTAAACTGAACAGCTTTCTCTATGGGTCCAACATCGAAATCGCGAAAAAAAAATCTGCTGTCCCATACACTTGGCTCGAATAGGTTTGCAGTTTTGTATGGAAGTGCTAATTACTTTTTCGTGGTTACGATGTTGGTGCCATAGAGAAAGTTGTTTAGTTTTGATGGTCTGATCATCCCCTTAAAAAAGTGTCAGCATATTAAGAAGGACCCTGAAAAGCATTTTTAAAGTAACTTTTCGATAGAAGACTTTCACTCTATAAAGGGTGTGGTTTTGGTCAGCGACGCGTATTTAGACGGTGCTTCAGACCATCAAACTGAACAACTTTTATTATGGAGCCAACTTAGAAATCGCGAAAAACAAATCTACTGTCCCATACATTTGAGTCGAGTTGAGTCGAGTTTTGTATAAATCTGGTGTTTTTTTTTCGGGATTTCGATGTTGACTCCATTGTGAAAGTTGTTCAGTTTGATGATCTGAATCACCCCCTAAATGCACGTCACTGACCAAAACCACACCCTGTATAGAAACTATTGGAATGTAACTTATTTGCGGATGGATGGAAGCAGATTGAAATTTGACTTGGATTTTATAAAGACATGAAATTATACTTGGATTTTTACAAAGACTAACATCTTGAAATTCGACTTTGATCCAACATAAAATTATAATTGGATTTCTATAAAGACTAATGACATGAAATTATACTTGGATCTTTACAAAGACTACCATCTTGAAATTTGACTTGGATTTTTATAGACTACCAACTTGAAATTTGACTTGGCGTTTATAGACTACCAACTTCAAATTTGACTAGGATTTATATAAAAACTACCAACATGAAATTATCCTTTGATTTTTATAAAGACTACCATCTTGAAATTTGAATTGGATTTTTATAACGACTACTAACTTGAAATTTGACTTGGATTTTTATAGACTACCAACTTGAAATTTGACTTGGATTTCTATAAAGACTACCAACTTAAAATTTTACTTGGATTTTTATAGACTACCAACTTGAAATTTGACTTGGATTTCTATAAAGTCTACCAACTTGAAATTAGACTTGGATTTCTATGAATACTACGAACTTGAAATTCTGGTGTCTCTAATGATGATAATGATCACGTAATTACTTGGAACACTAGCTCGCCACCTCCCACGTTGAACTCTGACTGGAACAACAGAGTCAGCTTCTCGTCCATGACGCTCTCCGTCCCTTTCTTCTCTGCGCGTTTTATCTTGCGCAGTTGCATGTTCCTGTGGGTAAAACCAAATAAGTTAAATGACGATGGGCAAAATTGTATGCAGGGTGTTAGGGTAAACAGTTGCATTACTTTAAGGGGCGATTGTACCCATGATATTGAACATATTTTCCTAAGAAACCTATAGGAAATTCCCAAACAAATTTTTGGACTTCTCATACTAAATGCTATGAGCTGATCGAACGTTTGTATGTAAAGTCGAATTTTTTTTTGAGAATTCCCGATAGGATTCTCAGGGAAAGTCGTTCAGTATCATGGGTACAACCACCCCTTAAAGTAATGCAACTGTTTACCCTAACACCCTGTAGAACTTGGTCCAAAAGCCTCCACTCATGAGAATTGCGGGATATTGCATACTTGTGGCATGATTCTGGAAAAAGCCTATCAAATTCTGTCCTAATGTTAACTCGATTTAGTCATGTAGGTTCCAACTACATATAGAAATAAATATACGATACGAAATATAAGATACGTGCGACTTTAGTACTACATCATTGCACGGCGCGATGTTAGTGCCCGAGCGCAGCGAGGGTGCTCAACGGAATGCAATAATAGACTTATTTAAGTCACTAGTATCGTATACAATTTTATAGCTCGTGTAACCTACCTTTTTAATTCATTGAAAAGATCTAATTAAAATACTATATTACGTAGCGTTGCGGTGAACACGTATACTATTCAAACCCGAGAAAGGAGGTCCGCGGGCGGAGCCTGAGCATCGTTCAGTATGTGTGCACACTCTTAAATGTTCACAATTATGTGTGTGTGTGTGTGTGAGTGTGTGTGTGCGTGTGGGTGTGTGTGTGTGTCTAGTCACCTGAAGCTGACGCTGAGCTGTCTGTTGGTCGGCTGGTACTCCATGGTGCCTGTATTGTTCAGGATCTCGCCACATTCAGGCGGCTGCTTCCCTCTGCCGGCCGCGGTCTCGCTTTTGAGGAGCAGTTGGGCTTGTTGCTCCGATATTATTGCAACCTGCGTGTGTGAAACAGAATATTAAAGTTTCTTATAGCTGTCTCCAGACTGGAATAAATGAGCCGTTTTGGTTAAGAGGATATGTGAAAAAATAGGATTCTTCAAAGCATATCATGAAGTACTAACAGTAGGAGTATGATTTGCTGATATGTGTAAATTGAACATATAATTGAAGTTTTGATTAGATCCAACACATGATTAAGATACATTTCCTCGATAGAAAAATAAGCCAAAGTAGCCTTCGGCTTTATCGATAAACTCTTGGAGCTGCTAAACGGTGAATAATAGAAACACGAGACTTGATTTAAAAAAAGAGGTTGATATTTTATAAAGTTTGATAAGAGCAGAAATGAACTTACATAAATAGTACAATAGCAATTAAATAAAGTTTGTTTTACGCTTGCGTCGTTTCAGGCGCGCGCGCCGCCCCGTCTCTAAGCTATCACACGCCCATTTCGCTTCAATTATTTTTCGACATAGGCCCTTAAAAAAAATTGTTCAAAGACACTAGAAACACAGTGTTTCAAATCGCGTTAAAGGTGAATGTTTCAAACCACTTTATTTCTAACAAATCTTTATTTTTATGCGATGTGGAATCACACCCGCACTGTGGTACTAGCGCGCTCTCGAGTATAACATTAGACAATGCTGCCGGCGCGTACCCCAAGTCTCAGTTGACTTAGGGTACCGCGCGCAGGCAGAGGAGGCCGGGACGCGCTCCGGAGCGACCATAGAGCGTGTGAGCGTATTATTAAGGGAATATAATTCGGAGCGCGCTCCATAAAACCGAAGTCTGGTGGTATTTTCAATACTAACCAATTAAAGTCAATGAAAATTTTCAGAAACAATCTAGAAACTAATCTCTATGCTTGTATGAAGTCAGAATTTCGTTAAAATGTACAGTTTTAAAGTTACAGTGCCTCAAAGATTTCCATACAAATCTTAAATTAATCCTAGCACTAAAACTGTATATTTTAACGAAAATCTGACTTCATACAAACATAGAGATTAGTTTCTAGATTGTGTCCGAAAATTATCATTGACTTTAATCGTATTGAAAATATCAACAGACTTCGCTTGTATGCAGCGCGCATTTACGCATTCGGAATAAACTTCTCTTAAGGCGCAATAGTAGGACGAAATACCTTGGAGGCATCTGTTATTTTAAATTTTTCGCCTACATTTATACAATTTACCGAAACCAAAGTCATACCTCAGTATTCTTGGATAGTTTATCTAATGAAATCATAAATTGAATACACGATTGGAATTACTTCACTCGATAGAAAATCGTCACAAAGATGACGTATTTTCATGCATTTTTAAACATTTTTCGCGTTTTAGAAAAACGATCCGATTTTTGGTATTTATAATCACTCTGGCCGCATCTTCTCTACAACGGAACACCTTCCGACGCGGTGGTAGATTCAAAAACATGACGTCAAAAAGTTATCTACGTAATATTATTTTGAATAAACAACTTTGACTTTTGACTTTTTTTGACCTATTTACCATTAGTTTATCTAGTGAAATCATGAAAAAAATCTATCAAAAAGTACTTTTGTTAATTCTTTTTAATCTAAAATACGGCACACTCACGCACTTTTCGGAGGGCTGGGCAATCGCGTTTCTCATACAAAATATTCGTATGAACCGTAGATTAAGTATTATACAACGTGTTAATGAATTAACGCAAAACTAGAAAGTAGTTTGTTTAGAATCGAGAGCAGAATCTAATTATCATATTTTCAACATAGGTATATTTTCAAAATAATAAATAATTTGTTTGTAAAATTAAAAATTTACTGAACTCGATCTGAACCCATCGCACGGGCACGCTCACCCTACTTACTACCAAAACAAGATTCTTAAAATGTGTCCACGAACACGCTAGCGCTTTCATTAATTGCTGAAATGATAACAAATGATTTTTGCCTGAAAACTTAAAATGTGAATAACTTTAAATTATAACTATCAAAATAGTGAATTTTTTGTTTCAATCTAATTATTTTGCTATAAATCAGTTGGGATGTATGAGGTTTTGCGCTTATTCATTAACACGTTGTATAGATTTGCTGACCGCGTATACTGGAAAGGGACGGAGATATGACAAAAATGTATGAGAAATCGTGCCTTTGTTTGACTTAGTTGCAAGATTTTGTATGCAATTTCAAGTCAAACAAAAATATCGCACACGCAGAAAGGGACAAACAATAAAGATTTTCTCTCGCTCACTCTGTGTTATTAGCGAATAAGCCTGTCTCTTTTTCACGACTATTATTATTTTAATGCCCGTTCTATAGCTTTTCTACGGTCTATTTATTTATTATTATTTATTTTATTTATTTACTTCCATTAACAATATACATTGTGTCGGAATTACACTTAATATTAGGTACATTACAAATTTACGCGTATTTTTAGAAATTTTATATGTTAATTTTAATTATCAATAACAATTTACAACCTCTGAACCTAATGCCCCTTATTTACGCTATGACAGTAGTTTGGAATCATATTGATACTCACACTGACTCTTGGTGGAGTCATGTTGACGTTTAGCTGACCGCCGACCAGCAGTCGAACTGTAGCCGTGAAGCTGAACAAATATATTATCATTTATTAATAATAGTTGAATCACTTACACGGACTCTTGGGGGAGTCATGTCGATTTTAAGCTGGCCGCCGACTAGCAGCCGGACTGTTGATGTGAAGCTAAACAAATATACTGTCATTACAATCATCATCATCATTATCATCATCATCATCATCATAGGCATCAATAGTAGCCGGACATAAAGCTGAGCAAATATACATGGTGTTAGGGACTAAGAGGAAGGATCTACATAGAGTCCGCATAAATTTACGCATTCTTTATCTGTATTCAAATGTATGTTCTGTTTTGGTGTGCAATAAAGTATAATTGAATTGAATTGAATTTACGATTGTAGTTGGTCTCTTTTGTCTTGTCGTTCCTTTAATAGTAGAAGGAGATGGAACTATAGATATTTGTTTATGCGGCTGTCCACTTTTTTTTTGAGCTAGTGTGTGTGAAAAGTGACCGTAAACATAAGGTCATATGTCACTTGGTGCCTTTTGTCCATACTACTTGACACCAGACACTCAAACCTAAACGTCAAAAAAAGTGGACACTTTACAATTGGTATGGCTCACTCTAGTCTTAAAGAGAGATCCTTCCTCTTAGGTTAGGGAAAACAGTTGCATTACTTTAACGGGTGATTGTCTCTATGATACTGATCAACTTTCCCTGAGAAACCTGTAGAAAAATTCGCAAAAAAAAAATCGACTTTTCATACAATAGTTCGATCAGCTATGTCAAAGTCAAAGTAAAAGTCAATATAATTTATTCAATGTAGGAGGTTGCAGCACATTTATCAAACGTCAAATCTTTTTTAAAGCTATCGCGTCGGAACGTGTTGTCGCTGTAGAGAAGATGCGGCCAGACACTCTACAACATAACACGACTTAATAACTATTACAATATAAATTCTTAAGCTAAAGTTATGTACACAATAATACATAGCTGATTGCATTTAGTACGGAAAGTCCGAAAATTTATTTGCATAATTCCTATACGTTTCTTATAGAAAGTTGTTCAGTATCATGGGTACAATCACCCCTTAAAGTAATGCAACTGTTTACCCTAACACCCTGTATAGACATGAAGCTGAACAAAATATACTGTCATTACAATCATCATCGTCATCATTATCAGCAGCAGCCGGGCTGAAGACATGGAGCTGAGCAAATACAGGGTCCTACTTAATATGCTGACACTTTTTTAAGGGGATGCTAAAAAGTGCAAACCTATTCAGCAGATTTTTTTTCGCGATTTCGATGTTGGTGCTATAAAGTTGTTCAGTTTGACGGTCTGATCATCCCCTTAAAAAGTGTTAGCATATTAAGAAGGACCCTATATACTGTCATTACAATCATCATCATCATCATCATCATCAGTAGCAGCAACAGCATTAGGACTGTTGATATGAAGCTGAACAAATATAATATTATTACAATTATCATAATTATTATCAGTATCATCATCATCATTTTCAGCAGCAGCAGTAGCCGTTCTATAGAAATGAAGCTGAAGAACATATACTATCATTACAATCATCATTATTATTATCATTATCATCATTATCAGTATCATTCAGTATATTATCATTACAATCAACATCATTATCATCAGCAGCAGTAGACGGACTATAGAGAAG
This sequence comes from Agonopterix alstromeriana, assembly GCA_963924505.1. Lineage (NCBI taxonomy): Eukaryota > Metazoa > Arthropoda > Insecta > Lepidoptera > Depressariidae > Agonopterix > Agonopterix alstromeriana. Next base: position 2,079,997 of record OZ004688.1, read on the forward strand.
CTGAAGATAATATACTGTCATTACAATCATCATCATTATCATTATCATCATCATTTTCCAGATTATAGAGAAATCTCTACAGTATAACAACAAATAATAATTCTTATCATGCCTTAGCATTTCCCCTCTGCCAACGTGCAAGATCAAAAAATCTTACGCATTTACATTAAATTTTATACCTTCTCACTAAACGCGACAGCCTATAATTGCGGAACAATAATTTGAACTTATGACGTTTGGGGTTCACACGACACTGTTTTTCATGATTTTTAACATTCAAAATTAGAATCTAAACTAATGGAATAAAATTAAAAGTTGCGTATCTCGTGCTACCTCGCCCCCCGCAAAAGGTGGCAGAAAAGTTTGTTAGTAGATTTTCACGCGTAACTTGTCCTCATACAACGTGTTAATGAATAAGCGCAAAACCTGATACACCCCAACTGATTTACAACAAAATAATTAGATTGAAACAATAATTTCTTTATTTGATGGTTAAAATTTAAAGTTATTCGCATTTTCAGTTTTCAGGCAAAAATGATTTGTTATCATTTCAGCAATGAATGAAAGCACTAGCGTGCTCGTGGATACATTTTAAGAATCTTGTTTTGGTATTAAGTAGGGTGCGTGTGCCCGTGCGGTGGGTTGAGATCGTGTTCAGTAAATTTTAAATTTTCCAAACAAATTATTTAATATTTTGAAAAAAATTACCTATGTTGAAAACATGATAATTTGATTCTGCTCTCGATTCTAAACAAACTACTTTCTAGTTTTGCGTTAATTAATTAACACGTTGTATAAGTAGTCTAAGAGGAGAAGGGAGAAGATGAAAGTAAAATATAATAATATTTACCGTGTGTTTGTCTTCATGACCTGTGGAGGTTGTTTCTCTATCACGAAGGTAGATGTGACCAGGGTCGACAGCAGACCGGTTACCTGGCAACAAACAACATTACGTTATTACATATAGTTTTTAATTACTAATACATTTTTAAGGGTGCCGTGGTGGTCCAGTGGCGAGTAACCTTGCCTGCCGTGCAGGAGGCGATGGTTCGATCCCCGTCCAGACCGACTCGTACCAATGAGTTTTTCGGAATTTATGTACGATTTGTAACACCACTGGCTTTTCGGTGAAGGAAAACATCGTGAGGAAACCTGCATGCTTCAATTTCGAGGCATGTATTGTACCCACTGTCCATTACAAGTCGCGACGGGTTCACTTCCCGTCACACTGGACAGAGTTTCGGTACTACTGGTGAAACGTGGATGTTCTGAGGTTTCAGAATGTCTCTGACTGCCCCCTCGGGGAATATAGTCGTGAGCATATGCTATTAAAAAAGCGGGGATAAGAAGATCGATTTTCTATGGTAGATCCAAAAATTTTTGTATGAAAAATGTTTGTATGTTTAGTATGAAACAGCTGATTTCTTTGTTACGATTTCAGCTTTGCTCTCATAGTAAATGTTGTTTATTTTGACCGAGTGGTTCAGACAATCAAACTAAACACTCTGGAACCACTTTGTATGGGAGGCTGGTATACTGGTCACCATAATTTTTGTGAAATTTGGCTTGACAGGTCCCACGACATACCTGCTTGCTCATCTCTTCGAGCATCTCTACAAGATGCGGCTGCCTGAGCTCTATGATCGTCTTGCCGTTTATACGCGCCACGTTGATCACCTGGCAACAAATAAAAACATTAATAATCTAAAAATAAATAAATATCTAGGACATTTTCACACAGAATCCAGTTCCATTCAAAATCTAGCCCGGACTTGTATATTTCTTTCATTTTCATAAATTATTATATTTTGCATTAAGCCGTGGTGGTCTAGTGGCGAGTAACCTTGCCTGCCGTTCAGGAGGCGATGGTTCGATCCCCGTCCAGGCCGACTCGTACCAATGAGTTTTTCGGAATTTATGTACGATTTGTAACACCACTGGCTTTTCGGTGAAGGAAAACATCGTGAGGAAACCTGCATGCTTCAATTTCGAGGCATGTATTGTACCCACTGTCCAACATAAGTGGCGACGGGCTCACCCCCCGTTACACTGGACAGAGTTTCGGTACTACTGGTGAAACGTGGATGTTCTGAGGTTTCAGAATATCTCTGACTACCCCCTCGGGGAATATAGTCGTGAGCATATGCATACATGCATGCATTATATGTTGCATGAAATTATGCGGGTGACCCACAAGGTGACCTATTTTGATCGTTTCACCGTTACGACTGTGCGCACGACCTACGAGGGGCTTCGCGAGGATCATGATTTTGAGCTTAGCAGCGAAAGTGTTAAACTACGAATTAGTAAAAATAGTGCCCTGTGTCTTGCTCCCGGACCAAATAGAGGCTTTCCCTCGAGGAATAGAGGAGGCCAATTGACAACATTTCATTTTAAGAAAGGTACCAAAATAAGAAAACCATTTGGAGATTATGTGATTCAAAGCTTATATCAAAATTATCAGATTTTTCTATCCATTATTTCTCGAGTTATTTGCAAAATACTGAAAAATATAATAGAGGTTGAATGAGATTTTTTATTCCTTTGTCTGCTTGGCTTTTCTATTGTATTTGACAGTTTTTATTTTAATGTTATAACGGCCAAGGTATCTTAGCCATAAATCCTACGTTTTTCAGAAAATTCAAAAGTAAAATAAAAATAGAAATGTCGGTCAAAAATAAAATCGGAAAAATACGTATCTCTTATTTTTTAACCTATAAATACGGTAGGTATCGCAAACGGGGACAAAGAAAAATTTTGGTTGGTCATTGATTGGTTTGTCCCCGCCTGCAATACCTACCTAATAACAATCAAATTATATTTGCTCAAACAAAGTTGTTATAACTGATTAGTGATTAGATATAGAGCTTGTTTTTCTCTTTTCAGTTATAAGGTTTATGCAGTCGGGTTTTTTGTTTATCTTAATAATTTAGTTTATTTCATACTTTTTAGTCTTGTGTCGAAACGGTAACATAAAAGTACTATAATATTTATATATTTGGAATCGTCTGATTACTAGCTTTCATTTGATACCCATATTGTAAATTTTAACAAAAAAATTTTTTTATTCCCCCTCTCTTTTCTAATTCGTAGACGCCATCTTAAAATTATATACCCTATGTCACTCTCACGATTTTTACGAATCCAAAGACACCTCATACGTTAAAATCCATCAAGCCGTTTAGGCTGTAGGCCGTGCCAAAGAAATAGACATACAAACATACATACACACATACATACTTACATATATACATACATACATACGCTCGAAAAACATAACCCTCCTTCTGGCTTAGTCGGGTAAAAAAATTTAATGTTGTCAATTATTAGAAAGACAAATTGGTACCACCTTCATACGAGACTAAAGAATACAAAATAGGCACCAACAAATATTTACCTGCTGGCGCGACGTCCATATAAGTTCAGCGAGTTGCTCGCACCAGTCCTGAATAGTGTTTAGATTCGATGTCATGGGAACTCCGTTACCGCTCAGCTGCTGCTCTCGCTTCCATCTGTTTCGAAAAGATATTGAATGTTTGAACGATATTATATCATCATCAACCTCTTTGTTAAAATTTCTCTATGTTCAAAACATGATAATTTGAATCTGCTCTCGATTCTAAACAAACTACTTTCTAGTTTTGCGTTAATTCATTAACACGTTGTATACACGCTCGCGGGCGAAATCTTAATAGCGTGATGCAGGACTCACGTCAGCACATATGGAGGCATTCATTTCATTCATTCATTCTATTCAGAGCCAGTACTGAGCTCACTAGTCCTAAAAGAGTGATGATGATGATGGCGGTCTCACCTAGTGAGATGAAGCTGGTTATAGCCTAAGCTACAGAGATATCATTGTCCCTAGTGTAATGCGTCGATCCAACGCACCAACAGTCCATCACCTCGCTACCTATATACACGCTCGCGAGCGAATCTTAATAGCGCGATTCAGGACTCAAGTCAGCTCATGTGGAGGCAGCAGATAGCAGCGGCTGAGAGCTAGTTGTTCTAGTCTGTTTAGAGCCAGTACTGATCCCACTAGTCCTAGCAGAACGATGATGATGATGGCGGTCTCACCTAGTGAGATGATGCTGGTTATAGCCTAAGCTACAGAGATATCATTGTCCCTAGTGTAATGCGTCGATCCAACGCAACAACAGTCCACCACCGCGATGCCTATATACACGCTCGAGGGCGAATCTTAACAGCGCGATGCAGGACTCACTTGATAAGTTCCTCGTCCAACACCTGACTCTGCAGTTGTCGTAGATTAGCGATGTTCTCCTTCATGTGGTCCACCACTTGCATCTGAGACTGATTTATTTGCGCCACCTTTTGACAAAAATATTGTTCATTTAGTTTCATTTCAAACTGGATGATTATTTCAATGATCAAAATGCTTGGGTCTGAGATCATTAGCTTATAGTTTATTTAGTATACTGTATAGTATCAATTATTTTATTAAATAGACTATGTAAAATTGTAATAGTTATTAAGTCGTGTTATGTTGTAGAGTTTCTGGCCGCATCTTCTCTACAGCGACAACACGTTCCAACGCGGTGGTAGCTTTAAAAAAGATTTGACGTTTGATAAGTGTGCTGCAAGCTCCTATATTTAATAAATTATATTGACTTTGAATTTAAACGACAAACAGCCGCCGTAGTATGGTAGCGTGATACTATCGCGCCGTCGCTCTTTTTCTATTTGCGGGCGAAAGAACGAGATACGAGACGTGATATAGCCGTATCACGCGTAATATGCTACGGCGGCTGGTGTGGTGAGAATGAAGCATTATTCAGGGGCAATAAATATAATAAAAACTGGCCAAGTGAGAGTCGTGCTACTCGCGCACCGAGGGTGCCGTACCACACCATCACACAACATATTAATTTACAAAAAAAAAAAATTTCGTGACCGACTCACACTTGGCCGGATTTTATTATTTGTAGTTATACTGTAGAGTTTGCTCTATAACCACACCAAGTTTGACGCTTGTATGTATTACCGTTTTTACGATAGAGCGAGAAGAAAAAACGTTGATAAAACGTAGTTTTTTGTATAAGGACCTCTCTTAATTTTGTCTAGCTATTACGGTTCAAAAGTTACAGCCCTAAATAGGTAGGTAGGACGGACGGACGGACAACGAAGGCATAGTAATATGGACTCTTCAATCTGAACCCTCAGACACGCTTCCAGTTCACGTCGCTCGTTGTTCATGCTGCAGCTAGTTCTACACAACGTTATAATGAAGGATGGACTCACCAGAGAGTTAAGGGCCTTCTCCGACTCCTCAATCTGAACCCTCAAACATGCTTCCAGTTCACGTCGCTCGTTTTTCATACTGCAGCTAGTTCTACACAACGTTATAATGAAGGATGGACTCACCAGAGAGTTAAGGGCCTTCTCAGACTCCTCAATCTGAACCCTCAGACACGCTTCTAGTTCACGTCGCTCGTTGTTCATCGGCGCTGATTGCTGGAGGTAGTTCAAATGGCCTGCAGACAATTTATAAAAAGGGCTCAGAATTGTCATATGTGTAAAGTTTTTTTTTTGTTTTTTTTAACTTTTTTACAGTTAGAAGACATCATTTTAAGAAACGAATTTAATATCTTTTGCAATTCATCGAGTTTATCAGCACAAATTTAATTTTTAACTGTAATTTGTACATGGCAAAAGTGGTCGCAAAAAATCATTCGAACTTTGTTCGAACTCCTGCCTTCTCTTTCTAACTCAACTAGAAACAGAAACGGCAACATCAAATGTCAAATTCTGACGTAGGTTCTGAAAATTTTTTTCCTAATGGCCAATTATTTTATGGTTTCCAATTCAGCCCTCCCAAAAAAACTTGACATACCGAATTCATCACACACATTGTCATAGCTCGACTTCAATTGCGCAGACCACTGATTTAAATACTCATAGCTTTTGATCGAATGAACCGATTGCGATGAAATATAGCCTAAATGTTAATCCAAACTAAGCCTTATGCTTTTGTGAAAAGCTCATCCGAATAGGTTCAGTAGTTTTTAAGTGATGCGTGCAGAAACAAACAGATAGACTGAACAAAATTCTATAAATGGTTTCTATGTATTCCAATATGTATACGCGCCCAGTTCATATTTTTGCAAATATCGATAATTTACACACGGTGACACATCAAGCTCTTCAAAACCAAAATAAGCTGGCCGTGCGTAAGTCGAGTAACGCAACGTCGCGAGGCCAGCTTATGTTGCTTCATTATTAGCCCGGTAAACCCCACCTCTTGGTATATATATTTTTTTCGGGCATAGGCCAACACATTCCCACCGCTGTAACTCCTGTGAACCAGGATCAACAGCGGCGACCATTCACAACACTAGACAATGAAGTCCAGTGAGCCCGGGGGATGACTCTAATCTGTCTTGGAACCCGCAATGACTTAATCAAAGAAGATAGGAGGAGTAGGAAAAACAAATGTCCAACTTCCCTCCATCGCACACGGGAGACAGCAATAAGAAAAAAGCAAGGCTGTTAGAGAGAAAATTCCAGAGATTATTTATGGCAGAGTTGAAGACCCTACCGCAAAAGCACCAAAAAATAAAAAACAAAAGAGGAACCTAACTGTTAACGCAAAATTAACATGTTTTCATTATTTCAATAGCTCAGAAAGCTACTAGCGCCATCTGTTGAGACGCAACAGAACTACCTCTGTAAACAACGATAATTAATGTTGCTAGTCAGTTAACTTTAACTGCATTGTATTATATCAAGTATTCACTAGCTGTTACTGGCAACATTCTCTCTCTCTTGCGTCGCCATTCTGATGGGACGGTCGAAATCAGATAAATTCATCTCAGAAAATCATTGTGTGGTTAAAAGGAACCTAATATATCAGTTTTCAAGATATTCAGGAGTTTTCATTCGCCACCTATTCACAAACACTGCAGGAGAAGGACAAGTCGATTCGAACCCGCCGACTTTCTCCTACACTAACATTGTACTGAAACTATGACTTGTTTTGCTTCCTTGCTGGCTTGCTTATATAAGTATGGCAAAAACATCTGCATGCGTAGCATGCTACACGTGATATGGCTGTATCACGTCTTTTATCTCGTTCGTTCGCGCGCAAACAGAAAGAGAGCGAAGGTGTGATAGCGCTGTATCACGGCCGCATGCTACCCATGCTGAACGCACGGAAGTTATTAATTAAATTAAATTAAAAATTGTTTATTTGTCTCATAAGCATTAGGTAAAGAACATTAAAATGTATCACAGTAAAAGTAATATTGCACAATGACGACAAAAAGGCCAATGACTCAGCATGGCAGACGGGGATGCCGGCTACCGCTGTTATTCTGTCCTAGCCAACTTATAGCTAAATCACTTTCTACATTACATAAAAGTTACAAAAAAAATAGAAAATTGAGAAAGGAATATAATACACGTACTTATCTAGATAAAATTGAGAATGATTGAAAAACAATAAAAAAAAAGAAAATCAAAGATATATAAATTTTTCTGTACAACAACCTAAGGAGGGATGCCAGCCGCAGTTAACTGTTCTTTCAGTATCCATTCGCGACATTTTTTCCGAAAACTAGGTAAAGTTAAATTTAAAGCTTCATCGAACTGGAGGAGGGAGATTATTCCAAATTTTGGAGGATAGATCCATGTAATAAGGGACACCAGAAAAAGATTTTATTGAGTCAAGCATGGTCTGGCGCTCATCGTACCAGAGCTCACACTCTCAAAGAATATGATGAGCGGTTTGTTCGAACTCTTTACCGTCAACAATGCAAATTAAGGTTTGCACATGGGACCAACATCAACCAAAAAAAATCTGCTGTCCCATAGCTCGAGTAGATTTGTAGTTTAGTATGGAACAACTGAATTTTTTTCACGATTTCGAATAGTCCAATAGTGAAAGTTGGTCAGTTTAATGGTCTAAACCACCCCTTAAATGTTTCACCCCTGGCCAATTCTGATTTCGAAATATAATTAATTTATCAGTAAGATATACTATCCGACATATCTTGGACGTTACTAAAGCTGTTCTTAGACTAAGTGAGAGGAAGTGTTTCAAATCTCTGTTTCTGTAATTGAAAATAGCTTTTGATTACTATTTGAAATGGAGTTTAGTCATCAACAATTCGGTATGTCAAGTTTTTTTTGGAGGTCTGAATCGAAAACCATTTCGAGATAATTGTCTCAATAGTAATATTTTCTATGTCAGAGATTTTAAAATGAAAGGATTTACTGATATTTTTAATAAAATAACGTAGTTTTTCGGTCCGTCCAGTGAAGTCACTGAAAAATCTGTGAACTCCTTGGTAAACTTAAAATCTTCTTAAAATAACTGGTCATTAAGAAAAAAAATACATTCACAATGTCGGAATTTGAAACTTGATGTTGCCGTTCAAAATTCAAAATTGTTTATTCAAAATAATATCACATGGATAACTTTTTGACGTCATGTTTTTGAATCTACCACCGCGTCGGAAGGTGTTCCGTTGTAGAGAAGATGCGGCCAGAAACTCTACAACACACTTCTTTTAAACAAAACAAAATATACAAAGTACAATTACATAAATTCAATATTAAATTACATAGTGTAACATTGTCAAGACCAGACATTTTGGTCATTCAAATAATCATCGAGTTTATAGTAACCTTTTTTACAGAGGACTTGTTTAACATGGAACTTAAACTTTTTGTCCGTCAAGTTAAGAATATTCTCTGGTATCTTATTATAATAACGTATACAGTGCCCCATGAAAGATGTGTTGACCTTACTAAGTCGAAAATGTGGGAATACTAATTTATTTGTATTTCTTGTATTGTAATTATGAACGTCACTGTTTTTGGGAAAGAGAGACAAATTTTTGCGAACGTATAAAATATTTTCGTAAATATATTGACTGTAGAAAGTCAGAATATTGATCTCTTTGAAAAGATCTCGTAGTGAATCTCGACAACGCAGATTATAAATGGCTCGAATTGCCCGCTTTTGAAGGATAAAGATAGACTCAACATCTGTAGCACGGCCCCACAGCAAAATACCATAAGACATGATACTATGGAAGTAGCTGAAGTACACCAGTCTTGCAGTAGCTATATCGGTAAGCTGTCTAATTTTTCGAACTGCATAGGCTGCCGAGCTCAGCCTACCTGCTAGGGTTTCTATATGTGGACCCCATTGCAGCTTCGAGTCAATCTTTATCCCTAAAAATACAGTATTATTTGTGAACTGTAATATATCATTATCTAAAGTTATTTGATTTTCAGTATTAATAACATTTGGTAGAGTGAATTTAATACATTTAGTTTTCTTTGCATTTAATGCAAGATTATTAACACTGAACCAGTTCAGAACTTGTCGAAGAGTATCATTTACATTGTCATTTATATCATCAACATCTTGTGCCTTTCTACTTGTTTTGAAAATAAGAGAAGTATCATCAGCAAATAACACTATGTTCGACAAGTTCTGTACCATGTAGGGTAAATCGTTTATATAAACCAGAAAGAGAAATGGACCCAATATAGAACCCTGTGGAACGCCCATTTTTACTTGTGAGCCAGAAGAATTTGTTCCATTGATAGACACCCTTTGAATTCTCTTTTCTAAGTAAGATTCTAACATATCCAATGCCCTGCCTTGAATACCGTAGTGGTTTAATTTGATCAACATTGTTTTATGATCAACACAGTCAAATGCTTTGGATAAGTCACAAAAGACTCCGATTGCATTTTGGTGCTCCTCCCAAGCGCTGAAGATATGCTGAACCAGCTTAACTCCGGCGTCGGTTGTTGAGCGACCCTTGGTGAATCCAAACTGTTGCTCATGCAGCAGCCTCTTGAAGTTAAAGTGGGAGAGCATTTGACTGAGTATAATCTTTTCAAAAACTTTGCTGAGAACGGGTAGAACTGACACAGGTCGAAAGTTACTAGGGTCGCTTTTATTGCCCGTTTTGAAAAGTGGTATTACTTTACTATGTTTCATTAAGTCAGGGAAAGTTCCTGAATCAATGCAGCAATTAAACAAAGATGCTAAATAAGGTGCTAACGTTTTAATTACAGAGCTGAAGAGTTTGACTGACATACCCCACAAATCTTCAGTATTTTTTTGGTTTAATGCTTTAAAGACCTTGACTATTGTATGAGTGTCAACATGGTCAAAACTGAATGGGGAAGTACACTCGTTTACATTATTTTTTAGCAAAACTTCGGCAAGAGCAGGTGAGGAGTTCAAAGATTCTGTAGTCTTTACAGGGATGTTGGTAAAGAAAGTTTCAAACTCCTCAGCCACTTCCGCCTCTGAGCTAACTATACCGTAATCTGTCTTAATTGAGATGTCTTGTTCTCTCGGTTTTATATTCCCAGTTTCTCGGTTAATCACATTCCAAACAGTCTTAACCTTGTTGTCTGACCTCTTAATTTTATTGCGGATATGTATTGATTTCGCTAAGATGCAAACTTTCCTAAATATTTTTGAATAGGTCTTAACGTAGTCCTTAAATTTTTCACTATGGATATAGGTCTTTTTATCGTATAATTCAAAAAGAGTGTCCCTACTCTTTCTGATTCCAACCGTAGCCCATTCGCGGAATTTGAATTTCTCGGTTGATGTGGTTTTACGGATTTTGAAAATTTTGTCATACTCTGCACAAAGTACATTGAAAAAATCGTTGTAAAAATTATTAGGGTCACTCTGGTTTAAGGTAAGAAACGGCAATTTACTCTCTAACGTGTCTTTATATCTCTCTATCCTTCCAACAGTGACGGGCCTACTCTTTTTCGTAATTGTATCGTAAGTTCCAGCATAGAGTTAGAAAGAGAAGGCAGGAATTTTTTTTTTATACAGCAGAAGTTTTTCTCCATGGAGTTCGAATTATTTTCTCTCCACCATTTTTGCAATTAGAGATTACAGATCAAAGTAATTAAAAAATTAAATTTATATTTATAAACTCGATGAATCGCAATAAAAATTAAATTGGTTTCTTAAAATTATGTCTCCTATCCGTAAGAAATATAAAATGAAAACCAAAAAAAAAACTTGACATACCGAATTCACAGTTAAATGAGGAAAACCACAACATAGCAAATTCTTATAAATATGCGCTGTTTTTGTCCTCTTTCTAAATTGAGTGAATGACACTCTAATTTATTCTTAACTTGCTTAATATTTAGTGCTTCGAGAACATTTATTTTTATTTTGATAGCAAATGATATGCAAAAAAGATTGTTTTCTCTGTTTTTGAGTCACTGTTTTCTGTCCTCATGCCACATTTCGATTCAATAGGTGCAGAAATGAGCGAGTTTTGAGGCGAGGCATACTAGTATAAGAGATAAGAGGAATGGTTACCAAAATTAAAAAGGCACTTATAGTCTTAGCCACGGTTTATACAGAAGAGACGTGTGGCGGTGGCGGATAATCTAAGTAACACAATTATAAACCTTATAGTAAGTAGCATAGCGTCGTTTGGAGAATTACGCCCGCGCCTCTAGGGGACGTCACCTGGAGGCGAGGGCGCGATTCTCCTTTACGACAAAAACTACGCTATGCTACGTACTATAAGGTTTATATTGTGTTACTTACATTATCCACCACCGCCACACGTCTTTTCTGTATAAACAGTGGCTAAGACTTTAAGTGCCTTTTTAAGATTAGACAGGTTTTAAGTGTTGCATTGCGCTTTGATCAGTTATCATTTTAACGGAATTTGCAATAGATTTTGCATTTGACCTTAGAATGATAATTAAACGACCTTAGAGTACCCTGTCTCGAATACATTATAAATATCATAATTATAATATGACACATCTAGAATAAATCTGATTAATAAATATTATAATGAAATATGACATCTATTATCAACCTCTGACTCAATACTATACAACGTGTTAATGAATTAACGCAAAACTAGAAAGTAGTTTGTTTATAATCGAGAGCAGAATCGAATTATCATGGTTTCAACATAGGATATTTTTTTCAAAATATTAAATAATTTCTTTGTAAAATTTAAAATTTACTGAACTCGATCTCAACCCACCGCATGGGCACACTCACCCTACTTACTACCATAACAAGTGTACCTTAATGTATCTACGAACACGCTAGAGCTTTCATTCATTGCTGAAATGATAACAAATCATTTTTACCTGAAAACTTCAAATGTGAATAACTTTAAATTTTAAGTATCAAATTAATGAAATTATTGTTTCAATCGAATTATTTTCTTATAAATTAATTGGGGTGTATGAAGTTTTGCGCTTAATCATTAACACGTTGTATACACGCTCGCGGGCGAATCTTAATAGCGCGATGCAGGACTCACGTCAGCACATGTGGAGGCAGCAGATAGCAGCTACTGAGAGCTAGGTGTTCTAGTCTGTTCAGAGCTAGTACTGATCAGACTACTTCTAGAAGAGTGATGATGATGATAGTGCTCTCACCTAGTGAGATGAAGCTGGTTATAGCTTAAGCTACAGAGATATCATTGTCCCTAGTGTAGTGCGTCGATCCAACGCACCAACAGTCCACCACCTCGCTACCTATATACAACGTGATAATGAATAAGCGCAAAACCTCATATACCCCAACTGATTTATAACAAAATAATTAGATTGAAACAATAATTTCATTATTTTGATAGTTAAAATTAAAAGTTTTCAGGTAAAATTGATTTGTTTTCATTTCAGCAATAAATGAAAGCGCTAACGTGCTCTAGTATACATTTTAAGAATCAGGTTTTGGTAGTAAGTAGGGTTAGTGTGCCCAAGCGGTGGGTTGAAATCCAATTCAGTAAATTTAAAATTTTTAAAGAAATTTTCACAAGAAAATTATTTAATATTTTGAAAAAAATTACCTATGTTGAAAACATGATAATTAGATTCTGCTCTCGATTTTAAACAAACTACTTTCTAGTTTTGCGTTAATTCATTAACACGTTGTATACGCTCGCGGTCGAATCTTAACAGCGCGATGCAGGACTCACCTTTGTTCTTGAGGCACTCGTGGTAACGGAGCGAGAAAGACTCGATGTTAGCTTGAAGCGTGCGGATATCCTCACTGACCATGCTGACTTTCTGACGGACCGCTTGAAGGCCGGTTATGAGCTGCAAGTCAATTATCATATTCAAACTCAATTCTAAATCATCATAAGGATACCCTATTGTTAAAAGGGATATTTCGACTTCCTCAGAAGGTCGAATCCTGACGGAAGAGATCAACGGCCCGCGGAAACTATGACAGATAGTGGTATGGACCTCGAACAAATGTCATAGTGGAACCTAGTCAGACTTGGCGGTAAAAAAATCCAAAATGGCTGCCATGGAAATTTCAAACGCCATGGCAGTTTTTAAAGGTTTACCGAACCGACTGAAAATTTGTATCCGGGGGTTTTCGGGGTCGCTAATTAAGAATATGGAATCATTTTGTTTTTATCTTCAACTTTCACAAGGGTCGCCATACAAACTTCATAACTATTGAAATGCTGTTACTTTCTCGACCCTCTAGCCCTCAACACACCGCCGCTCGCACAGCATTTTGGAAATTGCAAATCTGGCTATTTCATATTGGCTTAGGTCCTAACAACATAAAAAATTCAGAATGACCGGACCTTTTGCAAGCACGACCCCCTTTTCATGTTTAACTTGACTGAAGTACAATACGAATTGGTTAGATCAGAGCCAGAGCTTTTTACGTACATAGTCTATGTGTGTAGATGAACATACCTCGCTATATTTCCTCTCTGTATAAGGCTGGGCGGTATACGGAGCGCCGGCTTTCTGAACAACCTCCATCTCCATCAGCAAGCAACGCCGCATGTAGGCGTATAACTCGTGCGGCGAGTTGCTGAGTAAAGAAAATTTATGTTAATAACATTACCCCTCTTTCTGGCGCTCGGGATGAGTAAATATTTCTAGACATAAAAGACAATGGATCAATAAACTGATCCAAATGATAATCAAATACATTATTAGTTGAAAATTTGTAAGCTCGAGCCGAAGGTAAGTGCGGTAAACAGCAGAGACTGTAATGACCAACGCTCACGCGGATTTCTTTTTTACCGCTCGTGTTTTATAAGGTGCATTACGAGCCTAAAAGTGGTGCAATAAGAACCACTTTACGAGCTAGTGTGTTGAAAACTGATATAACGTACTTAGTCAAAAGCTTTTGGTGATATAGTGTAATGCGTCAATCCAACGCACCAACAGTCCACCACCTCACTGCCTATATACACGCTCGCGGGCATATCTTAATAGCGCGATGCAAGACTCACCTAAACTGCATGAAGTACTTGGCAGCTTCGAGGAGCTTCATCTTGGTGAGGAAGTTGTCCGGGGACATCATTAGGTCGGTGCTCGCCTGGATCTCCTTCACCAGCTCGTCGACGAAGCGAGGGTGCTCTTCCAACTCCGGGGTGCTGGAGGCAAGAGGTGGGTTAGATTTTGATCGCGTCGGATCGTATCGGTTCCCCGTTCCATCGGAGAGAATGTCCTATTCGCTTAGTACTTTTAGCATATAGTCCTATTCGCAGAATGTCTAATACTTATACTTCATTCCAAATAAGGACGATGAAATATCCGATTCCTATTTAGCTTTCTGGCCAATTCTGATAAGCAAATATAATTTATTTAAGGAGCATGCTACAATCTAGCATGCTAATTGCTAGCAAACAGTTCATAGCATGCTCTTTTTTAGCATGCTATTATTGAGCATGTCTATCTGTACATTGTATTCTGTGAAAATGTCTACTCGCTCCTTCGTACCTTCTTTCATATGCTCATCCTCTCCACATGACCAAACCAACGAAGCATACCTTTCTCTAATCTTGTCACAACATCTTCATTCAATTTACATAGATCTCTTATCACGCAGTTTCTCACTCTATCTCTCAGCATAACACTACACATACTTCGCAAGGAACGCATTTCAACAGCTAAGCTTTCATTATACAACGTGTTAATGAATAAACGCAAAACTAGAAAATAGTTTGTTTAGAATCGAGAGTAGAATCGAATTATCAAGGTTTCAAAATAGGTTACATTCTTTCAAAATATAAAAAAATTTGCTCGTATAATTTAAAATTTACTGAACTCAAAGCCAACGCCGCAAAGGTACACTCATCCTACTTACTACCAAAACAAGATTCTTAAAATGTATCCATGAGCACGTTAGCGCTTTCATTCATTGCTGAAATAATAACAAATTATTTTTGGATGACAATTAAAAATTAGAATAACTTTCAATTTGAATTAATAAAATATTGAAATTATTGTTGGGGTGTACGAGGTTTTGCGCATATTTATTAACACGTTGTATTATAATTACGCTATTCAATTAAACATGGGTGACGAAAGATCAATCTCCTTCTTTAGAAGTCGGTTAAAATGAATTAATAGTCACCATAAACTTACCAAATTCTTGACTCTATCCATGGTGCAAGACAATGGCGGACCTCTATTGGGAAATGTTCTGTGTAGATAGCGCGCACCTAGAATATCAATTGAGTTATTTGGTTTTACCCCAAGCCGCTAGCCGTGATGGTCCAGTGGCGAGTAACCTTGCCTGCCGTGCAGGAAGCGATGGTTCGATCCCCATCCAGGCCGTCTCGTGCCAATGAGCTTTTCAGAATTTATGTTTGTAACACCACTGGCTTTTCGGTGAAGGAAAACATCGTGAGGAAAACTGCATGATTCAATTTCGAGGCATATATTGTACCCACTGTCCATTACAAGTGGCGACGAGTTCAGTCCACGTCACATTGGACAGAGTTTCGGTATTGCTAGTGAAACGTGGATGTTTCAGAATATCGTGTGAGTGACAAAGTGACATATCACTAGGTGTCCCCCGTGGGAATCGAACCCACGATCTCCGTGTCAAGAGCCCAATGCTCTTAACCATTGGACCACGGAGGTAGATTGGTGTACTTAGATAATGATACTAAACATCTTTCTCCCAGGAACATGGGTCGAAAATCGAAAAAGGTCCAAATGTATAGGATTTAAAGATAGATTCTGATTTCAGTCACTGTCTGTCTCACAGAACATTATAAGAGGTTATAAGTGCAAAGTAGGCGTGGAACGTGTCGCCACAGGTTATGCAATGATTTGCATAACACCATAAGGCGCGCGGCGTGGTGCGAGCGAGAGGGCATGAGTAATTGTAGCAGCGTGAGCGGGAAGACAAGTGGCGACAGCCGTCTCCGAAGCAAAAGCGCTACTTTGCATTTCTAACCCCTCTTATAATGTTCTGTAGTCTGTCTTGTATTGGTCTGAAGAAATAAACGTTAAAGTTTTCTTATCTCATCTACCTATATTTAGCAACGAAAATTTTTAACAGATTAGAACGTTTCAGAACGAAATAACGTTTCATATCAAGTGATTCTAGCTTTTCGCCCACCAAAACACAGCTCAGCACTGGCTTTACGGTGAAAGGAAACATCGTGAGGAAACCTGCATGATTCAATTTCGAGGCATGTATTGTACCCACTGTCAATTATAAGCGGTGACGGGCTCACCCCCCGTCACACTGGACAGAGTTTCGGTACTACTGGTGAAACGTGGATGTTCTGAGGTTTCAGAATTTCTCTGACTACCCCCTCGGGGAATATAGTCGTGAGCATATGCTATGCTAAAACACCTTATCCCTTAGTAGCCTCTTACGACACCCAAGGGAAGAAATGGGGTCGTCATACATACCTGCTGCAAACTTTCAGGAGGCAGCTGCTGAGCGCGAGCCCAGAGCGACATCTTGTGGCTGAAATATAAACTAATTGTTAATGTTTCAGCTTGTGCCTGCATTGTACAACATGTTAATGAATAAGCGCAAAACCTCATACACCCCAACTGATTTATAACAAAATAATTAGATTGAATCAATAATTTCATTATTTTGATAGTTTACATTTAAAGTTATTCACATTTTAAGTTTTGAGGCAAAAATGATTTGTTATCATTTCAGCAATGAATGAAAGCGATAACGTGCTCATGTATCCATTTTAAGAATCTTGTTTTGGTAGTAAGTAGGGTGAGAGTGCCCGAGCGGTGGGTTGAGATCGAGTTCAGTAAATTTTAAATTTTGCAACGAAATTATTTAATATTTAGAAAAAAATTACCTATGTTGAAACCATGATAATTCAATTCTGCTCTCGATTCCAAACCAACTACTTTCTAGTTTTGAGTTAATTCATTAACACGTTGTATAAAATGGTTCATTATACTAACACATTATACTCTTCAAACCACATACTCTAACCGTCAAACTGAACAACTTTTACTATGTGAGCAAACTTGTCAAAACAAAAAACCAGCTGTCTCATACATTTTAGTCGAGTAGGCAGTTGCAGTTTAGTATGGAACAGCCATTGACGTAGAATACTATGGACGCCGGGTCTAGCACAAAATTATCGAAAAAAGTGTCCGAGACTAAACTACACAAACCTAAGTATGTGTAGTAATATAAATATAAACTAAAAACAATGAAAATGCTGAAATTCTTTTCCATCCCACCGCGCGCCCGCGCGTGTGCGTAGTCGGCCAATCAGAAGACTGTCGCGTAATTGGTTCTCTTTTTACGTTTTGGTGCTCTTTTGGGTCGGACACTTCTGAGCGCGGATCCTACGTCCAGTTGGTAAGTCAATGGGCACAACTAATTTTTATCACAATTTCAATCTAAAAAAATAAGAACGGAATATCTTACCTAATAATAAATAAAATCGGTTATCAATTCTCAGTTCTCAGTAAAGATATCTGAAACAAAAAACATAATTATGTTTTTAACCAACTCACTAGAAGGAGGGTTATGTTTTTCGAGCATTTGTATGTAGGTCTATTTCTTAGTCACGCCATACAGCCTAAATGGCTTGATGGATTTTAACGTATGAGGTGTAATAAGATTCGTAAAAACTATGAGATTGACATAGGGTATATTACAAAGAGATTATACCTAATAGAGTGAGCCATACCAATTGTAAAGTGTCCACTTTTTTTGACGTTTAGTTTTGAGTGTGTGGTGTCAAGTAGTATGGACAAAAGGCACCAAGTGACATATGGCCTTATGTTTACGGTCACTTTTCACACACACTAGCTCCAAAAAAAGTGGACAGCCGCATAAACAAATATCTATAGTTCCATCTCCTTCTACTATTAAAGGAATGTCATAAGACAAAAGAGACTAACTACAATCGTAAATTTATGCGGACTCTATGGAGATCCTTCCTCTGAGGTATATTATTTCAAGATGGCGTCTGTGATTTAAAAAAGAGAGGGGAATAAACAAAATTTTTGTAAAAATACAATATGGGTATCGAATGAAAGCCAGTGAATAGCAGATTACAATATAGTCCTTTTATGCTACCATTTTGACACAAGTGTATGAAGTATGAAATTAACTGAATTATTAAGAAAAACAAAAAACCTGACTGCATGAAAAATGTATTAACTGAAAAGAGAATAACCCTCAAAAATTCAAAATTGTTTATTCAAATTAATAGATAACTTTATGATGTTCATGTTTTTGAATCTACCACCGCGTCGGAAGGTGTTCCGTTGTAGAGAAGTTGCGGCCAGAAACTCTACAACACACTTCTTTTAAACAAAAAAAAATAAACAATTAACAAAAATTCAATATTAAATTACATAGTGTAACATTGTCAAGACCAGACATTTTGGTCATTCAAATAATCGAGTTTATAGTAACCTTTTTTACAACCTCCTTCTAGCGCAGTCGGGTAAAAACAAGCTCTATAATCATTAATCACCTATGCACTTTGTTTGTGCATATTGTTTTCGTAGTAAGTAGGGTGAGAGTGCCCAAGCGGTGGGTTGAGATGGAGTTCAGTAAATTTTAAATTTTGCAAAGAAATTATTTAATATTTAGAAAAAAATTACCTATGTTGAAACCATGATAATTCAATTCTGCTCTCGATTCCAAACAAACTACTTTCTAGTTTTGAGTTAATTCATTAACACGTTGTATATCACTGACATAGTATATCATCGAACCCTGGAAGGAAGTTAGGTTGAGCAAATATGATATAGATGCTTTTCCTAAAGTTTTAGCTCGATACACTATTTCATTTAATAATAAGGTACATAATTGTATATAAATGCACTTGACCTATTGATCTTGTACCTTGCCAGAGGGGAGGGGAATGCTAAGGCTGGTCCTTAATTAAATGGTCTAAGCTAAGGTCTCACAAAGATCATCTGGATCTAGAATTTAGACTTATACTCCATTTCAAATAAAAACGAAATATTACGTCTATTTTGAATAACAGAAACAGAGATTTGAAACACTTCCTCTCACATATTCTTAGAACAGCTTTAGTAACGTCCAAGATATGTCGGATAGTATATCTTTCTGATAAATACATTATAATTGCTAAGCTGTATAGGAATCGGAAAATCTTATCGTCCTTATTTGAAATGAAGTCTAGTCGAAGGTAAAATTTTATCGTAATGAGTCTTGAATGCTATTATAATATTAGAAACAATTGATCCAATTACCTATTCAGTTCTCACCTAATCACAGTTTCTCACGGAAAACAAACAAAAAATGCGCAAAAAGCGGTAAACTATTTTTTTTAATACTATAGGATTTAAAAAAAACACTATTTTTTTTAATTACTCAAAAGGCAAGAGTTCGCCTAAAATAAGTCCAAATAGAAGGCCCGAGATTTTACCTGTATTGAGCGATCATCTACTTTGTACTCCGCAACAAATTCCCGAAGCAAAATTCTCGGAAATCTGACGTTTACGCACACATGTAAGAAGCCGACACGACCCCGGATACAAACACATAGGAAAATAAATTAATTTTAGCTCTGTATCAACAAACAATGACCTTAGTTTAACGGTTACCTGCTGTTTTAGCGCCGCTATGCAGTTTTATGTTATTCCAATGCCGATGTTAATGTTCTAAACTGCACATTTTACTATTATTTAATAACTAGATAACACCTTTTATTAAAATTTATGCGAAGCACGTTTACCCGGTGACGAACACGCGAGAACGAGAAAAAAAACAATGAAAAAATTTTTATGACGTCTGTAGTGATACCATACTGAAATTCCGAAACCCCTGAAGTGTATGCATTTTTAGATGCTAAATCATTTTTCTAAATATATTTTTTAAACTATAAATTGTCATTGAAATAACTGACAAGTGAGATGGCAAAATGTTTTATATAAGAATAAAGCATTGAGGAGTTTTCTGACAACTATTAAAACGTAGTTCAACAAACCGCGATAGATGGCGTTGTCGCGAGATGGATGAGCAACCTTGCAGATTTTAAAATCGAGCTATCTGGAAAAAAAAATCTTTTTGCTTTCGGAAAATCCCTCATTGTTGTTTCACAAAATAATAATAGAAAATTTGAGATACAAAAGAGTAAAAATTTTGACAACTATGAACGAGTTACGCATATAATTCTACTAGCAAACTAACGAATGCGTCTAAACCAGAGACGTTCATTTACTTTAATTTTTAGCCAAAATTAACATCTTCCAATTTAAAAACTCCCAATTTCATAGGAAATTCAATAAATTGGCAACATTCGTTGTTGTCGTTTACCGCTCGCTAGATGGTGCTGTGAGATAAGAACACCACGTTCCATTCTACGCAGATTCCACAGCTGTCAAATCGTCTACGCAGCCCCTAATAGAACCTGTCAAGTGCGAGTCGCACGCGTTTTAGTAGTTTTAGTATACCGAGGGTAGACTAAAACTAGTTTCTTGTATGAGGACCCCCCACCCCCTTAAGGGCCTATGTCGAAAAATAATTGAAGCGAAATGGGCGTGTGATAGCTTATATTACTGCCTGATGCGAGAGAAAGAGATAGAGCGGCGCGCGCGCCTGAAACGACGCAAGCGTAAAACAAACTTTATTTAATTGTGATTGTACTATTTATGTAAGTTCATTTCTGCTCTAATCAAACTTTATAAAATATCAATCTCTTTTTTTTAAATCAAGTCTCGTGTTTCTATTATTCACCGTTTAGCAGTTCCAAGCGTTTATCGATAAAGACGGAGGTTACTTTGGCTTATTTATCTATCGAGAAAATTTCTATTAATCGTGTTTTGGCTCTAATCAAAACTTCAATTATATGTTCAATTTACACATATCCGCAAATCATACTCCAACTGTTAGTACTTCATGATATATGATGTTTTGAAAAATCCTATTTTTTTCACATATCCTCTTAATTAGGGTTCCGTACCCAATGGGTGAAAACGGGACCCTATTACTATGTCCATCCGTCCGTCCGTCCTACCTATTTAGGGCTGTAACGTTTGATTTTTCATAGGCGTTATTATGGCGGATTTGCTCACAAATAATCAAAATGTCAAAAAGTTTAAATTTGATTGGGGTTCTCATACAATAAACTAGTTTTTATCAACGTTTTTTCTTCTCGCTCTATCCTAAAAACGGTAACACATACAAGCGTCAAACTTGGTGTGATTATAGAGCAAACTCTACAGTACAACAACAAATAATTAAAACCGGCCAAGTTTGAGTCGGTCTCGTGTTAAAGGTCCAGGACAATAAACTATACATTTTAACGAAAATCGGACTTCATACAAACATAGAGATTCGTTTCTAGATTGTTTCTGAATAATTTCATTAACTTTAATTCGTTAGTATAGAAAATATCACCAGACTTCGTTTGTATGGAGCGCGCTCCGATTTATATTGCTTCAGAGTCAGACCATCAAACTGAACAACTTTTACTATGGAGCCAACGTAGAGTAAAAATTAATCTGCTGTCCCATACATTTAACGGTACCTACTGCAGTTTTGTATCAAAGGAGTGGGTCTTTTTTTTGTTCTCTGTTCAGTTTGATGGTCTAAAGCACCCTCTTAAGTATAACTAGGGTGCTTTGTTACACTCTGTATTCGTGTCAAATCGGTACAGGTCTGATTTGCTTGAAAAAAGTGAGGACATTTCGTTAGCTAATATTGCTAGTCTTTAGTTAGGTTAAAGGCCGAGATTCAGAGACTATTTTTTTAGTCTTAGCTCGAGCTAAGCAAGGCGAAAATGTATGGATTTTGACATACGGGAGTTCGAACTATGACTTAAAAATTGTCCCTGAATCTCGGCCTTAAAGACGATTTTTAAGCAAAGAGATTATACCTAATAGAAGTGAGCCATACCAGTTGTAAATTGTCCACTTTTTTTGACGTTTAAATTTGAGTGTTTTGGTGTTGTTAGATTTGAGTTTTGTCAAGTAGTATGGACAAAAGGCAACAAGTGACATATTATGGCCTTATGTTTACGGTCACTTTTCACACACACTAGCTAAAAAAAAGTAGACAGCCGCATAAACAAATATCTATAGTTCCATCTCCTTCTACTTTTAAAGGTACGTCATAAGACAAAAGAGACTAACTACAATCGTAAATTTATGCAGACTCTATGGAGATCCTTCCTCTTAGGATTTTTAAGTCATAGTTCGAACTCCTGTATGTCAAAATCCATACATTTTCGCTTTGCTTAGCTCGAGCTAAGACTAAAAAAACAGATAGACCGCACTATTGCAAACTTGGTCTCAGCCACTAAGGAGCGCGTGCTCCTCTTCTCCACCAGCCTTTGCGATTTGACTTTCTGCGATAAATTGCAGGTGCCTGAGCGCTGGCAACGACGGCGCACAGTGGGCTGAAATTCGACTTTCATTGACATTTTCATTTGATTATTTAAGTGTCATTTTTTTTGCTTGGATATGCTTTGGCAGGCTAAGTAAGTACATACTTAAAAATATAAAATTTACTGAATATAAGTGCAAACGGCCCAGATATAATTTTATTGTGGAAAATTTGTATGGAGTTGACTTTAAAATCGGCGATAACTCAGCTATCGCACAATTGCGCCTTATTTCCTTATAGGTTATTTTTCTATGATATATTTAGGATTTTTTGGCATACTACATAAACCGGGCAAAGGTGCGGCTTTTTTTTTTAAATTGTAAGAATTTTTGCAATTTTTTGTTTTTATTTTAGTACTATATTTCAAGTCTGCCAAAGCATATCCAAGCAAAAAAAATGACACTTAAAAATCAAATGAAAATGTCTATGAAAGTCGAATTCCAGCCCACTGTGCGGCGCGGCGGTCGGCTTCCCATAATAAGGCCGAGATTCAGAGACGATTTGTAAGTCATAGTTCGGACTCCCGTATGTCAAAATCCATACATTTTCGCCACGCTTAGCTCGAGCTAAGACCAAAAAAATCGTCTCTGAATCTCGGCCTTAATGTCATTTTTGTATGGGCTCGCGGTCGGTAAATCTCTCAACTATAACGTATCATCCGAAGCACGGAATCATTTTTCTTTTCAGACAATCTGTTAATTCAGCCTGCAAAGTCCGAACCAACTGGGGAAAAACGTACAAAGTGACATATAACTATACTTCATTCCAAATAAAGACGACGAGATTTTCCGATTCCTATTTAGCTTTCTGGCCAATTCTGATTACCAAATGTAATTAATTTATTGGATACTTATACTATCAGACATATCTTGGCCGTTACTAAAGCTGTTCTAAGAATAAGTGAGAGGAATTGTTTCAAATCTCTGTTTCTGTAATGCAAAATAGTCTTAAAATTTCGTTGCTATTTTGAATGTAGTATAGGTGTCTCCCGTGGGAATCGAACCCACGACCCCCGTGTCAAGCGGAGGCAGAATTTTCGTTGATAAAATAAAATAAAACTCGAAACAAAATAAATTAATTTTAATTTATTATAGAAATAAAAATGTACAGAACTAAATAAATCTACAGTACAGTATGTAAACTTATCTCAAAATGCATTCTTTCTACAAATAATAGTATTTAATTATAACTGGATAAACATACCCGAGGATCCTATACAGGGTGTAACGAAACACCCTAGTACAGGCGCGGTCGCAGCCAAAAATTGGGGGGGGGGATAACATTACACAATTTTATTGCACACATTATTATGATTTGGGGGGGTCATGTCCCCTCCCCTGTGACCCCCCCCCCCGTGCGGACCGCGCCTGCCCTAGTAATACATAAAGGGATGAAAAACTTTCACAACAAAGCCAACGCCCGAAAAAAATAACGTTCCCATAAAGAGTTGAGTAGGTACTGCAGTTTTGTATGGAACAGCAGATTTTCTCTCGATGTTGGCTTCATAGTGAAACCAAACCTTTAAATTTTGCTAAGGTGTTTTATTAAACCCTGTATATTATTATAATCAATAGAATAGTCCGAAGGCTGGGATTCAGAGACGATTTTTAAGCCATAGTTCGAACTCCCGTATGTCAAAATCCATACATTTTCGCCCTACTCAGTTCGATCTAAGAATAAAAAGCGATTCCGACGGTAATGTCCCAATCGTCTCTGTATAGTACAGTATAAATAGTACTATATGGGACCAACATCGAAATCGCAAAAAAAAAATCTGCTGTCCCATACATTTGGCTCAAGTAGGTTTGCAGTTTTGGAATAGACTTCCACTATGGCACCAATATCGAAATCGAGAACTCTATGAATATCTAAATTTATTGGAACAATATTTTTTTCGCGATTTCGATGTTGGTCCCATAGAGAAAGTTGTTCAGTTTGATGGTCTGATCATCCCCTTAAAAAAGTGTCAGCATATTAAGAAGGACCTTGTATAGTACTACAAATGTAAAAATTAACATTTAAAACTTTTAAGTGGGTTGTTAGACCATCAAACTGAACAACTTTCACTATGGGACAAAGATCAAAATCGCGAAAAAAAATTGTTGCAATACATTTAGATATTCATAGAGTTTTCGATTTCGATATTGGTGCCATAGTGGAAGTTGTTAATTTTGATGGTCTAAACCACCCCCATAAATGTTTATTTGTACTTTTGTAACACCTTGTATACAGTAGGAACTCACTGCCCCCCACCCAATTTTTACCTCACCCCTCGTGGAAGACAGTAGGCAATAGTATACTCCCCTCTCACTCGCACGTGCTTGACCGTTCTTCTTAGTGCGAGCCAGTTTGCTTGAAGTGGCTTCAGGGAAATATTAATTTCTCCAGTTATAACAATAATTAATTATAAATCAACGAATAATAGATAATGAATAGTTATAATTTTTACATAAAACGTAAAAAAAACTAACCTTTCAGCATTGACGTTTAATACTATGGACGCCGGGTCTAGTACAAAATACTCGAATAAAGTGTCCGAGACTAAACTACACAAACTTAAGTACGTGTAGTAATATAAACCAACTAAAAACATTGAAAATGCTGAAATTCTTTTCCGTCCCACTCCCCCATCGGGGCACGGCGCACGCGTGCGCGTAGTCGCCCGATCAAACAAAGACTATTGCGTAATTCGTTCTCTTTTGTACGTTTTCGTTCTCTTTTTATTCGGACACTTTTGAGCGCGGACCCTCCGTCCAGTAGTGGTAAGTCAAAGACTGCCTCTAATAAAGGCGTTCCTTTCTACAAACATTCCTGGCGTATTATTCATCTCTCCGAGGCTCACATGCGTTGAAAATCTATTAATTCACTTGAGAACCTTTTATTAATATTACAGTTTCTTAAACACTGACCCTTAATTGATCTACCCCTCCACTAGCCTGACACTCCACACCTCCCCGCTATCACTCAGCACATACTCATCACCTTCAACCTGCCCCTCCTGTATGCTCTGCTCCGCTAGTATCTGCTCCTGGTCCATCTCCACAGTCTCCTCTAGAACTTCCTCGGTATCCTCACTATTCACTTCAACTAACTCTACGTTACTATCGTCACCTAACATGCAGACGACTTTATCTTCTACATCACGATTCATCATTTGAATCAACTTTTGATATTCAACTTTCTGTTCATCGCTCATGTTTGCTGGATTGTGATTCCTCAAATGGTAGTTCAAGTGGGAGCTTTGTTTGAAACGTTTTGAGCATATTCCACATTGGAACGGGGAGACGTTGGTGTGGGTCCGCATATGTTGTTTTAGGTGTACGGATTGGCAGAATGTCTTTGAGCAGATGACGCAGCGGTAGGGTTTGACTTTTGTGTGGATCCGTAGATGTTGGTCCAGGCCTGATTTTTGTGTGAATGCCTTTGAGCAGAATGTGCAGGGGAACGGACGGTCTCCGGTATGCATTCGCATGTGTTGTTGAACTCCACCCTGTGGGGAAAAAAATTGTTATGAACTATGGTTTATGTTGAAGAAATACCAGCCAAGTGCGAGTCGGAATCGCTCATCGAGGTTTTTGTTACATAACTTTCACTATTCCCACAAAGCACAGAATATCTCTCTCTTCAATATACTAGTTTATTCAAGTCAAGTCAATATAATTTATTCAATATAGGAGCTTGCAGCATACTTATCAAACGTCAAATCTTTTTTAAAGCTACCACCGCGTCGGAACGTGTTGTCGCTGTAGAGAAGATGCGGCCAGAAACTCTACAACATAACACGACTTAATAACTATTACAATATAAATTCTTAAGCTAAAGTTATGTATACAATAATATGTATACAATAATATTGAAGAGAGAGATAGTGATCTTTGACCTGTTTTTAAAAATAATGCGATTGTTTGACAGTCTCTTATATCAAATGGGAGAGATCCACAGCCGGACTCCATGGACAGTGAAGGAATAGGAGTAAAAGTCAGTAGAGTGGGATTTGTCAGAAGGACGGGAGAAGGAAAAGCGTTCGCGGAGGTGACTAGGAGCAGAAGGATTGTGGAGGGTGTTGTACAGGAGAGATACGATATGAGAGTTCATCGACTAGATGTCTATTAGATATTTTGTAGATATCCTCCCCGAAACATGGTGGACCTGGTCTCCGGGGTCAATCTGCCCCCAAGCGAGCCGCAGGCCGAGCGCTGCAGTACCGACTCGACTCTTATGTATCGGACGGCAGATATTTTCTTCGCGATTTCGAACTTGGGTCCATAGTGAAAGTTGTTCAGTTTGATGGTCTGAAGCACCGCCTTAAGTATTATTAGGGTATTTTGTTACACCCTGTATGTCCTTCTTAATAATGCTGACGGTTTTTAAAAGGATGATCAGACCATCAAACTGAACAACTTTCTCTATGGGACAAACATCGAAATCGCGAATAAAAAATCAGCGACTCCATACAAAACTGCAATCCTACTCGGCCAAAATGTATGGGACAGCAGATTTTCTTTCGTCCGCACAAATTATACACCAGATTTTAAGTGAAACTACTGGTGAAACGTGGATGCTCTGAGATTTCAGAACATCTCTGACTACCCCCTCGGGGAATATAGTCGTGAGCATATACATACATACATACATTTTAAGTGAAATCATAAGCAAACAAACAAAAAAAGTTGCATCAAAATCGGTTCAGTACTTTTTGCGTGATGCTCGAACAAACAACCTGACACACAAACAGACAGACAAAAATTCTAAAAAAGATTGATATGGAGTCACGGACACCTAAAAACCATATCGTAATCTTTTTCATGTAAACATCTTCAATTTACACACACATATCTGTTACAATTTTATAATAGTTTGTCTGGAAGAAATCGGTTACAGTGATAAGACCGCTATTGTACCCTTACGTTCTTTTTATTCTGTTTTTGTTGCTGTATGCTTTTGGTGTGCAAATAAAGAATATTTATGTTATAGTTAACATTCTGTGGTAGTAGCGATGATCGTGATTCAAAGATCATAATCATCACTAGTGCCTCTCACCGATCCCAGCTACCCAATCCGCCGCGTAGCCCCAGCAACGTCCTATTCCGAGGTCCGTACCCCTCTGGGTGCCCCTAGGTCGGTTGCTTTAGTTCATTCATTTGGCTCTGTAGACCCTTCGTGGTCCCTCCAATAATCCGCAGTAAAAAGCAGTAACTGTTCCCTGAGCAACGCTGTATTACAGTCGGGACAATTTAAAAAGCCACATTTGACATCTATTGATACTTCATCAATCATAACCTTGTAACGGCGGGCATAGAATAATATAAATTTTTTCGAAGTTAGAACTGTACAATTGCTTTACTTTTTTTTATTACGATTACATATTTATTGTAATAATGACCAAAGAACGTAATTTTACGATTTACTTTCACTAATAAACCATTCTAAACATAAGAAACAATTTCTGTTCCAAAGAACTGAACGTGGTTACAATGTTGCGTCTGTGAACCCTTTTTCTTTTTTAACACTAGGGATGTAACCCAAAAAAATCGATGTAAAACGTAGTTCCAATAAATCGCGATATTTACATATAATTCGATTCACGTATGTTTGAAATCCGTATCGATTCATTCAACTTTAATCGATGTTTTTAAGCAGGTCATCTCACTATGAAGCTTAAACTGACAGATGTCAAATGTGGCTTATTACATTGTCCCGACTTTAGTCATTTCCAAAAAAAAAAAACACTATTGCCACAGAATGCAGTAGGTACCTGCTGTGTGAAACGCTTGTGGCAGACGTGGCACTCGAAGGGTTTTAGCTTGATGTGGTCGGTGGCCATGTGGTGTGACAGCTCCTTGTTGGTCTGGAAGCCCATGCCGCAAACCTGCGAGTTCAAAACACACTATTTGAGATGCGTGAAACAAGTAATTTTCGTACTTAGTGTCTTGACATAGTCATAGCGTAAATATAATATAGATAAAACCGGCCAAGTGCATGTCAGGCCACGCAGGGTAGGGTTCCGTAGTTGCCCGTCACAATATACGGACTTAGAAGGGGGCTTTTTGTTTTATACTACGATTTAACGGCTAATAAAGTCTCAAAAGTAAATTTTACAAGTTGGTCGACTATTACTCGTTAACTTGTAAAGCCTACTTAGCGGTGATAGTTTTCCTTTTAAATTCGTTATATACTTTCGTGAATTCACGTATCCAGAAACAACCGTTTAGCTGGCAGGGGGGGACACACTTGACTCTTACAAAAATTTTCACTTTAAAGCTTAATATTTCGCTAACGAATCCCTAAATCGAAAAATGGCTTTCCCACACCCATAATATTAAAAGACCTATCCAACGATACCCCACACCATGGGATAGATGAGAAAAAAAAATGCAAAATGAATGCAAATGTAGGGAGGTCCCTAGAAAAAATATTTTTCAAGATTTTATTTTACCACTTTGTCGACGTGATAAATTTGTATACCCATGTCAAATTACAGCTTTCTAGTACTAAAGCGTCTCGCTCGGAGCTAAGCCGCGGACAGACGGACGACGGACATGGCGAAACTATAAGGATTCCTTGTTGACTACGGAACCCTAAAAACGGACATGTATCCGATATATATAATAAATATCTGATATTTTGATATTAATTATAAATATAGGGGCTGCTGCCCGCACGATGAGAAGAAAAAGGTTGTTTTGTTATTCCCTGTATAGCTTGTATGATAATATCAGTGCTAAATTACTTCACATTATAAATTAATGTAATAATAATAAATAATTAATCAGAAATCTATACTAACCTTTGACTAATTATTATAAGGACTAGCCTTGCGGTAGCATTTCCCCTCTGCCACGGTATAAGCACAATTGATCTTGTGCATTTACATTCAATTTTACACCTTATCACTAAACGAGACAGCCTATAATTGCGAAATAATAACTTCGAACTTAGAACGTTTGGGGTTCACACGAGACTACTTTTCATGATTTTTAACATTCAAAATTAGAATCTAACGTTATGGGGAATAAAATCCAAAGTTGCGGATTTCATGTTACCTCGCCCCCCGCAAAAAGTGGCAGAAATGTTTGTTAGTGGAATTACACGCGTAACCAGTCCACATATAAATAGTCAAAGATACTAACAAATCAAATATATCATTTTGTAATCAACTAATTAATGTTTGAATAAAGGGCTATTATTATTATATCTCTAACGGTATTTGACGGGCCGTAGCCCGGACCTTTGGAAGGCTTGCGTGGGGACACAGGTCCAACACGTAGAGGCCCCTTTTTAGACACTTTTATATAAATGAGATGGGATGCACCAACTGTGGTCTATCTCTGAATGCGTTATGGAAACGCATCAGAAGACATGCCACGTTTCGTGCAGAGACTATTGTAGAAAGGACAAAAACTACTCGGGTTATGGGGGTGAACGGGGTGGGCTGGGAAATCTGGCGTTATGACATTTTACACTTCCAACCTGGAGCATAGGTTCCTCTCTTGCAACTCCTGGACGGCCGGTAATGCAAGACAGGAGGTGAGGGCCAAATCAATCCGGGCCCTCTGGAGAATCGGGTCCGTGGTGTCGCCACTCACCAACAGCTCACCACAAGCTTATTATTATTATTAAATTACCTCGCAAGGATACGGCGAGGAGGATTCAGCGCCCGACGCTAGCGGCTTCTCGCACACCTGACACCGCAGTCCCTGCACACAAACATACACTTTATTTGTAAGAGCTATGGTTCATTCGATCAATGTTTACTGCTTTCTCATGTCGTAGAGACACAGAATATTTTGAACATGTCTTTGTGTAGAGAGAATACATGAATTACCAGAAACCATTTTAAGATTACACAAATGTACCATGCCATGGTGGTCCAGTGGCGAGTAACCTTGCCTGCCGTGCAGGAGGCGATGGTTCGATCGCCGTCCAGGCCGACTCGTACCAATAATCGTGAGGAAACCTGCATGCTTCAGTTTCGAGGCATGTATTGTACCCACTGTCCATTACAAGTGGCGACGGGCTCACTCCCCGTCACACTGGACAGTTTCGGTACTAGTGAAACGTGGATGTTCTGTGGTTTCAGAATATCTCTGACTCGGGGCATATAGTGGTGACCTCTCACGAATAAGGGTGAGAGGGAGTGGGCCATACTCCACCACGCGAGCCCAGTGCGTGTTAGTGGAGGTGGAGGCAAGTTAGTGGTCAACTTGCTGTCAGAGAATTTTCAAGCCGCGTTAATAGGCATCTGACCTCGCTTAACAAATAGTTACAACGCCATCTGACGGAACTATCTAAGACCAACTGCATAACGTGCCTTCCGAAAACGCTCGAGATGATATACCACTAAACGGCCACCCATCCAAAAACTGACCGGACCTGACGTTGCTTAACTTCGATGATCGTTTCCAATACCGAAGCTCCACTACGCCAACGAGCGTCTCAGTATATAGGGTCCTTCTTATGCTGACACATTTTTAAGGGGATGATCAGACCGTCAAACTGAACAACTTTCTCTATGGCCCCAACATCGAAATCGCGAAAAAATCATCAGCTGTTCCATACAAAACTGCAGACCTACTCGAGCTAAATTTATGGGACAGCAGATTTTTTTTCGCGATTTCGATGTTGTTACCATAAAGTTGTTCAGTTTGATGGACTGAATATCCCCTTGAAAAAGTGTCAACATATTAAGAAGGACCCTGTTTGTAAGTAAAGTAGATTTATGTTACCTTTCGTCTCCGGGTGTGTTCGTCGCGGAAGTGAACAGAATACTCGCAGCACGAGAAGAATATCTGATGGCAGGTCACGTCAGCCACCAGGGTCGACGGCTGCAGGCACTCGAACGGTCCACTGCGATATAATCATTATAGTTTCTGTTTTTATTACTGCACAGTTTGTTTTAATTGTTTCCTAACGGAGTGACGTCAGAAACAGCGTGGCGGCTAGCGCTTCCGCGCGAAAATTCTAAATTAATATTTCGACTTTGCTAAAATTAGCCGTGGTGGTCCAGTGGCGAGTAACCTTGCCTGCCGTGCAGGAGGCGATGGTTCGATCCTCGTTCAGACCGACTCGTACCAATGAGTTTTTCGGAATTTATGTACGATTTGTAACACCACTGGCTTTTCGGTGAAGGAAAACATCGTGAGGAAACCTGCATGCTTCAATTTCGAGGCATGTATTGTACCCACTGTCCATTATAAGTGGCGACGGGCTCACCCCCCGTCACACTGGATAGAGTTTCGGTACTACTGGTGAAACGTGGATCTGAGGTTTCAGAATATCTCTGACTACCCCCTCGGGGAATATAGTCGTGAGCATATGCTTACTTTATAAAATTAAAATTCTACTGGTTCATAACGATCTCATCCTGAGATATATCCATCCATAGAAAGGAGTAACACCCTATTGTAACTACAACGTGTTAATGAATAAGAGCAAAACCTCATACACCCCAACTGATTTATAACAAAATAATTAGATTGAAACCAAAATTTCATTATTTTTATAGTTAAAATTTAAAGTTATTCGCATTTTAAGTTTTGAGGCAAAAATGATTTGTTATCATTTCAGCAATGAATGAAAGCGCTAATGTGCTCATGTATACATTTTAAGAATCTTGTTTTGGTAGTAAGTAAGGTGAGAGTGCACGAGCGGTGTGTTGAGATCGAATTCAGTAAATTTCAAATTTTACAAACAAATAATTTAATATTTTGAAAAAAAAATCCCTATGTCGAAACCAAGATAATTCAATTCTGCTCTCGATTCCAAACAAACTACTTTCTAGTTTTGCGTTAATTCATTAACACGTTGTATAAGGCGCGGTTTATACAGAAGAGACGTGTGGCGGTGGCGGATAGTCAAAGTAATCTTAACTATTATAAAACTGTAACAGAAGTGTGTCTGTACATTGAAGATATTTACATGAAAAAGATTACAATATGGTTTTTAGGTATGCCAGACTCCAAATGAACCCTTTTTTAGAATTTTTGTCTGTCAGTTTGTTTGTTTGTACGCTTGTAACAGCATCACGCAAAAACTAATGAACCGATTTTGATGAAACTTTTTTTGCTTGATAGCTTATGATCTGACTTAAAATCTGGTATATTATTCGTGCGAACGTAGTCGCGGGTTAACTCTAGTACAATTATAAACCTTATAGTACGTAGCATAGCGTCGTTTTTGTGGAAAAGGAAAATTGCGCCCGCGCCTCCAGGCGACGTCACCTGGAGGCGCGGGCGCAATTTTTCTTTTCGACAAAAACGACGCTATGCTACGTACTATAAGGTTTATATTGTGTTACGTAGATTATCCGCCACCGCCACCGGTCTCTTCTGTATAAACCGTGGCTAATAATATCCTGTAACTACACCGATTTCAGTGCAAATAAATCTTATCTAGATATTCTTCTCGTTTAACCTAAAAGACTTGATGTAAATTTAGTTTTGTGTGTTTAATTTTAGTTTTGCTATTAAATATTTGCACGCCATCCTGTGTGGCAGATTATGTCTATGCGCTATACCTGTAAGTAAGACCTTATTGTACCATATTCTTGCAAATAAATGAGTTCTATTCTATTCTTATACACTTCTTTAGCCGTAAAATAAATCTAGCTCACGTGATAGGCTCCGGCTCCTTGTCCCTCTCCTTCCTGACGGTGGTCACCTTCTCCACGGTCTCCGCTTTCTTCTCCGCCTTCCGTTTTCTCTCCCGCTGCTTGTTCCACCCGGACAATGTTTGTACGGAGCCGTTTGGTTGCTGCAAACATTATTTATCATGTTAAATCATTCACGAATAAGGAATACTGTAATTAGGGAACGTTGTGGTTTGAAGAAGTAGTGGTTAAAGTAGAGAAGGGAATGCTTCGATGGTTTGGACATATTGAAAGGATGAATTAAAGTCGACTTACGAAACAGATATATACGGCGTGTGTGGAAGGAAACATTGGTAGAGGCAGACCTAGGAGAGGATACCTAGACCAGGTCTGGGACGTCATCAAAAAATGCCAGGTTAAAAGTAGCCGAAATCGAAGGGAATGTATGAAAAGATGTATGGACTTAGAGGAAGCAAGAGAGGTGTGTCAGATCCGCCCAAAGTGGAGATCTATAGTTTCTGCCTACCCCTCTGGGAAAAAGGCGTGAGTTTATGTATGTATGTATGTATGTAAATCATTCACTCAACAACTACTGGAGGACGGGTCCGCGCTCAAAAGTGTCCGAACTCAAAAGAGCACTAAAACATATAAAGAGAACCAATTACGAGACAGTCTTCGTTTGATTGGGGTAAACACTACGCAGGTAAAATGAAATAGAATTTAAGCATTTTCAATGTTTTTAGTTGGTTTATATTACTATATGTACTTCGGTTAGTGTAGTTTAGTCTCGGACACTTTATTCGAGAATTTTGTACTAGACCCGGCGTCCATTATTGTGTAGGTCAATGTGTTCAATCAATCATAATAATAATGAACATCGTGAGGAAACCTGCATGCTTCAATTTCGAGGCATGAATTGTACCCACTGTCCATTATAAGTGGCGACGGGCTCACTCCCCGTCACACTGGACATATTTTCGGCGCTACTAGTGAAAAGTAGATATTCTGAGTTTTTAGAATATCTCCTCGGTTTTTTAAGGAGAACCTCAGACCATCAATTTCTCTATTGGATCAACATAGAAATAACGAAAAAAATCTGCTGTTCCATACTAAACTGCAAATCTAGTCGAGCTAAATTTATGGGACGGCAGATTTTTTTTTCGATGTTTTTCCCTTAAAGACAGTTGTTCAGTTTGATGGACCCTGATTTTGTTTATGTCCTCCCTCCAGACTCCCCACTCACCTTAACAATAATATAGCTGACATCCTTTGAAGCCAGGCTCATTAAACTATGAGATTTTTCGTTCTCCTTCTACATAACTCTCTTCTCTTCTCCCCACTCACCTTAACAATAATATAGCTGACATCCTCTGAAGCCAGACTCATTAAACTATGAGATTTTTGTTCTCCTACTGTATAACTCTCTTCTCTTCTGCCTCCAGATTCAACACTCACCTTAACAATAATATAGCTGACATCCTCTGAAGCCAGGCTCATTAAGCTTGGAGCTTTCTCTTTCTCCTGCTTTATAACTCTCTTCTCTTCTGCCTCGAGGGTCTCCCCGCTCATGTAAGCTTCGAAGTGCTCCATCTTGGCATGGTTCCGTAGAGCGATGTCGTTTGAGAACGTCTTGCCGCAAAACTTGCATGATATGCTATCCTCATCTTCTTCTATCGGCTCTTTCTGGAATGGTCAGTGTTTTGTGTTTAGATGGAACAAATTAAGTATTTTTCTTAAATTCAATAATTTGTTACTACATGCAATCAGCGGATCAAATGTTTGTATGAAAAGTATTTTTTTGTGAATTTCCCATTATTTTCCCTTGGGAAAGTTGTTTATTATAATGTATGTGGTTTTGTGGTGGTCTGAGCGATCTGTCAAAATGGCTCTAACGGCTGTCAAAACACAATACCAAATGTGTCAAAAGTTACGGTTCATACATAGTCCAATAATGGTTCAATCAAATCAGCCCACATCAACCCACTGCTGGGCATAGGCCTCCTTTTTGTTGCGCCACTCCTCACGGTCCTGTGCCAATGTGATCCATGTACGACCCACAACCCTTACAATGTCGTCTGACCATCGCATCGGTGGTCTACCCACGGACCTCCTCCGGCAATATCGGAATGGTGGCCAAGAGAAGGAATAATGGTTCAATCATCAAATATTTACCGCGATTGCAGCCCTGCTCTTACCTTAATTTTGACGTTCGGGATAATATTGATAAACTTCACTGGTTGCTGGTTGGCCATGACTGCAGCTGAAAAACGTTACTCAGAATTATTTAAATCATCATCATCACCATCATCATCATCATCATCAGCCCATCATCATCCACTGCTGAACATAGACCTCTCCCAAGGCACGCCACAAAACTCTGTCCTCGGCCTTCCTCATTCAATCGCTCCCCGCTACTTTTTTAGGTCGTCTATCCAGCGGGCAGCAGGGCGTCCCACACTACGCCTACCAGTTCGCGGTCTCCACTCTAGAACTCTGACACCCCACCGGTTGTCAGTTCTTCGGCAGATATGACCAGCCCATTGCCACTTCAGCTTGCTAATTTTTAGAGCTATATCAACCACCTTAGTTCTCTGATGTATCACTTCATTTCTGATGTGATCTCTCAGAGAAACACCGAGCATAGTACTCTCCATAGCTCGCTGAGCTATGAATTGATGAACTAGTCCTATCCATTATTTAAATGGTTTGATGCAAATACGCAGGTTCCTTCTTAAGGGGATGATCAGAACATCAAACTGAACAACTTTGTTGTTTGTTGTTTTTGTGTACAGTAAAGAATCTAAAAACTTTCTCTATGGGACCCATATATTTTGGTAGAATAGGTTTGCAGTGTTGTATGGAACAGACGTTTTCTATGTTAGTTACAAAGAGAAAGTTGTTCAGTTTGATAGTCTAGTCATAACCTGCGACAGAGAAGGATAGGGCATGAAATAATGAGATTCCGTGCTGCCAGATGAAGCTCAACCCTTAATATGCCGACAGTTTTTTAAAAGGGTATGACCAGACTTATCAAACTGAACAACTTTCTCTTTGTTACTAACATAGAAAACGAAGAAAGACGCTATATTAAAATCCCCCACCACATTTTTCTGTTGTCTGTATAGACTAAGTATGTCTGTTTGTGTAGACTATTCTCAGAAATAAAAATTTACTGTGTATTCTGTTTTCTTTCTGTTCTGTGCAATAAATAAACTATTATTATTATGTATCACCACCACTGGCTTTTCGGTGAAGGAAAACATCGTGAGGAAACCTGCATGCTTCAATATCGAGGCATGTATTGTACCCACTGTCCATTAGGTGGCGACGAGCTCACCCCCCGTCACACTGGATAGAGTTTCGGTACTACTGGTGAAACGTGGATGTTCTTAGGTTTCAGAATATCTCTGACTACCCCCTCGGGGAATATAGTCGTGAGCA
The DNA here is from genome assembly GCA_963924505.1 of Agonopterix alstromeriana. NCBI lineage: Eukaryota > Metazoa > Arthropoda > Insecta > Lepidoptera > Depressariidae > Agonopterix > Agonopterix alstromeriana. The sequence continues at coordinate 2,116,659 of OZ004688.1, forward strand.
TATGCCTATGCTATGCCTATTATTATGTATCTCTTGTTGGTATTTCACAGGCCGTAGCTCGGACCTTTGGAAGGCTTGTGTGGTGACACAAGTCCAACACATAGAGGCCCCTTTGAGACCGCTGCACGCGAATGTGAGGGGATGCACCAAGCATGTTCTATATCTGAATACGGTGAATCGGTGCAGAGACTATTGCAGAAAGGACTATTATTATTATTATAGACACTGTAGGAATTTTGATAGTCACTTGATAATCTAGGTCTGCAATGAAAATCGCGGGAAATCTTTACTACCTGGGATTAGTTAATCGCAACTCGAAATAAAGCTAGAAAATTACGTAACACATAATGCAAAATTGTTGGAAATGATTTAATTAATATAATTTAGTACACGAAGTGTATGAAAACTATCTATGAAACAATTTGAAATACGTAAGAATAAAGAAAATGCAAAATCTTACCTAAGCGATATGTTAACGATAAATAGATGTGACGAAGCGGTTCTAACAGTAAATACCATGGAAATTCAACACAATTTGAAATTTTTCGTCTCCCTAACGAAGGAAATGTATAAAATATAAAAATATTGTTCAAAATTATAATCAAAACAGCGGGAAAGGACAAATTGACAAAAATATAACTTTTTAAAAAAAGCTTAGGCTTTGGGTCAAGGCGTAAACAGAAAAAAATTTTATCACATTATCGATTTCTGTAAATAACCTTTTAGATTCATTAAAACGATTTCGTAAAGCGGTATTGGTGATAAATCGATTACAAAATAACGTAAATAAACATAAATACACTCATTTCTTACCTCGAAACAGCCGACTTTTGAGAATAGATTGGCGTTTGTTTTTTTTTATTAAAAAAAAGAAGCCAAAAAAAGAAAAAATTAAAAAGTATGTTTTCAAAAAAATCACAAATGTCACTTTCGGCGGATTACCTTGCTCAAGGAAAACTCAAAAAATCACTGAAATACGGTGAAATTAAGCGGAATAAGAGTTATTTAACGCAAATGCAAGGCGTGGTTTCCCAAATGCGCAACGACGCCATTTTATGAAACCAGTTCAATGCACGCGAACGAAGCTCACCTATTTTTATCCGTCTCAACGTACAAGCGGTACAAGATCCCCGCTCATAAATAACGTTAAAATGCTAATAGGACTATGAACTATATCTATCTCCCTTCCTCTATAGATTATTCTCTAGCTCCTTCTCACTCATAATGCGAAATTTTGTTCCATTAGCATTTGACTTTCTATTCAATCAAATAAAGGCAACGCCACGGCAACGCATATTTTATCGATAATGTTTAAATCGCTATATTTTTCGTAATAAATATTAATAATAATGGCTGTGGTCAAAGCAATGACTATAAAGGAAGCTATAAAGCGCTGGGAAGACAAAACGGGCCTACAAGCTGCAACCGCGACGGACGTAACTTTAATTTTTCAATGGCCACCGATAGAAAAGATGGATAATACATTAGCTTGTCTCGTTAATTGCGAGTAAGTTTATTTCTAAGCCTTGAACAATTATTTTCTAACTAATTACATACTAGAAGTCTAGAACTAACACGACAAACAAACGTCGTGCGCCATATGAGAGTAGGACAAGCGCAGGCAAGTGAGAGAGTTAGGCTGAGATTCAGAGACGATTTTTTTAGTCATAGCTAAGTCTAAGCGTGGCGAATATGTATGGATTTTGACATACGGGAGTTCGAACTATAACTTAAAAAACTTTTCGCCACGCTTAGCAAGACTACAAAAATCGTTTCTGAATCTTAGCCTCAATCTCGGCCTTAGGCCGAGATTCGATTTGTAAGTCATAGTTCGCATAGTCGGACTCCCGTATGTCAAAATCCATACATTTTCGCCACGCTTAGCTCGACCTAAGACCAAAAAAATCGTCTCTGAATCTCGGCCTTAGTGATTTACTATCACAGCGTTGCCGTTGTGATTGTGACGTGAGTGCGCCATGTCGATTTGTTATCGATTGAATCGTGGATTTCCGTTCCGCTAAACCGTAGCCATTGAAGATAAGCGGAGAGGAGAACAGTAAATAACGAAATTTTATTGGTTGTTTACGATTACGACACATCTCTCCTCTTCTCTCCACTTAAGTGGATTCCAGAAGCCGTGATACGGCTGTATCACGTCTTTTATCTCGTTCGTTCGTACGCAAATAGAAAGAGAGCGAAGGTGTGATAGCGCTATATCACGGTGCCATGCTACCTATGCAGGACAAAATGAACACTCGCAAGATGCGAATAGTTTCCTCTTATGCAGCCGTAGTATGGCAGCATGATATGGAATGATTCGGCGCGGCTGGGTGTGCGAGGTTGCATAGAACTTAATATCAAGAATTCGAATGTGGCAATTGTGCATTTGCAAAACATCGCTTGCACGGCCTGCATTCACAGAAAGCAATGTATATGCCAAATCGGTACCCATTCATTGGGTCGGTAATATAAAGCGAGCTTTGTAATTTTGCGTGCATTAATTTATAATTTTCAGAAAGTTAAGTCTTTCGACCAACATGATTGAAAAAGTTTCGGGCCTCAGTAGTTTCAAGAAGTTAAGGATTTTGTCTTTAGGGAGAAATTACATCAAATCGTTCTCTGGGATGGTAAATATAACAAAACCGACCAAGTGTGAGTAGGACTCGCACACTGGGGGTTCCATACCACCATAAACTATTTATACACCAAACAAATTTTTATCCGTGATCCTTAGCGCGAGCTCGACACACTTGGCCGGGTTTTATTATTCGTTATTTTACTTTCAAGCATGCTCTACAAGGTGTTGTAAAAGTAAAATTAAACATTTTAAAACTTTCAAGGGGGTTGTTTAGACCATAAAGCATCGAAATCGCGAAAAAAAAAATCTGCGATCCCATACATTTAGCTCGAGTAGATTTGCAGTTTAGTATGGAACATCAGATGATCATTGATGGTCTAAACATCCCCCTTAGATTTTTATTTGTATTTTTGTAACATTTTGTCTAACAAAGTTTTACTTAATGGCTTTAAATAACTTAATTATTCATGTTTAGGAAGCAATCGCCGATACGCTGGAAGAATTGTGGATTTCATACAATTTGGTGGAAAAGCTGAAAGGGATCAATGTGTTGAGAAACTTGAAGGTTCTGTACATGAGCAATAATCTCGTTAAAGAGTGGAGCGAATTCAATAAACTTCAGGTAGGCGAAAATGTTACATGGGCTTCTATTCCACACAATTCAAAATTGTCCTACCGACTGCGCCAGGCCCATTGTTTGGCGACGTAATAGTTATAATTTTTCTCCCAACTTCTGAAAGATTTTACTTAGACTATCATCATGGTCATTGCTTCGATTCCAGGAGCTACCACATCTAGAAGACCTGTTGTTCGTGGGAAATCCACTATACGACGCATGTGAGCTGGAGGCATGGCGTTCGGAAGCGGCCCGGAGACTTCCCAATCTGAAGAAACTGGATGGAGAGACCGTCCTGAGGGAAGACGACCCGCCGTTGACCGTCGGTGACATGCAGGTGAGTGAAGGTGTCGGATATATGTCCCAAAACTTTCCAACCTGAATATACTTGATGGAGAAACCGTCCTGAGGGAAGACGACCCGCCGTTGACCGTCGGTGACATGCAGGTGAGTGAAGGAGTCGGAAATATGGCCCAAAGACTTCTTAACTTGAAGAAACTGGATGGAGAGACCTTCCTGAGGGAAGACGACCCGCCGTTGACCGTCGGTGACATGCAGGTGAGTGAAGGAGTCGGTAATATGGCTCAAAGACTTCTTAACTTGAAGAAACTTGATAGAGAGACTGTCCTGAGGGAAGACGACCCGCCGTTGACCGCCGGTGACATGCAGGTGAGTGAAGGAGTCGGTAATATGGCCCAAAGACTTCTTAACCTGAAGAAACTTGATAGAGATACCGTCCTGAAGGAAGACGACCCGCCGTTGACCGTCGGTGACATGCAGGTGAGTTAAGGAGTCGGAAACATTGTCATATCCATCAGCTCAATACGACCTTCATCGCGTCGGTGGCGCGTTGCGGGGAAGTATCGTCTCTTTCCCACTCTAGTCGGCGGGGTGTGTAGGAGGGGCGGATCGGACTAAATACAGTCGGAAAAGGAACCAATTCGCCAAATTTTTTCGAGAGTCTGTCTATCCTCTATGTACTTAATTCTTTTTTCAGCCCGACACCGGCGATGGGGTTGAGACATTGGTCAGTGCAGAAACCAACGACTAAGAAAAGCCCCAGTTGTCATCTACACACGAGTAAATTCCGCCACAGAAAAAAAGCTTAAAAACTATATGGAATGAAATATAGGTGATTACAAGATCTGCCCCTCACGTATGATTTTTCAGAGAGCGAACGACGCGCATGCCCAACAAGTATGGAAAGAAGCCTAGTCGCGCACTATAAGATGTATCATACTAGAGGGGATTCGATTCATTCTTAGATTGTTTACAAAGGTTTTTGTTTGCCCATCAGTAAGAAGTAAAATAATTAAATTAAAAAAGTAAATAAAAATGATAAAATAAAAACGAATTAATTTTTTCTATTTACATATCTTGTATAGAATGTGCTAACTTATGACAGTATTAAGAGAGCGTCAGCACTTGAGATGGCGTTTAAACATCCAATACAAGTCACTCCACTTGTCCACTTTAAATGGCAACGGGCTCACTACTCGTCACACTGGACAGAGCTTCGGTACTACTATTGAAGACCATCAAACTGAACAACTTTTTTTATGAGACCAACATCGAAATCGCGAAAAAATATCAGATCTCTCATACATTCGGGTTTTCAGTTTTGTACAGGAACAGCCGATTTTATTTCGTGATTTCGACATTGGCCCCATGGAGAAAGTTGTTCAGTTTGATGTTCTGATCACCCCCTCAAATAATTTATAGAGTGCCAAGGGTGTGACTGTACAAATTATACTTTCATCTAAGGCGCAGTTTATATAGAAGAGACTTGTGGCAGTAACACAATTATAAACCTTATAGTACTTAACATAGCGTCGTTTGGAGAATTACGCCCGCGCCTCCAGGCGACGTCTTAATAATTCTTAATAATAAAAGAAATCTTAATCAATTGTTACGAGTATAACGATCAAAATGGTGGATTCGATGAAGACCATTTGGTATTGGTATTGGTTGAGCGGGCTCATTTTCCGCAACTCGACGTCTTAGGCGCCTATTTTGCGTGAGGTGGGAATGACTATTCTTGCCACCCTAGCTCCTCCAGGAAGCCCACCAGCTTGTTAATGCTGCCGAATGCCTCTGGAAGAGACCCCGGTGATCCGAGGTGTTGTGCTCGATATTGTGCTAGCCCGTTGCATTCTAATAGCACGTGCGCAGCTGTTTCTTCAACCTCCATAAAGACCCTGCACAGCGGACTGTTAGTAACACCAATATTAAAAAGATGTCTGTTAAAAGGACCGTGACCAGTCAGGGCTCCAGTAACAAGTCGTAATTGAGCTCTCCTGAGACGCAAGAGGCCCCTGGTGAGGCGAGGGTTAACCCTTGGTAGAGCGCTTGGTAGTCCGCTGCATCATTGCCACGCGAGTTGCTGTGGCCTTTCATCCATTGCAGGGTGATGTGGTTTCGCTCACATACCTCTGATAGGGTTTTGTGACACTCCAGAACTATGCTTGATGTGATAACATTGCTCTGAAGCGCCATTAGTGTGGTCATACTGTCTGATAGAATTCTGTCGATGAAGACCATCAAACTGATCAACTTTCTGTAGTTATGGGGCCAACATCGAAATCGTGAAAAAACCCGCCGTGTCCGCCGCGCCGTGGTGGTTCTGTGGCGAGTAACCTTGCCTGCCGTGCAGGAGGCGATGGTTCGATCCCCGTCCAGACCGACTCGTACCAATGAGGTTTCCGGAATTTATGAACGATTGTTAACACCACTGGCTTTTCAGGAAAGGAAAACATCGTGAGGAAACCTGCATGCTTCAACTTCGAGGCATTGTATTGTATCCACTGTGCATTACAAGTGGCGACTGGCACACTCCCTGTCACACTGCACTGGACAGAGTTTCGGTACTAGTGAAACGTGGATGTTCTGAGGTTTCAGAATAACTCTGACTACCCCCTCGGGGAATATAGTCGTTAGCATATGCATTCAGTAATCCACACCGCAGCTGTCTCATATATTTGGGTCAGTAGAATTGCAGTTTTGTATGGAACAACTGTTTTTTTTTCGCTATTTCTATATTGTTCCATACTGAAAGTTGTTCAGTTTGATGGTCCGGCCCTTTACGAGATAAGTTGTCTTTGCATGCGCTTATGCTCCGCGCAAAACTGCTCTCCAAAATCGAAAGGCTTTTTAGACTTAATGTTTAATTATTTATGTAAAAATATATTTTCTATTAGTGGAAACCGTACCGAAATCCCTACAACAGTGAATTTGTATTAACTGCCTATACTCCATTCTAAATAGCAATGAAATTTTAAGGCTTATTTGCATTACAGAAACAGATTTGAAACACTTCCTCTCAATTATTCTTAGAACAGCTTTAGTAGCACCCAAGATATTTCGGATAGTATATGTATCCAATAAATTAATTACATTTGGTAATCAGAATTAGCCACAAAGCTAAATAGGAATCGGAAAATCTCGTCGTCCTTATTCGGAATGAAGTACAGTTGTTTCTGATATAAGCCTATACGACAAACGTGGCGGGCAACTTTAAATTATACAGGTGTAACTAATAATTAAGTTGACATGATCATGTTTCCCAAGTTGTCAGAGTTGTGTATGTTGATTGAAAGCAGATTGAAAGATTTGACTAAATTGACAGAGATGTTAGGGTTGAGTTGAACATCATATGGCAGCTAAAATCGTGTTTTTTCAAGCTCTATCCTTTCCTGGGCTAGAGCGAGAAAGGTCTCAGCACTACCGGTGCTGCCGCGTGCGATCTCATTCCCGCTATCTTTCTCGCTCTAGCAAATGACAGAAAAGGATAGAGCGTGAAAAAATGAGATTCCGTGCTGCCAGATGAGGCTCAACCCTTAGGCCGAGATTCAGAGTCGATTTTTTTAGTCTTAGCTCGAGCTAAGCGTGGCGAAAATGTATGGATTGTGACATACGGGAGTCCGAACTATGACTTAAAAAACGTCTCTGAATCTCGGCCTTAGAGACGATTTCTAAGTCATAGTTCGAACTCCAGCATGTCAAAATCCATACATTTTCGCCATACTTAGCTAGACAGCCGTTTATCGATTTAAGGGTCATTCGATATGTGCCAGAAAAATCGATGGTTCTGTCGACGAAGCGTTAAGCGATCTATGATTCTTTCTTTGACTAATTATTATAAGGACTAGCCTTGCGGTAGCATTTCCCCTCTGCCACGGTATAAGCACAATTGATCTTGAGCATTTACATTCAATTTTACACCTTATCACTAAACGAGACAGCCTATAATTGCGAAATAATAACTTCGAACTTAGAACGTTTGGGGTTCACACGAGACTACTTTTCATGATTTTTAACATTCAAAATTAGAATCTAAAGTTATGGGGAATAAAATCCAAAGTTGCGGATTTCATGTTACCTCGCCCCACGCAAAAAGTGTCAGAAATGTTCGTTAGTAAAATTACACGCGTGACCAGTCCACATATAAATAGTCAAAGGATTCTTTCGATCGGTGTTAATAAAGTCAGTAGTTCATTCGACCATTTCGACGAAGCGTTAATCGACCAGCGGAAATTCGATGTCCCGTAGCATAGAAACGAAGTCTGGTGATATTTTCAATACTAACCAATTAAAGTCAATGACAATTTTCAGAAACAATCTAGAAACTAATCTCTCTGCTTGTATGATTTTCATGTCAGTTTTTCGTTAAAATATAGTTTTAGTGCTAGGATTAATTTAAGATTTGTATGGAAATCTTTGAGGCACTGTAACTTTAAAACTATACATTTTAACGAAAATTTGACTTCATAGAAGCATAGAGATTAGTTTCTAGATAATTTCTGAAAAATTACATTTCTTAGGCTCCTTTTCCACTACTCCGGTCCGGCGTCGGATGTCGGAAATAACCTTCAGAAAAATATCGAAAACCGGTCAACGTAGTAGAAAAGCGAGTATAGTAGTGTAATACATTTCTAAAACGGATTGGAAATTATCGTGTACCGGACCGGAGTAGTGGAAAAAGAGCCTAAGTATTGAAACTATCACCAGACTTCATTTATATGGAGCGTGCTCCGAATTATACTCCCTTAAGATTTGCTTATTTTCTCACTATGTAGTACCAACATATGTCTGACCAAACTCGACTTATTCGCACATTTATATTCACACAAAATACATGAAAATGGTTTTTCTCCGGTATGCTGTCTTACATGATCATTCAACGTACATTTACGTGAAGTTTTATAATTACATAAAGAGCACGAATACGGTCTTTCACCGGTATGTATCATCAAATGGGAACTTAAATAGTGTTTTCTGTTACATCTGTAATCGCAGTACGTACACGCATATGGTTTTAATTTGGAATGTGTCTTTATATGCTCGTTTAAATTACTTTTATGACTGCATTTAAAGTTACAGTATGTACATCTGAAAGGTTTTTCTCCAGTATGTTTGCGGACGTGTTTGGCCAAGTTGCTTTGGTTAGAACATTTAAAGGTGCATATTGAACACAAATATGGTTTGCCGCATTCTTCTTTGTTTTTTGATGATGCACTCTTCTTTTTTCTATTGCTTTTTTTTCTTTTCCGTTTCTGTTTTTGTTTCTTCGTCGTTTCGGTGATCTGTGGTTTCTTCGTTGTCATCTGTAATGGAATTTAAAAAGATATGAATGATCTTTTGAGAGTGTATCTTTAAAAAGTATTCTAAGGGGGTGAGGAAGCCCCTCGTTTTTGAGAATGGAGTGAGGGCAATCGAGGCGGAGTCCCTGATTATTATATTCTATTCTATTTTTTAAATATGGCTGCCATCTTGGTATTGATGATTTTGTCTCTAGTATATGTAGCAAAAGTGCTTGACGTTATCTGGTTATACAAATTGTTAATGAATTAACGCAAAACTAGAAAATAGTTTGTTCAGAAACGAGAGCAGAATTGAATTATCATGGTTTCAACATAGGTAATTTTTTTCAAAATATTCAATGACATGTTTGTAAAATTTAGAATTTACTGAACTCGATCTCACCCACCGCTTGGGCACTCTCACCCTACTTACTACCAAAACAAGATTCTTAAAATGTATCCATGAGGAAGTTAGCGCTTTCATTCATTGGTGAAATTATAACAAATAATTTTTGGATGAAAACTTAAACTGTAAATAACTTTAAATTTAATTATAGAACAATGATCTTATTATTGCAATGCAATTATTTTGTTATAAATCAGTTGGGGTGTATGAGGTTTTGCGCTTATTCATTAACACGTTGTATAAGTATTCTGGTGAGTTTTTGGAAAAGAACACTGTACTGGTCTGCAATCGCGGTAAATATTTGGTGATTGAACTGTGACTGGACTACGTAAGAACTATAACTTTTGACACATTTGGTATTGCGCTAATCGCGGTACTGCTCTTGACAGCCGTTAGAGCCGTTTTACCTTAGACTAATCATTATAAGGACTTGCCTTGCGGTAGCATTTCCCATCTGCCACGGTATAAGCACAATTGATCTTGTGCATTTACATTCAATTTTACACCTTATCGCTAAACGAGACAGCCTATAATTGCGAAATAATAACTTCGAACTTAGAACGTTTGGGGTTCACACGAGACTACTTTCATGATTTTTAACATTGAAAATTAGAATCTAAAGTTATGGGGAATAAAATCTAAAGTTGCGGATTTCATGTTACCTCGCCCCCCGCAAAAAGTGGCAGAAATGTTTGTTAGTAGAATTACACGCGTAACCAGTCCACATAACTTAGTGCAATCGGTCTCCTGAGCCACCACTGGAAACTCGTAGTAATAATTATGGTCCCGTTTTCACCCTTCGGGTACGGAACCCTAATTTAATAAAAAGGGTACCAACCTTCGAAATTACTGAAGCAAGCTTGTATCACCTCTGGCCCTATGACCATCTCTTCTTTTATCACGTGATCTGTGTATAAGTCCTTCTCACTCTCCACCTCATAGTTCGACTCTACTTCCGTATTTATATCCACTTCAATTTCTATTTTTATTTCCCCTTTTTCTTCATTTTGGAACCCGGCTTCTTTTTGTGATTTCATGTTTATTGTTAGATTTTTTCAGTGAATGTTTTTTATTAAATCAAAAATTATTTACAACACAATTTAACTTTTCATTTTATAGGCTAGGCAAGTAAATTATTAGTTATTAGTCTGTGAGTGAATATGGCAAATTGTATTGATATCGTAGGTTTGTAAATAAATAATTCCTGATTAAAACACAGATTAATGATATGTACATGCCAGTGGCGGGACAGTGACATTGTGTGTCAAAGTTACGTAGAAAACGACGTCATCTATAGAATTTCCCCGAACCTAAATCTGACAACCAGTTACTTCTTCAACACAGTAGATGTCGTTAAAGTGCAAGTATGGATATTCGGCTTTTTTGGGGTAAAATTACCCTTTTAGGGGTACTTTAATAAGCCGTAATTTATTGTATATTAATCAGTTGTTATAGTAATAAACATGAGTATACAGATTAACATTAAAATAAACAAAAGCACAAATGATTTTAAATTAAAAGGGACCGTCCCTTAAACGCTATGAGAGTATGTTTACTTTTATTATTGAAATAAAAGTATTTGCATACTTTTAAATACGTTTTAAAAAACATCTAAGGGTAATTTATACAATAGCATGTTAAAGTTGGTCCTAGCTACTGGCAACTCTCTTTGTATCAAGATGGCGGAGCTGCGTGTTGCGTGTGGAATGATTGTGTTAAGTTATTTGTGATTCTTTGAAGAATGAGTCCTGTTTCTGCTTCTCGTTTCGAAATGTGACTTTAAAGGGTACCTATTGTATTTTAAAGAGACATTTCAAAGCCGAGGCAGTATATCCATTAAAAGAAAGTAATATTAGGCATACATACCTACCTATACCTACGTATGTATACAGTAATCAGTCAACCGTCCATTGGTTAACTACCAACCAATCAACTGAAGGGGTAATTTGTAATAAGGATAGATGATTTCGATTTGGGTTACTAGAAACCGCGCGAGTAGGTTCTCTTTTCCTTTTGGTATAATTGCTATACTCTTTGAATCTAAGTGTTCTTTGGTACAAACTAAGTGGGACGCTGATAGATAGCTTCCGACATCTATCGGTGATGTTTTGAAGCAATATGTGTTGAAATTTCGGTTCGTATCTAAACTCGAGCGAAAGCGCGCGAAATCTCTCACTACGGCAGCGCAGCGGTAAGGTGTAGCGCGCTATCTCTCCAGTTTAGATACGCACCCAAATTTCAAAACATAGGGCTTCGGGTTGTTGTGACAGATTTTCGAGAGTTTTGCGCAGGAATCCAGACGAAAAGGACGGACTTTGTTTCTTAATTTTCTAAATTAGTTTTTCGTGGCTATTATTGTGTTAATGTGGTGGAATTCGTTTAATAATGTGCCATTCATGGAGAACAATATAGTAAAAGTGAGAAATAATGAAGGCGCTCCCGTTTGATTCAGATTGATCCGCGCGTAAAACTCCCCGAACATTGGAATGTGTGTACCACCCTCGCATTTCAAGAGTTAGGTATTAAGGTTAGGATTAAGTACAAAGAAAAATATAACTAAAGACCACGGCTGTAAGGGCTAGTTCCCATTGCCTTTTCGAAAGGATAAACTACTATAATTAAGATAAACAAAAAACCCGACTGCATAAAAAACCTGTTAACTGAAAAGATAAAAACAAGCTCTATAATCACTAATCAGCTATAACAGCTTTATTTGAGCAAATATAATTTGAATGTTAGTAGGTAGATATCGCAAAAGGGGACCAAGAAGATTTTTGGTGGGTTATTGGTGTGTCCCGCCTGCAATACCTACCTAATAACTTTCAAATTAAATTTGCTCAAATGAAGCTGTTATAGCTGATTAGTGATCTTTTCAGTTAATAGGTTTTTTATGCAGTCGGGTTTTTTGTTTATCTTAATAATTTAGTTTATTTCATACTTTTTAGTCTTGTGTCAAAACGGAAACATAAAAGTACTATAATATTTATATACCCTAATAATAAAATAATATACCCTATGTCACTCTCACGATTTTTACGAATCCAATGACACCTCATACGTAAAAATTCATCAAGCCGTTTGGGCTGTAGGCCGTGCCAAAGAAATAGACATACAAACATACATACATACGCTCGAAAAACATAACCCTCCTGGCGCAGTCGGGTAAAAAAAAAACATAATGCTTCGAAACGTCACCGATAGATGTCGGAAGCTGTCTATCAGCGTTCCACTTTGTTTGTACTAGATAACATTGCATGGGCCTGATTGTGACATTGACATTAGAAATCATAGAGTAACTTATATATCTACTAGCGACCCGCCCCGGCTTCGCACGGGTGCAATGCTGATACTAAATACACTACAGAAAAACTGTGAACGTTGTATATAAAACATAGCGGCCCGCTCCGGCTTCGCACGGGTATAAAATATATAGCCTATGTGATTAAAATCGATTCAGTAGTTTTGATTTATTCATTACTGCCCGTGGCCTGCACGCGTTAAATTTGGAGTAAAACAATCCCCCTTTCCCTATACCATGAAGATTTCCTGCTATCTTTGGAATATGCACGCTCTTGCCGCACCGGGCGGCCGGCCGGTACCGCCGCAAACGCTACGTCCCGCAATTTTTAAATCTGTAATATCTTCGTAAATATTCACTTAAATCATACGGTGTAAAGGGCCATATAGATCTATATTAAATGAACAATGTATTCAAAGTATTTAGTTGGTTAAGGATTAATGCTGTATTGGTTAAAAACGCTTCGAAAATTAGCCATTATTTGTCGTAAAAAGTAAATGACAAAAAAAAGTTATTGTGGGTTATCCATAAGAGATAGACATATACCATCACGGACTTTTCTGTAGACCTTTTCAATGTGTATAATACTTAGTACATTATTTTGATAAAACTCGTAGGGTTCAGCCTGCGTTTGCAATGTAAGCGGAATAAATGTAATTATTTACGACATCACATTAGAAACCTCAAAAATAACAGTACTTCTCCACTATTTAATGGATGTTATTATACATATAAACCTTCCTCTTGAATCACTCTATCTATTAAAAAAAACCGCATCAAAATCCGTTGCGTAGTTTCAAAGATTTAAGCATACAAAGGGACATAGGGACAGAGAAAGCGACTTTGTTTTATACTATGTAGTGATATAGTTAGAAACTATAACATAACCTCAAAAACAAAGAATATTTTAAAGATTTTCCACAAATAATTCACGAAAATATGCTGCTTTATAGTTTATCATAGCGCTTATTACCCATTCCGTTGCATAAACTTGTGTGCAGAATGAGCTCTGAGCTCGGAGATACGGTGGACTCGAACGACGTGAAACCCGAAGTAAAACTCGAAATCAAAATAGAGAAAGAATCTGACGATGAGAGTGAGGTAGACGGTTCAGATAATTTGGTTAAAGAAATTGATATAGTACCGGTGGAGTTTGAGCAAACTGTTCAAAACATAAGAAATGTTGAAGGTTGGTATCATATTTCTGCACCATTGATATCTTAACTGTGGTCCAGTGGCGAGTAACCTTGCCTGCCGCGCAGTAGGCGATGGTTCGATCCCCGTCCAGGCTGACTTGTACCAATGAGTTGTTCAGAATTTATGTACAATTTTGTAACACCACTGGCTTTTCGGTGAAGGAAAACATCGTTTGGAAACCTGCATGCTTCAATTTCGAGGCATGTATTGTACCCACTGTCCATTACAAGCGGCGACGGGCTCACTCCCCGTCACACTGGACAGAGTTTCGGTACTAGTGAAACGTGGATGTTCTGAGGTTTCAGAATATCTCTGACTACCCGCTCGGGAATATAGTCGTGAGCATATAAATGTATCAGAAGCTCAGAATAGATAATAGTATAAAAGTTGTTACAAAAATACAAATAATCATTTAAAGGGGGTGGTTTAGACCATCAAATTGAACAACTTTCACTATGCGAAGAATGTCGAAAAAAAATTGATGTTCCATACTAAACTACAAATCTACTCAAGCTAAATGTATGGGGCCTTTGACTATTAATATGGTTACGCGTGTAATTCTACTAACAAACAGTTCTGCCACTTTTTGCGGGGGGCGAGGTAACATGAAATCAGCAACTTTGGATTTTATTCCCCATAACTTTTGATTCTAATTTTGAATGTTAAAAATCATGAAAAGTAGTCTCGTGTGAACCCCAAACGTTCTAAGTTCGAAGTTATTATTTCACAATTATAGGCTGTCTCGTTTAGTGATAAGGTGTAAAATTGAATGTAAATGCACAAGATCAATTGTGCTTATACCGTGGCAGAGGGGAAATGCTACCGCAAGGCTAGTCCTTATAATAAGTAGTCAAAGTATGGGACAGCAGATTTTTTATTTCAGGATTTCGATGTTGGTCCCATAGGCATTTAGGGCTGTAACTTTTTAACCGTAATAGCTAGACAGTTGAAATTTTCACAGAATATGCGTTATGATGGTGGGTTTGTTAACAATTAATCAAAAAGCTAAAAATTAAGAGAGGTCCTCATACAAGAAACTAGTTTTTACTTTGACAAATTATTAGTACTAGCCTTGCGGTAGCATTTCCCCTCTGCCACGGTATAAGCACAATTGATCTTGTGCATTTACATTCAATTTTACACCTTATCACTAAACGAGACAGCCTATAATTGCGAAATAATAACTTAGAACGTTTGGGGTTCACACGAGACTACTTTTCATGATTTTTAACATTCAAAATTAGAATCTAAAGTTATGGGGAATAAAATCCAAAGTTGCGGATTTCATGTTACCTCTCCCCCCGCAAAAAGTGGCAGAAATGTTTGTTAGTAGAATTACACGCATAACCAGTCCACATATAAATAGTCAAAGAGTTTTTATCAACATTTTTTTTTCTTACTCTATCGTAAAAACGGTAATACATACAAGCATCAAACTTTGTGTGATTATAGAGCAAACTCTTCAGTATTACAACCAATAATAAAAACCTGCTCAGTGTGAATCATTCTCACACTAAAGTACGTAAGTTAATATCTTGTGTGGTGGTGTGGTACGGAACCCTCGGTCCGCGAGTAGCCCGACTCGCACCTGACCAGTTTTTATTTTTGTTTCTGTAGGGTTTCTTTTGTTTTGTTCCCTACAAAAACCAAATTAAAAACCGGTCAATACCGTCCGGCTAGGCCTTCAGGGTGTGCCCTCCATAGCAAAGCAACTGGACAGATTATCAACTGGACAGGACATGTATGGTCGATGACATAACAATAAACTCTTGTACCTTCCCGGGCAGTTCGTACAATTCCTAATTTGTACAGCTGAAATAATAAATAATAAATATCTTCGACATTGTCATACAAATTATCTAGTCACATTTAAAGTATTAGAATCTAGCCTGGACTTGTGTTATGATGACTAGACAACGATATAGAATACATATATACAAACATCCATGACTCGGGTACAAATATTCATATTCATCATACAAATATTTGTCCCTTATGGGATTCGAACCCTCGGCACAGCAGGCAGGTTCACTAAGGACTGTGCTATCGGGCCGTCAAAATTAAACATTGTATTGTATAATTTATAATTTCAGACGAGCCTAAAAGGCTAAACGCAGAGATTAAGGTTGAAAAAACAGATTACGTTCAAATTGAAGTTGAAGAAATTACAAAGGAAGAAAATGTTGTCAAGAAACCACCGGAAAATTACCAAAATTTCTGCACTCCTCATAAATGTACAATCTGTATGCTCGAATGCGTTTCCACCAGTCAATTGAAGATTCATTTACGAGTACATACCGGAGAGAAACCATATTCATGCTCGTTATGTGAATACACGAGTTCGCAGAAAGGTAATTTGGCGAATCACTTACGGACTCACACCAAAGATAAACCGTTTTCCTGTCAGACGTGTGGCTTCCGATGTAAAGCAAAGGACACATTGAATAGACATATTCTGCGTATTCACGGTGAGAAAACTTATTTATGTTCTTTTTAGGGTTCTGTAGTCAAACAAGGAACCCTAATACTTTCGTCCATTCTGTCTGTCTGTATGCCTCGCCTCAATAACTCACTAATTTTTGCTCCTATTGAATCTAAATTTGGCATGAAGATCAAGTTGGCATCTTTTTTTGATCATTTCTCTTTTTTAACCCCCGATGCAAAAGAGGGGTATGCCTATGTCGGTCTGTCTGTCTGTGGCATTGACCAATGGTGGTGGACCGATTTCGATGCGGTTTTTTTAAATAGAAAACTAATTTTTGCGAGTGTTCATAGCTTTGTTTCATGAAAATCGGCTCAGTAGTTTTCATGTACTCGTAACTTTAAAAATTATGAAATAACATTAAATTACAAATTTAATTATGCAGTCGGGTTTTTTGTTTATCTTAATAATTTAGTTTATTTCATATTTTTTAGTCCTATGTCGAAACGAAAACATAAAAGTACTATAATATTTATATATTCGGAATCGTCTAATTACTAGCTTTCATTTGATACCCATATTGTAATTTTTAACAAAAAAAAATTTCTTATTCCCTCCTCTCTTTTTTAATTCTTAGACGCCATCTTGAAATAATATACCCTATGTCACTCTCACGATTTTTATGAATCCAATGATACCTCATACGTTAAAATCCATCAAGCTGTTTAGGCTGTAGGCCGTGCCAAAGAAATAGACATACAAACATACATACATACATACGCCCGAAAAACATAACCCTCCTTCTGGCGCAGTCGGGTAAAAAACCACCAACGCCAAAAACAAACACACAAACATTTAAAAAGAAAAAATAATTCGGTCACCTATTATTTTTGACGTAAGCAAATATATGTTTGGATCAGGTTGGTTACATCCTTTTCCCTGAACATCCATTATTTTACTTCTAAACTCTCTTTAAGATATTTTAGGTCAATTAATGTGTCGGGGACCGCAAGTGATTGTAAAAAATTTAATGGTCATTTCACAGCGGTCCCCTACGTATTAATTTACCTAAAATATCTTAAAAGAGAGTTAAAAGTAAAACATACATTTGCTTACATCAAAAATAATAGGTTACCGAATTAGTTTTCACTTTTTAATTGTTGGTTTTTGGCGTTGTGGGTTTTTTTAAATTTGTAACTAAAAGAAACACATTTTGAAATTTTGACCTTTATTCGCGCAGACCGCAGCGCCATCTATCGATCCCCTAAAAAACCACAGGAAAAATGCTCACTAAAAATAAATAAAATAAAAATTATTTATTTCAGACAAACACAAAAAACTTGAGATAAAAGAAAAAGCAGATCAATCAGAAACTCAAGACTCTCACTGTGAAATAAATACTGAAGAAATCAAACCACCGAATCACACAAAGAAGAAAGTAAAACTGAAATCATTTGAAAACAGCAAACCCTCTAAAAACTATTCATGCACGATCTGCAAACTAAAATTTACTACAAAAAGCAAATTGGCATCTCACTCCCGAACGCACAGCAATGAAAAACGACATCCGTGCCCGTTTTGCAACAACAAATATGCTAAGAGAAAGGAATTAGAGAAGCACATAAATGGACACAGCGAATTTAAACCATACTCTTGTAATAAATGTGGTTACAAGTGCAAAGTGAAGAACTATTTGGTGCGACACGTCTGTATTCATACCGGTATGAAAACATTTGCGTGTTCTGTTTGCGAATTCAAAACTAAAGACCTGCGTAGCTTGGATGTACATATGATAATTCATGGCGGAAGAAAGCCGTATTCTTGTAAATCTTGTAATAAGAAATTTGCGACGTGGAGCGCTTTGGAACGCCATTCCGCAACCATTCAAGATGGCACGAGAATAACTAATGCAGTATGTAGAATTGATGAAGACTAGTAGTGTGATGTCTTGAGGAAGGCCAAGGCACAGAATAGGTAATAGTATATAGTTCTGCATACAGAACGGCCACTCCCCGCCCCCCTCTGACTTCAGATACCCCACCTCACTTCACACATTCTGGGAAACTTGAGGGAAGCCGAGCAAGGGAATGCAGTCAGGCGCGCGCACCCGTAGTATTTGACAACATAAAATTGAGTCTTTTCAGTGCATAAAAAACGTTGAAAAGTTACACTAAATTCACATTTTCAGTAATTCTTCAGCTCAAATATTTTAATAACAGAACGAACAATAAAAAGTAACGAAATGTAGATGATGTTCATACGATGCGTGTTAAGTCAACCCTACACATATGTCAAAGACAATTTGCACCAAGTGCGCATGTGCGGACGCCATCATGTAAAATCTAAAACGTTGTTTGAAGTGCCGGACCTGTGGCCAAGCCACAGATTTCTATTTTATTTTCTTTGGAAGCTGCTGTTACAAATATGAATGGCTAACAGAAAGCCAATCCGCGAGTTTCCAACTAGTCTAATTAACAACTCTTTATCAAACGTCAAAACGCGTGCTTTGTATGAAATATTGTACTAAAAATTGAATAGTGACGTCATTGTTTTTCGTCGTCGTTTTGATACTTTTTATAGTTTATCCAGTTATTAAAAATAGTATTCAAGCAACAGCATTACTGAAAATGTGAGTTTAGCGTTATTTTCAAACAGTTTATTTAATGAGCAGTTAAAACTAAAATATATTTTATGTAGTTAACTCCCCTATTATAAGGTCTCCGCTGATAAAAATAGAATTTACAAAAAACAAAGCAGATCTTAGATAAAGCTTCGGCCAAGGCTGTACGACCAAAGCGACTGTTATAAATCAGTTGGGGTGCATGAGGTTTTGCGCTTATTCATTAACACGCTGTATATATGTCATGTTTACAGTTTATACTTAATTATGTATAGATTGATACCAAATGATCTTTATAATACCTATAAGATCAAAATAAAATAACTTTTAAAATATATTATTTTATTTATTTACACCTCATTGTTTCAACTTTAGTAACATAAAACTAAAATGTTTTATTAAAGTACAAATCTTCACAGAAGGCTTTTTTAAGTTCGTAGTTCGAACCATTGACGAACCAACCACATACACGGCGTATGTATATCAAAAATAGTTAATATCATTAACTTACGTAGGGTCCGCGCTCAAAAGTGTCCGAACCAAAAGAGCACCAAAACGTAAAAAGAGAACCAATTACGCAACAGATGGATAATAATTTCAGCATTTACAATGTTTTTAGTTGGTTTATGTTCTTTGACTAATTATTATAAGGACTAGCCTTGCGGTAGCATTTCCCCTCTGCCACGGTATAAGCACAATTGATCTTGAACATTTACATTCAATTTTACACCTTATCACTAAACGAGACAGCCTATAATTGCGAAATAATAACTTCGAACTTAGAACGTTTGGGGTTCACACGAGACTACTTTTCATGATTTATAACATTCAAAATTAGAATCTAAAGTTATGGGGAGTTAAATCCAAAGTTGCGGATTTCATGTTACCTCGCCCCCCGCAAAAAGTGGCAGAAATGTTTGTTAGTAGAATTACACGCGTAACCAGTCCATATAATAATTAGTCAAAGTTTATATTACTACACGTACAAACGGCGACACATCAAGCTATACAAAACCAACATAAGCTGGCCGCGCGACGTTATACTTTACTCGGCCTACGCGCCGCCAGCTTATTTTGGTTTTGTATAGCTTTGTGTGTCGCCGTGTGTACTTAGGTTTGTGTAGTTTAGTCTCGGACACTTTTTTCGAGAATTTTGTACTAGACTCGGCGTCTATAGTATTCTACGTCAATGGTTAAAATCCATGCTTTTTAGACCCGAAGATGGGGGTAGATAGATAACTCGTTTCAGGGAAGGGGTTGACTTTTTTGCAGCTAGAATTCAATTCAAATTGATTGCACTCCAAAACAGAACAGAACTCTGTCAATTATCTAAGGGTTGAATCTCTTCTGGCAGCACGGAATCGCATTTTTTGACGGTCCATCCTTATCTGTCGTTCAGGAACGACATTTTTAGAAAGATAGCGGGAATGCGATCGCACGCGGCAGCACCGGCAGTGCTAATATTTCTAAGTGCCATGATAGTAACGTTTATTTATTTTAAATCCGTGCCGTGGTGGTCCAGTGGTGAGTAACCTTGCCTGCCGTGCAGGAGGCGATGGTTCGATTCCCGTCCAGGCCGACTCGTACCAATGAGTTTCTCGGAATTTATGAACGGAGCGCTCGTTGGCGTAGTGGAGCTTCGGTATTGGAAACGATCATCGAAGTTAAGCAACGTCAGGTCCGGTCAGTCTTTGGATGGGTGATCTTTTAGTGGTATTTCATCTCGAGCGTTTCCGTGCTTCTGAAGGCACGTTAAGCGGTTGGTCACGGATAGTTCAGTCAGATGGCGTTGTAACTATTCGTTAAGCCAGGTCAGAGGCGTATTAAGGCTGCTTGAAAATTCTCTGACAGCAAGTTGACCACTAACTTGCCTCCACCAACACGCACTGGCCCCGCGTGGTGGAGTATGACCCACTCCCTCTCACCCTTATTCGTGAGAGGAGGCCTTTGCCCTGCAGTGGGATTCTACAGGCTATAACTTACTTTTTTAATGTACGATTTGCAACACCACTGGCTTTTTGGTGAAGGAAAACATCGTGAGGAAACCTGCATGCTTCAATTTCGAGGCATGTATTGTACCCACTGTCCATTACAAGTGGCGACGGGCTCACTACCCGTCACACTGGACAGAGTTTCGGTACTTTCTTCTTATCGTGTGGGCAAGCCCTGGTGTCAGAGTTTTTTCAGACCGCCTTACGACCTCTGACGTGTTTTTTTTTCGGTACTATGTTCTTAGTCATAGTCTCTGACTACCGCCTCGGGGAATATAGTCGTGAGCATAATTATGCTATGCTATTTAGAATTTTTCTGTTCCTTTTATTTTTCCAGCTTCTGTCTCATATTTTATGCCTCTGGCAATACTGAAACAAAATAACAGTGAAATTAGAGAGTTTTCTTGGCGCCATTGCTCTTGCTATGTTTCGTCGTATTTGAAATTCGTAAAAAATTGGTTTTAGTGATATTTGTGACATATTTTCGTGCGGATTGTGTACCAAACAGTTGGGTAAAGCGACCGACGTAACAGGAATCTCAAATAAATACGATAACAGAACATAAGTTTTGGTTCAAGTTAACTCGTACATGGTCATTTTGGCGGCAACGCGCGGGCTTACGACCGACAGATTCATCGTCATCTATCATCCTATCATCAAAATAAAAATAAATGTCTCAAAAGGACTAGTATCCAGAGCCGTTAAAGACGTTATAAAAAAAACAGTGAAATTAGTCAGAACAGCTTTTTATTATACAGGGTGTTACAAAAATACCCCTAAAGAAAAAAGGGTGTTAAAGGGTCTCTTGTAAAGAGTCTATTGACAATGTATTACAACCGTAGTATAATATTATTATTTACCGAAAAAAAAATATCGATAATAAAATAGTAATCGTTGAAGCGCAGCACTATTTTACGGACTGCCGGTAGTTCAAAGACTAAACGGCAGTAGATACGTTGTAAGGTCACCGCGATGTCACTACCTATCTTGTTGGTACTTAATTTTAAAAGATGATTTTTCTCTAAGTTATCTTTATTACTAAAGCTAACATGAATATTAAGACCTATTTATTGCAAATAAAAAACAATAAATAACAGATTCTCATCTACATAACTGCAAATACTAGTATTGGCTTTGACTATTTATATGTGGACTGGTTACGCGTGTAATTCTACTAACAAACATTTCTGCCACTTTTTGCGGGGGGCGAGGTAACATGAAATCCGCAACTTTGGATTTTATTCCCCATAACTTTAGATTCTAATTTTGAATGTTAAAAATCATGAAAAGTGGTCTCGTGTGAACCCCAAACGTTCTAAGTTCGAAGTTATTATTTCCCAATTATAGGCATTCTCGTTTAGTGATAATATGTAAAATTGAATGTAAATGCACAAGATCAATTGTGCTTGTACCGTGGCAGAGGGGAAATACTACCGCAAGGCTAGTCCTTATAATAATTAGTCAAAGAGTATTGGCTATGTGCGAAGTGGTGATGGGAACTGAAAATTGATCGCAGCGCCCGGGGTGGCAGAAATGTGTACTTTTGTCGGACAAGCTGTGTAAAATATGCTTGAATCTATGCAAATCCACACACTAACTCAACACGAAATCTCCAAAACGGTAAAGACTACAAACTTAAAATTTGGCATGGAAGTTTTATTGGCATCTAGGTGCTCACTAAAAAGGTTTTTGAAATGTTATCTCCAAAGGTGTGAAAACCGGGATAAAAGTCTGTACGGAACGGCACTGCAAATGTCGTGGATTCTAGCAAATAGGTATTTTAAAATTTTTAATATCGATGAATTTATGTACGATTTGTAACACCACTGGCTTTTCGGTGAAGGAAAACATCGTGAGGAAACCTGCATGCTTCAATTTCGAGGCATGCATTGTACCCACTGTCCATTATGTGGCGACGGGCTCACCCCCCGTCACACTGGACAGAGTTTCGGTACTAGTGAAACGTGGATGTTCTGAGGTTTCAGAATATCTCTGACTCTCGGGGAATATAGTCGTGAGCATATGCTGAAAGATTTAAGTAAATAAAAGATGTATTATGGAAACAGAATTGCCAAGTTACTAATACACCAATCTCTGTCTATAACCAATTCGTAGAACGGAGAAAAGTCGAGCCCGCTTCGCTCGCTCTAAGGTTCTGTTTTAGTTACGAGTACTGTGTCCCAGCTAAGACGTGGTGCTAAAAATTGCGAGCTTGCTTCGCTCGACTAATACCTACCTTTTACTTAGGTAAAAGCTTAATCTTAACTATTATAAAACTGTAACAGAAGTGTGTCAGTACAATGAAGATATTTACATGAAAAAGATTACGATATGGTTTTTAGGTATCCCGGACTCCAAATCAACCTTTTTTAGAATTTTTGTCAGTCTTTTTGTTTGTTTGTTTGTAACAGCATCACGCAAAAACTGCGGAACCGTTTTAGATGAAACGTTTTTTGTTATATAGCTTATGATCTGACTTAAAATCTGGTATATTATTTGTGCGGACAAAGTCGCGGGTTATCAAAGATAAAAACATTACCGTTTTGGTCAGAAGATCCAAGCTCGTAGCAATCGACTTTAGATACTTCAGCCTTTCAAAATCGGCCCTCCGCCGTTTTCTTACCCTCATTACTCGGTCTGCAAACAAATTTTGTCTATTTAGGGGACCACAGGTTCAGACGAATATTTTCTATGAGAAACGCGATTGCCCAGCCCTCCGAAAAATGCGTGTGTGCCGTATTTTCGATTAAAAAGAATTAATAAAAGTACTTTTTATAGATTTTTTTATGATTTCACTAGATAAACTTATGGTGAATATGTTAGTAGAAATACCAAAAATTTGAAACTATTTTAACTTCGTCTAAAACGAGTAAAATATTTAAAAAATACATGAAAATCTATGTGACGATTTTCTATAGAGTGAAGTAATTCTAATCGTGTATTCAATTTATGATTTCATTAGATAAACTATCCAAGAATGCTGAGGTATGACTTTGGTTTCGGTAAATTGTATAAATGTAGAATAAAAGATGCCTCCAAGGTATTTCGTCCTACTATTGCGCCTTAAGCTAAAATGGTACAGAAAAGGCATAAAGCGAAGGTACGGAACAGGAGCTGAGCAGGCATGATGGTGCCGCTTCAAAACTTTCATACTAAATTTATGAGTATTACATACTTGAGTATAATTGACAACATTGCATTTATCATTTGGTAGTGAAATACGAAAACCGTTTCGAGATTTTTGGATGCTTATCATGATACATATTTTATTTATTTTTTAATGTAATAGTGTTAAAAATGATTTGAAAAAACATTAAATAATGCGGAGGTAGGCATCATCCATCAGATATCCTATGCTTTCTGATGTAACAGGTAATTAAAAAAATATATATTACTACGGAACATACATAGTCTGTCTATAAAGTCTTGACACGAATGTTTGAATTACAGCATTTTAGTATGGTGGTGTTGCCAGGTTATGCGTGATTTTGACGTTCTTGCGTGGAGGCAGCGCCCTCATTTTCTTTTTGTCAAGACTTTTTGGACAGGCTGACTGTAACCTACGTAATTTTTTTTTTAATGCTTTGCAAAGGTATTATTGTCATACAGCCTACGAAACGAAAGAAAACTAGGAAAATAGTCGCGCTGCAAGTCTGACGGAGGGTGGACGCGTGCGTGGTGGCCTCTCTTAGGCTTGCACGTGGCTTGCACCGCCATTTTGTGAAGCTCTTTTGTGTTTTAATCATAAAACAATTACTTGAGATTATAAACTACTTGACATTGGCAGAATTGCCGCGCTAGACGCAAGCAACCGGCCATTAATTAAGAAAAATAGTAAAAATAGTAACTAGGAAAAAAATAAAAATACGGGTCTCTTAATCTTAATTAACAGTAAACTATCCATAAAATAGTTATCAATTCACGACAAGCCGCGCCGCTTTCATAAATATTGTATGAAAAAATTTTTAAGCGGCTCTATGCGGCACAATGCCTGCGCCGTACCTTCGCCTTATACCTTTTCTGTATAATTTGTCCCTTAGATTTGTAGGATCCCGTACCCAAAGGCGACCTTGTGAAGGCGTTGTATGAGGGTAGCGCAGGACTGGTCGCTGTGGCGATCCTTGAGGGAGGCATATGCCCAGCAGTGGATAGGCTGATATGATGATGATGTATAGTGAAAGTTTTCCAGTTTGATGATTTAAACCACCCCATTAAATATTACTACACTACTACATCGACTCTCGAAGCGCTCGTTGTGTAGCTCCGGTATTGGAAACGATCACCGAAGTTACGCAATGTCAGATTCGGTCAGTCTTTGGATGGGTGACCGTTTAGTGGTATTTCATCTCTAGCGTTTCCGTGCTTCAGAATGCACGTTAAGCAGTTGGTCTCGGATATTTCTGTCAGATGGCGTTGTAACTATTCATTAAGCCAGGTCAGAAGGCCTATTAAGTCGGCTTGAAAATTCTCTGACAGTAAGTTGACCACTAACTTGCCTCCACCAACACGCACTGGGCCCGCATGGTTGGAGTATGGCCCACTCCCTCTCATCCTTACTCGTGAGAGAAGGCCTTTGCCCTGCAGTGGGATTCTACACGCTATAACTTAGTTATTATTATTATTTGTTTCTGAGGGCTTGGTCAGTGACCAATAGCTACCGCGACCTGAACAGATCTATTGTAGCTGTCACCCTTGACCTAAAGGTCATTTCCTAGACCCACGGGCTTCATGAACCGTGTTATGCTTTTGGACGGGAGGTCCCTAATGTCATTGGGTGTTACCACGTACCCACCCAGATGGCGACTCCTGCTGTGAATGAGCACTTCGCATTCGCAGAGGTGTATGGGCGTTTCCTCTGCTTCACAGCAGAATCTGCAAGTGGGTGAATCTACAAGCCCCATTCTGTGTAGATGTTTGTTTAACTTGCAGTGTCCTGTTAAGGCTCGTACTAAGAGCTTTAAGTCGCTGCGGTTTGAATTGATGGCTTCCGAGGTATGTCTGTTTGAGAAGTTTATTACTTACTTAGTGCATCGACTATTTTGTTACATCCTGTAGATGAGGTTAACGATGCCAAAAAAGGACTCACTTGGGTCTGATGATGGAGATGGAACCTGCCCCGATGCACTTGGCACTAGCGAAGCTCCCGAATGCGGTTCACTTAGCATTAGGGAACCTGCCGCTTGTGATTCACTTGGCACTAGGAAAGCTGCCGCATTCGGATCACTTGGCATTGGGAAAGCTGCCGCATTCGGTTCACTTGGCATCGGGGAAGCTGCCGTATTTGTAACCTGTAGATGAGGTTAACGATACCAAAAAGGACTCACTTGGATCTGATGACGGAGATGGAACCTGCCCCGATACACTTGGCACTAGCGAAGCTGCGGCTTGTGATTCACTTGGCACTAGGAAAGCTGCCGCATTCGGATCACTTGGCATTGGGAAAGCTGCCGCATTCGGTTCACTTGACATTGGAGATGCCGTCGCATTCGGATCACTTGGCATTGGGAAAGCTGCCGCATTCGGTTCACTTGACATTGGAGATGCCGTCGCATTCGGATCACTTGGCATTGGAGATGCCGTCGCATTCGGTTCACTTGGCAATGGGAAAGCTGCAGCATTCGGTTCACTTGGCACTGGGAAAGTTGCAGCATTCGGTTCACTCGGCATTGGGGCTGATGTCGCATGTGACTCACTTGGCACTGGAGAAGCTGAATTCGATTCACTTGGCACTGGAGAAGCTTCTTTAGGTTCACTTTTCACTGCTAGAGGCAAGAATTCAACCTCAATAATACTACCGGGGTCACACTGAAAGTTAAAAACATTTAGGCGTGAGAGTTTGCTTGGCGCCATTGCTCTTGCTGTGTTTCGTCGTATTTGAAATTCGTAAAAAAATTGTTTTTGTGATATTTGTATTTGTGACATAATTTCGTGCGGATTGTGTACCAAACCGTTGCATAAAGTGACCGACGTAACAGGAATCTCAAATAAATACGATAACAGAAGAAAGAGAATCTGTGGTCGATTTCGTAAGCTCGAGCGTTAACTTGAACCAAAACTTATGTTCTGTTATAGTATTTATTTGAGATTCCTGTTACGTCGGTCGCTTTACACAACTGTTTGGTACACAATCCGCACGAAATTATGTCACAAATATCACTACAACCAAATTTTTACGAATTTCAAATACGACGAAACATAGCAAGAGCAATGGCGCCAAGCAAACTCCTTGCATAATGTCTGACATGAGGTGTTGCCAATGGATAAATTATTCACTATCAATAATTACGCAGGAACACCGAAATTTTTAGTTTGTTATACATAAATGAACATTAACTGTACAAAAACTCGATGAATTCTAAGTATCACAAAGTATTTCATATAAAAACCATCTTATACTTATTAATAAATCAAAAAATTTCTCCCTTAAAATAGGGATTCGAGAAAAACATTGAACACTTTCGAGATGACAGCTCAATGAGCACGATTGAAACGCCATCCTACCAGTGTCTAACTACTTTTTTTTAATGAAAGTGCCTCATGAAAGTAAAAAAAAAAAATTTTACACAATCTAGAAACCAATATTTGTGTACCCTGTCCTAAGAGGAAGGATCTCCATAGAGTCCGCATAAATTTACGATTGTAGTTGGTCTCTTTTGTCTTTAATAGTAGAAGGAGATGGAACTATAGATATTTGTTTATGCGGCTATCCACTTTTTTTTGAGCTAGTGTGTGTGAAAAGTGACCGTAAACATAAGGCCATATGTCACTTGGTGCCTTTTGTCCATACTACTTGACACCACACACTCAAACCTAAACGTCAAAAAAAGTGGACACTTTACAATTGGTTTGGCTCACTCTAGTCTTAAAGAGAGATCCTTCCTGTTAGACCCTGTCAGATTTCTGTTTAAATATATAGGGTCCTTCTTAATATGTTGACACTTTTTAAGGGAATGACCAGACCGTCAAACTGGACAACTTTCTCTATGGCACCAACAACGAAAACGAGAAAAAAAGTTGTTCAGTTTAATGGTCTGATCATCCCCTTAAAAAAGTGTCAGCATATGAAAAGGACCCTGTATACAACGTGTTAATGAATTAGCGCAAAACTAGAAAGTAGTTTGTTTAGAATCGAGAGCAGAATCGAATTGTCATGTTTTCAACATAGGTATTTTTTATCCAAATATTAAATAATTTGTTTAAAATGTATTGAACCCGATGTCAACCCACCGCACGGGCACACTCACCTACCTACTACCAAAACAAGATTCTTAAAATGTATCCATGAGTTCGTTAGCGCTTTCATTAATTGCTGAAATGATAACAAATCATTTTTGCCTCAAAACTTAAAATACGAATAACTTTAAATTTTAAGTATCTAAATAATAAAATTATTGTTTCAATCTTATTATTTTATTATAAATCAGTTGTGGTGTATGAGGTTTTGCGCTTATTCATTAACACGTTGTATATTCAAAGTTACCATTATTTTGACGGAAATCTGACAATGTGCCGACCACAGAGAAATGAGACGCTTCCCTTAGGATACCGACACAGACAATGGTTTCCGGTTCTAGATCGTGTATTAAAAATGTCAACGACTTCAATTGTTAATGAAAATAGGACAGAACTTTGTTTGTAAGCAGCGTAACTTCTCAAATCCCTCATTCACACGAATAGTTACGTTACGTTAGTTTACTGTTTATTTTTTGGTGTAAAGTAAAGAATATTTGATTGTTTGATTGAATAGTTACCTCAAATGTCATGCTGTCTGAACCATATCCACTGTTACCCATAGCCAGGGGGTCGACTTCGTTGAGAAAGAAAGTGTTTATCACCCTCTCCTCCAGAGGGCTCAAGATATAACCGTGGTTAGGTCCGTTGCGTTGCAGGCTAGCATTCTTCTGAGCAAACTTTACTCTTACTCGGTGCTTATAGTCATTCCATACCTGAAAATTTAGATTAAAATCAGGGTTCGCATACTATATTCCCCGAGGGTACCCTCGGGGAATATAGTCGTGAGCATATACTCAGAGTCATATACTCTGAGATAGAGTCAGAGATATTCTGAAACCTCAGAACATCCACGTTTCACCAGTAGTACCGAAACTCTGTTCAATGTGACGGGGGGTGAGCCCGTCGCCACATAATGGACAGTGGGTACAACACATGCCCCGAAATTGAAGCCTGCAGGTTTCCTCACGATGATTTTCCTTAACCGAAAAGCCAGTGGTGTTACAAATCGTACATAAATTCCGAAAACTCATTGGTATGAGTCGGTCTGGACGGGGATCGAACCATCGCCTCCTGCACGGCAGGTAAGGTTACTCGCCACTGGACCACCACGGCATGCGTGACGAAACGTGTTGCGGATTATTTATTTGCGCAATAAATGTTTTTTTACTACGAAAGTTAAGTACATACTTTAGTCCACTCCTTTGCTGTTCTCGGGGGTCCCTCGGCGTTAAGGATCTTGGCACACTTGCGCCACAGCTCGTCGGCAGCTGCACGTCCCTCCTTCGATCTGGTGGTCCGACTGAGGGCCAGGTCTTGATGAGGCTCAAGGAAATCCAGCATCAGCTCCATTTGACGGACTGTGTTACACTTTCTTCCGCTCTTCTCTTCCATTTCCTGAAGGACATCAGATTCAGATAGTACATTATTTCTCCTGTGTGGTGAAACTCAGACGAGAGGAGTTATGAGGCGTCTTAGTCGTGGTTTATACAGAAGAGACGTGTGGTGGTGGCGGATAGTCAGAGTAACACAATACAGGGTGTTGGCAACACCAACATAAAATGTAGTAATTAAAAGAGAGTTTGCTTGGCGCCATTGCTCTTGCTGTGTTTCGTGTTATTTGAAATTCGTATGAAATTGGTTTTAGTGATATTTGCGACATAATTTCGTGCGGATTGTGTACCAAACAGTTGCGTAAAGCGACCGACGTAACAGGAATCTCAAATAAATACGATAACAGAACATACGTTTTGGTTCAAGTTAACTCGTACATGGTCATTTTGGCGGCAACGCGCGAGCTTACGAAATCGACCACAGATTCATCGTCATCTATCATCCCATCATCAAAATAAAGAATTTAAAGAAAAAAAATAACGAATGGCTCAAAAAGACTAGTATCCAGAGCCGTTAAAGACATTATATAAAATAAATAATTATGTAGTAATAAAAAAATTGTATTTCCGTTTCCGTCTTCTATATTGGTACGGTGCTTGTGCGTGTAAATAACTAAGTATAGCATAAGCATATGCTCACGACTATATTCGTCGAGGGGGTAGTCAGAGATATTCTGAAACCTCGGAACATCATGTTTCACCAGTAATACCGAAACTCTGTCCAGGGTGACGGGGGGTGAGCCCTTTGCCACTTGTAATGGACAGTGGGTACAATATATGCCTCGAAATTTAAGCATGCAGGTTTCCTCACGATGTTTTCCTTCACCGAAAAGCCAGTGGTGTTACAAATCGTACACAAATTCCGATTCATTGGTACGAGTCGGCCTGGACGGGGTCGAAACATCGCCTCCTGCACGGCAGGCAAGGTTACTCGCCACTGGACCACCACGGCTTTTTTAACTAACGTAAAAATCACTAAAATAAACCTCCAGTGCTGCAAATAAGACTTTCCTTTACATGGAACCACTCCTTTTCTGGTGGCAACCAGAAAAAACTACAGTCCACTAAAACCTCTCCAGCGGAGCCGAATAAAACACCGGTAGGCCACGTTCCCTACACAGGGAGTTAGGGAAAACAGTTGCATTACTTAAAGAGGATATGTGAAAAAAATAGGATTCTTCAAAGCATCATATATCATGAAGTACTAACAGTAGGAGTATGATTTATGGATATGTGTAAATTGAACATATAATTGAAGTTTTGATTAGAGCCAAAACACGATTAAGATACATTTTCTCGATACAAAAATAAGCCAAAGTAGCCTCCGTCTTTATCGATAAACGCTTGGAGCTGCTAAACAGTGAAAAATAGAAACACGAGACTTGATTTAAAAAAAAGAGATTGATATTTTATAAATTTTGATTAGAGCAGAAATGAACTTACATAAATAGTAAAATCATAATTAAATAAAGTTTGTTTTACGCAAGCGTCGTAACAGGCGCGCGCGCCGCCCTGTCTCTTTCTCTCGCATCAGGCAGTAATATAAGCTATCACGCGCCCATTTCACTTCAATTATTTTTCGACATAGGCCCTTAAGGGGTGTTATTATTTCTTTATAAATCAGTTGGGGTGTATGAGGTTTTGAGCTTATTTATTAATGTTGTATAAGATATCAAAGTCAACAAGCAAATACCTGTTGATTTTTTTTTACCGTTCCGAACTTTTTGTTGTTAGACCATCAAACTGAACAACTTTTACTATGGAAGCAAACCTGAATTCGTAAAAAAAAATTGGCTGTCTAATACATTTGAGTGTAGTAGACATTGCAGTTTAGTATGGAACAGCAGATTTTTTTTTGCTATTTCATGTTTGGTCCCATTATAAAAGTTGTTCAGTTTGATGGTTTGAACTACCCCTGAATGTGTCGGACTGGTAAAAAAAAATTCCGGTATACAGGGTCCTTTTTAATATGCTGACACTTTTTTAATAGGATGATCAAACCGTCAAACTGAAAAACTTTCTCTATGGCACCTACATCGAAATCGCGAAAAGATTTTTTTTCGCGATTTCGACGTTGGTGCCATAGAGAAAGTTTTTCAGTTTGACGGTTTGATCGTAATTAAAAAATAGTGCTCTTTGTCAATCGATACGAAAAGATACCTGATTTGATTCATATGTGATGTCTGAACCATACTCCGAAGCTGAACCATCTTTTGTGGTCAATTCCTCCTTAATAATGTATGTATTGATCACTCTCTCCTCTAGTGGGCTCAGAATGGGAGCACTATTTGGCCCATCACGTTGTAAGCAGGCGTTCCTGTTAGCAAACTTTGATCTCATCCGATGTTTAAAGTCATTCCATACCTGGAAATATTGTTAAGTAAATCTTTATTGTGGACAGATTTAGGCGCGGTTTATACAGAAGAGACGTGTGGCGGTGGCGGATAGTCAAAGTAACACAATTATAAACCTTATAGTACGTAGCATAGCGTCGTTTGGAGAATTACGACCGCGCCTCCAGGCGACGTCACCTGGAGGCGCGGGCGCGATTCTCCTTTACGACAAAGATGACGATATGCTAAGTTCTATAAGGTTTATATTGTGTTACTTAGATTATCCGCCACCGCCACACGTCTCTTCTGTATAAACCGTGGCTTAGGTTTAACATTGAAAGGAGTGTAGATAGTTCATACGAAAGAGTGCTAGCGACTCAATTATGAGGCGGCGGTTCGATTCCTGTCCTGTACCAATAAGTTCTATGGAATTTATAACATAGCATAGCATATGCTTACGACTATTTTCCCCAAAAGGGGTAATCAGAGATATTCTGAAACCACAGAACATTTCACTAGTACCGAAGCTCTGTCCAATGTGACGGGGAGTGAGCCCGTCGCCACTTGTAATGGACAGTGGGTACAATACATGCCTTGAAATTAAAGCATGCAGGTTTCCTCATGATGTTTTCGTTCACCGAAAAGCCAGTGGTGTTACAAATCGTACATAAATTCCGAAAAACTCATTGGTATGAGTCGGTCTGGACGGGGATTGAACCATCGCCTCCTGCACGGCAGGCAAGGTTACTTGCCACTGAACCACCACGGCTTTTTTTCTTATTCTCTTCTTTTCTCTCTTAATCTTTAATTTGAAATACCTTAGACCACTGTTTAGCTGATCTCGTGGGTCCCTCCTTGTTAAGAATATTTGCACACTCAAGCCATAGTTTCTCGGCGACTGCTCGACACTCCACAGATCTTCTACGTCCAATAGCGAGGTCTTGGTGGGATTCAAGAAAGTCCAACATTAGTTCCATTTGCCGTAGTGCAACACCGGCCTTTCTGCGCGGGAATTCCATTTCCTATAGGATATCAGATAACAAAATATATGTAAATTAATAAATTTTCGACATTGTCACAGAATAGATAATGGTATATACAACATGTTAATGAATAAGATTATTTTAATTCAATTTATTATAACCTCACAACTTCTAATTTCTTTCTCAAAATCAAGGGTTCTCCTCAACCTTCCCCCATTTTTGGGGTGTAAATGGGGGAACCCTCCTTCCCCCCTAAATTGGTGCCACAAGATACTAAAACCGATCCTTTTATCTTACCTTTATTAAGTATTTTAGGTATTTTGGGAGTATAAATGTAAAAACTGCGACACTGCCTTCTAAATTAGTCTTTGATTGCCTTCTCAGAGTCTTTTAACAGCCAGTTTTGAGCGTTTTAATTATATGCTAAAAGTTTGCTACAAGATTTGCTTAAAATAATATTAATATTAAATTACCCAAACGCAAAACTTTAAGTTTTGAGTTAATCGGCCACAGATTCCACCAAGGATAGCTGAACGACAGATGCGACAGTAAAATTTGCACTTAGTTCCAACATTTCCGTTTTGGCGCTACTGTCGTCAAGCTAGTTTGTAAGAACTTGTAGTTTTACCAATGAGTTTTTCGGAATTTATGTACGATTTGTAACACCACTGGCTTTTCGGTGAAGGAAAACATCGTGAGGAAACCTGCATGCTTCAATTTCGAGGCATGTGTTGTACCCACTGTCCATTATAAGTGGCGACGGGCTCACCCCCCGTCGTACTGGACAGAGTTTCGGTACTATTGGTGAAACGTAGATGTTCTAAGGTTTCAGAATATCTCTGACACCCCCTCGGGGAATATAGTCGTGAGCTTATGCTTGCAGTTATAGGCACAGAATAAATACTAATACCTACCGGTACAGAAGGATCACTTCGAAAACAGATTTAAATAAATAGCGACTCTCTGCGCACAGCAATAAGGTCCAAAGTTATTCGCACCCGTTTGTACAATTCGCGAATAACCTACCAAACGTCACAACGATGCGTTTGGTAGGTGCTATCATAAATGAACCGAGTCATTAGGCATGAAAGCTGCCTTTACATAGTCTCCCTCTTTCATTCTTTTACGAGCTGGTCACCTGACATCGCTAGGGTTTTCAAGTTTCGCATTGACTACTCACAAAATGACAATGAAACAACACGGCATAACGCTGCTGTTGCTATAAGTTCAATATGGCGTCCTAGCATTGTCCAATGATGACGTTTCATGAGGGAAAATGTGACTTCAGCGGGGTTTTAGGCGCGAATTTGTTAGCTACGTTTGGTGTCCTCATATTTCATCGAATTTTTATTTTTTATAGTGAGTTTTGGTTCGTAAATTTGGTGTTGCTTTGCGTAACAAAGTGTCGTGCAAGTGAACAATATACATTTCTGTGAAATATTATGGTGTATGGGTCGTAAACAGGAAAAGTGTTCCGTCATTTGTAGCGCGGCAAAGCGGTCGGTTCACTTCTTTCCTGTGGACTTCTCTGCGTTTCGTTCGTCTTTCAGTTGTCTCCAAAAACTCCAAAGAAGCGTCAAAACGTCGAACACCAACGTTTTAATTGCTATAAATAAGATAATTTTATTAAAGACATCGGCTGTATGGGATGTGTAGTGTACAGCAATAAAGAGTAGTTAATGTGGAAAGCGCCGTTAGCGCCATCTATCGGCAGGTGCGGTCTATGGTGAATATCTATCGTGCATTCGCTTGGTATTCACTCACCGACCGCCGTGCCGTGCGGACGTACGCCTAGCCACATTCACTAGTGAATACTATATCTGTGTTTTATTATTATACATCAACCTCAACCAACCCTGTAGAAAAGGTGTATTCTACATTGGCGACGACGGGATTCGAAATTCACGTGAGTAAAGTGCTTATTAGTTTGTTGAGTGTTGAAAAATTTTAAAATTCAAATTGCGTTTGCGTATAAACGCCACTAAGCGTTTTATTTATTTGCTACACAATCGAAGACGGTGTCTGCTAGCGTTGTTTTGTTTGTTGCCTACAGTTACACAGTGTTAAAAACAAATATTTCAAAAAGAAAAGTAAATATAGTTTTCAATCCCGATTGGAACTCGATTTGATTTGATTATGCTCACGACTGTATTCCCCGTAGGGGTGGTCAGAGTTATTCTGAATGAAGCCTCGGAACGTCCACGTTTCGCTAGTGGTCTGTCGAGCTCTGTCGAGTGTGACGGGAAGTGAGTGAACCGAGCCGTTAAATCGATTTATTTGGAATTACCTACATACTGTGTTTCTTTTCCCGGATGTCGACTGCCGAGTGCTGGAGGAAAGAGGGGAGACTCGAGACAGGAGGAAGGTGTGGGAAAACACGTGACGACTACGCCTACGATGAACAAACGAACGCCAGCTGTGGACATCAATCTTTAAGGTCACGTGATCATTCCTTATTCTTCTTATCGAGTTTTTCAGACCGCCTTACGGCCTTACATGGGTTTTTGTAACGAGTACTACCGTGAGAGATAGTAGCCGAAACCAACGGCTTAACGTGCCATCCGAAGCACGGAATCATCTTTCTTTTTAGACAATGAGGTGATTCGGCCTGCAATGTCCTAACCAACTGGGGAGGAACGCACGAATTGAGATGTCACTAGGTGTCCCCCGTGGGAATCGAACAGGCTAGTCATGTTGTAGTGTAACCATGATATGCTAAGTGAGTTTATTTCGATAGCTATTTATGCCTAGTGACGCATTACGAAATTATGCCAATGTTTATGCCATAATACCAGATTGGCGTAGAATTAAGCATTCTGCGTATTGACCATTATGCGGATCGAACATTCTACGTATTAATATTCTACGGATCGAACATTCTGCATAATGAACATACAGATTTCACAAAATCAAAATAGTAATCGTCTGTTCTATTTCAATTCAAACCTCAATTGTACCAACATAATTTGTTACCGGAACTTATTTGTCGTATCCTATACTTTATAAATTTGAAATCCAGTTCAGTGACCTTACGTTGATCTTATCTTTGCAACATTGTTGTTAGGGTCATATGGATACAATTACCCCAGTACAGGTGAAACTAATTCGTTTCTTTTGCTATTTAAGCAAAGAATTGGATGTTCGATCGATTCGATT
The DNA here is from genome assembly GCA_963924505.1 of Agonopterix alstromeriana. Classification (NCBI taxonomy): domain Eukaryota; kingdom Metazoa; phylum Arthropoda; class Insecta; order Lepidoptera; family Depressariidae; genus Agonopterix; species Agonopterix alstromeriana. The sequence continues at coordinate 2,152,462 of OZ004688.1, forward strand.
TTCAGTCACCTGAATCTTGTACCTCTTATAATACCAAACGGTACTAAAAAGCTATGCAATCTTATGATCAAACCTATATTACGAAACGTACTGTAACTTAAGGTTGAAGATCGGATTGCGGCCTGAAAATGATCAGGTGATTTCATATTAAATTGAGTGTTTCTGAAGTACCTGCCTACCCACATTTTAACAAAGAACACTCATCTCTGTTGAGAGTAGATTACAGATAAACCTTAGTGATTCAAGCATCATAACTGAACCGATAATACTGCTTCGAAATTTTGTTCTCAGATTGTATGTTCCTAGATGTCACAGGGAAACCAGCCTCCAACAGGACCACTGAAGCCGCCAAGGGGCTTGGGTGACAACTGGCCCTATAAAATTCTGGTCCGGAGGCGAGTTGTCCACTTTGTGAAATGTTAGGGGACAACTGGCCCGAATACAAGTTTTATTTGAACAGCGAGCCAGTTGTCCACTATGAGAAATTACTAGGGGATAATTGGTCCACAATTTTAAATATTAAACAGAGTGTAAACTGCAATTATACAGGGTGTAAGAGGCCTTTGTCCAGCAGTGGGATGGTATACTTGACTAAAAAACTTTAAATACGTTACATAGGTATTTTAGGAGTGCTTCGGACCATCAATGTAACCTAAATTAATCCCCAACTGACTCCAACTTACCCCCTATGCGCCCCCGACTCACCCCCTATCGCTCCCCTCTCTCACCCCCACGCACCCCCTACTAACCCCCTTTACAATGTGACCGAACCTGAATTCGTGAAATCCCCAACAGACTCCAACTTACCTCCTACACACCCCCTACTTACCCCATACGCACCCCTACTCACCCCCTACGAACCCCTAAGGAGTGCTACGAACCATCAATGTGACCAACATTAATCCCCAACTGACTCCAACTTACCCCCTACGCGCCCCCTACTCACCCCCATCGCACCCCTCTCTCACCCCTTAATATCCTCCTAAACAATATGACCAACACTGAATTCGCGAAATCCCCAACTGACTCCAAGTTACCCCCTAACAAACCCTAAAAATCCCCTTAAAAAATGTGAACAACATTGAATTCGCGAAATCCCCAATCGACTCCATAGGGGTGAGTTGGGGTAAGTTGGAGTCATATTGTTTAGGGGGTTAGTAGGGAGTGCGTACGGGGTAAGTTGGATTCAGTTAAGGATTTCGCGAATTCATTTTTGGTCAGATTGTTTAGAGGCTAGTAGGGGTGCGTAGGGGCTGAGTAGGGGTAAGTAAATGGAGTCAGTTGGGGATTTCGCGAATTCAGTGTTAGTGCCATTGTTAAGGGGATTTTTAGGGGGTGAGTAGGGGTTTGAATGGGGTAAGTAGGGGGCGTGTAGGAGGTAAGTTGGAGTCAGTTGGGGATTTCGCGAATTCAGGTTCAGTCACATTGTTTAGGGGGTTAGTAGGGGGTGCGTGGGGGTGAGAGAGGGGTGCAATGGGGGGTGAGTAGGGGGCGCGTAGGGGGTAAGTTGGAATCAGTTGGGGATTAATTTTGGTCACATTGATGGTCCGAAGCACTCCTAAAATACCTATGTAACGTATTTAAAGTTTTTTAGTCAAGTATACCATCCCACTGCTGGACAAAGGCCTCTTACACCCTGTATAATTGCAGTTTACACTCTGTTTAATATTTAAAATTGTGGACCAATTATCCCCTAGTAATTTCTCATAGTGGACAACTGGCTCGCTGTTCAAATAAAACTTGTATTCGGGCCAGTTGTCCCCTAACATTTCACAAAGTGGACAACTCGCCTCCGGACCAGAATTTTATAGGGCCAGTTGTCACCCAAGCCTGCCAAGGCGCCGATTGAACCATACCTACTTGCTTCAGTGCATAATAAAGAGAAAATGTCTTCAATTAATAGCTAAGAGTTTTGAAATGGTCAGGGCAATTACTCTCATATTGTCAGTCAGCTTGTAGCTGTTTAATCAGTTGCCATATATAACAAATAATTATTACAACGCACAGCTGGTCATTCAATTGACATAAGCAGCTTTTAGCTGGTCATTCAATTCGATTTAGCAACTTGTAGCTGATCATTCAATTGACATTAGCAACTTTTAGCTGGGCATCAAATGCTGTCAAACCAAACAATTTTACTATCAGCAGCTTGTAGTTGGTCATTCAGATGACAAGTCAAATAATTAATAATATAATTATTAGCAACTTGCAGCTGGTCATTCAATTGACATTAGCAACTTTTAGTTGGGCATCAAATGCTGTCAAATCAAACAATTTTACTATCAGCAGCTTGTAGTTGGTCATTCAGATGACAAGTCAAATAATTTATAAAATAATTATTAGCAACTTGCAGCTGGTCATTCAATTGACATTAGCAACTTTTAGCTGGGCATCAAATGCTGTCAAATCAAACAATTTTACTATCAGCAGCTTGTAGTTGATCATTCAGATGACAAGTCAAATAATTAATAAAATAATTATTAGCAACTTGCAGCTGGTCATTCAATTGATAAAAACAACTTTTATTTCACTATCAGCAGCTTGTAGTTGGTCATTCAAATGACAAGTCATATAATTATATATAAATAATTATTGGCAGCTTGTATAGTTGGTCATTCAATTGACATTAATTGTGCTATGCTATACATGATTATGCTTAGTTACGCAAGGAAACTCTAAAGGTATTAATGACGTATTGCAATATCAATACTCAATATTCAATATTTTATTGCATTCCATAATGTACAACAAGATGTTAACTTATAAGCTATAAGATCATTATGGACCCTGTAGGGCACAGCAACTATGAACATTACAAATGAGTAGGTAACTTATGTGGTGTGGTCTTGTTTGTATAGATTAATTATGTATCTTACCTAGTCACTGCAGGCACTTCACTGCACTGTTACTTTATTCATTTGTATGTGTTAAAGTACACTATACTGTACTTGAACCAAATCGTTTAATCATCAGTACCCTACCTGTAGGTATACGATTATATAGATAAATTATTATCATATTTTAAATGTACAATATATTTCTAGTGCCAAATAGTCTTCTATAATATTACGCCACGCAATAAAGTCGAAACAAAAGTTGCACATAATTCATGTTCATTTAATTAAAAATAGTATTATTTTCCTAAAGCTTACCCAATGATATATATTTATGGTTTTTAGAAGGAAAACATTATTAGTGTAAATATATTTAAAAGTACCTAATATTTTAGGTATATACTTATACTTTATTCCAAGAAAGGAGGAAAATATTTAATTATTTTCCTATTCCTATTTAGCTTTCTGGCCAATTCTGATTACCAAATGCAATTAGTTTATTGGATAAATATACTATCCGACCTTTGACTAATTATTATAAGGACTAGCCTTGCGGTAGCATTTCCCCTCTGCCACGGTATAAGCACAATTGATCTTGTGCATTTACATTCAATTTCACACGTTATCACTAAATGAGACAGCCTATAATTGCGAAATAATAACTTCGAACTTAGAACGTTTGGGGTTCACACGAGACTACTTTTCATGATTTTTAACATTCAAAATTAGAATCTAAAGTTATGGGGAATAAAATCTAAAGTTGCGGATTTCATGTTACCTCGCCCCCCGCAAAAAGTGGCAGAAATGTTTGTTAGTAGAATTACACGCGTAACCAGTCCACATATAAATAGTCAAAGTATCCGACATATCTTGGAGGTTCAAAAGCTGTTCTAGGAATTAGTGAGAGTAAGTGTTTCAAATCTCTGTTTCTGTAATGCAAAATAGCCCTAAAATTTCGTTGCTGTTTTGAATGGAGTATAGGTATATCTTACATTTCTTTTTATTTCGTGGCGTATCATGTAGCTAACAACTAGTTCCTAATTTGGTCATCATGTCGCGTTAATTTTGATGTTGTTATAGAAATATGGAGGTATGTAAACAAAACCAATTACAAAACGACTCTTTGTAAATTACCAAAGATCTCTTCATTGGAATTGTAATAATAAATATTGCAATGACCGAGATAAATTTTAACTACAGATAACATGATACAGTTTTGCTCTAACGGATGTTGATATGAAGTTGTTGAAATGTATGTATAGGAGTAATTAACTATACCAAGTTAATCATTGTTGAACTGTAGTAATTATTTTGCCCATTTATAAATCTGATTCAGAATACTGCTTTAGTGACTGAATAGGTATTGTAGACAAAATAACTCCCTCATAGGGTAGGTCACCATCAGACCCTTTGATACATCAATCTTCGTGAGTAGGTACCAAGATAGCGGAATAAAATCCCAGGTTTCTAGTCTAGCAGACTGTTGTAGTAGGCTAGACTTCTTTTGTATTTTAGGTATTTATGGACGGAATGATTTAACAAATGGTAAAAGAATGAAAAGCCTTTCATCCACATAAAATTCAGTCCAATTTCAGGAACAACCAAAGCATAGCATATCTAATGGGGTAGATCTTTTACAGACCAAAGGGGAAATAGAAGAATAAGATTTAGTCGAAATTCATCTCACTATGGATGCCCAATTCGGCCCAAGGCAGGGGAACTCGGGGCACAGGAGAAGTAAATGAGACATGCGCATTAGATTGCGAGAAGCCAGCCGGAAAATTTAGTTACGAATGTGCGGTGTATTCAATTAAAAGTAGCCCTGCATTTAATTACGGGTGCATTTAATTGCGTATTTGTTATGTAATTGCGTCGCTGTCAAAGAAAAGCATTAAATTGGATCAAAGATCATTCAATTGCGACTGCGCATTAAATTGCGAATATGTATTTGTTATGTAATTGCGTCGCTGTCAAAGAAAAGCATTAAATTGGATCAAAGAGCATTCAATTGCGACTGTGCATTAAATTGCGAATCTGTTAAGTAATTGCGACGCTGTCAGAGAACAGCAGCAAAGGTCAAAGAGCATTCAATCGCGATGTTGATATCGTCAACATGTTTTAATGTTTTGAATGTAATGAAAAGTTAAATTATTACGATTATTATTTCAATTTAGGTATCAGCATTTTATTTGTATATTTTGAGTAAAATAGTACCAATTTAAACTGATCCAATAAATAGATACTGCTGATTTGTCAAAACTAGTCTCTATGCAACATTCATGAATTAAAATGTATTATACAGTACTTCTTATGATTCTTTAGTTATGTATTATGTATTTTAAGTAACTACTGAACATAGCTGACAACAAAATCGACCTAGTGTACCTTACCGTGTATTGTTGTTAGTCAAAGTTATATCAGCATTCATGCAGGTATAATACACATCAAGTATTTATATTTATTATAACCAATAACAATATTCAATAATTCAGAGAATAGCCAGGAATAGTCGTATTGATAACTTATAGTCTTTGCGAAGGTTAATAAAAATAAAAAAAATTTAAAACCTGGAAAAGCTAGTGATAAAGATTAGGATAAGTAAAAAGGTTTCTTATTTAAGAATGGTACTGTTTCTTACCAAACCTAGCTTAATATTTATTTCTGGATTTAAATTTTATGTTGTCTATCTTGTGGTGATTAAGAATTTATTTCAAATTAAGAATTAATTCAACTGAAATTTACTTAATGATCAACTAGATGTTTACTCGCACTAAAGTACCTCAGAATTATTATAAAACAAGGTATACTTTACTTATCTACTTATCAATAGAAAAAAAAAACATTTTTTTTTTTCACAAGGATGGGTAATATAGAACAGAAGTAACAAATAATTGAAATGTGTTGATACGATGAGATTGCATATTCCGTAGACATTGTTTATCGTTGAATTTAGTGTTTGACAATTTCAAATCAATATTTGAAAAATCTATTTTCTGTAAACAAAGTAGTCTCAATAAATGTTCAGTGATTTGTTTGAATGTAATAGCATTGATAACAGTCAACATGTATTGTTAATATGGTTTAAGAAATTAGTTTAACTGTGGAGTTTCTTGCGCCGCTTCTTCTCCACAGTTATACCTTCCGAAGCGGTGGCAGATTCAAGTAAATATAAAAATTAAATTAAAACAAGAAAGAGATGTAGTGTACAGCAATAAAGAGTAGTTAATGTGGAAAGCGCCGTTAGCGCCATCTATCGGCAGGTGCGGTCTATGGTGAATATCTATCGTGCATTCGCTTGGTATTCACTCACCGACCGCCGTGCCGTGCGGACGTACGCCTAGCCACATTCACTAGTGAATACTATATCTGTGTTTTATTATTATACATCAACCTCAACCAACCCTGTAGAAAAGGTGTATTCTACAGGATGTTAAACCCTTTGCCTTGAATTGAAAAAAAAAATGTGACTTCAGCGCCAAAAAGGCTATATCGGAACTAAAGCAGTCAAAGGCCTGTGCCTAGTTTTGACAGCCAGTGCTGCCAATGTAAATTTCTTTATTCCCTGATTTTTCCCGAAACTATAATATTCAAAAAAAAAAGTTGGCCGTCAGATCAAGACAGATGTGCAACTTCTCCCGATTTAAATTTCTAACTTCCGCTCCCGATGTTAATTTCGAGCTTTCGTCACACAAGAAGGTTGCGAATCTGAATTTCAAACCCCTCCCATAAGAAGTTTCACTTCAAAAAGGTGGCCGTCACGGGATGCCCGGCAAATGTGAAACCTCTACCTGCGAGGATCTTTAAATTTTCTACTTTGAGATGAATTTTAAATAAAGTCTTCATATCTCTCAACCCCGCCTTCATATCTCTGACTACCCCCTCGGGAGCATATGCTATATGCTTCATACCTCCCAATTTCACGCCTCCTCAATAAAGCATTGTTTTATTCAAAATGTAGTTTATATTTAATCAAATTATATTAACGATTTCTTTTGTTTCTACTTTTTATCGAATAAATCATCATAAATATTTAAAATACCTACAACAGCAACTAGGTAGGTTTCTTTACGTTTTTTCCCCCCACTCTTGCAGTAACCAAAGTCCGATTTTTACCATAACAAAGACTACCAATAGCCATGCATACATACAAAGACTAATCGATGTTAATAGCGCGCGAAATTACAAAGACCAATCAGGATATGTGTTGACAGTGGCACATAATACCTTCAATCTCTTGCCGCTTTTGCCTAATTGTTTCTGCGTCTTTTCAATTCCAAAAAAATGGTTTTAGTGATATTTGTGACATAATTTCGTGCGGATTGTGTCCCAAACGGGAATCTCAACTAAATACGAAAACAGAACATTAAAGCATAATTTACACGAGGCCATCGCTGGCTGCCAGTCTCACTGGCAGCCAGCGCTGGCTTGGTATTTGCCTTGTGTAAACAGTTTTTCAAGCCAAGCCAGCGCTGGCTGCCAACGCTGGCGAGAATAGAGCGCCGGCCTATTTTTTAAGCCAGTGACCTCCGCCCGCATACCCCTCGACCCCCGCGCCAGCGTTGCGGACACGTGTAGACGCATCACGCCAGTCACTGGCGAATGTCCGTAGGGTGTGTGCGTCTTTGTTTTTGTTTGGAATTAAGTTAACTTGTACTCAGTGATTTTGGCGGCAACGCGCGTGCTTCCAAGATCAGTGCTAAAAAATATAAATAACCAGAAAAAAAAAACTAAAGCATTCGGCTGTATGGGCTAGATCCTTTTGTCTTGAATGTAACAAAAAAAGACGTTTTCGTGCTCGCTGTTTACGCAACGATTGCGGACAGAATGCTGGGATGCAGACAATCTGTTCTTTTCCTTGTCTGATAGATAGGGAAAGTACGTGAAATGACAAAGACAAAAAATGTGCAGAATATATAGCAATCAACATAATCCCAGCTTAATAAATTGGGGTTCTAAAACCGTACTTTACCGGAATTCTAGTAACGTGTATGGTGGTTTTCCGTTTCCGGAAAAAAATGTTTACATTTGGCGGGAAACATTCTGCGGCAGTGTTTTTTCAGTATTGATCTGATAAAAAATAATTATTGAATTCGAAGGAAAATCTGGTAAATATTATTTTTTATTGTAGACAAAGCTTATGTAGTGAGAAATATCGTATTATAGTAAAGAAATTGTTCGCAAGAACTTTTGTTTTGCAAATATTTTTATTAACTGAGAACTTTTTAGCGTCCATTTTATTATGATAAAGGTTGAAACTGAAAAGTTATTAAAACTTGACCCCTTTCTCGTGATTAACTGAATCAAATTATAACAAAATGATAATACTTATAAAGTTATAACCTTTCATTGTTTTCAGGCGACATGAGCAGATTCAATTTGCGGCGGAAGCCGAGAATTAGCTACTTCGAACCCGAAGAACCCAATTTTGATGAATATATCTGTAAGTGGATTTTATTATATCAAAAATATAGTTTTTTATTTACAATACAAGTACACAAACATAAACAATACAAAACATATTCACATCAAAATAATTACATATATCGATCGACTATATAAGAGCATCACGCACCGAACCGATAATCGGTTCAGTAGTTTTTGCGTGATGCTGTTACAAACATACACACAAACATGAAACATACAGACAGACAGACAAAAATTCTAAAAAAGGTTGTTTTGGAGTCCAGGATACCTAAAAACCATATCATAATCTTTTCATGTAAATATCTTCTATGTACAGACACACTTCTGTTAGAGTTTTATAATAGTTTAGATTAAGAGGATATGTGAAAAAAATAGGATTCTTCAAAGCATCATATATCTTGAAGTACTAACAGTAAGAGTATGATTTGCGGATATGTGTAAATTGAACATATAATTGAAGTTTTGATTAGAGCCAAAACACGATTAAGAGACATTTTCTCGATAGAAAAATAAGCCAAATTAGTCTTTATTGATAAACGCTTAGAACTGCTAAACAGTGAATAATAGAAACGTGAGACTTGATTTAAAAAAGAGATTGTTTTTTTTTATAAAGTTTGATTAGAGCAGAAATGAACTTACATAAATTGTACAATCACAATTAAATAAAGTTTGTTTTACGCTTGCGTCGTTTCGGGCGCGCGCGCTGCCCTGTCTCTTTCTCTTGAATCAGGCAGTAATATAAGCTATCACAAGCCCATTTCGCCATAGGGAATATAATTCGGAGCGCGTTCCATACAAACGAAGTCTGGTGATATTTTTAGTACTAAACAATAAAAGTCAATGACATTTTTCAGAAACGATCTAGAAACTAATCTCTATGCTTGTATTAAGTCAGATTTTCGTTAAAATGTATAGTTTTAAAGTTACAGTGCCTCAAAGATTTCCATACAAATCTTAAATTAATCCTAGCATTCAAACTGTATAATTTAATAAAAATTTGAATTCATACAAGCATAGAGATTAGATTCTAGATTGTTTCTGAAAAATTTTATTGACTTTAATTGGTTATTATTGAAAATATCACTAGACTTCGTTTGTACGCAGCGCGCATTTACGTATTCTGAATAAACTTCTCTTAAGGTGAATTAAGACTATGTATTATTGTATACATAACTTTAGCTTAAGAATTTATATTGTAATAGTTATTAAGTCGTGTTATGTTGTAGAGTTTCTGGCCGCATCTTCTCTACAGCGACAACACGTTCCGACGCGGTGGTAGCTTTAAAAAAGATTTGACGTTTGATAAGTGTGCTCCAAGCTCCTATATTGAATAAATTATATTGACTTTGACTTTGACTTTAAGCATATTTTTGTTATATTTTCAGTTTGCGACAAATGCGTAGACTATGTATACGAGTATTGCGCTATACACGGCCCCTTGCTGGTCATACCCGATGATAAGGTATGTATAAAAAACAGCTGTTCCATGCATCGGCCGACTCATACCAATGAGTTTTTCGGAATTTATGTACAATTTGTAACACCACTGGCTTTTCGGTGAAGGAAAACATCGTGAGGAAACCTGCATGCTTCAATTTCGAGGCATGTATTATACCCACTGTCCATTATAAGTGGCGACGGGCTCCCCGTCACACTGGACAGAGTTTCGGTACTACTAGTGAAACGTGAATGTTCTGATGCTTCGGAATATCTCTGACTACCCCCTTGGGGAATATAGTCGTGAGCATATGCTTATGCTTGTTCCATGCATTTGAGCCGAGTGGGCATTGCAGTTTTGTATGGAACAGCAATCCCATAGTAAATGTTGTTCATAGTCTTTATTAGGTCGAGAACAAGATAAACGGTCAGTTGCACGTACATTCATTAAAGTTAATCCTCCATTAAATCTCTTGATAGCTTTTACTACGTCAACAAGACAAAAAGTGACATCAAGAGATTTAATGGAGGATTAACTTTAATGAACTATTTGCAACTGACCGTCAGACATCTTTCGAGCAGGAGGTCGATTTTTGAAAGCCACACGAAAATGTCCATTCTATCATAATTTTGAAAGTGTGAGATTCAAAAATAGTACTTCTGGACTCTAATAGGGTCGAAATGTATGGATTTCGGTTTAACACATTGGGGCTCAACCCCAAACGAATAAAAGTGTTTGAATATCAAGCTCAGATTGTATGCATCAAACTGAACAACAGCAAAAATCGAAGTCAATTTTATTTTCCAGATGCGAATGTATTATCTGTCATTGAATAGATGTATTATTATTTGTATGTTTTTAGTTTTGAAGTCTGTTATACAGGGTCCTTCTTAATATGCTGACACTTTTTATGGGGATGATAAGACCGTCAAACTGAACAACTTTCTCTATGGCACCAACATCGAAATCGCGAAACAAAAATCTGCTCTTCCATACAAAACTGCAAACCTACTCGAGCCAAAAATGTATGGGACAGCTGATTTTTTTATCGCGATTTCGATGTTGGTCCCGTAGAGAAAGTTGTTCAGTTTGATGGTCTGGGTCATCTACTTAAAAAAGTGTCAACATATTAAGAAGGACCCTATATAACAGACTTCAAAGTATGTATACAATATTGGTAAAAAAATTGTAAACAAAAAATGTAGTCAACAATTTTTTTTACCAATAAAGGTGCTGCTTAAGAGGATGTAATTCGGAGCGCGCTCCATTCAAACGTACTATGGTGATATTTTCAATACTAACCAATTAATTCAATGACATTTTTCAGAATCAATCTAGAAACAAATTTCTATGCTAGTATGGATCATGATGAGTGCATGGATGGTCAGATTTTCGTTAAAATGTATAGTTTTAAAGTTACAGTGCCTCAAAGATTTCCATACAAATCTTAAATTAATCCTAGCATTGAAACTGTATATTTTAACGAAAATCTGACTCCATACAAGCATAGAGCTTTGTTTCTAGATTGTTTCTGCAAAATTTCATTGAGTTTAATTGGTTAGTATTGAAAATATCACCATAGTACGTTTGTATGGAGCCCGCTCCGAATTGTATCCCCTTAAGGTGTCTACACACTAATCAGCATGTGAGTCGGCGGCTTCACATATTTGCAAGACGGAAAACTTTGTCAGCGGCTTGAGATGTGCAACTTTTTCATTGTAGTTAGTGAATCATCACCACACAGCCGATAGACGTCCACTACTGGACATAGGCCTCCACAACGACCGGTCCTGCGCTGCCCTCATCCAGCGCCTTCACCAGGTCCTCTGTCCACCTTGTGGGGACCCAATCGTTGTGGGGGGTAGTCGTCGGCCCCATCGGCCGTCGTTAGGGAATGACGCTGGGCAACTGAGCCGCCGACAATGTCGACGGGCTGTGTCGGCGGTTCACTGTGTAGACACCATTACAATAACTAAGCAATGTCTAGGTGCCAGCTAAGACGGGCCTCCCCTCCTACGTGCCCCGCGCCGCCCTCACCATCCCCCACGTCTTCCTACACATCGCCCCCTCCATTATTCCTGGTGTGTTCCTTTACTATTCCTATTCCTTCTACAGGGTTTGAAATTAAATGCGTTAACTATTAAACTGTGTGCTTCAGACCATCAACCCGATCAACTTCCATTAATACTGAAATCACGAATCGATGTTGGCTTCAAAGCTATAGTATAGTAAAAGACCAACAGTTTTATAGTCTGACCTTGAAGCACTTAATATTTAACGCATTTAAAATTATACCATTTATGATCAGACCTTCGAATTGAAAAACTTTCTCTTTGGGACCAACATCTAAATCGCGAAAAAAACAGCTGTCCTATACTTGGGTCGAGTACAATTGCAATTTTATATGAAACAGCTGAAGTGAAGCTGATATTTTTTCGATATTTCGACCTTTGTCTCATAGAGAAAGATGTTCAATTTGATGGTCTGGTCATCCCCTGAAAAAACCATGAGCATATTAAGAAGGACCCTATATTAAATTACCGTGATGTTGTATAGCCTTCCGCCACAGTGCATAGTGTAAGAAAGTCAAGTCAAGTCAAGTCAACAAATTTAAAAAAACCCCCAACGCTCAAAACAGACATTTAAAAAGAGAAAAATAATTTGATGTAAATGTTTGTTTTACTTTTAACTCTCTTTAAGATATTTAAGGTAAATTAATGTGTAGAAGGACGCAAACGATTGTCCAATAAAAAAAATCAATGGTCTTTTCATAGCGGTCCCCTAAGCATTAATTGACCTTAAATATCTTAAAGAGAGTTAAAAGTGATACAAACTTTTGTTTACATCAATAATAATAGGTGACCACAGTAGGTGACACCGAATTATTTTTCACTTTTAAATGTCTGCCTACAGTGGAATCCTACAGGCTACTACTTACTTTTGTATGTAAACAGGGGCGGGGTTGGGTATATTCAGTACCCTAACGCTGCCACGTGGAGTTCGCTTCGGTCCCTACCGCGGTGTGAAGACTACGGAAGTTAACTCGTCTTATTGCTGGCAGGTAAACACACAAAATCTTTTATATTCCAACATCCTACTGCAAGTCATCTACAGTATTTGATTAGGCAATGAAAGTGTTAGAGTTCGCCGAAATGCAGTAGAAAAGTCGTCATTTAAGAGTCACTTAAACCACCCTAAAGCATGTCGCCACACCCTGGAAGCAGAATGCAAAAATGTTGTTCCTGTGGATTTTCTATACCCTCATTTGGTTAGGCAAAGCTACAAAAATAAGAATGCCTGCAAAATGTACGAATGAATAAGATTTATTTCAATTCCAATCATCATTAATTCTCAGTTATACGACCGTAACAACAAGCCGTGTCATGTTGTGGACGCGGAGGACGCTAACAAGTCCAACTGGATGCGCTACGTGAACTGTGCGAGATACTGCAGCGAACAGAACCTCGTCGCCTACCAGTACCAGGGACAGCTGTATTACAGGTATGTTGTGGCTGCTAACAAGTCTAACTTGATGCGCTACGTGAACTGTGCGAGACACTGCTTCGTGTGCCTTCCGGAGAACGTTTTGTGGAATCAAAATATAAGACAAATTAATTATGGCTGCTATAAAAGGAATCCAAGAAACGTAGCACATTATGTTTAATATGGCGTGGGAGAACTCCTTATCATTTATTGTATGTTCTTGTCCATAATTTCATACGGGATGTCAACCTAAAGGTGTTACATAATTAATGGGTTGTTTCATACCATGAAACTGAAAAACGTTTACTATTGGACCAATATAGAAATAGCAAAACCAAACTGCAGTGTCATTAATTTTCGTAGAGGAGCTATTGACATTTTCTATGGAACAGCAGATTTTTTTTCGCGATTCGGCTCAAGCACCCTGTTCGATACATCACGTATTTAATTTTACATCCTATATAGCATTCATACACTTATTTCAGGACAATAAAGATAATTCCACGATTCACTGAGCTGATGGTCTTCTACGGAAGTGAATTCGCGCACTTCCTCAAAATTGATCTGCGCAGATATAATTCACCTGCTGCATTGTTGGAAATTATAGGTAATTAGTTAATTTTTTAATAATTTAATATACCCACGCCACGGTGTGATCCACATTACCGAAAATGTAATATTTTATTAGATTTAGTACGCGCAGTCCATGGAAATACAATCTTACCTAGAATACTTAAAAGCTATAAATACTTGTAACTTTTTATTATATGAGTCGGTTGCGATGAAATAAAAACGAAATATTGTCCCTAACTCTATTCTTACTTAACTGATGCGTGCACAAACGAACCGACAAAAATTCGAAAAATAATCTTGTTACATTCTGCCTAATACTTTTTTGTAAGTTATTAAATTCTGATTTCAGATGCACCTCTACCGAAAAAGCCCAAATTAGATACAGTGGACAAAAAGTCTGAACAACATGATATCCCAAAAGAAACAAGAAAAGTAGCCGATCCAAAAGAATTGACGAAAAATGAACACCACGGAAATATGGTAGGTTCAGATTCCCAACCAAACGTACAAACAAACACTAACCCTGATAAAAAACTCAAAAAAATTAATAAACCGATCGAAACTGATAAAAACAACAATAAAATGTCCAATAACGTATTCAAATGCAATGATTGTAACAAACAATATGACACGAAATCCGACTTAGTAGAACATATTCAATCTCACGAAATAATAAAACGAGATATTTATCTCAAGTGTAAACAGTGTTCTTACACAGACATCACCCAAGATACATTGCAACGACATATTAATAATGTACACTGTAATAAAGATAAAAAACATGAATGTCATATAAATACACACTTAAATCATTTACGAATCCATACTGGTGAAAAGCCATATTCCTGCTCCATTTGTAATTTCAAATGTAATCGAAAACATCATTTGAAAAATCATTTACGAATCCATACTGGTGAAAAGCCATATTCCTGCTCCATGTGTAATTTCAAATGTAATCAAAAAGGTAATTTGAAAAATCATTTACGAATCCATACTGGTGAAAAGCCATATTCCTGCTCCATGTGTAATTTCAAATGTAATCAAAAATGTAGTTTGAAAAATCATTTACGAATCCATACTGGTGAAAAGCCATATTCCTGCTCCATGTGTAATTTCAAATGTAATCGAAAAGGTAGTTTGAAAAATCATTTACGAATCCATACTGGTGAAAAGCCATATTCCTGCTCCATGTGCAATTTCAAATGTAATCAAAAACCTAATTTGAAAACACACATAAAAATCCATTTTAAGTGAAAATCTTTGAATTCTTGTACTATGAGAGAAAATCACGATGTGTCGGCTATGTGTGTAGTTTTGTAGTTATAAGACCCAATGAAAGTTACATAAAAAACTAAATTATTAAGATAAACAAAAAACCCGACTGCATAAAAAACCTATTAACTGAAAAGAGAAAAACAAGCTCTATAATCAATAATCAGCTTTGTTTGATATAAGATAAATAATATTCTTTATTTGCACAAACAACAACAATATACACGAACAAGAAGGGTACAAAAGGCGGCCTATGAGAAAATATTTTCATGTTTGTTTGTTTGTATTATACTCCATTCAAAATAGCAACGGCATAAGGCTATGTTGCATTGCAGAAACAGAGATTTGAAACACTTTCTCTCACTTATTCTTAGAACAGCTTTAGTAACGTCCAAGATATGTCGGATAGTACATCTTTCTGATAAATAAATAAAATTTGCTTATCAGAATTAGCCAGAAAGCTAAATAGGAATCGTAAAATCTCGTCGTCCTTATTTGGAATGAAGTATAGGTAGATATTGCAGGCGGGGACAAACCAATAACCAACCAAAAATTTTCTTTGTTCCCGTTTGCGATACCTACTTAATAACATTTAAATTATGTTTGCTCAAATAAAGCTGTTATAGCTGATTTGTGATTATAGAGCTTGCTTTTCTCTTTTCAGTTAATAGGTTTTTTATGCAGTTGGGTTTTTTTGTTTATCTTAATAATTTAGTTTATTTCATAATTTTTAGTCTTGTGTCGAAACGGTAACATAAAAGTACTATTTTTTTTTATATAACGTGTTAATGAATAAGCGCAAAACCTCATACACCCCAACTGATTTATAACAAAATAATTCGATTGAAACAATAATTTCATTATTTTGATAGTTAAAATTTAAAGTTATTCGCATTTTAAGTTTTGAGGCAAAAATGATTTGTTATCATTTCAGCAATTAATGAAAGCGCCAACGTACTCATGGATACATTTTAAGAATCTTATCTTGGCAGTAAGTAGGGTGAGAGTGCCCGAGCGGTGGGTTGAGATCAAGTTCAATAAATTTTAAATTTTATAAACAAATTATTTAATATTTTGAAAAAAATTACCCATGTTGAAACCATGATAATTCGATTCTGCTCTCGATTCTAAACAAACTACTTTCTAGTTTTGCGTTAATTCATTAACACGTTGTATATTTGTTGAAAAGTCACAGTTTGATTACAGGTGTCATTATGTGTCTAAATGCGGTGAAATTAGAGCCATTTTATGAGCAAGTGTGTTGAAAAATAATATAGCCTATGTCACTCACAATTTTTACGAATCTAATGACACGTCATACATTAAAATCCATCAAGCCGTTTAAGATGTAGGGCGTGCCAAAGAAATAGACATACAAACATACATACATATAGGGTCCAACTTAATATGCTGACACTTTCTTAGGGGATGATCAGACCTTCAAACTAAACAACTTTCTCTATGGCACCAAAATCGAAATCGCGAAAAAAAAATCTGCTGTTCTATACAAAACTGCAAACCTTCTTGAGCCAAATGTATGGGACAGCAGATTTTTTTTTCGCGATTTCTATGTTGATCCCATATAGAAAGTTGTTCAGTATGTTGGTCTGGTCATCCCCTTAAAAAGGACCCTGTATATATTATAGACAGTTACATTACTTTAATGGTTTGTACTCATAATACTGAACAACTTTCCCTAAGGAACAAAGGAAAATCCGAACAAAAAAAACAACAAACGTTTGATCAGCTGATTGAGTTTATATGGAAAGTCCAATATTGTATTTTGATATTTTCTTATAGGTTTATTTGGGAAAGTTTTTTAGTATCATCGGTACAAACATCCCTTAAAGTAATCTAACTGTTTATCCTAATATTAGTCATTTAAATAAGTGATAATTTAAATTTATCATAATAAGTTATTATAGTGTTTTCGATTTTCCTTTTAAAATAATAATATTCTTATATTATAATGTTACGATTAACATTGAATTTTTCTAAATATGTTTTTAATATTACTTTTGTAGTTTTAGAGAGATAATATTGGTAGTATTTTCCATTACAAACACTACGGTTAAGTATATAGGGTCCTTCTTAATATGCTGACCCTTTTTTAAGGGAATGATCAGACCGTCAAACTGAACAACTTTCCCTATGGCACTAACATCGAATCGCGAAAAAAGAATCAGATGTTCCATACAGAACTGCAAACCTACTAGAACCAAATGTATGGGACTGCTGATTTTTTTTCGCGATTTCGATGTTGGTCCTATAGAAAAAGTTGTTCAGTTTGACGGTCTGATCATCCCCTTAAAAAGTGTCAGCATATTAAGAAGGATCCTATATTAGTCATTTAAATAAGGGATAATTAGAATTTATCATTATAAGTAATAATAGTGTTTTCGATTTTGCTTTTAAATTAATAATATTCTCATAAGTATTATAATGTTACAATTAACATAGAATATTTCTAAATATGTTTTTAATATTACTTTTGTAGTTTTAGAGAGAAAATATTGGTAGTATTTTCCATTACAAACACTACCATTATTATTTTTTTCGCAATATAATTTTAATATTGTTACATCATAGACATAGTATAATAAAAACTATGGTTAAGTATATAGGGTCCTTCTTAATATGCTGGCACTTTTTTAAAGGGTTGATCAGACCGTCAAACTGATCAACTTTCTCTATGGGACCAACATCGAAATTGCAGAAAAAAATCTGCTTTCCCATACATTTGGCTCAAGTAGGTTTGCAATTTTGTATGGAAGAGCTGATTTTTTTTTCGTGATTTCGATGTTGGTCCCATAGAGAAAGTTGTTCAGTTTGACGGTCTGATCAACCCTTTAAAAAAGTGTCAGCATATTAAGAAGGACCCTATGGTTAAGTATACACAAAACCAACATAAGTTGGTCGCGCGTAGGTCAGTAATGCATAACGTCGCGCGGCCAGCTTATGTTGGTTTTGTGTAGCTTGATGTGTCGCCGTGTGTACATACCCGCCTATAATACTCATTGTGCTTTTGATTTTTTACTTATTTTAATTTGATTTGAACTCGACTCGAATTGACAACATTACATTTTTTAACCACCTGTTTTTAATAAAAAATATAAAAATAGGTTAAAAATAAGAGATACGTATTTTTCCGATTTTATTTTTGACCGATATTTCTATTTTTAATTTACTTTTGAATTTTCTGAAAAACAGGATTTATGGCTAAGATACCTTGGCCGCAATAACATTAAAAATAAAAACTGTCAAATACAACATAAAAGCCAAGCAAGCAAAGGAATAAAATCTCAATCAACCTCTATTATATTTTTCAGTTTTTTCCAATAACTCGAGAAATAATGGATAGAAAAATGTGATAATGTTGATATAAGCTTTTAATCAGATAATCTCCAAATGGTTTTCTTATTTTGGTACCTTTCTTAAAATGAAATGTTGTCAATTGTCTTTCTTTGTTTTAAATATAAAAATTATTTCGATTGTTTTTGTTCCAATAAATTTTTCTATTATTATAAGTTCGCCGTTTTATTCTCAGCATAGTTAATGTACGGGTACTTCAGACCATCAAACTGAGCAACTTTCACTATGGAACCAAATTCGAAAACCCAAAAAAAAAACAGGTGTTCCATACATTTAAGTCGAATTGGCATTCGTACTGCAGTTTTGTATGAAACTGATTTTTTTTCTTCGAAATATCGATGTTGGCTCCATAGTGAAAGTTATTCAGTTTGATGGTCTGAAGTACTTCCTAAAGGCTTTATAAAACAGTTCCGTGACAGACAGAGAGACAGACTAAATCGCTGAAGATAGAAACATGAAATATGGAATATATTATGCGGAGGAAGAGCGTAAGTGGCGCGTTGCGAGAGCTATGGAAACTCGATCTTGAGGACCAGGTTCGAATCCGCACGGATAGGTTCCGCTCATACAGGTTGTATGAGGGGAGGCCTGTGCCCTGCAGTGGGTTGTATATATATACAACGTGTTAATGAATAAGCGCAAAACCTCACACACCCCAACTGATTTAATAACAAAATAATTAGATTGAGACAATAATTTCATTATTTTAGTACTTAAAATTTCAAATTATTCGTATTTCAAGTTGTGAGGCAAAAATAATTTGTTATCAGCAATGAATGGAAGTGTAAAACTCCCCTAAACATTGGAGTGTGTGTACCACCCTCGAATTTCAGGAGTTAAAGTCGAGACAATGTAATAAGCCACATTTGACATCTGTCAGTTTAAGCTTCATGGTGAGGTGACCTGCTTAAAAACATCGATTAAAGCGAATGAATCGATACGGATTTCAAACATACGTGAATCGAATTATATGTGAATATCGCGATTTGTTGGAACTACGTTTTACATCGATTTTTTTGGGTCACATCCCTAGTGTTAAAAAAGAAAAAGGGTTCACAGACGCAACATTGTAACGACGTTCAGTTCTTTGGAACAGAAATTGTTTAATAAGAATGGTTTATTAGTGAAAGTAAATCGTAAAATTACCTTCTTTGGTCATTATTACAATAAATATGTAATCGTAATAAAAAAATTAAAGCAATTGTACAGTTCTAACTTCGAAAAAAATTATATTATTCTATGCCCGCCGTTACAAGGTTATGATTGATGAAGTATCAATAGATGTCAAATGTGGCTTTTTAAATTGTCCCGACTGTAGGTATTAAGGTTATGTAAGGCTGTAAGGGCTAGTTCCCATTGCCTTTCCGAAAGGATAAACTATTTAAAAAAAATCTGTGCCCACTTCCCGCCAAATATTTAATTTTCATTCAAACCAAAGAGAATGGAATCACTACGATTCAGACTCTCAGAACCTCTTGGTTTTTATTGTTAAGGTACCTATAGGTTAAATTTTTTCAGTTATGAACAGTATAAAGCTTCGAAAAAGATCACCTATCAGCTATTTTGAAATAGAAGACCCAGATCCGGACGAATATTTATGTAAGTGTTATTTTTTATTAAGTTTTAAGCGCGGGTTATACAGAAGAGACGTGTGGCGGTGGCGGATAGTCAAAGTAACGCAATTATAAACCTTATAGTACGTAGCATAGCGCCGTTTGGAGAATTACGCCAGCGCCTCCAGGCGACGTCAACTGGAGGCGCGGGCGCGATTCTCCTTTACGACAAAAACGACGCTATGCTACGTACTATAAGGTTTATATGTGTTACTAAGATTATCCGCCACCGCCACACGTCTCTTCTGTATAAAACGTGGCTTAGGTACTTATCACAGAGACGCACTCGGGCAGTAGGTAATTTTATTGACCCCAACCCCATCCAATAATTATTAGATCATGTAGTAAGTATGTGAAATCAAAATAAAACCGGTCAAGTGCAAGTCGGACTACTCGCACAACGAGGGTTCCGTACAACAAAGTTTTGTTTAGCCCGAGACCGACTCACACTTGAACCGGTTTTTATAATTTTTTACTATGCTTAAGCCGAGATTCAGAGACGATTTTTAAGTCTAGTTCGAACTCCCGTATGTCAAAATCCATACAATTTCGCCCTACTTAGTTCGTAAGACTTAAAAAAAATTTCATTATTTTCATAGTTAAAATTTAAAGTTATTCACATTTTAAGTTTTCAGGCAAAAATGATTTATTGTCATTTCAGCAATGAATGAAAGCGCTATCGTGCTGATTGATACATTTTAAGAATCTTGTTTTGGTAGTAAGTAGGGTGAGAGTGCCCGAGCGGTGGTTTTGAGATCGAGTTCAGTAAATTTTAAATTTTGTGTTATTTTCATAGTTTTATTTACAGATCATTTGTATTTTTGCAGATTGTGAACCATGCAGGGACTATGTTTATGAATATTGCAGCATACACGGCCCACTGCTTGTTATACCTGACGACAAGGTTTGATTCAAATAATTATTAATTTTCAATGTTCGTGCTTTTTTCGTCCGAAATGTGGGCGTCCACGCAAATAAGGTCCAGTGGGTGGCATTTTAACCTAGCTTTTTAACATTCCAATATTCTTGTATGAGGACCCCCCTTAAATTGTAACTTTTTGAAATTTTTATTATTTGTTAACAAATCCACCGTAATAGCACATATTCTGTCAAATTTTCAATTGTCTCTATTACAGTTCAAAAGTTACAGCCCTAAATAGCAAGGTCGGACAGACGGACGGACAATGTAGGCTTAGTAATAGGGTCCCGTTTTCACCCTTTGGGTACAGAACAAGTACTGCACTTTTTCATTTAAAGTTTGTTTGATTGAGGAATCAATACTTTTGTGATGAGGGCGCCACTGAGATGTTAAAGGCCTTTTAAATTTTAATGTAGGTTAACGATATAATTTCGATCTTAATTATAAACAAAAGATGTCTGAAATTCTTAACTTTATTCAGGTGCCAGTTAAAAAGAGCCTCCCCTCCTACGTGCCCCGCGCCGCCCTCACCATCCCCCACGTCTTCCTACACATCGCCCCCTCCATTATACCTGGTTTGCAACCGTTCCATATTATTGGCATACCACTGCACGATTAAAACCCCTGCATTAAAATAACACTGGTCAGAGCATACGGCTCATCTCTATACACCTGTAGCAGTGGCGTACAGTGGGTTTCTGTCGCCCGGTTGTGATTAGACATTGTTTGGTTTACCGCAAAAATTGAAACTTATAGCGAGCGAAGCGAGCTCGACTTTTCTCCTCAATACGAATTGGTTGCGGCCTGAGCTTTTACGTACAAAACATTTGTGCAAAGTAACCTAAGTAAAAGCTATGGATCGAGCGAAGTTAGCACCGCGCGCTAGCTGTGGTCTGAACTCTTCAGGATTATCAGCATAAGCATATGCTCACGACTATATTCCCCGAGGTAGTCAGAGATATTCTGAAACCTCAGAACATCCACGTTTCACCAGTAGTACCGAAACTCTGTCCAGGATTATGGATTATGCATGGATTCTAGAGGATTATGGTACATTAATTAAAACAGAAACTTAGAGCGAGCGAAGCGAGCTCGACTTTTCTCTCCTCTACGAATTGGTTATAGACAGAGCTCAATCAATCTATATTTTTCCCGAATTTGCCGCACCTAGTAAAGTGCCGCCCGGGGCATTTAGAAGGAGATACAGTCGAGATGGTTTCGTTTGGTGGTATGATCATGATCGTCTCTGTATTTGTTTTTTGATTATGTACACAGGAGCGGGGCTAGGTGTGTTCAATACTCTGACACTGCCGCGTGGAGTGCGCTTCGGTCCGTACCTCGGCGAGAAAACTGTGGAAGTTAACTCATCATACTGCTGGCAGGTAATTTGAATACAGTATTTCAAAGTATGATTAAACATGGAATCGCTACCACAGTATAAGAAGAGTATGATACTATATACATTACGGACACTCCCTGCCCTGCCCTTTACGTAGGTACCTCTCCTCCCGTGGAAGAAGACAATAGGCAATGTTGTAGTTCTCTCTCACTCACAGTATAGCACGTGCTTCCCTCTTGTCAGTGCGAGCCCATGAATGAATTGACAGCGGAGTGTCCAAGGTGTGGTTACGATCAAGGTCTAACGCGTCTTAAGGGGATATAATTCGGAGCGCGCTCCATAGAAACGAAGTTTGGTTATATTTTCAACATTAAACCAATTGTCCTTCTTAATACGCTGACAATTTTGTAAGGGGATGATCAGACAGTCAAACTGATCAACTTTTTCTATTGCACCAACTTCAAAATCGCGAAAAAAAAATCTGATCTTCCATACAAAATTACAAACCTACTCGAGTTAAATGTATGGGACAGCAGATTTTTTTTTCGCGATTTCGATGATAAAACTTCTCTTAATATCTCTAGAAAACAAAGATTGCACAAAATGTTGAGACATTTGGTGAGGCCATGAAGTTAGACCTACTGTTAAATACATCTTGTCTCTAAAAGTATATATTTAACAGTAAGAGGAGAGGACGTCATATTGGGTAAAATAATTATTATAAACTTTATTAAATCATCACAGTTATACGACCGTAACAACAAGCCGTGTCATGCTGTGGATGCGGTGGACGCTAACAATTCCAACTGGATGCGCTACGTGAACTGTGCGAGACACTGCAGCGAACAGAACCTCGTCGCCTACCAGTACCAGGGACAGCTGTATTACAGGTATGTTGTGGACGCTAACAAGTCCAACTGGATGCGCTACGTAAACTGTGCGAGACACTGCAGCGAACAGAACCTCGTCGCCTACCAGTACCAGGGACAGCTGTATTACAGGTATGTTGTGGACGCTAACAAGTCCAACTGGATGCGCTACGTAAACTGTGCGAGACACTGCAGCGAACAGAACCTCGTCGCCTACCAGTACCAGGGACAGCTGTATTACAGGTATGTTGTGGACGCTAACAAGTCCAACTGGATGCGCTACGTAAACTGTGCGAGACACTGCAGCGAACAGAACCTCGTCGCCTACCAGTACCAGGGACAGCTGTATTACAGGTATGTTGTGGACGCTAACAAGTCCAACTGGATGCGCTACGTAAACTGTGCGAGACACTGCAGCGAACAGAACCTCGTCGCCTACCAGTACCAGGGACAGCTGTATTACAGGTATGTTGTGGACGCTAACAAGTCCAACTGGATGCGCTACGTAAACTGTGCGAGACACTGCAGCGAACAGAACCTCGTCGCCTACCAGTACCAGAGACAGCTGTATTACAGGTATGTTGTGGACGCTAACAAGTCCAACTGGATGCGCTACGTAAACTGTGCGAGACACTGCAGCGAACAGAACCTCGTCGCCTACCAGTACCAGGGACAGCTGTATTACAGGTATGTTGTGGACGCTAACAAGTCCAACTGGATGCGCTACGTAAACTGTGCGAGACACTGCAGCGAACAGAACCTCGTCTCCTCCCAGTACCAGGGTCAGCTGTAGTATAGGTATGATGTGGACGCTAACAAGTCCAACTGGATGCACTACGTGAACTGTGCGAGACACTGCAGCGAACAGAACCTCGTCGCCTACCAGTATCAGGGACGGCTGTATTACAGGTATATCATACCCTACAATTGCCAACACCCCAGTGTCAATTCCTTGTGTATCTTTTTATATAGTGTGTAAATATTACTTTATAGAACGATAAAAATCATCCCACGCTTCACCGAGTTGATGGTCTACTATGGAAGCGAATTTGCGAACAACTTACGTATCGATCTGAGAAATTATAACTCACCATTTGGATTTGCGCCTATATGGGGTAAGAATACATACATTTATACATGATTATGACCATAATCCCTTCAATTATACTTTATAATATTAAATTACCTTCAATAATGTCAGTCATTCCTATTGAAGATTTCGCTACATTCGTTATATGTGAAGTTCTCTGTTCTCTTCCATTTGCCCAGCAGTTGGTGAATGTAATTGGATTCCATGAGCTGTCAGTTGTTATATTTTTGGAGTAGTTCTATAAGTAAAATAAGGTTATACAATGAGATAAACAATACTTTTACAGGTCCTGAAACAAAAATATCCAAACCCAACGATGCCAAAAACGAAAAATGTGGAAAAAATACATTAGAAGCGACATTTGCTGATGAAGAATTCATTTTTATTGAAGCACCACCTAAAATGGAAACTTCATTTGATGAAGATTTAGAAATCAGAACCTTTGAAAGAAACAGAACAACAGATAACGGACAAGAAGCAACAGACATCTATAATATCGAAGAAAATTCTAACAAAGAAAACTTAAATAAGTCGATTCTCAATTCACCTATTGCTGGACAAAAGAACAATAGCTTCATCTGTGAAGAATGTAGCAAAATCTTCACTAGTAAAGATTCATTAATCAAACACATAAAAGAACACAATAAAACAATGCAAGACATGTTTAAAAAATGCAATGAATGTAACTTTCAAACAATATCCGATTACTCGTTTCAAAATCACTTGAAATTCCATGACAAAAGCCGACCGTACGAATGCGAGTATTGCAAATATAGATTTAAAAGTAGGACGACTTTCAAAAGACACGTTGAAATTCATTTAAACGTATATAGATCTTGCCAATTTTGTAATTTCAAAACAATTCGTCTTCAAACGTTAAAAAAACATTTATTGATACACACTGAACCGATTTCCACAGCATGCAAACAAAAACGTAATCGGAAGATTCAAAAGCATGACTGTAATATTTGTGACTTCAAGACTCATAGACTTGATAGCTTAAAAAGACATATTTTAAGACACGCTAGGCTTAGCAAAACTTCTCACTTAGCAAAATGTGTTTTAAGCATGACATCAGTAATAATAGGCAAGAAACATGTTTGTGAAATATGCGATTATAAAACAGAGAGACCATGCCGTTTAAGAAAGCATCAGAAAATTCACGAATGTCATATTGCTAGCAAAAAATTTACCTCAGTAAATAATATTTAATGAACGTGTAGGTAGAAAATTTCATTAGTAAAGGGTGATTGTGCTAATGATATTGAACGACTTTCCCCAAGGAGCCTAAAGGAAATTAGTAAAAATAATTTCGTCTTGCCATACTAAATTAATTCTGCTGATCAAACGCTGCGCTTGTATGAAAAGTTTTCTTTTCCTTTTGTAATTTGAAAGGGAAAGAGAAATTTAAAGTAATGCAACTTTCTACCTTGCACCTTGTCAATGCAATGTGACTGTTATACAATATACCTACCTAATATTACTTACATGGTATCTAAGGCCTAGATTCAGAGACGATTTTTAAGTCATAGTTCGAACTCCCGTAAGTCAAAATCCATACATTTTTGTTGAGGCATGGACCCTCACGATTAATAAAATAACTCCGGATTACATTAAACCATTTTATTTAAACTACTACAACTTTTAACCGACACACCAGAGAGAGAACCAAGTTACTTTTTTACATACAGATACAAAACAAAACTCTTTGGATGGTAGAACATTGGCTTTCAACACTCTCCCTCAATGTTCACCCAATCCAATTTTTCTCAAGTTCAACATATTGGTCAATTTTACAAATCGATCACCAACTAAAGGCTTTGTTAATATATCTGCAATCTGTTCCATCGTTGAGATATACTTAACAATTATTACACCTTCCTCTACCTTTTGTTTTATGAAATTAAATTTAACATCGACATGCTTCAATCGTTTCTGGTCAGGGTTTTTTACAGTTTTCATAGTGCTTTGGTTATCTTCATAAATGATGACATTATTTATTTTAACATTTAAATCAGATAGGAGTTTGATAAGCCAACACGCTTCGACAGATGCTTCACATAAAGAAATTAATTCGGCTTCGGTTGTACTCAGAGCAACCGTGCTCTGTTTTTTGGATCTCCATGTAATTATATTACCAAATAATTGAAACATATATCCACTAGTGGACCTCCTATCATTATCCCTCGCGAAATCGGCATCTGCAAAGCCTATTAGGCTGACACAAATTGTTTTACAATACATCAAGTTATAATCGATAGTTTGTTTGACATACCTTAGCACTCGCTTTAAAGCCTGCCATAATTTCAATGTTGGTGTCGATTGAAACCGACTTAAGTATGATACCGCCATGGCTAAATCCGGCCTGGTGCTAACCATTGCGTACATTAATGAACCAATTAAAGATCTACATCGCTGGGTGAATACAACAACGGCACAAGTCAAAAAAGTTGATTTTGAGAAAAATGACATTAAAGTTGGCGCGAGAGAGTGCGCGCGAACAAATTCGTCTGTAGTTACTACACAGTAAGGGTTAGATTGTTGATGTTTGCCTTTTATATATCTGTGTTATATCAGTAATCTATAACAGTTGAGAATTTTATTTATATACTTCAATTTTTTTATTTATAGGGCCATAAATATGGGGGTTCCGAGTTATGCCAGTTTTGCATTAACTTTTTGGTACGATTTAGATTTATGCCAGATAATTATTGAGAAAACATGAAGAAATGTGATAGTAATTAGTACCCAAAATAAAACACAATTATGGCATTAGAGAAGAGACGGAAGAAATGGGAATTTACAAAGCAATGAGGAAAAGGAAATTTGATCTGTTACTGAATTGGCGGAAGTTGTCTGATGAGATCCTATCAGATCAGATACACAACGCATAAGCATATGCTCACGACTATATTCCCCGAGGGGTAGTCAGAGATATTCTGAAACCTCAGAACATCCACGTTTCACCAGTAATACCGAAACTCGGACAGAGTTTCAGGACAGATACACAACGAGTTCGATGATAAGAGCCAGACCAAGAAATTATTCGTGAGCCCAATCACATGTGATCTCAATAGATCTTTTAGTACTGCTTAAATCAAGAACGATGTGTAAAACAAATATCAATCTCTATCTTCGGTCTTCTTACTAGCTACCCATTTTACGTAGTCAGGCCAGTTGGCCGGTGGTCGTCCCATACTATTTAATTATAAAATAACCACGCTAGTTTGTAGCTTCTGTTCTAGAACACATACTCCTTATCAGTTGCCAGTTCTTCAGCAGATATAACAAGCCTATTGCCACTTCAGCTTGCTAATTTTCAGGGCTGCGTTATTTGCTTTAGTTCTCAGACGTTACTACTTCATTTCTGATGTTATCTCTTAGAAAAACACCAACCAGTAGCTGTTTTCATAGCTCACAATGATGGGACTAGTTCTATCGTCTCTCTTTATGTGTCTGCCTTGATCCCTATGTTCAGGTTGAATAACTTCGTTTGCAATTGGATGAATACGTCGTCAGATATTTTCATCTGAGGAAAGCCAATGAAAAGATCTGTTGAAGTTTTCCCAAATTATCTCAGAGGAAATAAATGGAGAAATCCTGACATCAGTCATTTGGGACGAAAGATGAATGATAAGACAAGAAGAGGTAAGAGGAAAAGAAAACTGAATTTTAAAAGCATAAAGGTAATATTGAATATGCAGGAATCAGATGATTTACCAAAGCTATATATTTACGAAGTAACCATACGAAAGCAGTAAAAGAGCCTCACGCTTACATAGCTACGCTCTTTTCCACAAAATTACACTATCACATTGTTTTAATCTTCTGACCCTGGAACTTCATAAAACAGATCAGTCTTTTATCTATACTAGAAAGCCATGTTACAAAAAGCAGATTGGTAGATGATCATAAGTCAAAACTTGATAGGAGAAGAGATGTTATGATTCCCTGAAGAGTTGGAACTAAGGAAGACCTACTTTGACATCACAAACCTTTACATAGTGGTTTACAGAATATAACAGGGGTAGTTTTTGCAGTCGGGAATAATTTTAATTCATCTTGTTGACTCAAAAGTGTCATTATTGCATAACGCAAAATAACAATTTTATTTAGTGTAGTAGTGGCACAACTACCATCTATCTCTTGATTCAGTGAAATATCGAGTCAGGTCTATATTGCACAAGATAAAGTATGCGATGTAGAACCAGAATACGGTGCTAACTCAAAACTGCCAATTTTTGAGTTGTGCCGTTGTTGTATTCACCCAGCGACATTGGTGCTCTAAGGTCATGTCTATTTCAGATTCGTCAAAGTCCAGTTTAAAATTGTAGTCCATAGGCGAGTTCGTTCCTTTACAATTCTCCATATCGTAAGCTTTCAACACATTCTGCAAATATTTCGTTTGATTTATTAAAATATCATTACCATCCCTTTTCATTGAAATACCGAGGTAAGTTAAATTTGTATCCCCTAAATCTTTCATTCTAAATGCAGTTTTCAGAAAATTCTTGACTGACTCTATTTCTTTATTACTAGGCCCAAATATGAGTATGTCATCAACATACAAGAGCAGATAATGATCACCTTTGCTATATAAACAATAATCATTTTGTGAACGTATAAATCCATAACTCGTAATAACTTCAGTGAATTTTTCATACCAGTATTTCGGCGACTTTTTGAGACCGTATAGCGACTTGGAGAGTTTCAAAACATGGCCTTCCGAAACTAATAATCCTTGGGGTGGCTTTAGGAACACATCCTCATCAATCCTTCCATATAAAAAAGCTCCTTTCACATCCATCTGATGTATATTATAATCTCTATGAGCCGCAACTGACAATAGAACTCTCAGTGTCTGCAGTTTTAGTACGGGTGAATAAATATCTTCCAGATGTTCCTTCTGCTGGAAACCTTTTACTACCAATCTTGCTTTATAAATTTTCTGCTCTCCTACTTCCTTTCTTGCAAAAACCCATTTAGTGTCCAGTAATTTTACGTTCTGTGGCTGAGGTAATATATTCCATGTTCCGCTCTCCTTTAATACCTTCAGTTCCTCTCGTATTGCATCCTCCCATTGTAGTAAATCCTTCCTTCCTGCTATTTCGTCGTAACTTTTTGGTACATCCTGGTAACTTGTCAGTAACGCATATAATGCTTCATCATCTTTGTTAAAATCCATCACATAATCCTGTTGCCATTTCGGTCTAGTACTTATCCTTTTCTCTCTCCCTCTTGCTTGGCTTTCTATTTCATTCTTCTTTGTTTCAACTTCATTTTTCTTCATTGTCTTTTCTTTTATAATATTATTATTCTCTTGATTATCATCTTTCACTTCAGTGTCACTTTCATCTCCGCTTTCATCTGATTTTTCTTTTTCTTCATCTGATATATTCCTTCTATAAACTGAATATTCCTCTTTCTTTTGCCTTTCATCAAATACTACATTTCTTGCTATTATTACTTTATTGGCTTCACTATCATAAAGCTTATATCCTGTAGTAGCATAGCCAATAAAAATCATCTTCTTACCAGGATTGTCCAGTTTTTGACGTAACTCCTTAGGTACGTGATTATATGCAGTACACCCAAATATGCGCATAAGCGAAACATTTGGTTTCTTTCCTTCCCACATTTCTGACGGTGTTTGATATTTTCCTACTGTAGGACTTCTGTTTGTTACATATGCGGCGAATAAAACGGCGTGTCCCCAAAATTCCTTATTAAGTTTTGAATCAAATAACACAGTTTTAGCCTTTTCCATCAAAGTTCTATTCATCCGTTCTGCAACGCCATTCATCTGAGGATTATATGGTACTGTATACTGTAATTGTATTCCTCTCTCGTCACAAAAGGACTGAAATTCTCTTGAAACATATTCTCCCCCATTATCTGATCTCAACTTCAATATTCTTCTATTAAAGTGATTAGTAACATAATTGTAGTAGGATCTGAATTTTTCGAAGACCTCGCCTTTATTTGAAATTAAATAAACCATGACAAAGTGAGTATAGTCGTCTATAAACGTTACAAAGTATCTATATCCTTCATAAGTCGGGGGGTTCATTGGTCCACAAACGTCAGTATGTATTAATTCTAGTGGTCTAGTTGCCCTACGTCCTGGTCTATTGAAAGGTAATTTTGTCATTTTTCCTAACACACACGGTTCACACAGTGTGCCAGTATCCCTACAATTTGTAAAGTCGTCCATACCGTCTACCATTTGACCACGTGAGAGTAATGTCAAATTTTTAAAACCGAGATGACCAAACCGTTTGTGCCATAGTTGTATCATATTATGACTATCATTGTTATTACTATAGTTACATTCAACATGTAGCGGTGTCATTTTAATATTATACAAAGAACCTTCGTTATTGCCAATCATAGTTATTTGATCATATTTAAAAACTCTTACTTTGTTTTTATAAAATTCCACTCTATATCCATGGCTCTCAATTTTTGGCACCGATAACAAATTTTTCCTTAATTCTGGCACGTAGTAAACATTTTTAATACTACAATCATAATATCTCTTACCGACATAGCACCTCACCAGCATGTTTCCTACTCCGACTGCCATCAAATTTACTCCATTCTTTGCCGCTGCTATGGCCTTTGGTTCGCTCAACTCTAAATATTCTGTAAAAAAGTTTTTATTATTTATTAAATGGTCAGACGCTCCAGAGTCTACACACCAATCTATGGTTTCACTGTTTCCGATAAACGCCACATCTTCCTCATTAAAACTTTCAGTATTATTTTCTGCAACATAGGCATTGTCATTTGGTGGAAAATCTGCTGCATAAGAGTGATGTCCATTAAAATGTCCTCGAAAACCTTGCCCCCTTCTAGGGTATCCTCTCCCTGCTCCGGCGGGCTTTCCTCTATATCCATATCCTTGTCTTGTTTCTTGTGATGGCCCTTGGGGAGGTCCGCTCCGGTGGCTCTGCCATCTTCCTTGGAAACCTCGACCTCGTGCCCAGCATTGGAACCTTTTGTGTCCTTCTTTACCACAAGAGAAGCAAACAGTCGCAAACGCGTTCTTTTGATCTGTGTCAGTGTTTTGACACTTATTCCTTTTTTCTTCTTCGCCCAACAATCTGTCCTTGACTATATCTACCGTTAAATCTGGTAGTGATTCAATCGTTGTTACTATTACCTCATATGTTTTTGGCATAGACAGAAGTATTACATTAATTTTTTCTTCTTCTGTCAGGGAACTACCTGCATCTTTCAGCATGTTAAAAATTTTAGAAATTTCTTGAAAGTGTTGTGCCAAAGAACCTTTTTCGCTGTATTTAATATCATTTAACTGTCGTCGCAAAAATAATTTACTTCTAGTTCCTCTCACCATGAACTGCTTCTCCAATTTCGACATCATGCTAAAAGCCGTTTTTTCTTCTTGAATATAATCAATATGGCTGTCCGCTATCGCGCTAATAAGAATGCTCTGCGCGCGTGCTTCAAGCTTTTTGTTTTCCGGACTAGTACTGAATTCTTCCTTTTTGATGGCATCTAAACACTCATTCTCCCTTAAAATGCTGCTTACACGAAACTTCCAAATAGAAAAGTCGTCCCCCGCAAACTGTTTCAATTTTAAATCCGCCATTGCCATTTTGGATTTTCCTTCTTAATGTTCGGTTGAAAATATTACTCAAAATATTTCTTCCTTTCCCGAACCACGCTCTGCTACCACTGTTGAGGCATGGACCCTCACGATTAATAAAATAACTCCGGATTACATTAAACCATTTTATTTAAACTACTACAACTTTTAACCGACACACCAGAGAGAGAACCAAGTTACTTTTTTACACACAGATACAAAACAAAACTCTTTGGATGGTAGAACATTGGCTTTCAACAATTTTCGCTTTGATTAGCTCGAGCTAAGACTAAAAAAATCGTCTCTGAATCTCGGCCTAACTAATATTAGTTAGATTGTATAACAAAAGCCAAATTATTTTTATCTGTATCACAATATTTAAAAAAAAAAGGAATAACTGTAAAACAAACAACACAAGCAACAATTTTTACGCTATGTAGGTAACTCTCAAAATATTACCTTCCCAACTATTTATTATGTATTTTCATTTTTTGATTTGTTCTAGGACCAAATGACGAATTTGAAATAGGGGCACTAATTGCCTACTGATTACGTCCCTGTGTGTTTTTCTTAAAGCTTTCATTTTCGTGTGATTCTATGTCGATTGAAAAAGTTTTGCCAATATTATAAATCATTGTAAAATAAACATTTAATTTTGTTAGAATATGTAAACATACTGTAAACGAAACGCTATCTATCTGACATACGTCAGTTGTCATTTTTTGTCTATGATCTTAATAGATACTTCCTGCTCTGTACCGTGGTTGCTGTGTGGCTTTTTAGCGAAATAAAATCACTTTAATTACAATAGATCCAAGTCTTATTTACCAAATATCCATCAGGTTATGGGCCCAGGATAGTTTCCGTGCAGTTCAACCTTTTTATTTCAACATACTATCGGATATAATTTGGTAAATACGTCATAACCTCAAAATTGATACGATGGCCGGTTCTGCAACGAGTACGGGAATATCAGTTGAGAAATTGAGAGGCATGGAAGATTACAATAATTGGAAATTCTTGATGCGAATGTCACTACTTCATGAAGACATGTACGAGTGCGTAGAGACAGAAGCAGGTTCCACAGACGAAAAGAAAAACCAGAAGGCCTTGGCTCGAATTTGTCTTTCAATAAGTTCTTCAGCGTTAAATCATGTTCGGAATGCCGAAACGCCTTACCAAGCATGGACCCAATTGCAGAAAGCATATGAGGACAAAGGATTAAGCAGAAGGCTAGGATTGCTAAGGTCATTGTTCGGTGTCAAACTGAGAGAAACGGAGGGCATGGAAAAATATATTGCAAAGATCACGGAGCTCGCACAGCAATTGAAAGACATCGATTCACCCTTAGACGATGAGTTTGTGGCTATAATTATGTTGGGTGGTCTTTGTGGTGATAAAGGTACAATAATTATATCTCCTGAGAGTCCATCAATTGACTCTGATGATGATACAAACGAAACTGATGACACAAATAATGCCACACCACCTGCGTCACCAGATTTAAACCAACCATTAATCAGAAACCCTCATAGAGACACCATTTTTAGTTTAGATGAGACAGCTAGTTATGAGACAGAGGACTCGTCGGATGAAACTTTTGTTCCAGGTTCTTCTGATTACATCACTGATGACTCAAATGAACTGGAGTTTGAAGATACCTCGGAGCAGGCTCAATTAGCGAGCATAATGGGCAAAGGCAGTGATGTTCCAAACACAGTAGAGGAAGCCTCAACTAGCAGTGACTGGGAACATTGGAGGGCAGCTATGAGAGATGAGTATAAATCCTTTTTGACTAATCAATGCTGGACCCTAGTTGATCTGCCAAAGGGCCAAAAGAGTGTCAAATGTAAATGGGTATTTACTAAAAAGATGAAGCCTAATGGAGAATTATTGAAATATAAGGCTAGATTAGTAGCAAAAGGCTATACGCAAAAATATGGTATAGATTACAATGAAACCTTCTCCCCAGTTGTACGTTACTCAACAATTAGAATACTGTTGGCGTTGGCTGCTCAAAAAGGCATGAATATAGAACATCTAGATGTTAAGACGGCGTTTTTAAATGGAGACCTGGAGGAAACCGTATTTATGGAACAGCCAGAATATTTTGTAGAAAGAGGAATGGAAAGAAAAGTTTGCAAATTAAATAAAGCTGTTTATGGATTAAAACAGGCTGCAAAATCGTGGTATGAAAAAATTAACAATGTATTGGTACAAAAACTGAAGTTCAGGAAATTACTATCAGAGCCCTGTGTATATGTTTTAAACCATAAGGAAGAATTGATCATCATCGCTCTATATGTAGACGATATCATATTGTTTTCTACAAAAGATTCAGAATTAACCAAGAATGGAATTAAAGGGCAACTCATGAGTGAATTTGAAATGAAGGATTTGGGTATAGCCTGTAATGTTCTGGGTATGAGCATTAATAGAATTAATGAGAATAAAATTTCACTTGATCAAAAAAAAACTACATTAACCGAATTTTAGAAAGATTTCAGATGTTAGATTGTAAACCAGTACAAACACCTATAGAAAATGGGTTGAAACTAGAAAAGGAAGAAAACTCTGACTGTAAATATGACTACAGAAATCTCATCGGATGTTTAATGTATCTATCAGTTTGTTCCAGGCCTGATATTACGTATGCAGTTAGTTATTTAAGTCAATTCAATAACTGCTACTCTGAAGCACACTGGAAAGCTGCAAAGAGAGTGCTCAGATACTTAAAAGGGACACAGGACTACTGTCTCTCTTTTGAAAATGGTGACACAAACATTGTTGGTTATACAGATGCTGATTGGGCTGCAAATGCAGTGGACCGCCGTTCCTATACCGGGTATGTGTTTACTATGGGTAGTTCTATTATATCATGGGAAAGTCGAAAACAAAGGACAGTCGCTTTGTCCAGTGCCGAAGCCGAGTACATGGCAATTTCTGACGCCTGTAAAGAGAGTTTATTTTTGCGTAATTTTATTTACGAATGTTTAGGTCTGTACTGTAATGTTCATTTGTATAGCGACAGCCAGTCTGCTCAGAAACTATGTAAGAACATTATTTGTCACTCGCGAACAAAGCACATTGACATACGACATCATTTTGTGCGTCAGTTAATAAATGAAAACATTATTAACTTAAGTTATGTGCCTAGTAATGATATGCTGGCTGATGTGTTAACCAAAGCATTGTCAAAGGAAAAACATGTAAAGTTTGTTTCTTTATTTTATAAGTTGTAACTTGTAATGTAACTTCTAAAGTTAAGATAGCTTTAGTTTAAGGGATAGTGTTAGAATATGTAAACATACTGTAAACGAAACGCTATCTATCTGACATACGTCAGTTGTCATTTTTTGTCTATGATCTTAATAGATACTTCCTGCTCTGTACCGTGGTTGCTGTGTGGCTTTTTAGCGAAATAAAATCACTTTAATTACAATAGATCCAAGTCTTATTTACCAAATATCCATCAAATTTCACGCTATATTTTATTTTATTATAATTATGTGACTTTCTCAGAACAAAGGGACCTTGTTGTCGGTATGGAGTTATTAATGGATGAATAATCTAAATAAGTATAGGTATATGTATAGATATCTTAGAAACTAAAACCGATAGCAAAGTCCCTTTTCCCAACGTCATATATAACGTAAATCTTCTGGCCACGTCAACACGTCGAGAAGAAAGACGGCCTAAGAGGAAGGATCTCCATAGAGTCCGCATAAATTTACGATTATAGTTGGTCTCTTTTGTCTTATGATATACTTTTAATAGGAGAAGGAGATGGAACTATAGATATTTGTTTATGCGGCTGTCCACTTTTTTTTGAGCTAGTGTGTGTGAAAAGTGACCGTAAACATAAGGCCATATGTCACTTGGTGCCTTTTGTCCATACTACTTGACACCACACACTCAAACCTAAACGTCAAAAAAAGTGGACACTTTAAAATTGGTATGGCTCACTCTAGTCTTAAAGAGAGATCCTTCCTCTTAGAAGACGGCAGATAGAGCAATCCCTTGACCGACTGGTGGCCAAATAGTAGCCATCCCGGGATTTTTCCCGTATACTGTGCAAATACTTTCTAGTATCTGAGAAATTCGCGCGGTTAAAAACCGCTGTGCGTATAAGCCCTTAGATCAGACCAGGCCTATGACAGCTTTAGTTCCGATAGATCCGTTGTAGCGTTGTAGTCACTTTTTCCCTTAGTAAACGTCATCAATCCATCATAGATAGGACGCTATAATGAACTTATATTACAGCAGCAGCGTCATGCCGTATTGTTGCTTTTTTAAGGTATTTTCGCTTCAGTTGAGAATCTTGGAGAAAATGAAATGAAATGAAATGCCCTAATTTTTCTCCGTTGTGTATCATAATAATATCGTTGATTAGTTGGTTCCTTGGTCAAAAGCTTGACGACAGCAACGCCAAAACGGAAAGGTTAGAACTAAGTGCAAATTTCACTGTCGCATGTGTAGCTTGCTACATTTCAGTAATCTGTGGTCTATCTGCTGTCATGTCACTGTCACTCGGAATAACATAACCTAAAAACACGTGAGATCATTTTGTTTTTATTTCAAAACTAAATGTTAAATTCAATTTAAAATGCCGAAATTTCATATAGACGAAGTTTATAGTAAAGAATCTACGTACCCTCTCATAGTTAACTTCCAAAATGGGTACACTACGGAAAAATTCAAAAGACAAGACTGTCTGGTGTTGGAGAACGAAAATAACGGGTCGAAAACATTGGTAACTGAATTAAACGACTTGATATACGCTGGAGAAGAAGAAAAGGAAGAATTGGGTAAGACTTTAATCCTTGCGCGCAATAAAGTAACTGGAAAAGTTCGATTAATAGAAGTTGGTTACGCCGAGATGAAACCCGTCTTAAAACTCAATGAAACTTCGCAGTTACTCGAAACCAGCAATTTGGAGTTAAGCAGAAAATTCGGGTCCAAAAAGCAGAAACAACAAATGGAACAGCGAGAGAAATTAAAAGTTAACGTTCAAACCGTAACCGAACAAATGCAGGACGTAACCCAAAACATTTCCGAAGACCAACTAGACTTAACTTCGTATAACAAAAGTGATTCCGATGACTTCTACATACCTCCTATAGACCGAACTGCGGATAAAGTTGAAAACGTATACGACATCGACAAAATATTAACGGAAGAACAATTTGAAAAGATCTATTCGGAACTTGAAAGTAAAGAATACAAAACAGATATGTTACCTTTGATAAAAAATATTGCGAACGGCAAAAAATTATCGCAAGAACATACAGTATTAGCCGTATATGCAAATGCATTGCTAAAACTATACACAACGATGGTAAAAGATCTTAAAAAGACATTTGTTGCTTGTCCCCACTCAGCGTCATTGAACGAGATAATTCTATCAACCTTTACAACGATGACGAACGGACGACGAACGAGACCAACTCCATATAAAGACAAAGCCTTATGCCATGCTATCGTTTTCATTCTACTTATTAACAACTTGAAATTTGAACTCGAAAGCCTATGTCAGGATATGAAATTGACCGCGAACAACGCGTCAATGAAAGTGAGAGTAACTGGTGCGTCCCTTGTAGGTACCGGTGCGAAAAAAGTTGTACAACTAAAGTTGCCTCTGAATAATAAGTCTGGCTTTAGACGAAAAAGTGCTAAGTTTTAAATAAATTGTTTTATGTTAATAATTTTGTTTTATTTATTTTTAAGTACGAGCAGGCCTGTCTCACTCTACAGCTCAGGTACGCTTGATGGTGATCCCCACCGAGTGGTGAATGGCAATAGGTTAGGTATACTGTGTAACAGGGTTCGAAATTTTTTTTTGATATATATCCGATATATATCTGATATATATCCAGGCTAAGAAAACGACGCGAATTTCATTCTGTAAACACTTAAAAATGTAAAAGGAATTTGTAAAATAATACAGGTGTCGAAATACCACATTTTTTATTAAAAAAAAGTAACAAAGTTATATCATATGAAGTTAAGGTTTGAATTTCAATAAAAAGCTAGCCGTACTGGTAAGTTAAAGGGGATTTCCCCTACTTTAAATGAGGTTGCCATTTTGGGAAACAATCTAAATTATTCTGAATTTTAGTTTTTCACTACGTGTTGCCAGGGTAAACATTAATTAACAAAATTTGTAGTTCAGAAAATAGGAAAAAATCAATTGAGATATATCGTGATATATATCCGCTGATATATATCCGTGAACTTCTGTGCTGCTGTGTAAACTTCTTGTCAAATCTCATTAGACTTGCCACCATTTTGTGATGCGAGAATTGAAAACCCTAGCGATGTCACGCTGCCAGCACGTGAAAGAATGAAAGAGGGAGACTATCAAAAGGAAGCTTTCATGTCTAATGACTCGGTTAATTTTTGTTTGCACGCGCGCCGTTGCGACGGTTGGTAGGTTATTCGCGAATTGTATGATAGGACGGGTGCGAATAGCTTTGCACCTAATTGCCGTGCAGAGAGAGTAACTATTTATTTAAATCTGTTTTCGAAGTAATTCTTATGTATGGGTTGTTCTAGTATTTGTATGGATTGAGGAGCCACATTTGCTATTGAAAACAGGATTTTATGCCCATTTTGTAGGAAATTAGTAGATATTGTAGGCCCAATTCTGGAATTTGTAGCAAAAAGCCCTTAAAAACCGTCAGCATATTAAGAGGATACCTAGCTCACAAAGAAATTTGGAGAATAGGTCTCATTTCCGAGTGTATACGAATTTGTCCGCCCCTCCCATATACGCTGCCGTCTAGAGAGCGAAAGAGAAACTGCAGCTCTGACTGATTTTATCTACATAAAAGGGACGAAATCAGCATTTTGTATTCCCCTGTTTCCTCCTTCAAAACTAAACTGATTTTAATAATTCTTTTAAGAATAATATGAGGAAGACTTTGGCTATGTCTGTATGTTTTGCTTTTTTGTTTATATTCGTCTTTGTTTACTGGATGTCTCAAAACTAAGGTCGAGATTCTGTCAACATCCACAACTCCCGTATGTCAAAATCCATACATTTACGCCACGCTTAGCTCGAGCTAAGACTAAAAAAATCGTCTCTGAATCTCGACCTAAGTCATTTTCGAAGGTTCTTACAGAAATTAATGCAAAAAACAAAACAGAGTCAGCAGAGCAGAGATAAGGTAAATTTTATGTTAAAAAATATTTGCTTTAGTCCCTTTCGGCCCATAAGGACAACTTCCCAAAAGGATCACTTAATTTATCCAGGGAGAAAACAGGGGAATACGTTTGTATGGACAAAACGGTACTAGTCTATCTAATCTTAAAATCTTAAGAATAAAATATTTTAATTAAACAATAAAAGATGAAACTGTACAATATGTTTATTTACGAAAGCATAAGCAATAATTGATTATACATATTATAATGTATGTGGAATACTTATAATTTACATAATGTTAATTAAAATAATATCTCTTAAATTGTAGTTGAGATTACACAAGGGTTGATACATTTCCCATATGGTTGGGTATAGTACGAGGCGACTAAGGGAGAAGGCCATAAGGGTTTCTTATGCAGTGTTTTCGTGGGTGATGCAGTTTAGAAACATATTTGATATACTAGTATAAGAAATAAGAGGAATTTTGGTAACCATCGGCTGCAAGGCTGATTCAGTATTCATAGGGTGTAGAGCATCTCTGGCGATGGATCAGGTCTCCCTGCATAACTCCAGTCGGTTTAGGAGTTGCAGCCGTTCAAATGAACGATCAGCTGCAAGGCTGGTCATAGTATATTATTGTAATATGCACTGTAGCTCTGTGAACTGTACAAAAACTGTCATGTTCTGTCAGTCGGTTAAAGAGATACAGCCATTAAAAGTACCGACCTTTGAACGGCTGTATCTCCTAAACCGACTGATAGACTTCAGTTTTTGTACTGTTAGCTACAATGTATATTACAATAATACCTGCATATTCATTTTTAGCAACCATACCAGACCTTTGAACGGATGTAACTCCTAAACCGACTGGAGTTATGCAGGCAGACGTGGTCCATACCCATCACAGAGATGCCCTATGAATACTGAATCAGCCTTGCTGCTGATGGTTACTAAATTCCTCTTATCTCTTATACTATACAGTAGGCCTACCATGAGTTTTCACAGTATTACTGTATTTACGTCGCCAATTTCGTATGGCAGAAATTAGTTATCGACGTAATCACTAGGAGCGCTGTACGAAATTCAATACAAACTTGGTGACGTTACTATTGTAAGTAGGGTGAGAGTGCTCGAGCGGAGGGTTGAGATCGTGTTCAGTAAATTTAAAACAAATTAATATTTTGAAAAAAATCCTATGTTAATACCATGATAATTCGATTCTGCTCTAGATTCTAAACAAAGTACTTTCTAGTTTTGCGTTAATTCATTAACACGTTGTATATCTATAGATTTCATAAATCAGATTAGCTAGATTTAAACATTAGTTTTAGATACCCCTATGTCCCTGAAATCATTAATATGAACCACTGTGCGCCGCCTCGTGGTCGAGTCGCTAGCTCTCTTCCGCATGACATCAATGACATTCTTTCTATTCACGGGACGGCAAGTGTGCTTGATTGTTTTACATTACTGCTTAGTGACCGAGGACATTTGGAAGTACTGGAATGTCAGCGGCAATGTATGGCAGCAGAGCACAACTAAAGCATACTAACTACCAGGAAGCTGGAAATAGGTATTGTATATTACCTTGGAGTACAGACTGTCTTACAAGCGGTGAAACATGAAAATACTCCTTGGCGGTCGGTAATATTCAACCTTCTTTCGTTTTCATCGTAATCTTTGGTTTGTCCCTTTCTAATCCAAGGACGAAAATGAAATAAAAGAGTTTTTATCTAAGAGGAAGGATCTCCATAGAGTCCGCATAAATTTACGATTGTAGTTGGTCTCTTTTGTCTTATGACGTACCTTTAATAGTAGAAGGAGATGGAACTATAGATATTTGTTTATGCGGCTGTCCACTTTTTTTTGAGCTAGTGTGTGTGAAAAGTGACCGTAAACATAAGGCCATATGTCACTTGGTGCCTTTTGTCCATACTACTTGACACCACACACTCAAACCTAAACGTCAAAAAAAAGTGGACACTTTACAATTGGTATGGCTCACTCTAGTCTTAAAAAGAGATCCTTCCTCTTAGGTTTTTATTAAATGTTTGTTCTGATAGAAAGGGACAAACCTAAAATTTGAAACATCGACGTACGAAGATGGTTGAACATTGCAGACTACTATGGCCAATTTTCGTGTTTCCATACTTGTACAGATTGGTATCCTATATCATTCTAAGTCCATGCTAATTACCAAGGTGTCATTTTTGGGTTTTGTATGAAGTGGTAAGTCCATGTGTATAGAAGAGAGGAGAGCGATGATAGTCCATACGGAAGAGAGCTAGCGACTCAATCTCGAGGCGGCGGTTCGATTCCTGGCCTGTACCACTAAGTTCTTCGGAATTTATGTACGGTTGTATTTATCATTATCACTAGCTCGGCGGTGAAGGAAAACATCGTGAGGCATCCTGCATACCCGAGAATAATAAAAAAATAGTTCGGATGTATGTGTAAAATATGGGTGAGCTTGGGGCGAACACAAAAGATCAGCAATGGTCGCAGTGTTACATAACGACCCTTGCTTGCAATAGCCCAGCCAACAATAATAATGTGTATAGAATGTCATCGTATGACACCAAATCTCTATCAAGGCGATGTGGGTTCCGATTTAATGTCATATTCAAAAGTGTCTAATTCCTGTTTAATTATAATATCATGTGTTGTGCTCTCTGGTTCCATCATCTCATGGAACGCACCAAACCCTGAATGTTCCTCCTCTTCGCTCATCTCCGTCGTACACAACTCACTCAAAATCATTTTACTTTTACACAAATCTAAATTCGTCAACTTATACCTCTGTATCGAATATTCCAATATATTATATGATGTCTTACACGTCTCACATTTAAAAATAATCGAGTCTCTAATATGTTTTAACTTTTGATAAATATTAAAGTAGAAGTCGTCGTTGAAATTTTTAATGCAGTCTTCGCATTCGATGCTAAAAATTCTTTTCTTGGAACCGAAATTAGCTAGTTCTTCGACATCGAAACCGTCATGGAACTTTTTTATATGTCTTTTCAACGTTTTCCTTGTACTAAAATCTTTCATACAGATAATGCAACGTGGTAACATTTTTTGTTTAACATTAGTTACAACGTTTACGTGATATACTTCGTTGTGCTGCTCGAATTTTTCCTGCCCCTTAAAAACTAAGTTGCAATCTTCACATTTATAAATTTCATCTTCAGCAAGGTGTTTAGTTTGTAGATGTATGGCTAAAGCTTCCTTCGAGCTAAAGGAAACGGAACAAAGATCACATGGATACGTATTCATATTGAACGAATGCAGTAACTTCAAATGTATTTTACAGGACTTCGCAGACTCAAATCGTTTGTGACAAAATTGGCATTGTGGAAAGATGACCGAATTTGGATGTTTAGTCCTAACATGCTTACGAAGACTACGTTTTTCTTTAAAAAGCGTCTCACATTCTATGCATTTATATCGTTGCATTCCCAAATGTGTATATTCAATATGCCTTCTAATGTTACGTTTTGATTTAAATTGTTTATCACAATAGTCGCATTTCGACCAAGAATCGCTGTGAACAATTTTGAAATGAGACGCTAAATAATACTTATTATTGCAAAGTTTTCCACAAATTTCACATTCGACAGCTTCGTCAGTCGTATGCTTTAACTTAATATGATGTTTCAATGATCTATCGCTATAGTAAACTCTGTTACAGTGCATACATTTGTAACAACCAGCGTCCATTGAATCGTCTACATTAGTTGAAGAAATATTAGAATCTGCTATTTGAGCTTGTGGATGAAATATTCTTGTATGAAATTCTAAACTTGAGACGTCGGTGAATAATTTATCACAATGGCTGCACGAGTTCGCGTTGGCTGGAGGAATACATATTTTTTTGTGTTCTCGCATAGATTCTTTACTATAAAACTTACTAAAACATACGTTACACGTTGACAAACAGTATTGTCTGTCGTGAGTGACTCTCATGTGATCTTTTAATTGAAATACGCTATCGAACGCGTGGCTACAAAATTCACAATTCTGAAAGTAATTTTCATTTTTAAGTTTCGGTGTGTTACCTAATTGGTTGACGAGAAATTTTTTACAGTATTTGTAGAACGTTTTAAAAGAATGCTCGTTTTTAACATGTTGCCGCAATAATGGTTCATCTTGAAAATCTCTGCCGCATTTTTCACAAGTAACATTGTTAATTTCATCTGTGTCAATGTAGTCATTAAAGTTCAAGCTCTCTCCGTGGTGTACATGGATATGACTGTCTAAATTTTCTCTCCCGTTGATCAATTTCGAGCAAATCTCACACTTATATTCCTCTTGATCTTCAGTATTGTGAGCGGTGCGAGCATGTCTTCGTAAACTTTGATTCGATGTGTACACTTTTGGGCAGATATCACATTTGAATTCTTCCTTCTCTCCGTGAAACATCTCAATATGCCGCTTTAAGTTTCTGTTGTTCGTATAAATTTTATTACACAGTTCGCATTTGATTACGCCCTTTTCTGAAGTGTTGTGTGTAGCTTGTATGTGAGCTATCAGTGAGTGTTTCCCTTTGAAAACTTTCTTACAAACGTCACAAGTCGGATATTGAACGTCTGGATTATGCAATTGGTTGACATGCCTTTTCAAATTCCTTTCCGTAGTGAAAACTTTTTCACAAAATTTACACCGAATTTCTGGACCGATCCCTTGTAGATGCACCGTAATCATATGTGACATAATATTCTGTTTTCTAGTAAAAATACGCCCGCAGATATCACATTCTGGGAACGGTTGTTCATATCTATTGTGGCCTCTGCTCAAGTGTAGTTGCAATCCGGCCGGACTGCCAAAGCTTTGACCGCAAATCTCACAGTTGCATGAAAAGTTTATATGGCAGTTTTCTATGTGCGTTAGAAGGTTGTACTTTCTTGTGAACGTACGACTGCAGTAGTCACAGACAAAGTCTAGGGAATTGAACATGATTGGTAGGTAGCTCTTCCTCTGTCTAGCACAGCGAGGGTAGACAGTGGCCCCCACAAGGTGGACCAACGACCTGGTGAAGGCGGGAACCCGTTGGGTGAGCGTAGCACAGGATCCGTCCTTGAGGTGATCCTTCGGGGAGACCTATGTCCAGAACATGTCTATTGGCTGGGATAACGAATCGGATATGGCTCTGGGCCTATGTTGATGTGTGCACCACCGTTGTGTGTGAGTCAGACTGATGAAGATTATCCACATCAGTACAATAGTATGTTTCGAAACAGGAAAAAAACCACTCTGGGAGTCAATCTATCTCACTCTAGCATACATATCTCTGTATGCTTTGTCCCTTTCATATTGGCACCCTCCTCGATTTTCACATGTTAAGAAATAAACTCTAGATTTCAGCATATCAGATGCACACTGTGTATAGAAACTATTCCAGTCACACACTTTTTTCAGTCTTTGATATTATTCCAGTATGATAAATTATAGTTTGCAATACATTGCTGTAGATATTGACAGTTGATTATTGAGATTTGTGATCATTTTACAGGAGTGATCCTTGAACCTGAAAAGGAAAAAAAATTTTGATTTCAACGTCAGAAATTAATAACGAAGTAG
This sequence comes from Agonopterix alstromeriana, assembly GCA_963924505.1. Taxonomy (NCBI): domain Eukaryota; kingdom Metazoa; phylum Arthropoda; class Insecta; order Lepidoptera; family Depressariidae; genus Agonopterix; species Agonopterix alstromeriana. Next base: position 2,197,030 of record OZ004688.1, read on the forward strand.
CCAGCAACCGAGTTTAGATAGGTTTCATGCGTGAGAAAATACATTTTCACACAAAAATCACTCACTCACTCACGCAATAACTTTTAGTGATTAGGCCGCCTTTTTGTGTATTTTGGTGTGCAAATAAAGAATATTTATCTTTTATTATCTTATCTTAAAAATATTTAAATTTTTTTTTTTTGCTTAACAAAGGGCCAAATAAAATGTACGTGGAACAAATGAGCTTGTATGAAGAGACTTATGGATGTTGACGAGACGAGAGATGTGTGTCAGAATCGTAGCATGTGGCGATCTGTTGTCTCTGCCTCCTGCAGTAGTGGGAAATAGGCGTGAGCATATGTGATAATTATCATGATAATTACCAAAGAAAATAATTATCTTAATGATTTCGAACCCTGGAAAAAAATAATAGAAGTAAATAAAATTATTGTGTGAAAATGGTTTTTCTCAGGGATAAAACCAGTCTAGATAACCTTGGCAGTCATTAGCTGACATAATTTGAGCATAAGCATAAGCATATGCTCACGACTATATTCCCCGAGGGGGTAGTCAGAGATATTCTGAAACCTCAGAACATCCACATTTCACCAGGGGGATGAAGTTGCTTGCGTCCGTAGGATTTACCATCTTTTCCTAGACCCACCCTACACGTGTCCCCCGGGTGGTGCAAAACAAGCAACAACGCCGAGTATCAAGCGGCGGTCAATTAACTTGACCCAGCAAGTAGTCTTGCTGACGCAATGGGAGAAATCCCTGCTACAAAAGGGGCAGGAAATGGCCTCTCCACACCGTAAACCCGTAGTCATGTTTTGCGGGAACGGGGGGCTCGGCTTCACCGCCCGGCCTGCGAGGAAGATAACCTCTATAAAAAATTCCCCTAATCCTAAAGTGGGAAACGCGCCGATAGGATGAATGGCTGGGGGGCTAACCAGTCCTTAGCGCCAACCTCAACGGACCCGGCTAACGTTGCTGAATCGTGCCCTCTCATATGGATGGGCGTCACCCTATGAGCGACCTTCGTAATCGACCCTTACTCGTGGGAACACTATGAATGATAATTGCAATAAAAAAACTCCTCCACAACCCCAAAAAACTCTTACTCAACAGATCTTCCACAAAGGTCTCTTCCTGAACCAACAAAGGAATAATACAACCGTCAATCTAATTAACAATCAACAGCCTCAGAATAATAACAACGACGAAAACCAAACTGAGCCGCCAACACCAGATATAACAGACTCTGAAAGTGACGAACAAGGCTGGACAGAGTACCGCAGAAAAAGACCACTAATAAGCCCAGACCAAACTTCGCGAATGGACAAACAGACCAAACCAGGATACTGGCTGAGTGCAGCAAATCCGGTTGCTACCTCCAACAGTTTTTCCCTGCTGAACACACAGAACCAAAACACTCAAGAACCGAAAGAAAAAGTACCTAAACCACCACCAATCTTTGTAGACAATGTTTATAATATTCGCCCGTTGACTCAGCTGCTGAATGACACTGTCAGAGGCGACTATGAAATTAAAGCACTTCGCGACGAACAGGTTAAAATCCAACCAAAATCATCACAAGCATACTCCACTATAATAAAAGAACTCAAAAATAAGGAAACAGAATTTTACACATACAAACCTAAACAAGAAAGAAGCTTCCGTGCAGTCCTAAAATATATTCATTACTCTACTGATACAGATGTCATTAAATCCGCTATTGAAGAAATATCTAATCAAGAAGTGACCAACATCTGGAATATAAAAAGCAAAAAAACAAAAAAACCGACTTCCATCTTCTTCATTGATCTTAAACCAAGCCCGGATAATAAGAGCATCTATAATGTGAAAAGTCTCCTTAACAGCCGGGTCACATTTGAAGCTCCAAAACCTAAGCGTGAAATCCCTCAATGCCAAAACTGCCAAATATATGGTCACACAAAGAAATTTTGTCACAGACAACCAAGGTGCGTGAAATGTGCAGAAAACCATGCTACAGAAAACTGCCCAAGGAAAGAACGCTCTGATCATGTTAAATGCATCTTATGTGAGGGGAACCATCCAGCAAACTACAAAGGCTGTAGTGTGTACAAAGAACTCCAACAAATTAAATTCCCCGCTCTTAGACCCAAAAAAGCACCCACACGCAAACAAGCAGAACCAATACAGCAAATATTTCGTGAAAAACCTGAACAAACATACGCAGAAGCCACACAAAACAATCCACCAGTAAACAATCTTAATAATACAGAGGATAACAAAAGGGGTAGCAATCAGCCTCCGTCCCTCCAAAATATTCTACTTGATGTAAAAGCAATGCTCCAGGGAGTAATGAATCAAATGATAACTCTGGCAAAAACATTGACAGATCTCATATCTCAAATACCGTTACATTCAATGCCCTAAAATTTGCCTTATGGAATGCCAACGGGCTGCCAAACCGAACGGAAGAACTAAATCTCTTTCTAATCTCGTACAACATAGATGTAATGCTTATAACTGAGACCCATCTTACATCCAGAAGCCATATCAATATTAAAAACTACACCTTCTTCTGTACAAACCATCCAGATAAAAAGGCTCATGGGGGCTCAGCAATCTTGATAAAAAATAAAATTAAACACCACCAAAGTAACTCTTTCTGTGAACCACAAATTCAGGCAACTACTATCGTTATCCAGGATTGGACTGGACCTCTTACCATCTCGGCCGTATACTGTCCACCAAGACATAAAATTAAAGAAGAATATTACACCAAATTCTTCAAAACCCTTGGACATAGGTTCATAGCTGGTGGTGATTATAACGCAAAACATGTGCAATGGGGATCAAGACTAACACGAACTGATGGACGCCAGCTAATAAAAACAATAGAGCAACTTAAATTGGAACACATATCATCCAGACATCCGACCTACTGGCCAGCTGACAGAACGAAAACACCAGATCTAATTGACTTCTTTATCACGAAAGGAATAAATAAAAACTACATGTCGTGTGAGCCAAATCTTGATCTATCCTCCGATCATACTCCGGTATTACTAACGCTTTCTACACAAATTGCACTCAAGCTTGAGCCCTGTAGTTTGCACAATACTAAAACGGATTGGGAAACATTTCGTGAATCGGTTGAAGCAAAAATAAACACTAAAGTATTACTAAAATCAGAAGAAGACATAATTAATGCTGTGGAGCATTTCAACCAAGTAATCCAAAATGCTGCCTGGAGTGCCACCCCTCAAAAGAAAAATATTGAAATAACTCAAAGATTTCCATCGTACATATTAAATAAAGTGGCCGAAAAACGAAAAATTCGTAAACAATGGCAACAGACGAAATGCCCCCGCCTAAAAAAAGATTTAAACCGAGCTGGAAAGGAGCTAAAAAAACTACTCGATATTGAACGCAATAACAGTGTCCAGAATCATCTGCGGAGGATGGACGCTACTGCTGCTTCAAACTACTCCTTATGGAAAGCCACCAAAAAGCTCAAACAACCACCACCGTCGAACCCTCCCCTGAGACAGGACAATGAGAACTGGGCAAGAAGCGATCTAGAAAAGGCTAATACCTTCGCTACACACCTCGCTAATGTATTCACGCCTCACCCCTATGAGGGCACTGTCAACCATGCCGATGTTGTAAAGAGCACCCTATTCTCTCCCTGCTGGTCTCCTGAAAACTATGAAATAAGAAAGATAACTAAAAATGGGCTAAAAAGTGTTATCAAGAAACTGAACACCAAGAAGGCTCCTGGCTACGACCTAATATCAGCTAAAGTCCTTAAAGAGATGCCAGAGTCTGGATTCACTTACCTTACGTACCTTCTGAATGCAATAATAAGACTGGCTTACGTTCCCACCCAATGGAAAGTGGCTCAGGTTAAAATGATACTGAAACCCGGGAAAGATCCCAAAGAACCAAGTTCCTACAGGCCTATTAGTCTGCTACCCGTAGTGTCCAAAGTCTTCGAAACAATATTTTTATCAAGGCTAATGCCAATAATAAGGGAAAATTGCTTAATACCTGACCATCAATTTGGCTTTAGACACAAACATGGAACAATTGATCAAGTACACAGATTAGTCAGAAAAATACACGAATCATTCGAAAACAAAGAGTACTGTTCCGGTGCCTTCCTTGACATCTCACAGGCATTCGATCGAGTGTGGCACGATGGGCTTTTGTTTAAGCTTAAATCAAACCTCCCGGCATCATGCTTCTACCTACTTAAATCATACCTCCAAGAGCGTTATTTCTTCGTCAAGTACGGGGAAGAAAAGACTGGTCTGCACCCTATACAAGCGGGAGTACCACAGGGAAGCGTCCTGGGACCCATACTCTACCTGCTCCACACAGCCGATCTCCCAACCAACCACAATTGCATCACTGGTACATTCGCGGATGACACGGCAATTCTTGTCTCAAATAAAGAACCCGAAAGAGCATCTTCCGTATTACAAGAAAGCCTGAATGATATAAGTGTATGGCTGAAAAACTGGAGAATCAAAGCGAACGAGACGAAGTCCGCACATATCACATTTACGACAAGGCGAGATACTTGCCCCCCTGTAAAAATAAATAACCAAGAAATACCGCAAAACGATTATGTAAAATATTTGGGCCTCTACCTAGACAGGAGACTGACATGGAAGAAACATATTTTTACCAAAAGAAAGCAACTGGGGCTGCAATTCCGAAACATGTACTGGATGCTAAACAGGAAGTCTCAACTAAGTTTAGAAAACAAACTTCTTTTGTATAAAGCCATCATAAAGCCTATCTGGACTTATGGCATCCAGCTCTGGGGAACAGCCGCTAACTCCAATATAGAAATTATACAGCGCTTTCAATCAAAGATCCTTCGGACTATAATCGACGCACCTTGGTATGTCACAAACGACATACTCCACAATGACCTCAATGTTCGCTACGTGAAGGAGGAAATAGTAGAGTTCACACGAAGTTACCAGAAAAGGATACTAAACCACCCAAATATATTAGCTCAAAATCTAATGAGGGAAGAGACTCAGACCCGCCGACTTAAGAAAAAGATACCACAGGACAATCTACTGGGAGTGTAACAGTTCCCAGACACTTTAATTTGGATGCATCACTGGGTGCATACCAAGCAAGCCAACATTAATACACGTCACACGTTTTGCTGAATGTCCAAGTAAAAAAAAAAAAAAAAAAAAACGACAGATTGCAAAAGATAAAGGAAACAAAAAAAAAAAAAAAAAAAAAAAATTTCACCAGTAGTACCGAAACTCTGTCCAGTGTGACAGGGGGTGAGCCCGTCGCCACTTGTAATGGACAGTGGGTACAATACATGTCTCGAAATTGAAGCATGCAGGTTTCCTCACGATGTTTTCTTTCACCGAAAAGCCAGTGGTGTTATAAAGCATACATAAATTCCAAATAACTCATTGGTACGAGTCGGTCTGGACGGGGATCGAACCATCACCTTCTGCACGGCAGGCAAGGTTACTCGCCACTGGACCACCACGGCTTGACATAATTAAAAGATGATTGAAATCGCTATCACCACCAACCAACAACTTGAGTATCTTGAAGAATTCACATATCTGGGCCAAATCATCTCATGTGAAGACCAAACCACCTAAGAAATCAAGGGGCGAATAGCCAATGGATGGAAAAGATACTTCTCTCTGATAGAGGTCATGAAATCAATTGACCTAAGTATTGGCATAAAGCTGAGGGTATTCAATACATGCATACTCCCTTGCATTACTTATGGTTGTGAAACATAGTCTCTCACGAAACAGCACCGAGATATGCAAGAATAGGAAAGGAGCACGACAGGCATCAAGCAAAAAGGAGTGCTAAATACTCTGATAAGAGCGAAAACAGAACATTATAAGAGGGGTTAGAAATGCAAAGTAGCGCTTTTGCTTTGAAGACGGCTGTCACCACTTACCATCCCGCTCATGCTGCTACAATTACTCATGCCCTCTCGCTCGCACCACGCCGCGCTCCTTACGGTGTTATGCAAATCATTGCATAACCTGTGGCGACACGTTCCACGCCTACTTTGCACTTCTAACCCCTCTTATAATGTTCTGTGGACGGGACACATGATACGAAGTACACAAGACAAGTGGAACAAAATTGTTTCAGAGTGGTACCCCAGGGACGGCAAGCGAAAAAGAAGGGTGCAAACTGGAGGAGAGTTGCCAGGGACAGGGCACAATGGAAACTGTTGGAGGAAGCCTTTGCTGAGAGGCACACTGATCTGAGAGACATCCTATAATCACTACTATACTTCTCACAACGCAAAAGATCAGGACAAGGGGCTTATTGAAATTGAATTTGAAGATAATTTTTAAAATCTATAATTATTATAAAACTGTAACAGAAGTGTGTCTGTACAATGAAGATATTTACATGAAAAAGATTACGATATGGTGTTTAGGTATCCCGGACTCCAAATCAACCTAATTTAGAATTTTTGTCTGTTTGTTTGTTTGTGTGTTTGTAATAGCATCATGCAAGAACTACTGTACAGAATTTGATGAAATTTTTTTTGGTTGATAGCTTGTGATCTGACTTAAATGGTATATAATTTGTGCGGACGAAGTAACAGGTAAACTCTAGTTGTGTATAAAATTGATTGTCATTAATACCCAAATTTATACAAGGTGGCTAGAACTTTGTTACACCTTGTAGATATAATTTGAAACAAAGGGTCGCTTGTGTGCGGTACCACCAACACCGAGCCATTAGCATTTTATACGTAACATAATTTGTGTCATCCAGGGAACAGAAACATGGTTTACCAAAACATTAATGCCTGAACTTTTCCTGATAATTGTTACTAATCTTAGAGAACATTTCTTATGAAAGATTGTTGCAGGTACTTACATTGTAAACAATAAAAACACCGGAGACGTTTTCATAGATACCAATGATACAATGACATTTTATTGAAAGCTTTATGAACTAATGTAAAACCTACATTAGTTGTTTCACGAATTTAAGAAGATTAGAGACTGTTGTGTTTAATTTATTTTTCGTTTCCTTTGTTACCAACTATGAAAGTTATTATTAGAGAATTTAAACAAGTTTTACTTTTTTCACTTTCCTTGCAGCGATGCAGCGTCTTTTCGTTTGACAATTTTGACATTGACATTAGAGGCGATTTTTTTTTTTTAAATAGTTTATCATTTCGGAAAGGCAATGGGAACTAGCCCTTACAGCCTGGTCTTTAGTTATATTTTCCTTTGTACTTAAACCTAACCTACCTAACTCTTGAAATGCGAGGGTGGTACACACATTCCAATGTTCAGGGGAGTTTGACGCGAGGATCAATCCGAATCAAACGGGAGCGCCTTCTTTATTTCTCACTTTTACTATATTGTTCTCCATTAATGGCACATTATTCAAATAATTCCACCACTTTAACAGAATAATAACCACGAAAAACGAATTTAGAAAATTAAGAAACAAAGCCCGTCCTTTTCTTCACGATTCACATGCTAAACTCTCCTGATGAAGATGGGATGATAGATGAACGATGACGATGAAATTGTGGTCGATTTTGTAAGCTCGTGCGTTGCCGCCAAAATCACCAGTGCGATTTAACTTGCACCAAAACGTTTGTTCTTTCTTCGTATGTATTTGAGATTCCTGTTATGTTGGTCGATTTACGCAACTTTTTGGCACACAATCCGCACTAAATTATGTCACAAATATCACTAAAACCAATTTTTCACGAATATCAAATACAACATCGACCGAACAAATTAATGGCGGCAAGCCAACCCTCCATTAGAGGCGAGACGCACTCAGCTTACATCGTCTCTTTGTTTCAACAATCGAAAACGGTCTACCCTGCTGGTTAAATCGATTATCGCATTATTTGCGGTATTTACCGGTTAGCCTACAACTCTACGCCAACGTGTTTTTTTTTAAATAACTGGCTTGGATTCGATTGCAGGCTGCAATCCTTGAATGCAATGCATTGCTTCAATTTACAGCTGGCTAGCTTGGCGCAGGCATAGCTACAGAATAGACTCAAGGATATATAACCAATGGATCTATAACCTCCTTCCTTACAAGCATGGAAACACGAATATTGACCATGGCGGTCGGTAATGTTCGTTCTTCTTTCGTACATGTCCGTCATCGATTCGATGCAGGGCTGCCAGTAAATTTTTGATCATTATTCAGCCATACGGATTACTGTTTCGGTACTACTGGTGAAACGTGGATGTTCTGAGGTTTCAGAATATCTCTGACTACCCCCTCAGGGAATATAGTCGTGAGCATATGCTTATTCAGCCATATCGCTGAAATTATACAAAATTTATTCGCAGGATACAAACAGGGTAAAAAAACTCAGAAACAAATACAACTATGTGTTTTCTATTTATTCGTCACGTAATTTGAATATAGGTAGATATTTTTTTAACACAGCGGGTATTTTTCACCAACTTTACAGCATCTGTTGGTTCAATCGAGAGGTACATTCTACAGAACTTGAACGAACCATAAAGTTCTTTTCTGCGGTGTTCCGACTCCAACAGAGCTTTTTAGTAGGGCTACCATGAGTTTTCACTGTACTTTACTCTACTGAAGTAACGTCGCCAATTTAGTATTGAATTTCGTACAGCGCTCCTAGTGATTACGTCGAGAACTAATTTCTGCCATACGAAATTGGCGACGTAACTACAATAGTAAAGTACAGTGAAAACTCATGGTAGGCCTACAGTTCTGATACTGCAGTTTTGTATGAAACTGCAAATTTTTTAATGTTTTCCTCCATATTGAAAGGTTTTCAGTAGGATGGCCTATCTAAACCACCAATTCAAATATGTATTACTAAGGTGTTTTTTTACACCTTGTATAAATATATAAAAATTCAAATAAAAAGTACTGAATTACTTAACTGTTAAAAGTTTATTTTCATACAAAATTTATTTACTATTATTATTTACACATTTCATTCAATCATTTCATTAAGTATAGCTATTTACTTAGATTATAATAATACTGTATGTAACTTATAGTAAAAAAATAAATATGTACCATGGATTTAGAATAATAAAGGATACCAATCCTCCTTACAAGCATGGAAACACGAAAATTGCCCATAGCGGTCAGTAATGTTCAACCTTCTTTCGTACGTCGATGTTTCAAACTTTAGGGTTGTCCCTTTCTATCAGAAAAAAATTTAAATAAAAACTCTTTTTTATCTTTCGTCGTTGGATTAGAAAGGGAAAAACCAACAACGACGATGAAAACGTACGAAAGAAGGTTGAACATTACCGACCGCCAAGGAGTATTTTCAAGTTTCACCGCTTGTTAGGCAGTCTGTACTCCTGGAGCTCGATTCCGCTAAGTTAAAACATCGAAGTTCTATTCTTATCCAATTTCAGTTCTAATCACATTGCAATCCAATTATTAATATTCCGCAACACTCCAAATACTGGAGCAAGCGAAGCCTGCTCGAAATTTTACTGCAATTTCATCAGGTCATCGCAAATCCGAAGCATTCAATCCTAGAGCAAGCGAAGCTACCTTGAGACTTTATTGCAATGTGACTATACTCCATTCAAAATAGCAACGAAATTTTAAGGCTATTTCGCATTACAGAAACAAAGATTCGAAACACTACCTCACACTTATTCTTAAAACTTTAGTAACGTCCAAGATATTATGTCGGATATTATATGTATCCAATAAATTAATTACATTTGGTAATCAGAATTGGCCAGAAAGCTAAATAGGAATCGGAAAATCTCGTCGTCCTTATTTGGAATGAAGTATAGGTCATTGCAAAATCACGATAATCACCAAACGATCCTCGTTCCTCTTGACTTTTGACAGAGTTTCTGGAAGCATCTTCTCTACAACGGAACACCTTCCGACGCGGTGGTACAGTCAAAAATGACCTCAGAAAGCTATCCATGTGAAATTATTTTGAACTAGCAGCCCGTCCCGGCTTCGCACGGGGTAGACAAATAAATTTTAAGACTCATTTTTCTACACCTTCGGTTACATTGTTCAAATTTTACCAAGGATCCCTATTTTTTTTCAAAATAAAATATAGCCTATGTCAAATTGGAAGAATGTAGCATTCTATTGGTGAAAGAATTTTTTAAATCGGCCCTGTACTTTTTGAGCCTATTCATTACAAACATACAAAAATAGGTACAAATCTTTCCTCTTTATAAACAAGTGCAGTGATATACACGCATCAGCTCTAAGCTGCTAGTGTATCATAAATAATAATAAATAAATAATAATAATATTAGTGTAGATAAAACATTTTGAGTTAAGTTTTGACACGGGTTGATTGGGCTGGATCCATTTCCTTCCTGATCCTCGTCCCTCCTCTAACCTTTAACCTTTTTTTTACTTTCTAACAAACAGGGGTTGATTGGGCTGGACCCATTCCCTTCCTTGCTACGTCCATGCTAAAGTCGTGTAAAAAATCCTTGAGGTCCCGGGGCCTTTGGCATTTTGCCAGTCCTGTCAACCAGTAGTTACGTGCTAGGGCGTGATCCCTCATTCATAACGCGTGTACTGGCGTATCTTCGACCTTGTCCGGCATGGCGACAGGGTGCACTTTCCTCTTGCTGGTCATCTTGAGGTGGACGGTGCGGACGTGGAGTTTTAGCGAGTTGGATTGTGTGAACGTTTTGGAGCAGAACTGACATACATACGGCTTGTCGCCGGTGTGCACCTGCAAATTGAAATGAATGTTTTTAATGGTTTTTCCTGGAGTGCGATTTTTGATAGTCAGACGTTTAAAATGAAATCAGCAGTAGGAAATGAGAAAATTACTATGAAGATTATGCGTCATTTGTGTGATTTTCAAAAATCGCAGTATTATATTTTTCTCCATCCATCCATACGCTCATAATGGGGTAGTCAGATAAATTTTAAACACCTCAGAACATCCACGTTTCGCTACCGAAATTCTGTCTACTGTGAAGGGGAGTGAGCCCGTCGCCACTTGTAATGGACAGTGGGTATACGATATAAGAAGTGTGTTGTAGAGTTCTGGCCGCATCTTCTCTGCAACGGAACACCTTCCGACGCGGTGGTAAATTCATAAACATGACGTCAGAAAGTTGTCTATGTGATATTAGTTATCTATTGTGCAGGTTCCCTGCATACTTTAAAAAGGTAGTCGGTAGTTGTAGCAAGGCTTCTGACCACCCTGAAAGGGATTATGGTCGTGAGTTTATGGATGGACGGATAGACCTACCCTATAATGTCTATTGAGGGCTGGTTTTTGGCTGAATCTCTTCCCGCACACCGTGCAGCAATAGGGACGCTCACCTGCCGAGATACAAATTAACGTATTTAGTCCCGTCAGCTGGTACACATAAGGTTCACAATCGTATACCGGACATAGATCACGTAAGAGATATTATAACAGATTTTCAATGTACAAGGTGTAACAAAAGTAAAAAAATATTTAAAACTTTTAAGGGGGTTGTTCAGGCCATCAAACTGAACAACTTCCTCTATGGCACCAACATTGAAAACGCGAAAAAAAAATCATCTGTCCCATACATTTTGCTCAAGTAGAATTGCAGTTTTATATGGAACAGCTGATTTTAATTTCGCGATTTCGTCCCATAGAGAAAGTTGTTCAGTTTGATGGTCTGATCATATCCTTAAAAAACCCTGTATACAGGTTCCAACTAAGGACAGCGGCCGGTTCCCAAGCCTCACACCTAGCCTGGCGGAAGACCTTCCCCCTTTGACTAATTATTATAAGGACTAGCCTTGCGGTAGCATTTCCCCTCTGCCACGGTATAAGCTCAATTGTTCTTGTGCATTTACATTCAATTTTACACCTTATCACTAAACGAGACAGCCTATAATTGCGAAATAATAACTTCGAACTTAGAACGTTTGGGGTTCACACGAGAAAACTTTTCATGATTTTTAACATTCAAAATTAGAATCTAAAGTTATGGGGAATAAAATCCAAAGTTGCGGATTTCATGTTACCTCGCCCCCTGCAAAAAGTGGCAGAAATGTTTGTTAGTAGAATTACACGCGTAACCAGTCCACATATAAATAGTCAAAGCCTTCCCCATTCAATGGAGGAACCTCCCAAGTCTCCATACCACCAAAAATCTTACAAATAAGCGGTTTCATTTCATTACATCTCTCACCGGAATGTGTTCTAGTATCAAATATTATTGATTATAACATGTTAACGCCATATTGTGCAATTTCGAATCAAATTAAAGATTGAATTAAGTCTCGGGCGGGACTCGAACCCGCACTCTTCCAAACCGGGGATTTGCGTTTTCCAATTTCGCCACCGAGAACGAAATTTTCAATCTATTGCGTCTTAAGGGGATATAATTCGGAGCGCGCTCCATGCAAACGTACTATGGTGATATTTCCAATACTAACCAATTAAAGTCAATTAAATTTCGCTGAAACAATCTTGAAACAAATATCTATGCTTGTATGGAGTCAGATTTTCGTTAAAATATACAGTTTCAATGCTAGGATTAATTTAAGATTTGTATGGAAATCTTTAAGGCACTGTAACTTTAAAACTATACATTTTAACGAAAATCGGACTCTATAGAAGCATAGAAATTTGTTTTTAGATTGATTCTGAAAAATTTCATTGAGTTTAATTGGTTAGTACATATTGAAAATATCACCATAGTACGTTTGTATGGAGCGCGCTCCGAATTATATCCTCTTAAGGGACGTGAGCGCCATCTACTGGCAGTTATTACAAACTAACCAACTCGTAACTCCAGTATACCGGACTCTTACAAGCTGCTGGTAATCTTTAATTTGTGTTCTAGAATGTACCCGAAGCTGCTTCTTGTCAGAGAATCGTTTAGGAAAGGTGCTGCACTGGCTTAGACTACTTATATGAGGACAAGTTACGCGTGTAATTCTACTAACAAACTTTTCTGCCACTTTTTGCGGGGTGCGATGTAGCACGAGATACGCAACTTTGAATTTTATTCCATTAGTTTAGATTCTAATTTTTAATGTTAAAATCATGAAAAACAGTGTCGTGTGAACCCCAAAAGTCATAAGTTCGAAATTATTGTTCCGCAATTATAGGCTGTCGCGTTTAGTGATAAGGTATAAAATTGAATGTAAATGCGTAAGATCTTTTGATCTTGCACGTTGGCAGAGGGGAAATGCTAAGGCGAGGCGGGTCCGCATATAATTCGTCTAAGTGCACTGGTAACGCTTCTCGCGCGTGTGTGTGCGCTAGTTACTTCACACACACTCACTCACCAGTATGTGTTCTAGTATGTATCCGCAGCTGGTTCTTATCAGAGAAGCGTTTAGGACAGGTGTTGCACTGGTAGGGCTTCTCGCCCGTGTGTGTGCGCTGGTGGTACTTCAGTGACGCGTTTGACTGCAACATAACGTTATCATCGTCAGCCTCTATCAGCAAGTAAGTCTTATACAGGGTCACAGAATAGGTGATAGTATATAGTTCTATATACAAAACGGCCACTCCCCAACCACCTCTGACTTCATATACCCCACCTCACCTCACACTTTCTGGGGAAACTTGAGGGGAGCCGAGCAAGGGAATGGATTTAACTATAGGTATATAAAATATATTTTATTTTTGTGCTCTCAGTAAAAATAAACGTTGTTTCTAGATTATGTGATTCAAAGCTTGTATCAAAATTATCAGATTTTTCTATCCATTATTTCTCGAGTTATTTGAAAAATACTGAAAATTATAATAGAGGTTGAATGAGATTTTATTCCTTTGCCTGCTTGGCTTTTCTATTGTATTTGACCGTTTTTATTTTTAATATTATTGCGGCCAAGGTATCTTAACCATAAATCCTACGTTTTTCAGAAAATTCAAAAGTAAATTAAAAATAGAAATATCGGTCAAAAATAAAGTCAGAAAAATACGTATCTCTTATTTCTTAACCTATTTTTATATTTTTTATTTAAAAAAGGTGGTTAAAAAATGTTATGTTGTCAATTGCGCGTCTACTGATGTTATGAATTAAGTTAAAATTCGCAAAATTGACGTAGTTAGACACCGAAGAAATATCTCCTATATTAAGGTCCATCACAACCTGATTATTCATTATTTTTCGCCTCCTGTACAATTTGGTTTTTTTATGTTAGGAGTTGTTAGCACTTCCCCGTCGACATTTATGTCATGCACAATTTGCGCAAAGTGCGCATGTGCGAACATCATCATGTCAAATCTAAAATGTTGTTTGAAGTGCCGGTATAAGGTCTCGGATAGTTCCGTCAGATGGCGTTGTAACTATTCGCTGAGCCAAGTCAGAGGCCTATTAAGGCGGCTTGAAAATTGTCTGACAGCAAGTTGACCACTAACTTGCCTCCACCAACACGCACTGGGCTCGCGTGGTGGAGTGTGGCCCACTCCCTCTCATCTTTATTCGTGAAGCTATTACTTACTTACTTAGTACCTAAGCGCCCTAAGCTTGCCCCGCTAATAGGATTCTAAGTGGAAATTCGCAGCGGCTATTCTTTCTTCGGATTCCGATTTTGCCCGCGAATTTCGCGTGGATTTCGGAAAACTTCAACACCCCGTGATTTTCTAAAAATCCTTAGGAATATATAATTAAAATTTTATGTGGTTTAGGATGTAGAACGATGTTCCACGGAAATATAAACTTTAATTAATATACAAGTATAGACACTTTAATTTTAAAATGCACTCTAACGCGTTCCGTTCGATGTAAATCGTACTTGCCTGCAGCTTGGACCTGTTCACGAAGTTTGAGCAGCACTGACAAATATAAATATAGCGTGTACTCACGGTACATTTCTTGCCGCACACCTCGCATACGATGTTCTTGTTGTACTTCACTCCGACGTGCAGCTTGGACCTGTTCACGAAGTTTGAGTAGTACTAACAAATATAAATATAGTGTGTACTCACGGTACATTTCATGCCGCACACGATATTTTTGTTGTATTTCACTCCGACGAGCAACTTGGACCTGTTTACGAAGTTTGAGTAGCACTGACAAATATAAATATAGCGTGTACTCACGGTAAATTTCTTGCCGCACACCTCGCATACGATGTTCTTGTTGTACTTCACTCCGACGTGCAGCTTGGACCTGTTCAAGAAGTTTGAGCAGCACTCACAAATATAAATATAGCGTGTACTCACGGTACATTTCTTGCCGCACACCTCGCATACGATGTTCTTGTTGTACTTCACTCCGACGTGCAGCTTGGACCTGTTCAAGAAGTTTGAGCAGCACTCACAAATATAAATATAGCGTGTACTCACGGTACATTTCTTACCGCACACCTCGCATACGATGTTCTTGTTATACTTCACTCCGACGTACAGCTTGGATCTGTTCACGAAGTTTGAGCAGCACTCACAAATATAAATATAGCGTGTACTCACGGTACATTTCTTGCCGCACACCTCGCATACGATGTTCTTGTTATACTTCACTCCGAGGTGGATCCTCTTGACGTGGGCCTGCAGCTTGGATCTGTTCACGAAGTTTGCGCCGCACTGACAAAAATAAACGTCATTTAATTTGTAGTGTGTGTCTACATAATAACTGAAGGTTATTGATTCTAGATATTACCAATAACTTTTTGAAATTTTAATTTTTGTTAGCAAATCCGCCGTAATAACGCACATTCTGTGAAAATTTCAACTGTTTAGTTGAAACAACAACTGTTTACTAATTCGGTTCAAAAGTTACAGCCCTAAATAGGACGGACAGACGGAAAACGCAGGCTTAGTAACTGCCTCCGTTGTCTAATGGTTAAGGGGATATAATTCGGAGCGCGCTCCATACAAACGTACTGTGGTGATATTTTCAATTCTAACCAATTAAGCTCAATGAAATTTTGCTGAAACAATTTTGAAACAAATATCTATGCTTGTATGGAGTCAGATTTTCGTTAAAATATACAGTTTCAATGCTAGGATTAATTTAAGATTTGTATGGAAATCTTTGAGGCACTGTCACTTTAAAACTATACATTTTAACGAAAATCTGACTCTATACAAGCATAGAAATTTGTTTTTAGATTGATTCTGAAAAATTTCATTGAGTTTAATTGGTTAGTATTGAAAATATCACCATAGTACGTTTGTATGGAGCGCGCTTCGAATTATATCCTCTTAAGAGCATTGTGTTCTTGACACGGAGGTCGTGGGTTCGATTCCCACGGGGGCCACTTAGTGATATGTCACTTTGTACGTTTTTCCCCAGTTGGTTAGGACATTGCAGGTCGAATCACCTGATTGTCTGAAAGAAAGATGATTCCGTGTTTCGGATGGCACGTTAAGCCGTTGGTCCCGGCTACTATCTCTCGTGGTAGTAGTCGTTACATAAAATCCACGTCAGAGGCCGAAAGGCGGTCTGAAAAAACTCTGACACCAGGGCATGCTGCCCACACGATAAATAAGAACACTTCAATGATACGGAGAGAGTGCGAGATAAGTATACAAGGTCCTTCTTAATATGCTGACACTTTTTTTTTGGGGATGATCAGACCATCAAACTGAACAACTTTCTTTATGGAGCCTACCTCAGGAAACGCGAAAAAAAATCAGCCGTCCCATACAAAACTGCTGTACGTACCCGACTCAAATGTTCAATCAGCAGATTTTTTCACGTTTCCTGAGGTAGGCTCCATAAAAAAAATTGTTCAGTTTGATGGTCTGAGTTCACCGTTTCAGTATTTGCTAGGCTGTCACTTACACCCTGTATAGTGATGACGATGATGTTTACCTGATCACAGGCGAGTTGCACCGCGACAGCGCGGGGCATGCTAGTCCTGGTAGCGCGCAGAGATCGCTCATGCTCCTTGAAGTGCGTGACTAGTGCTACGCGGGACGGGAACGTCACGTCGCAGATCCGACACGTCAAACTGCAAAATAATATCTGATAAAGTCCGGCCGCTGAAAGATTGCGTTTGACAGTTACCATAAAATTGTAAAAACTGAATGAAAATATTGTTTACCTGTGCTCACTCTAGTACACAGGGCACTAGCTGCCCTTTTAAGTTCAAAAAGCTACTAAATAATGATCGGCATTTAGTTTTCATTCAGTTTTTTACAATTTTATGGTAACTGTCAAACGCAATCTTTCAGCGGCCGGACAATAGTTGAATTCTCATAGACTTAAGACTATGAATCAGGCGTTACTATGCGGAAATCCATGACTAATAGCACATAATAAATACTATACTAAAGTCGAGCCAGAGTAGGTTTGCTTGGCGCCATTGCTCTTGCTGTGTTTCGTGTTATTTGAAATTCGTAAAAAATAGGTTTTAGTGATATTTGTGACATAATTTGCGTGCGGATTGTGTACCAAACAGTTGCGTAAAGCGACCGACGTAACAGGAATCTCAAATAAATACGATAACAGAACATAAGTATTGGTTCAAGTTAACTCGTCCATGGTCATTTTGGCGGCAACGCGCGAGCTTACGAAATCGATCACAGATTCATCGTCATCTATCATCCCATCATCAAAATAAAGAATATAAAGATAAAAATAACGAATGGCTCAAAAGGACTAGTATCCAGAGCCGTTAAAGACATTATAATAACAACAACAAAGTCGGGCCAATTTAATAAGTCACATTTGATAATTTTGATATAAGCTTTGAATCACATAATCTCCAAATGGTTTTCTTATTTTGGTACCTTTGGGGGCGTCCATTAATTACGTGAGGTGTTTAGGGGGAGGGGGTCGTGCGAAATCTCACCCAATCTCACGTGGGGGAGAGAGGGGGTCTCGGTAAATATCACGTGATTTTTATTCAGCAAGGTACAAAGTAAAATTGCGAGAAAAGTTTGAGTAAGTAAAACATGTTTCTACACTGAAAATTTTAAATTTCAACGCAATCAAACACAGATTAACGCATTTACACTAAAAAATACGCATTTTGAAAAATATCACGTGAGATTTAGAGGGGGCGGGGAGGGGGTCGAGCTAAATCTCACGAAATCTCGCCAAGGGGGGAGGGGAGGTCGAAAAATCACAAAAATCCCCTCACGTCATTAATGGACGCCCCCTTTCTGAAAATGAAATGTTGTCAATTGTACGTAAAGCTGGTGATGGGTGAGCTCATTGACGGCATGGTGGTATAATAAAGCAACCTGTCATCGCTGCAGCCCTGCCTCGCGCCGGCAGACAGCACGTGCCTCTGCCACGCGTGGCGCGTCACGAACTGCACGCCGCAGCGGGAGCAGTGCCGGTCTGAGGCGGGCTCCGTTACTTCTGGTTGCTGTCGACAATGTTTATTGCTTTTATTTCGCTACATCGTGTTTGGAAGCCACGAAATACTATGGATGTTGGGATTGGTTTTCAGTACCTACGGCCGAGTGACGGAGGCTTGGTATAGAACTGTTTTCTACTACAAAAGTCAAAGTCAAAATAATTTATTCAATAAAGGAGCTTGAAGCACACTTATTAAACGTCAATTCTTTTTTAAGCTACCACCGCGTCGGAACGTGTTATCATTGTAGAGAATACAAATACAAAAAAATACAAAATCATTTATTTACTAAAATTAGTTTACACATACGGTTTACTTGAGGACCCGTACAAGGGAATGCCTGGAGTACGATGGTCCAAAACAGAGGATTACTAATATATATGTTTACAACACAACTCAGAGTACAGTTAAGACTAAAAGAATAAATACAAATTAAATTTGCAATACAGTTGAAGTTAGCAAACGAGCAAATAAATTACTGAGGTTATTTATTTACTTTTCTTTTTTTTCTTTTTACTCTGGTGCATGAGTCCGTGTCTGCCGACAAAGCTGTGTCCACACACACATGTTGGGTCGGATGTATCTAACTTGTGTCTAGTGTAGATACCTTGTCAATGAGTCGATGAGCTTTACTCTGGTGCACGAGTCCGTGTCTGCCGACGAAGCTGTGTCCACAGATAGCACACACATGTTGAGTCGGATGTCTGTAACTTGCGTCTAGTATAGATACCTTGTCAATGAGTCGATGTGCTTTACTCTGGTGCATGAGGAGGCCGTGTCTGCCGACGAAGCTGTGTCCACAGATAGCACACACATGTTGAGTCGGATGTCTGTAACTTGCGTCTAGTATAGATACCTTGTCAATGAGTCGATGAGCTTTACTCTGGTGCACGAGTCCGTGTCTGCCGACGAAGCTGTGTCCACAGATAGCACACACATGTTGAGTCGGATGTCTGTAACTTGCGTCTAGTATAGATACCTTGTCAATGAGTCGATGAGCTTTACTCTGGTGCACGAGTCCGTGTCTGCCGACGAAGCTGTGTCCACAGATAGCACACACATGTTGAGTCGGATGTCTGTAACTTGCGTCTAGTATAGATACCTTGTCAATGAGTCGATGAGCTTTACTCTGGTGCACGAGTCCGTATCTGCCGACGAAGCTGTGTCCACAGATAGCACACACATGTTGAGTCGGATGTCTGTAACTTGCGTCTAGTATAGATACCTTGTCAATGAGTCGATGAGCTTTACTCTGGTGCACGAGTCCGTGTCTGCCGACGAAGCTGTGTCCACAGATAGCACACACATGTTGAGTCGGATGTCTGTAACTTGCGTCTAGTATAGATACCTTGTCAATGAGTCGATGTGCTTTACTCTGGTGCATGAGGAGGCCGTGTCTGCCGACGAAGCTGTGTCCACAGATAGCACACACATGTTGGGTCGGATGTCTGTAACTTGCGTCTAGTATAGATACCTTGTCAATGAGTCGATGAGCTTTACTCTGGTGCACGAGTCCGTATCTGCCGACGAAGCTGTGTCCACAGATAGCACACACATGTTGAGTCGGATGTCTGTAACTTGCGTCTAGTATAGATACCTTGTCAATGAGTCGGTGAGCTTTACTCTGGTGCACGAGTCCGTGTCTGCCGACGAAGCTGTGTCCACAGATAGCACACACATGTTGAGTCGGATGTCTGTAACTGGCGTCTAGTATAGATACCTTATCAATGAGTCGATGAGCTTTACTCTGGTGCATGAGGAGGCCGTGTCTGCCGACGAAGCTGTGTCCACAGATAGCACACACATGTTGGGTCGGATGTCTTTTTCGTTTGTGTGTTAAATAGGATGTGTGTTTCCTGCAAAGTAAAATAAGCACGTTATAGTCTGGTGGATGTAGTCCGTATATTACGTAAGTCCTCACCGGCGAAGGTTTTGACTATGCCAAAATTGTGTGCCTAGTTAGTGTCCAAGGCATCAATCAATATAATGTATTGCATAAATTAACGAAAATCTGACTTCATAGAAGCATAGAGATTAGTTTCTAGATTGTTTCTGAAAATGTTCATTGGCTTTAATTGGTTAGTATTCAAAATATCACCAGACTTCGTTTGTATGCAGCGCGCATTTACGCATTCGGAATAAACTTCTCTTAAATAAATGCCGTATTTTAACAAGAAAAAATAAGAATTAAAAAGAGAGAGCCAAATCGCATTTCCACAGAAATAAGGATGCTCAAAGACAATACTAAAAAAAGGTGTTAAGGTGTGACATTTGATTTTAGTTCTATTTTCATTATTTGTTATTTCTGTGGCAAACGCCAACTTGAGTAAAAAAATAAAATAATTGTAAAGTGTATGTGTGTGTGTACAATTCGGTATGTCAAGTTTTTTTTGTCTACATTTTATATTTTTAACGGATACAAGACATAATTTTAAGAAACCAATTTAATTTTTATTGCGATTTATCGAGTTTATCAATATAAATTTAATTTTTATAATACTTCGATTTGTAATCTCTAAATGCAAAAATGGTGGATAAAAAATAATTCGAACTCCATGGAGAAAAACCAAGTAAAGTTTTATTTAAAAGAAATATGCCTTCTCTTTCTAACTCTATGCTGGAAACAAAAACGGCAACATCAAATGTCAAATTCCGACATTGTGAATGTATTTTTTTTTTATAATCGCCAGTTATTTTATGTTGATTTTAAGTTTACCAAGGAGTTCACAGGTTTTCCAGTGACGTCACTGGACGTACCGAAAAACGACGTTATTTTATTAAAAATATATATAATCCTTTCATTTTAAAATCTCTGACTTAGAAAATATTATTATGAGACAATTATCTCGAAATGGTTTTCGATTTAGCCCTCCAAAAAAACTTGACACACCGAATTATGAGTGCGCGCGCGTTGGTTTATACGTGTATTGGTAGTCATGTGAGTACTTTGACTAGTTATTATATGGACTGGTTACGCGTATAATTCTACTAACAAACATTTCTGACACTTTTTGAGGGGGGCGAGGTAACATGAAATCCGCAACTTTGGATTTTATTCCCCATAACTTTAGATTCTAATTTTGAATGTTAAAAATCATGAAAAGTAGTCTCGTGTGAACCCCAAACGTTCTAAGTTCGAAGTTATTATTTCGCAATTATAGGCTGTCTCGTTTAGTGATAAGGTGTAAAATTGAATGTAAATGCACAAGATCAATTGTGCTTATACCGTGGCAGAGGGGAAATGCTACCGCAAGGCTAGTAGTCCTTATAATAATTAGTCGAAGTGTGAGTATGTTTTTGTGAAAAGTAGGATTACAGAAGTCGCTTGTGTGTGGTCTCTTTAGTCTTTACCTAAACTTCTGGCCGCAAAGTTTGCACTCGTATGTGTACCCGTCGTGCCACTGTTCGTGCTCTCTCGCCTGGTTACTGAAAACATACTTCTACAATGTGTTAATGAATAAACGCAAAACTAGAAAGTAGTTTGTTTAGAATCGAGAGCAGAATCGGAATTATCATGGTTTGAACTCAAAATATTAAATAATTTGTTTGTGAAATTTAAAATTTACTGAACTCGATCTCAACCCACCGCTCTGGTACAGTCACCCTACTTACTACCAAAACAAGATTCTTAAAATGTATCCATGAGCATGTTAGCGCTTTCATTCATTTCTGAAATTCATTACAGCCCTAAATAGGTAGGACGGACGGACGGACCGTATTCACCCTTTGGACAGAAAGAGATAAAAAACATGGCACACGTCGCATTCTTATATCTTAGGTGTACAGAAGCTGATGATGATACTAACGCGGTGTGAGAGCGATGCGTACACTTGACGCACGCGTACTGGCGCGAGTGCGAGGTGGCGCAGTGTGTACGCAGCTGCCGCTGGGTCTTGTATCGCATGTGACACACGTCGCATTCGTGGGCACCGCTTTTCTGTAATCAAGTGTTATGAAATGAAACTCCGAAAGAATTTTATAATGATCTTTTATATTTTCACTTTCACTGAATTATTATAATTATACAAATACAAATTACAAAATCATTTATTTACTAAAATTAGTTTACACATACGGTTTACTTGAGGACCCGTACGAGGGAATGCCTGGAGTACGATGGTCCAAAACAGAGGATTACTAATATATATGTTTACAACACAACTCAGAGAACAGTTAAGACTAAAAGAATAAATACAAATTAAATTTGCAATACAGTTGAAGTTAGCAAACGAGCAAATAAATTACTGAGGTTATTTATTTATTTTTCTTTTTACGAGCGGCACAATAGCAAAATATTTTTCGCATGCATGAGCATGCAAGTGAAGTGTGTGTGTGTGTGTGTGTGTGTGTGTGTGTGTGTGTGTGTGTGTGTGTGTGTTTGTGTGTTTGCGTAAACGAACGTACGTTTGACGTTTTTGAGCGTTTGTTTAGACGGGGATGTTTAGAAGAAGCTCTGTTTCGGAATAGTTATAATTTTACTAAACTATTTAAATTTGAAATACACAATAGTAACTTCAAAGACAAGTTACAAGTTCGAGTGCCGGCCGAGAACTGACTGTCCGATGCGTTTTTCCCCACCTCGATCGTTGTCCTTACTTTTTAAATCCACTGTGCTTACCAAACGCGCCTGGCGTTTGATAGGTCCAGCGACAGCCAATCACGACCGTTGACATTGCCACATGAATGAATCTGTAATAATATATTTAACGGCTCTGGATACCAGTCCTTTTAAGCCATTCGTTAGTTATTTTTCAGTTAGTTTGAACGTAATAAAATATTAAACGTGTTGCTAGTACAAAATAAAGCTTTAGTAACAAAATATCACTTAATTTAGTAAAAATCACGACACAAGTAGGCTCACGGTCAGTTGCAGACACGCTCATTGAAATTAAAAATAGAAATAGAAATACAAAGAACATTATAAGAGGGGTTAGAAGTGCAAAGTAGGCGTGGCACGTGTCGCCACAGGTTATGCAATGATTTGCATAACACCATAAGGCGCGCGGCGTGGTGCGAGCGAGAGGGCATGAGTAGTTGTAGCAGCGTGAGCGGGAAGACAAGTGGCGACAGCCGTCTCCGAAGCAAAAGCGCTACTTTGCATTTCTAACCCCTCTTATAATGTTCTGTTTTCGCTCTTATCAGAGTATTTAGCACTCCTTTTTGCTTGATGCCTTTCATGCTCCTTTTCTATTCTTGCATATCTCAGTGCTGTTTCGTGAGAGACCATGTTTCACAACCATAAGTAATGCAAGGGAGCACGCAGCAAACAGGTGTTTATAACTAGTGTGTCGTGAATATTTATCTACCCTCAATCTACCCGCGTAATAAATGTTAGTTGGAAATGAGTGAGGTTTCAGGAAATCGGGATCCGTATGACGATAGTGGGAGTGTCGGGAGTGATGGAATGGAAGATCTACTTAATCTGAGCGAGCAACAAGTGAATGAAATTATTTTGGGTGATACAAGTCAGAGTGAGATGTTTGAAGAAAGAGCAGGGAAAAGAATCCGTCAGGAGAGTGAAGGAAGCAAGGAGGATGAAGGTTTCGTAACTGTTATGCGAAATAAAAAACGTGTGGCAAGAAGCAACTCTAAAAACTCCGAAAATTCTGTTGAAAAAGACCCTGAAGGAAGGGTAGAATCACAAAACACGTGTCGCCACAGGTTATGCAATGATTTGCATAACACCATAAGGCGCGCGGCGTGGTGCGAGCGAGAGGGCATGAGTAGTTGTAGCAGCGTGAGCGGGAAGACAAGTGGCGACAGCCGTCTCCGAAGCAAAAGCGCTACTTTGCATTTCTAACCCCTCTTATAATGTGCCTCTTGTAAAGCCGTGGTGGTCCAGTGGCGAGTAACCTTGCCTACCGTGCAGGAGGACATGGTTCGATCCCCGTCCAAGCCGACTCATACCAACGAGTTTTTCGGAATTTATGTACGATTTGTTACACCACTGGCTTTTCGGTGAAGGAAAACATCGTGAGGAAACCTGCATGTTTCAATTTCGAGGCATGTATTGTACCCACTGTCCATTATGTAGCGACGGGTTCACCCCCCGTCACACTGGACAGAGTTTCGGTACCACTGGTGAAACGTGGGTGTTCTGGTTTTAGAATATCTCTGACTACCCCCTCGGGGAATATAGTAGTGAGCATATATGCTTATGCTTATAATGTTCTGTGGTTATTGCAGCCCTGGACTCCGTTTCGCATGTGCTGTAATCATCTTGTCATTTATATTTTTTGAAGGCAGTGTCCGGGGTGTGACCCTGTATAAGCTGGTGATGATGATAATACCTGCGCTTACCTCATCGTGCTTGTCTCGGTGGTTTTCGTACGCGTTGACATCAATAAACCCCTTGTAACAGAGTTCACACTTGAGCGGGGAG
Organism: Agonopterix alstromeriana; assembly: GCA_963924505.1. Lineage (NCBI taxonomy): Eukaryota > Metazoa > Arthropoda > Insecta > Lepidoptera > Depressariidae > Agonopterix > Agonopterix alstromeriana. Next base: position 2,221,649 of record OZ004688.1, read on the forward strand.
TTGATATAGTTCACCGACTTGGATCTATCCATCAATTCTTGCAGTTGTTGCTCTTTGGTCAAGATTATTTCACGGGCGAACTCTGTTATACGACCTGAGAATTGTAATCGGTTTTAGCAAGCCTGTCTCAAACTCCGCGTAAGCAATGAATAGGTTTTTTTTTATTTTTTTTATTTTTGAATGACATAAACAGTTTGCTCAGGGAGCATTTACTGCTTTTTACTGCGGGCTTTTGGGGGTGGCCATACCAGTGACGGCGAAGCGCCCTGGTAGGTCACCGAACCAGTGAGTTAAGCAACCTGCCCAAGGGACACCCATAATGGGTACGGACCTCGGCAATGAGCGTTGCTGGGATTACGCGACGGGTTGGGTAGCGGGGATCGGTGAGAACCGGCCAGCTATGTGCCGATAGCGTCTGTAGACGCCAGATGAAAGAGTGGGCAGAGATCGCGACTGTCCCCCGCGGCGGCGATGGGGATTACGAGTATTACGGCGACGACGCAACATGTCTAAGATTGTCATCGTGTTACCGTCGGTGGTGGTCGTGTTGTGTGAGAATGAATAGGTGATAGTATATAGTTCTACATACAGACCGGCCACTCCCTGCCCCCCTCTGACTTCAGATACCACACCTCACCTCACACTTGAGGGGAAACTTGAAAGGAGCCGAGCACGGGAATGCAGTCAGGCGCGCGCATCCCTTGGATTTAACTACATAAAATATATTTTATTTATATCCTCTCAGTAAAAATAAACGTTGGAAAATAACGCAAAATTCCCCTTTTTAGTGATTCTTTAGCTTAAATAAAATTTTTGATAACAGAATGAACTATTAAAAGTAGCGAAATGTATAATGATGTTCATACTATGTGTGGTAAGTCAACCCTACACATATTCCTATTATTACACGTCCTTCTTAATATGCTGACACTTTTTAAGGGGATGATCAGACCGTTATACTGAACAACTTTCGCTATGGCACCAACATCGAAATCGCGAAAAAAAAATCTGCTGTTCCATACTAAACTGCAAACCTACTGGAGCCAAATGTATTGGACAGCAGATTTTCTTTTCGCGATTTCGATGTTGCTCCCATCGACAAAAATGTACCTAGTGAAGCTTGACTCAGCGTTACTACTTCGTATGCGACGTTGCCGTCTGGCGCGAGTGGCAGAAATCAAGCAAGCGCATCGCTTACGATGCGACAAAGTGTAGGTGCTTATCTCAGTACCTACGGCTGAGTGCAGGTCTGATTGTGTATTAGTTATTCTTACGTCCTTACCTCTTTCTTCTCTTTTCAATCTTACTTTCCCTTTCTCGCTCTTCTTTAGGCTAAAGTTCTTTAAAGGTATGTTGTCGTCCGAATCTGATTGCCATACATTATCATCTACGTCAGAGTGTTCTGGTTCTATGGAAAAAGAGACAATTTTTTAAAATAAATATGACATACAAACCGATTATTTAGTGTCTAAAAAAATCTTTCTCGTTTTATTTTTTTCTTATTTTAGCCATATCAGGCAAATAATAGGGTATTTCACACAAAAAAAACCCGTGATGGTCAAGTGGCGAGTAACCTTGCCTGCCGTGCAGGAGGCGATGGTTCGATCCCCGTCCAGACCGACTCGTACCAATGAGTTTTTCGGAATTTATGTACGATTTGTAACACCACTGGCTTTTCGGTGAAGAAAAACATCGTGAGGCAACCTGCATGCTTCAATTGCGAGGCATGTATTGTACCCACTGTCCATTATGTGGCGCCGGGCTCATCCCCCGTCACACTAGACAGAGTTTCGGTACTACTAGTGAAACGTGGATGTTCTGAGGTTTCAGAATATGTCTGACTACCCCCTCGAGGAATATAGTTGTGAGCATATGCTATGCATGCTTTACGACAAAAACGACGCTATGCTACGTACTATAAGGTTTATATTGTGTTACTTAGATTATCCGCCACCGCCACACGTCTCTTCTATTTAAACCGTGGCTAAAGCTGCTAAAATTTCAGTGTAGATGTCAAATTAATAATTGCACCTTCACATTTCTCCTGCTTGACCTCCTCACGTTTGATGGGTATCTCTACCTTCACGGGTACTTCTACGACCCCGACAGTTTCCGGCGGGTCCTTGTACGAGATCACTTCTATGGGAGACACGCACAGTTGTTTCTGTGTATGTGTGTTGAGAACGGATGCGCTTTCGGCTTTCTGTAATTTGAAATTTTTACTTTAGTTAGAAAATAACTAGAAAGAAATATTATTATAAACCTCTTCTTCTGATCGTGTGGGCAACAAGCCCTGGTGTCAAAGTTCTTTCAGACCGCCTTACGGCTTCTTATGTGGTTTTTTAAGTAACGACTACTACCACCAAAGATAGTAGCCGGGACCAACGGCTTAACGTGCCATCCGAAGCCATTCAGCCTGCAATGTGACCAAATGGGGTAAAATGCACAAACCCACGACCTTGTTGTGGTGAAATTGTTTCCGATTTTTGGTATTTGTACTCACATATTCACCATATGTTTATCTAGTGAAATCATAAAAAAAATCTATAAAAGTAATTTTGTTAATTTTTTTTAATCGAATCGCGTTTCTCATTGAAAATATTCGTCTGAACCTATAGCCCCTTAAGCTTTGTTCTTATTTTTAGTAGGTTGTTGTGGGTATGCCTGCGTAGGTCTCTAACAAAAAAAAGCCACATTGCAATGCACGTCAATTGTCAGGCACTGCTAGTAACAATAGGGTCGATGAGTCGCGTTGCAGGGTTTGCCCCGAACACTTGTCTTTCGCGTGGTGTTCGCGCGGTTCGCGTTTCAGCTTTCCACGAGGCTCCGCAATCCTTCTCAGTTGTGTTTTTACTCAAAAACAATCCTCGAGATTGGATAGATTACCACAAACCACTTGACACTGGCAGAAATGCGATGCTAACACACAAGCAAGAAGTCCATTAATTATTAAAAAAATACAGGGTTGACAAAAATCATGTTGTTTACAAAAAAAAAAAAAATCTGATTTATTTTCTTACATCAATTTTTTTATTTGATTTAAATCGGTGTTTATTTTAAATTAATAACTGACTTCCAAAATAAGAAGATCAGTTTTTTTATTTCAAATCAGCCCACATCAACCCACTGCTGGGCATAGGCCGCCTTTTTATGGCGCCAATCCTCACGGTCCTGTGCCAATCTGATCCATGTACGACCCTTACAATGTCGTCTGACCATCACATCGGTGGTCTACCCACAGACTTCCTTCCTTCTCTTGGCCACCATTCCGATATTGCCTTGCTCCACCGGCTGTCTTCCCTTCTAGCCAAATGTCCTGCCCATCTCCAAGTCAACTTTGTAATCCGGTCTCCAACATCGTCAACCTTAGTTCTTCGATGGATTTCTACGTTGGGTACGGGTCCAAAAGCGATATGCATAGCATGGTACGCTCCATGGCTCTTTGTGCGACTTTTATTTGGTGCATGTTTTGCCTGGTCAGCGTCCATGCTTCTGCACCATAAGTAAGTATGGGCAGAACACATTGGTTTTTTTAATAATTAAAAATTTGGAAGTCAGTTATTAATTTTAAAAAAACATATTTTTATTACACATATTAATAAAATAAAAAAAAAACATTTTATTTTATTAAATCACAATTTTTTTTAAACAGAACTGTTCCACGGTGTATGTAAACAGCATTGGACATGTGTGCGCGCCGTAGTTTATGCCGGGGGAAGTCCCTTGACACATTTTGGCTGATTTGGTCACAGTAAACTAGTATTGATTTAAATCATTAAGTTTAATAAAAAATCACATAATTTTAATCACTGATAAATAAGTAAAATCAAATGTCGCAATACGTACCACAACACTGCCATGTACAACCTGGGTGAGCAGCTTATCGGCTTGCAAAGCCGTATTGTAGAATTTGAAGCATTTCCGTAGCAGAGTGTGGCAGATGTAGCAGAGAAGATCAGGCTTTCCATCCTCCGGACAAATCTGGAATAGATAAATCATCAGCTTACGTGCCGACTGCCTCCGTGGTCTAATAGTTAAGAGCATTGGGCTCTTGACTATTCTTGGTCATGAATTCTATTCCCACGGGGGACACCTAGTGATATGTCACTTTGTGCGTTTTTCCCCAGTTGGTTAGGACATTGCAGGCCGAATCAAATGATTGTCTGAAAAGAAAAATGATTCTTTGATTGGATGGCACGTTAGCCGTTGGTACATACATACATAAGCTCACGCCATTGTCCCATGGGGGTAGGCAGAGACCACGGACCGCCACACGCTACGACTCTTACACACCTCTTTAGCCTCATTCACATTCATACATCTTTTCATGCAATTCCGTCGATTGAGGGTGCTACGCACTTGTCCTTTTCGGAAAAGATCATTGATTTGATCATGGTATGTTTTCCTCGGATGGCCTCTCCCAACACTTCCGCTCGCCTTAGCCGTTGGTCCCGGATACTATCTCTGGTGGTAGTAGTTGTTACATAAAAACCACGTCAGAGGCCGTAAAACTCTGACACCAGGGCTTGCTACCCTCACGATAAAAAGAAGATCAGCCTGAAGTGTGACATATACAGGGTCCCCCTTAATATGCTGACATGCTTTTTTATGAGGATGATCAGACTGTCACACTGAACTACTTTCTCGGTGGCACCAACATCGAAATCAGGAAAATAAAATCTGCTGTTCCATACAAAACTGCAAACTGACTCTAACTAAATGTTTTATCAGACAGCAGATTTTTTATTTTTATTTTCACTGACTGTATGAGCTACAGCTATGACTTTGCTCAAGTTGTTGGCCTGCTTTAAAATTATTGGTTTAGAAATCTAAATCATCTCGGCTGATGGACGTCCACTGCTGGACATAGGCCTCCCCCAAGGATCGCCACAACGACCGGTCCTGCGCTGCCCTCATCCAACAGGTTCCCGCCGCCTTCACCAGATCGTGGGTCCACCTTGTGGGGGCCTACCCACGCTGCGCTTTCCGGTACACTGTCGGCACTCGAAAACTTTTCAACCCCATCGGCCATCAGTTCTGCGAGCAATGGGCCCTGCCTACTGCCACTTTAGTTAAAGCAATTCTTTGGGCTATGTCAGCTACAATCAAAAATAGTTTCATCAAAATCGGTTCAGTAGTTTTTGCGTGATGCTAGCACGAACACACAAACAGACAGACAGACAAAAATTCTAAAAAGGTTGATTTGTAGTTAGGGACACCTAAAAACCATATCGTACCTAATCTTTTATTTGTAAATATCTTCAATGGACAGACACACTTCTGTTACACTTTTATAATAGTAAAGATACCTATACTTCATTCCAAATAAGGACGACATGATTTTCCGATTCCCATTTAGCTTTCTGGCCAATGTTGATTACTAAATGTTATTAATTTATTGGATACATATACTATCCGACATATCTTGGATGATACAAAAGCTGTTCTAAGAATGAGTGTTTCAAATCTCTGTTTCTGTAAGGCAAAATAGCCTTAAAATTTCGTTGCTATTTTGAATGGAGTATAGCTGAAAGATTATTTTACTTACTGTAATATCAGTGAATTTCGTGAATATGTCTTGAAATGGAGTATTTATTATAACATGCATTCGCACATCAGCCACAAGACACACTCTGCACATAACTACATTGGACATTTTAATTAAAAAATTTAATAATAACCATTAAAAACTGTTTAGCATTCTTTTGTTAAATTTTCAATACCAGAATGTATTCCGGTTATAAAATTAACATTAGAAAAACTTTAAAATTCAATCAGAATTAAATTAACACAATTTTTCCCCATTTTTTATCAGTCAAATCTTAAAAAATTATTTTCTCACAAATAGACAGAAATTTTTTAAGCGTCCAACAACAAACTAAAAAAAATTGACTTTGACATTGACAATTTTGACTTTAGAATCTAGAGAAGCTACTGTATCGGTAATAACCGAAAAAACCACGATAATCGATTGTCTTTTAACAATGGTATGAACTTGTTAATATTTGTGGAAGCTGGTGAACCTGGAAGACGGTATTCCAACGATATTCCAAAAAAATATCGTTGTTTTGCAAATAAAGCTGAATTTAAATCCGTATCAAATTATAAACCTTTTAAAAAAAAAACTATGATTAAAATCATAACATAATCGAGATTCTGAGCCCCACGCACTCTATTGAGTACTTGACTACATACAATTTATTTTATTTCAATTCAATTCAATTCAATTATACTTTATTGCACACCAAAACAGAACATACATTACATACACATATTTTTATCATCTCAATAAAAAAAGGATAGAAAATAACGCAATATGTAACATAATTGTAATATGTTTTGTTTTTTTTTTACTAACCGAAATAAAGAATACCTATAGAGATTAAAAGAATCATTTTTCTCAAGGTCATCACCAAATCAGAAGCGTTGAAAATCAAAACTTCTTCTTACCTACTTGCAGTTTCGAAACGCAAATCATTGAAAGAAATGTCACTGACGTGCTGCCATGTTAGGAAATTTATCGCCATTTAGGCTTTATCAGGGGGTCTACTGGCGTTCAATAAATTCGATTGGCGGCGTCGACCGCCTTATATGTTTAGGCTATCTACAAAATAAAATAGAAGATTTCAAGCTATTTTTATTTTGGAGACTTTTTATGCTATTTTATTCAGCTGAAACAGTGACAAAAAAATTAAAAGAATACGAAAAAAAAAAACTGTCACCAATAGCAAATCTCGAAAATAAAGCCAACTCTCAGCGTTTACTTTTTGCGGTGCTTAGGCTACTTACTTAGCATCTGTCAAGCCGTTTAGGCTGCAGAGCCTATCAAAGAAATGGGCATACATACATACACACATTCATACATAAACTCGAAAAACAAAACCCTCCTTCTGGGGCAGTCGGGTAATTACACTTAAACGGGAAAAGAATTAAGCGACTTTAGACTGGCTAGGACCTGGCAACACCGCGTCATTCATTCATTAAAAAAAAATCGTAAACCAAACGATCTATTTATTATTGTTTTGATTCAATTAATTACTTTTATTACGTGAATTACGCATAAAATGCCCGCAAGAAAAGTTCCTCCGTGTCCGTCGAACTTCCATTAACAATTCTAAACTGTCCATTAACATTTTAATCTTATCAAAATCGCGATGTCAACCGATTTCTGACTCGACCCAACATAAACAAAATTTGAAATGTTACCTATATTGCTTTACAATAACATGGAAGGGGGTTCCAATTCGATAAGCAACAATCCTAACTCTACTTACTCTAATATATACGATGAAAACGTAATACTGAACTGTGTTAGAAGTCGGAAAAAAGTTACTGAATTACCGAATTGCCCGGTTTGTAGTGTCACCATAAGACAGGGGGAGCTCGATTCCCACCTTTCATTGGAAGTCGAGAGGTTACAAAAATTGTCTAACGGTGGTTCTAAGAGGAAGTTGAGTGCTAGTGCAAACAGTTCGGGGTCAAACTTGGCTGTGCCGGGGTCTAGTACCAGTTTGGAAGTGTTGGATGATCAGGATGTCGATGTGACGGGCTGTCCAGGCAGCGATGTTTATCAGGTATATAATTTGTTTTATAATAAGCATAGCTTATGCTCACGACTATATTCCCTGAGGGGGTAGTCAAGAGATATTCTGAAACCTCAGAACATCCATGTTTCACTAGTACTGTAACTCTGTCCAGTGTGATGGGGAGTCAGCCCTTCGCCACTTATAATGGACAGTGGGTACAATACATTCCCCGAAATTGAAGCGTGTAGGTTTCCTCACGAAGTTTTCCTTCACCGAAAAGCCAGTGGTGTTACAAGTTCCGACATTCAAAGTTCCGACTTTTGAACCACTGTATCTCCTAAACTGACTGATAGACCATGTCAGTGTTTGTACTGTTCACATAGTTATAGTGAATATTACAATAATACCTGAATATTAATTTTTAGCAATCATTCCAGGCCTTTGAACGGGTGTAACTCTTAAACCGACTGGAGTTATGCAGGCAGACCTGGTCCATCCACATCACAGAGATGCTCTACACCCTATGAATACTGAATCAGCCTTGCAGCTGACGTTTACCAAAATTCCTCTTTTCTCTTAATTCTCTTATACTATTATGATTAAACCTTAGACTAATTATATGCGGACCCGCCTCACTTTAGCATTTCCCCTCTGCCAACGTGCAAGATCATAAGATACACATTTACATACAATTTTATACCTTATCACTAAACGCGACGGCCTATAATTGCGGAACAATAATTTCGAACTTATGACGTTTGGGGTTCACACGACACTGTTTTTCATGATTTTTAACATTCAAAATTAGTTTAAATAAGAATCTAAACTAATGGAATAAAATTAAAAGTGAAAGAAAAGTTTGTTAGTAGAATTACACGCGTAACTTGTCCTCATATAAGTAGTCTAAGGATAAGGATTAAACCTATAGGATGCCATAAAAGTAAATGGCACTATTTTTTCGGAATTTAGTAGGTTTGTGTACTGAATGAGGCAAATGATGTTTCAAAAATCAATGAATACAGTTTTGGTTGGTTGGTATTGGTTGAACGGGCTCATTTTCCGCAACTCGACGTCTTAGGCGCCTATTTTGCGTGAGGTGGGAATGACTATTCTTGCCACCCTAGCTCCTCCAGGAAGCCCACCAGCTTGTTAATACTGCCGAATGCCTCTGAAAGAGACCCTGGTGATCCGAGGTGTTCCGCTCGATATTGTGCTAGCCCGTGAATACAGTTTTATTGCAGTGATTTTTCCTTTGAGTAAAATTTAATAAAGTTCAGGTAGGGTTTGTTTTATCCACCTTGTTTTGCTAAAAGAGCCTTGCTTGCTACAACTACATGCAATACAGTTGGCAGTTGTAGCAATGCTACTGACTACCCCATAAGGGATTACGGTGATGAGTTTACGTATGCATAGTATTAATTCTATAACTAGGCAACAACATTTAAATCCTACCACTACCTATCACTTAACATTTTATTCCATTCTTAAATCTTCAAAATTACTAATAAAAGTAATCAGTGTTTAAAAATCAGATCAAAAAAGTCCTCTGTAAAAAAGCATAAACTGGATGATTATTTAAATGATCAAAATGCTCGGGTCTGAGTGTCACTAACTTATAGTTTACTGTATAGTATCATTTATTTAATTAAATAGACTATGTATTATTGTATACATAACTTTAGCTTAAGAATTTAATTGTAATAGTCATTAAGTCGTGTTATGTTGTAGAGTTTCTGGCTACATATTCTCTACAGCGGCAACACGTTCCGATGCGGTGGTAGCTTAAAAAGAGAATTAACGTTTAATAAGTGTGTTTTAAGCTCCTATATTGAATAAATTATTTTGACTTTGACTTTGCAGCTGAAACACAAAAATGAGCAATTTTAGTATATTTATTTAAAAAATCGACAGATTACTTAATAGTTATTACATAAACAAAATTAAGAATCAACTTACCAATTAATCAATCAATCCCCTGGCTTGTTCTCTATTTGAGGTCCTCCCTCCTGATACTATTTCGCCATTCTTGGCGGTTTTCCGTCATTTCTGGCGTTAAGCCCATAGTCAACATATCCTTCGAGACGGTTCGCATCCAGGTGGTCGGTGGGCATCTTCTACCTCTTTTTCCCTCTTCATCACCTGTCATATGGTTCTCGCTTCTAAGAATCAACTTACCAAACAACCAAAAAACCAACAATCATACAAGATGGGCAGGTCGTCTCTCCACCTTTTATTATTAACGAAAATAATAATTTCAAAACCTCATAACGTTTGCAGAGAATCCACTCAAACCGCCTTCGTCGGCTCCGAGCCCGGCGACGGTCGACCCCGCCGCCACAGCAGGGCGAGTGTCCCGTCTGCGACGCCACGTTGCCAGTGTCCCGTCTGCAAAAACACGCGCTGCGCTGTCTGAAGCGAACCGGCGCCGACGTGGACGAGGATGTGTCTAGTAGCGAGGAGGGCAGCATAGATGTAGAGGTGAGCTATGCTAGTTGCGTCAGGTCACGTCTGTGTAGAGAAATCATACTAGAGGCACTGGTATAATGATTATTGGCTTATAGAGAAACTTCGTGTGAGCCCTCAGCATTTATATTAAGTAGATTAGGCCAATATATTGCCTACTATAAATACACTTTTTAGGTCTAGCATGCACGAATAAACGAGAAAGACGAAGGCATATCTCGATCTTTCTCGTTTTGTCTGGGATGGCATATTATTCAGACTGGTCTGTTTGGTTTTTTTTTTTCGTAGCCTATTCAATATGCTGGTTGCCCCTGCTGGGCAAAAGCCTCCCCTTTTAATCTCCAATCCTCTCTGTTGTGTGCAACTACTAGCCAACTTTCCAAGAAGGCATCCATGCTGTCTCTCCATTTTTTTCTGGGTCTACCTCGACGCCGGCGACCATTCTTGGGAACCCAGTCTGTGGTGATTTTCGCCCATCTTTCCGAATGCATACGACAGACATGTTCAACCCAGTTCCACTTCAGTTGAGCTGTCTTGCGCGGCCGCTATGCCAGTTCTGGAGCGCAGTTCCGTGTTTCTAACACCTAAAATATCCTCCTCCATCGCTCTTTGGCTCATCTTGAGGTTCGATTTTTGATCTTCAGTCAAAGATCAGGTTTGAGCGCTATCGTTAGGTTCCAAATTTTCATTTAGGTGAGAGAATCGACATTACTACTATTTTCTTATTCCATCCATAAGCTCAGCATAAGGGTAGGCAGAGACCACGGACACGGACGGACCGCCACACGCTACGACTCTGACACACCTCGTTAGCCTCATTCACATTCATACATCTTTTCATGCACTTCCGTCGATTGAGGGTGCTACGCACTTGTCCTTTTCGGAAAAGATAATTGATTTGATCATGGTATGTTTTTCTCGGACGGCCTCTCCCAACACTTCCGCTCACCTTTGCTTGGTATATTTAATTCGTTTTCATTTTCTTATTTATGTGTGTTATTACTATCACAAATTGTAGAACGACGAGCCGACGCGTGGGTTCGGCGCGGAGTACCAGTGGTGCGGGGAGTGGCGCGTGCGAGCCACCGCGCTGCAGGAGGGCGACGCGCGCGCCGCCACCTGCGTGCGCCGCGCCTCCAACGACCTGGCGCTGGTATGTTATGTTCAGTGCATCAAACTGAACAACTTTCACTATGGAGCCTACCTCAGGAAACGCGAAAAAAAACAGTTGTCCCACAGTTGTAGGCACAGATTAGGGTTGCGCTAAGGATCCTGAAAGGACCTTCGGACCTTCCATCAGGAGATCCGCTCTTTTGTATGGAAGGTCCAAGAAATTGCCTCTTTTTCGACCTATGTTCCTTAGGGAAAGTTGTTTAATTTCATTGACTGAATACACCATTAAAATTTTGTTCGTACTTAAAAACTAGTGGTGTATATAGGGTGAAAGTGACAGCCTAGCAAATACTGAAACGGTGAATTCAGACCATCAAACTGAACAACTTTCACTCTGGAGCCTACCTCAAGGAACGCCAAAAAAAATCAGCGGTCTCATACATTTGAGTCGGGTAGGTACAGCAGTTTTGTATGGGACAGCTGATTTTTCCTGAGGTAGGCTCCATAGTGAAAGTTGTTCAGTTTGATAATTACGTAAGGCAAAGTTACGCAGGTTAAGAATGTAAGGCATTTAATTATACACTCTGTATTTAACCTATCCGCTGGAGCACACTTCAATCAATGTTTTAGATTTGACATGATGGCGTTCGCACATGCGCACTTTGCGCAAATTGTGCATGACATATGTGTAGGGTTGACTTACCACGCATCGTATGAACATCATTTACATTTCGTTACTTTTTATAGTTCATACTGTTATTAAAAATAGTATTTAAGCTAAAGAACCACTGAAAATGTGCATTTATCGTTATTTTCCAACGTTCATTTTTACTGGGAGGATAAGAATAAAATAAAATTTTACACAACGTGTTAATAAATAAGCGCAAAACGTCATACACCCCAACTGATTTATAGCATAATAATTAGATTGAAACAATAATTTCATTATTTTGATACTTAAAATTTTAAGTTATTCGCATTTTAAGTTACGAGGCAAAAATGATTTGTTATCATTTCAGCAATGAATAAAAGCGCTAACGTGCTCATGGATACATTTTACGAATCTTGTTTTGGTAGTAAGTAGGGTAAGTGTGCCCGTGCGGTAGGTTGAGATCGAGTTCAGTAAATTTTAAATTTTACAATCAATTTATTTAATATTTTGAAAAAAATTACCTGTGTTGAAACCATGATAATTCGATTCTGCTCTCGATTCTAAACAAACTACTTCCCAGTTTTGCGTTAATTCATTAACACGTTGTATAGTCAAATCCAACGGGTGCGTGCGGTTGGCTGCATTCCCTTGCTCGGCTTCCCTCAAGTTTCCCAGAAAGTATGAGGTGAGGTGGGGTATCTGAAGTCGGAGGGGGGCGGGGAGTGGCTGTTCTGTAAAACAACAGGGTGTTAGGGTAAACAATTGCATTACGTTAAGGGGTGATTATACCCATGATACTGAACAATTTTTCCTTAAGAAACCTATAGGAAATTCGCAAAAAAAAAAAATCGACGTTAATACAAAAGTTCGATCAGCTGATTGCATTTACTATGGGAAGTCCAAAAATTTGGTTACGAATTTCCTGTAGGTTTCTTATGGAAAGTTGTTAAGTATCATGGGTACAATCACCCTTTAAGGTAATGCAATTGTTTACCGTAACACCCTGTCTATACTATTACCTATTCTATGGCGTTATGTTAAAACCTGTTTATTTTATACCTCTTAATATTATCTTTTTCTTAAACCAGCGTTAATTATTTAAAAAAAAAAAATTGTTCATTAAGTAATTTGAGATTAGCGCGAAAACAGCCGGTCACGTGACATTTCTGGCTGTGACGTCACATCACAATAAACAAGTAAATCTAACTGCGACGCTTCAACTTACATTACGTTTTATTGTTTGAAATGTGACGTCACACGATGCTCAATCATGGCCGCCCGCGGTTAGTTTTTGTAATCCACAGATAAAATATTTACAATTTACTTTAATGCAAAAAACATATTGTATGATTATTATGAAGCTATAAGCTACTATATTTAAGATATTTTATCGTTACGTTACAGTTGTCAAATAGCCAATTCTGAACAAACAGTTTTCAAGTTTTGCGTTTATTCATTAATGCGTATAAAAATCCATGACTCGGGGTCAGACCATAAAACACATGGAAGTTTTCAGTCATAATAATAAATAGTAATTAATAAAAACAATATTTTTCTCCAGGTCGTGGATGGTGACGAGGATACAGAATTGTATGGACCTCCACAATACTCTCCCTCCAGGATAGCAGCCGATGTGAGTATACAAGGTCCTTCTTAATATGCTGTGAGTTTTTTAACACTTTCGCTGCTAAGCTCAAAATCATGATTCTCGCGCAGTGCTAAAACTGACGACCCTCGTAGGCCCCCCGCTCTTCGTCGAAGGCATCCAGGTCGTCTCTCCATCTCTTCCGGGGTCGACACTGACGGCGACGTCCATTCTCCGGGATCCAAGGTGTTAAGACTTTTGCCCATCTTTCCAGTCGACAGACGGTGCGTCCCGAATTACGCCGACAGCGCTGTGAGCGCGATAAATTTCGTTCCGATTTGACGTGAGCGCGTCCACAATCGAAAACTTGACGTCATTCATGACGTCACTACCGACGCCATCTTGCAATAACAGTGCTCACGGTTCGTGGCGTTAGCACTGTGAGCGAGTTGTCAAAAGTGACGTTTGATAGTTTTGTTCTAGTAAATTTTTGAGCGAATTTTCAAAAGTGACGCTTGACAGTTTTGCTGTCGTATATTTTTGGTTTGTTTAGTTCTCGATTTAGGTTTCTTTAGTAGTACTGGGTTTGATTATGTTCTAAAAAAGACGAATAAAAGTTTAATAACGATTAGTGATGAAAAAAAAAAAAAAGAAGAATCAAGAAAGCTTGGAGTGCATTTTGGTCTCTTAAGCACATTTTCAAGTCTCCGATGAACATAACACTGAAAAAGATAGCAATAGATTCAGTCATCACACCAACTCTACTCTATGGATGTCAGACTTGGCCTATAACAAAAGAAATAATAAACAAGATTAAAACTTTCCAACGAGCCGTAGAAAGGAGCATTTTAGGTATTAAATTAAGGGACAGAATTAGAAATGACGACATTCGGAGTAAGACAAAAATAGTAGATGCTGCAACACTGGCTTGTCGTTTGAAATGGCGATGGGCTGGACATGTGGCTAGAGCGACTGATGGCAGATGGAGCCAAAAGATACTGCATTGGTACCCGCGGGGCGAGCGCCGTCCGAGAGGGCGCCCGAGGCGCCGCTGGCGAGACGACATCGCCCGCCTGGCGGGGACCACCTGGACGAGACTGGCTGCCGGGAGGGAAGAGTGGCGCGGGATGGAGGAGGCCTTTGCTCAAACTTGGGCAATCCAATAAAAAGAAAAATATATTAAATTCGTAATTGTTACATGCATGAATACAAATATAATTAATACTTAATGATAATGTAGATACTGTTATAATTATTTTAAGAAACATTTTATGAATTGAATTGTAACTAGTTTAAATAATATACAAGAATCACATATTTAATTAAAAATTTTATAATTCACCTAGTTAAGTAGATAATTAAATGTAACTATAGGTAGATACTAATTTATTGGAATAAATGGCTATTATTATTATTATTATTATTATTATAACGATTAGTGATGAAGAAAATAATGTGATTATTTGAATGTTGTGGTGTGAACGGTGTGAGCGCGATATCTAGCGTTCCGAATTGGTAGAACGCTATCAGCGTTGTCGGCGCGCTAACGCAAATGAAACGGGTGTTAGCGCTGTAATCGCTCACATCACTGTTTTTATGAATCGGAACGCACCGAGACATGGCCGGTCTAATCCCATTTCAACTTGGCGGTTTTCTCACCAACATCGGCTATTTGTGTTGTTCGGTGTATTGTGGTGTTCCTGGCGCTATCTGTCCGTTCGATCCCCAATATGATACGCTCCATCGCCCTCTGGCGTACCTTGAGTTTGGACTTCTGATCTTGATTCTGTTAAAGACCATGTTTGAGCACCGTAGTATAGGCAGGATGCACATATCGACGAGTCTGCGTTTGAGTGATAAAGGAAGGTCACCCTGAGGTATGAGTAAAAAAGCCGTGGTGGTCCAGTGGCGAGTAACCTCGCCTGCCGTGCAGGAGGTGGTTCGATCCCCGTCCAGGCCGACTCGCAGCAATGAGTTTTTCGGAATTTATGTACGATTTGTAACACCACTGACTTTTCGGTGAAGGAAAATATCGTGAGGAAACCTGTATGCTTCAATTTCGAGGTATGTATTGTACCCACTGTCCATAAGTGACGACGGGCTCACCCCCCGTTACACTGGACAGAGTTTCGGTACTACTGGTGAAACGTGGATGTTCTGAGGTTTCAGAATATCTCTGACTACCCCCTCGGGGAATATAGTCGCGATGTCAATGGGCCAAATTGATGGGACGAAATTGATGGCTACCTTAAGAACTGGCCCATCGAAGCGCAGAATGGAGACTCTTGGAGAGACCGGAGGGAGGCCTTTACCCAACAGTGGGACATCTATAGATTATAATAGAAGTGTGTTTGTTTTGCAGGCAGAAATAGCAGAAGAGCCACCGTCAGAGGAATCAGAACAAAGAGCAGAGACGAACGGAGAGAAGATGGAAGATAAGACTCCACCGTCCGGCGCCGGCGCGTCCAGACATAATGGACTGGTCGAGGCCAGCGCAGAGGTAATGGTTTTTGACTCTAACAAAAATTAGTTCTTAAAACTTTATATTTCGCCTAACTTCTTTGATTAATTCATTGCGGGTTCCGCTACAGATTAGAGTCATCCCCCGGGCTCGCTGGACTTCATTGTCTAGTGTTGTGAATGGTCGCCGCTGTTGATCCTGGTTCACAGGAGTTACAGCGGTGGGAATCTGTGGTGGGCCTATGCCGGAAAAAGAACCGATCCTTGAATCGAAAAATAGTTTTTCCACCATAATTTTTTTTAATTTTTTCAATTTGTAGTCCGCAGCATGGTATCAATCAATCAAATCAGCCTACATCAACCCACTGCTGGACATAGGCCTCCCTTTTTATTGCGCCATACAATAAAAAATAAATTCATCTCCACTTTACGTGCCCTGTAACTTAAAAATAATGATTTTCAAAATATTATTTGAAAACTTTGTCGGCGTGATTAAACCTATATTAACCGCCGTGGTCTGAAATATAAGACGGTTAGACGGTTTATACAGAAGAGACGTGTGGCGGTGGCGGATAATCTTAGTAACACAATTATAAACTTTATAGTACGTAGCATAGCGTAGTTTTTGTCGTAAAGGAGAATCGCGCCCGCGCCTCCAGGTGACGTCGCCTGGAGGCGCGGGCGTAATTCTCCAAACGACGCTATTCTACTTACTATAAGGTTTATAATTGTGTTTCTTAGATTATCCGCCACCGCCACACGTCTCTTCTATATAAACCGTGGCTAAGACTATCAGCTTTGCTGCTGATGGTTACGAAAATTCCTCTTATCTCGTATACTAGTATGTCCCGCCTCAATAACTCGGTCATTTTTGCACCTATTGAATCGAAATGAGGCATGAAGACAGAAAACAGTGACTCAAAAACAGAGGAAACCAATCTTTTTTGGCTGGCTTGCTCTGACTAGAGCATTGGCTTAGAACACTATGGACACAGGATATGGACATGGATACAGAAGAGACGTGTGGCGGTGGCGGATAATCTAAGTAACACAATATTAAACCTTATAGTACGTAGCATAGCGTCGTTTTTGTCGTAAAGGAGAATCGCGCCCGCGCCTCCAGGTGACGTCGCCTGGAGGCGCGGGCGTAATTCTCCAAACGACGCTATGCTACGTACTATAAGGTTTATATTGTGTTACTTTGACTATCCGCCACCGCCACACGTCTCTTCTGTATAAACCGCGCCTAAGGGTTCCTTTTTGACTACAAAACCCTAAAGACAGAAATATTATCAAAATTAAATCGTATCTTAATACAATATGACTGTCTTGTGGTCCCACGTGTAGGAGTATATCCCACTCCCTCTCACCATTATTCGTGTACCTTTGCCCTGCAGTGGGATCCCAAAAGCTATAACATACTTTTTAAATACAATGCATTAACATTCTGTTTCAGACTAGAATACAAGCTTTAAAGGCGAAAATTAGAGAATTGGAGAAGAAGCAGAATGCAGCATCAGAGGTAAGTTTAACTTTGTTTTCATGCATGGAAAAATTGTGTATCGGTTGGGACTCGAACCCGCATTCTGCCTATCCGTGGCCTAACCAATACCGGGCCTTATACAACGTGTTAATGAATAAGCGCAAAACCTCATACACCCCAACTGATTTATAACAAAATATTTAGATTGAGACAATTTCAATATTTCGATGGTTAAAATTTAAAGTTATTCGGATTTTAAGTTTTCAGACAAAAATGATTTTTTATCATTAAAGCAATGAATGAAAGCGCTAGCGTACTCATGGATACATTTTAAGAATCTTATTTTGGTAGTAAGTAGTCTGAGTGTGCCTGTTTGATGGGTTGAGAATTGAGATCGAGTTCAGTAAATTTTAAATTTTACATATAAATTATTTTAAATCTTGAAAAAAATTCTCTATGTTGAAACCATGATAATTTGATTCTGCTCTCGATTCTAAACAAACTACTTTCAAGTTTTGCGTTAATTCATTAACACGTTGTAGAAGAAACGGGGTAAATAAACTTCAGCATTTATGTCACTAGTTTTTCACGTGACTTCGTCCGCACATGTTCCCTTCATAGGCATCGTAGCGAGATACAATTTACGGTAGGGGGATGCCATTTTTTTTCTCGTCTATCCCATGGTGTGGGGTATTGTTAGATAGGTCTTTTAAAAATATTGTGAGTGTAGGAAAACCATTTTTTAAGCTTTAAAGTGAACATTTTTGTTAGAGTCAAGTATAAAATTATGAAATGACTTAGGTAGGGATCGCAAACGGGGACAAAGAAGATTTTTGGTTTGTTGTTGGTTTGTCCCCGCCTGCAATACCTACCTATTAACATTCAAATTATATTAGCTCAAATAACGCTGTTATAGCTGATTAGTGATTATAGAGCTTGTTTTTCTCTTTTCAGTTAATATGTTTTTATGCAGTCGGGTTTTTTGTTTTTCTTAATAATTTAGTTTATTTCATACTTTTTAGTCTTGTGTCTAAACGGTAACATAAAAGTACTTTAATAAATATATTTTTGGAATCGTCTGTTCACTAGCTTTCATTTGATACCCATATTGTAATTTTTTACAAAAAAAAAATGTTAATAAACAAATAATATAGCCTATGTCACTCTCACAATTTTTACAAATCTAGTGACACCTCATACGTTAAAATCCATCAAGCCGTTTAGGCTGTAGGCCGTGCCAAAGAAATAGACATACAAACATACATACAAACATACATACGCTCGAAAAACATAACCCTCCTTCTGGCGCAGTCGGGTAAAAAATGAAGTGAAATAATTTTCAGCCCTCTTTTTTAAGTTCTAAAATAGTGTAGATATATGTGTGTATGTTTTATATTGTATTTTGTAACTGTGCTTATTAAAATAAGAGAAATAAATATGTTCGTCCGTCCACGCAAAAAGGGTCCACTGGTGTAGACAGATAACATTAACCCAAAAACAGAATTCTTTGTATGAAATTCTAGGACACCTCGAACACTTATCCGCGGCGAATCGAACGAATCGTCAGAATAATTAAAAGTAAATTCGTTTCGTTCGCCTTATACACAGTTATAATAATATTAAAGCCGTGGTGGTCCAGTGGCGAGTAACCTTGAGGACATGGTTCGATCCCCGTCCAAGCCGACTCATACCAACGAGTTTTTCGGAATTTATGTACGATTTGTTACACCACTGGCTTTTCGGTGAAGGAAAACAGCGTGAAACCTGCATGCTTCAATTTCGAGGCATGTATTGTACCCACTGTCCATTACAAGTGGCGACTCACCCCCCGACACACTGAACAGAGTTTCGGTACTAGTGAAACGTGGATGTTCTGAGGGTTCAGAATGTCTCTGACTACCCCCTCGGGGAATATAGTCGTGAGCATATGCATGCATAATATTTTTCTAACATTTTAAAATAAATAATGTTTGTATGTTGTTTGTTGCAGGCGAAATGTCTGATCTGCCTGGGTCCGCACACATCACCGACTGTCTCCATTCAGTGTTGGCACGTTTATTGCGAGGTGAGTTATTATTGTCTAGCTTTTACCCGCGGCTTCGTCCGCGTGGACTGTCTTCTTTGATTGAAAACGCTTTTCCTGACAATATACGTGGCTACAAGCAGGTGACGTCATGATGGCGTAAACTTTGTACGACACTCACACTCTACACGCAACTGTTGACAAGCAGTTGAAGTCATCAACCATTCGGCCAAACAGTCGTTTACGATCACGTGACTAAAGTAGAAAAAAAAAAATTTCCTTTGTCGATTTTCTCTTAAAATATCCAGTATTTTTCTTAACTGAATAAATAGTTGGTTTCCAAAATTCATATTCATCACGGATGCCATCAATAGATCCTATATTTTACATGCTGTCAAATACCATATTCGATTTGTGATGTGTCCTATGGTATGGTGTTTATCCGGTTCTTTCACGTGGTCCATCTGGCTGGTCTATCCAGTCTAGTCCACCTATGTTTAAACCATGTTTCGATTCATGTCTCGATTCTAAACGAGCTACTTTCTAGTTTTGCGTTAATTCATTAACACGTTGTATATGGTTATACTATACTACATATGGATATAATGTCTGAAATAAAGAATATTATTTATTTTTATCATTCCTTCGAAAAGGTTATTTTAATGTATACGCCTTATTTCAAACAACCCCTGACATAGTGTATTGAGTTTGAAATAATCGTGATCGTAATAATAGCTACAATCGTTTCGTCACAAGGCTGATGATGATTTATTTTTCAGGTTTGTTGGCTGCAGTCGCTGCGAGCAAAGAAGATCTGTCCGCAATGCAACGCGATCACCACAGCGCAGCATTTGAGACGGATCTATATGTAATAGTAGATAATATCATAGTTCCTTGTTTCGTAGATCATTTTTATAATCTCTAACATGGAAAATATTGTTATTGAGACAACGGACAACATTAATTTTTTTTAATCGTCTTTGGCAAGAAATGTAAAGAATTTATTGATATTGATTCTACATGTATGCCATGGTAGCTTAATCAAATTAAAGATTGAAAAAGACGGGCGGCGAGCGGGATTCGAACCCACGACCTGCCTATCCGGGCAAGCTCCACTCCAACAGAGCTGTCGGCGCCCCGCAGGCCACGACGAAATTTTTAAATCTAAATCATCGTCTTTAAGGGACGTCAGCGCCATCTACCAGAGTATATGCAAACTACTGATTCACACGTCTAATGTTACAATTAGAATTCATGCGATATAGATGTCACACCTTATTCCAATCGAATTTATTGTTTTTTTTTATCCCGCTCGCTCGCCGCCTGACTTTTTCAATCTTTAATTTAAATATTAAAAAAAAGCAAATGATTAGATTCAGACTATGGATTTAACACGCGACTTGCCCGTGGTCCCCCAGACTAGTCCCCCGTGTACCACGGCCAATTTTTTTCCCCCGAGGAACCCCCTTGGGGGACAATGGTGTACCATGGGCAAATTATTTGGCCCGTGGTACCCCCGCTAATCGCTAGATATATGTCAAAAAAGGTTTGACACCTGGTACCACGGGCAATAAAAATATATTAAATAAGAAGATTATTATACAGGGGGTTCTTAGGGCAAAAAAAAATTGGTCGTGGTACCCCCACGGGCAAGTCCCGATTTAACAATACCTATGCAAGCTTCCTGATTTAGACTCGGGCAAAAGAAATGGATTCCATTCTGTTCTTATAATTGTTCTGTTAGCTTTGTATCCTTAGACCATTTAATTAGAGACCAGCCTCGCGATAGCATTCCCCTCTGCCAAGGTACAAGATCGAATCATGAGGGGTCAAAATGCGCCTTTTAGGGTATTTGACAGGTTTTTATAAACTGTTCTACGTTAATTACTGATGTCTAAGGACTCTATAGAAAATGTATATTTTACGTTCCATTACATATAGTGTGCAAGTAAAAAAGAAAACAAAAAAATGTTATTTAAATATCCCGCGAAAACGCTTCTCCTGACAATATACGTGGCAACAAGCAGGTGACGTCACGATGACGTAAACTTTGTACGACACTCCACTCTACACGCAACTGTTTACAAGCAGTTGACGTCATCAACCATTCGGCCTATCACAGACGTTTACAATCACGTGATTAAAGTAGACAAACAAATTATTTTCTTTGTCGATTTTCTCTTAAAATATCCATTATTTTTCTTAACAGACTAAATAGTTGGTTTCCAAAATTCATATTCAATACGGATGCCATCAATAGATCCTATATTTTACATGCTGTCAAATACCCTATCGTAATGGAATAAAATCCAAAGCTGCGGATTTCTACGTAGTCCCCCGCAAAAAAATTCAGTAAAGTTTGTTAGTAGAATTACACGCTTAACTCGTCCAGTTTGAATCACATAATCTCCAAATGGTTTTCTGATTTTGGTACCGTACGTAAGATGAAATGTTGTCAATTATCTCGAAATGGTTTTCGATTCAGCCCTCCAAAAAAGAACTTGTCATACCTAATTTTGCAGCTGGCCTTTTATGAATATTACAGTCGGGACAATTTAAAAAGCCACATTTGACATCTATTGATACTTCATCAATCATAACCTTGTAACGGCGCGGCGGGCATAGAATAATATAATTTTTTTCGAAGTTAGAACTGTACAATTGCTTTACTTTTTTTTATTACGATTACATATTTATTGTAATAATGACCAAAGAAGGTAATTTTACGATTTACTTTCACTAATAAACCATTCTAAACATAATAAACAATTTCTGTTCCAAAGAACTGCACGTCGTTACAATGTTGCGTCTGTGAACCCTTTTTCTTTTTTAACACTAGGGATGTGACCCCAAAAAAAAACGATGTAAAACGTAGTTCCAACAAATCGCGATATTCACATATAATTCGATTCACGTATGTTTGAAATCCATATCGATTCATTCGCTTTAATCGATGTTTTTAAGCAGGTCACCTCACTATGAAGCTTAAACTGACAGATGTCAAATGTGGCTTATTACATTGTCCCGACTTTAGGCAGGCAATTCTGCAGCTGGGCTTGTAATCAAAATGCTGACCGTCTGCGTACACCCTAATTGAATATTGCTTAGATTGTAAGATATTTTTGTGATAGTGTCAGTCAATTTGTTTGTAAGATCAAGGTTACTATCACTAAGGGCTTTCAACGACATATATAGGGTCCTTCTTAATATGCTGACACTTTTTTAAGGGGATGATCAGACTGTCAAACTGAACAACTTTCACTATGGGAACAACATCGAAATCGCAAAAAAAAACAGCTGTCCCATACATTTAGCTCGAGTAGATTTGCAGTTTAGTATGGAACAGCTGATTTTTTTTTCG